>CM077034.1:137119280-137732271 GCA_039090855.1 Macrothele yani
AAGTTGTAACAATAATGTGACTCGACTGTGTATTTAACACTGCAATAAATCGTCTAAGTTTCAAATACAAAACGCCAGTTTTTCAGAATATGAGTTTTAAAGAAAATAAACCTATCCAATTTCAGAATTTCATATAACCATTCCCTTTTAATTAAATTTAAAAATCTTTGTTAGATCTATGATGTATTATTTTGAGTTCTATGATTTTCACCTAAAGAACATGAACGATATCATAGAGCTTACACAAAATAAATACACTGGTTTTCATAAATTAAGGGAAAATCCAGAAAAAATCAGTATAATTAAAAAAATCTACTTTGGTGAAATCTCATTAAAATCGGTGAAAAGGTGTATTAAGTTGCAAATTATAGGTTAGAGAAAAACGAATCAAATTATAGGTTAGAGAAAACGAATGAACTGTTCAGGAACATATCAAAAAATATGGTACAGGAACTCAATGGGGAAGTTGCTTCAATATCGTTGCGTCGTCTTGCTGGTAAATGGGACGATTTTGGAAAAACCTACGTAAACACATCTTTTTTTTTAGAATTGCTTGATAAAAAGCGTTGTTTATTTTGGTTGACACAAACTCCAAGGAAACAATTCCACACGAGCACTGAAGTCACTCCAAACCATGCAACTACCCCTCCAGAAATTTCTCTATGGCAAGAACTTCGGCTGTTTCTGCAAACCGTGCCAGTAGGAATTACATTTCCCCGGACCATCTAGTTTGAACTTTTTATCATCACCGGGTACTACCTAGACATATATATATATATAATTATTGAACAACAGGATCCGCAAAAACAAACAAGGTTAATTCAATGAACTCAATTGAAAGCCTTCTTACCTTTCTCCAATTTCTGTCTATGTTTTTACGCGCTAATTCCAGCCATCTCTGTTTGTGAATGGGTTTTAAATACGGTTCTTTCTGAACGTTTGCTCGAACAATGTGAGGGTTCGACTTTTTATACCGACAAACGGTTTCCGTTGAGATTTACGCGATTTGCACCTCCGCCGTATCTCCGTCGCCGATAGCGAAGAATTCGATGCTGCTCTGACAAAGTTTGCATTTATCCCTTGCAGATAAGATTGAAGGAATGCAAAAGGACGCTTAACCATCCAATATGCTGCCCGTTTACACAGAAAATCGTCAACAATATTATGAGCCCTTACAATAGCTCGTGCAATTTCCCTAAGACACTTTTCGGCACCGATCCGCAAGCTTCGATTTAAAATGTTTCAAAGGAAAGTTACTTTGGAAGGTACTCAGTGCCGTTCCATAACTCTTACCTCACATCTGGACTTATATACACTGAAGGGCAGAGTGAATTGGATATACGTGTCGAGTAACGTATAGCACCACCTTTTTCCTGATGACGGCGGCGATTCGTCTCGGATTGGACTCGACAAGACACTGGAAGCGTGGGGAAGCCATGCGGATAAACGACCCCTTAACAAGCTTCCACAGTTGACGAGGATTTGATGGAGTGAGGTCAAGAGCCTCGAACATCTCTCTCGATGGTATCCCAGATGTGATCGATGGGATTGAGGTCAGGTGACCCTAGCTGGCCAAGGAAGCGAGGTCACGTCGGCGGAGTGTTCATCCAACCATTCGGGTACAATTCGGGAGCGATGGCACGGTGCATTGTCTTGTTGCAGGATGAGGTCCCCAGTGGATGTTGAAGACGCACAAACAGGAGCAAATGGTCGTCCAGGATATCCCGGTAACGTTGACCTGTAAGAGACGATGTAACACGTACCAAGGGGTTCCATTTCAGTACACGTAAACAGTCCCCAGACGAGAATGCCACCCCCACCAACATGAAGAGTACTCTACTGGCAAGAAAGATCAACTCGCTTCATGTGGTTTGCGCCGTATTCGTATTCTGCCATCCGCATGTACCAACGTGAATCTCGACTCATCAGTCCAGGCAGCATTTTTCCACATGTCTAGGATCCAGTGGCGATGTTCCCGTGCCCGCCAAATCTTTATTGCACCCTGTGATGTGCGGTCAGCAGAGGTACCCTCGTGGGACGATGAATCTGTACCCCAGTGCGAGGAGATGGTTATGGATGGTGTGGCTGCTTACACGTTTTTGTGCGCCAGCGTTAAATTGCCGAGTGATTTCTTGCACTGTGGCCCGTCTATCCTCTGTTACAATGGGAGTTAATACCGACAGTGACCCCGCTCATCCACACGCTGTTACATCCCACGGCAGTTGACACTTGCAGTGATGGTTTTATCGGATTCGATGTATTCACGGTGCACCTGTGACACAGTGACTCGTGAACAACCCAGTGCCTGCAGGACTTCTGAGATTGGAGTGACCAACTCGTCAGCACCGGGACCCGACAATTTGCCCACGATCAAATGCGCTTAGATATTTCGTCTTATCCATAATGTGTCCGACTCCTACTGATTCCCGCCGCATCACTCCTTATAATGTCGGATCGCAGCATACGTCATGTCGTTTCCGTTTACAGGGCCTCCCGCTTGGCGCCATATTTGCATAACGCCAGCTGTCTCTAATTCAATTGTTATTCAGTGTGCATGTGGTGGCTGTAGCGAAGGCGTTAAATGGTAGTCAACTCGTATGATGTCCGAAGGGTCGATTTGCATAGCCTGATATGTCTACCAATGAGTATTCTTACAAATGCAAATATCTTTCACGGACGTTTATCATACGACCTCACATGTCGAAAAAACATGGTGGATCTATTGTATATCTCTGTAGATCATTACACAGTTTCAATTTTTGGAGCAGTAAAGCTCTCTAACAATATCAGTATTCCCTCTTTAGCAAAAAATAAAAGAAAATAAATTAAACGCCTTAATATATAGTATTTTTTATTAAAAAAATACTGCAAGAAACATGTGTCTAAATTTACTTCTCCGAATTACTCGCATGGTGTCCAACAGGTTGATTTGCATACTGTAGTGTGCCTACCAGTGATCATTCTTAAGAAATGCAAATATTTTTGTGTGTAATAAATTACATCACGTTTAAGCTATAAAACTTGAAACATATTCCATAGGCACGAGCACGTTTCAAGTGCTAAGCTCCTCTTAATAAGATGTAATGCATTAATCATCATCATCACCGTCATCATTGTCAAAACATTATCAATCTACTGCTGGACAAAGGTCTCCATAAGTTTCTGCATCCACAACAGTAGTCTGTCTTGTGCCAGTCTCCTCCATGTCACTCCCGCATACTTTCGAATTTCATCCACCCATCTTCCACGTGGTCTTCTTTTGGGGTCTTTTCCTGTCCCTTGGAGATCCAATCTAAAAATTTCGGCTTTGTCATCCATCGATCGTCTGTTCTTCTGGCAGTATGTCCAGCCCATTGCCATTTCAGGGATTTAACTCTGAGTCATGATGTCTTCCACTCTTGCTTCATTTTTCGGATCCACGTGTTCCTCTACTTATCTCTCCTGGTTACACCAAGCATGCACCTCTCCAAGCTTCTTTGAGTTGTCTGCAGCACTTTAGTATGTCTCTTTTAGCTAAGGTCCACGTCTCTGCATAATACGTAAGCACTGGAAGGATGCACTGATCAGAAACACTTTTCTTTTTTTAAGACATAGTGGCATATTGCTCTTTGAAAATTATGTTGTTTCTTCCAAAAAGCTCTCCAGGCAAGTTTTGTACGCCGATTAATTTCTTCACCAATGTGACCCTCACTTGATATCTGCTGTCCAAGATAAACGTATGTGTCTGTTATCTCCAGCTTTTCTCTCATCAATCCCGATAAACCTTCATTTCTTGTAAAAGCATTGAACATCACTTTTGTCTTCTGAAAGTTCATTTTTAATCCCACTTCTTTACTCTTGTCAGCAAGTTCCTGGATCCTAATCTGTAGCTCTGATGGGGTAGTTGCAAAAAATGACTATGTCATCAGCAAAACGAAGGTGGGTTAGATAATCTCACATTAATCTTTATCCCTTTGTTTTCCCAGTTCAGTGATTGAAAGACATTTTCCAATGTGGCATTAAAAGAACTTCCCGGGAGATATGGTGTCACCTTGTCCCACCCCTTTTCCAATTTTTATGTGTGTTGTATTTTCAAACAGCCGAATCTTTGCACTTTGCATTTTTCATAGATGTTACTAATAATATTAATGTATGCATCTTCAATACCGCAGGATTTCAAGAGCCATTGCAACTGCTGATGGTTTCACCGAATCAAAGGCTTTTTTCATAATCGATAAAAGCCATGCACAATGGAAGTTCATATTCCCTCGCTCTTTCAATTAGTTCTCTCAGTACGTGGATATGATCTATTGTGCTGTAGCCACTCCTGAATCCAGCTTGTTCTCTCGATTGAGCCATGTCCAGCGCCACCTTCAAGCAGTGTGAAAGAACTTTAGTGAAGATTTTATAAACCACTGATAGGAGGCTGATAGGTCTGTAGTTCCTGAAATCCTCAATGTCACCTTTTTTATGTAGCAAGATCATTGTAGCGTTGCTCCAATACTCAGAATTTCCCCTTCATTAAGGCATCGAGTGAAAATTTGAGCGAGTACTGTTTCGATTTCTCCACTTGCTTTTTGTATGATGTCTACAGTAATTCCATCTTCTCCTGGAGCTTTTCCCCGCTTCATGTTCTTGATTGCATGTGCAACTTCTGCTGGAAGGACTGAAAGAACTCTGGTACTGGTATATTTCATGATGTCTGGAGTACATGTATAATCCCTTTCATATAATTTGGAGTAGAAATCTTTCACTCTTGTCAAACTTTCACCTCTATTTCTTGTTACAGAACCATCTTCTTTTCTCAGTGGCATAATCTGTTTTCTTCCCTTACTGAGATGTCCCTTTGCTATCTTTAGGCTTTGGTTGTTTTCAATTGCATTCCTTACTAGTTCACAGTTGAATTTCCTTACGTCTTCAGTGATATTTTTTCGTACTGTCTTGCATAGCTCTATATATTCTACTTTGGAAGACACATCTTCTTTAGTTGTCCTCATCTCTCTTCTTTTTTGCATCAACATTTTGGTTTTCCTGATAATTTGTTCACATACAATTTGTTCTTAGACCCAGCTAATTTTGTTGCTGTTTCCATAAGAGCTTTGGTTACTTTTCTGTTAACTTCAGAAATATCCACTTCTTCCGATGTTAGGCCTTCTAAAGCAGAGAATCTGTTCTTCAGTTCCAATTTGAAGGTATTATGGTGTTTTTTAAGGTTGGTTATGTCAATACATTTTTTTTGTCTTATGAGCTTGCTACGTTCGAGTTTAGTGTTGAGGTGCATCTTGCATCTCACCAAACTATGGTCACTGCCTGTGTTGAACTTGTTTAGCACACTGCAGTCTTCTATGACGAATTTTTTGTTACACATAATAAAATCAATTTCACTTGTCGTCCCATTTGGATGTCTCCATGTCCATTTCCTGTGTGGCTTTTTCTTGAAAAGTAGTTCAAGATGAAAAACACTTCTGCCTCTGCAAACTCTACGAGAGTATTTCCACGCTGGTTTCCGTTGCCGTGACCGAATTTACCTACTGAAGTTTCATTCAGTTGCCGTTGTCCTATTTCTGCATTGAAATCTCCCATAATTATCTTCAAGTGCTGCTTACCTTTATTATTTAGATCACGAATTTCCTCATAAAATTCTTCAATTTCTTCTTCAGGATGACTTGTGGTGGGTGCATAAGTTTGAATAATCTGAGCCTGCATTAATCTGTATCTTTAATCCGTTAATAGGCGTAAAATTACAAAAGTTTCGGAAGCTTCTTCAGGCTTCTGACTATGAGCACTTAACAGAAACAGACAAAGAATAAATGCAAATGTAAAATTTAAAATCATTATAGCATAGCATTTGACTCGTATTACGCCTCGTGCTTATCGATTGTCCAGCGAGCACTTAAAGTTCAACACCTTGTGCCAGATAGGTTAAATTTCAGTAGTTATGTCTGTGTTGCAAACGTCATTGCCTGATATAATATCGATAGGTTCCCTGACTGCTGTTGACCTAGGACTGCTGTAGGCGCAAGTCTTCTCATATCCTTCCAGATCAGTTGAGCATTCTTAAAATTCACGTCTCGTGCTAACGCGGTAGTTAGTTTTCTGTTTTTTATATCCCGTTTATGCTCTGCCTCTCTGAGGTGGAAAGACATCTTTGTCATTCCGATATACCACCTTGTAGATTCGTCCGGGTATATTAATGGGATGCCGTATACTCCGGCTTGGTTGGAGAGTGGTTGTCGGTCACTATTACCGGTGAGAATGGTCCCAATCGTCCTCGGAGATTTTAGACCTACCGCCAGCCTCAGCTTACGCAGGATATTCTTGAGTTCGTAAGAAAATCCCAGGATATATGGTATGGATGCGATGAAACTTAGTCATTTCGGAGATGACTTTTGTGCCCGCCCTGTTCCTTTCAAAGATGTTTTATGTATTATCCTTTCAATGCGCTCAATGTTTTAACCAGTTGCAGTTGCAAATTCTCTTAGGTTGCGGATTTCTGCAAGCAGTCCTCTTTATCTGAAGAGAGATGGTAAGCTCTCTTCGCTTGGGCTCTAAACAAGGCGTACTTGTGGGAGCTGGGCCCTGCAGATGAAGAGGGAATCGGGTTATGAACGTAAAAAGGTTTGTAATACACTTGTGTTCTAAGTTTGTCCGATATAATCTCGATTTATTCTCTGACTGCTGTTGAATTCACGTCTACCATATACCCGGGCTCTATCCGGGAGACGCAGATTCGGGTTCCCCTTCAGCACATGCGGATTCAGGTCCCTTTCCAGGACGACGAAAATTTCAAGTTTTCGAATATTTTCTGACTTACCATCGTTCTTACATTTACCCCAAAAATCGAATTGTCATCTTTCAATATTTGTACTATGTGGTTTAAACCCGTATTTCTTTCATGATTTCTTTCACCCCCAGGCACTTATATCCCCAGAATATTTGCGCGGGTGAAACATCATAAACAAGGAACGCCCGTCCGTCACATTGTCTCCAGGAGAAATTCGCCATCTGCAAGCCTGGAGAAAGCATGTCCAAATTTTAGCTAATAATTCAGCCACCCTTGGATAGATTCTTATCCTCATCCAAAGATTTCATCGCAAGAATCAAAGACATTCGCCTAGGGAAGGATGACATTATGGTAAGTTTCGATGTCACAGCGATGTTCCCCTCATATCCTAGTGCAAGAAGCATCCTATAACCTTAAAAAATTCATTAAAATTCCAATCTTTTCGACCGCGATACCATCTTAGCCATCATAAAAAGTTTAAAAGTTCTAACTGATTCGAAGTTTTTCACTTTTAGTTTAAAGATGTTCCAGCAAATAAAAGGAGCACCAATGGGTTCCGCCTAATCCGCCTTGCTTGCAGAAGCCATTTTGCGACCTATGGAAGATTTCATTTTAAATTACGGAGGACTGGTTCCAAAGATATGGCTAATATACGCAGACCATATCTTTTTTGCTTGGAGTCACTACATTGTATCCTTAAATGTTTTCTTAGATCGCATGAACTCCGCCCACCAAGAGATAAAATTCACTGCTGAATATGAAGAGAATGGATGCCTCCCGTTTTTAGACATCGTGGTGCGAATGAAGCCATCTGGAAATCTCAAAACTCAAGTGTATTACAAACCATGTTACGTTCATAACCCGATTCTCCCTTCATCTGCAGCGCCCAGCTCGCACAAGTACGCCTTGTTTAGAGCCCAAGCGAAGAGAGCTTACGATCTCTTCAGATAGATAGGATATGCTTGCAGAAGTCTGCAACCTAAGAGAGTTTGCCACTGCAGCTGGTTACAACACTGAGCACATCGATATAATAATACATAAATCATTTTTGAAAGGGACAGGCCGGGCACAAAGGGCACAAGGTCAACGCCGGAAATAGCAAGTTTTGTCGGATACATACCATATATCCCAGGAATTTCTTACCAACTCAAGAATATTCTGCGTAAGCTGAAGCTGGTTGTAAGTCTAACATCCCAGAGGACGATTGGGACCATATTCACCGCTGATCGTGACCGGCAACCGCTGTTCACCCAAGCCGGAATATACGGCATCCCATTAATATACCAGGACGCATCCACAAGGTGGTATATCGGAATAACAAAGAGGTATTTCCTCCTCAGAGAGGCAGGGGAAAAACGGAATATAAAAAACAGAAAACTAACTACCGCGTTAGCACGAAATGTGAATTTTGATGATGCTGAACCGATCTGGAAGAATATAAGAAGACTTGCGCCACACAACGGTCCTAGGTCAGCAGCAGTCAGAGCATCTATCGAGATTATATCAGGCAGTGACGTATGTAACACAGACATAACTACTGGAATTTCACCTATCTGGCACAAGATATTAAACATTAAGAGCTCATGGGCACTCGATGAGCACGAGGCGTAATACGAGTGTCATGTTATGCTATAATGATTTTACATTTTACATTTGCATTTATTCTTTGTCTGTTTCTTTTAAGTGTTTATATTCAGAAGCCTTGAGAAGCTGTCCGTTGGTACTGAAATCTTGCAATTGTAATTTTTCTCCCATTAACCGATTAAAAATACATATTAATGTATTATGTCGTATTATTGTAAGTGGTGTACAACCCATAATCCAGTGATCTGTCTAACTATTAGTATATCTTAAGAACACTAATGTCTAGTTCAGAGAGTCCTTTAATAAAACATTGCAGCGTAGCCGCTGTAAAATGGGATACCCCAAGTAATTCCCTACACACGGGAAACGCAGATCATAGATACGTCAAGAGGTAATGCATATAAAAAGTATTTTCAGTTTTCATCTTCAAAAAAAGATTAAGGGAGTATTGTAGTTGTCAGCATACGTAGTGATATGGTGCTAAGAAAACGTTTCATAATTACTCTTAAGGCAAACGGTGTTTCAGGAAATGGGTTTCCCTTTCAAAAACTACAGTAATGTTTAAATTTCTACTGACGTTGAGAAACGTTTCTAGCTCGATTTCCGTAATAATGTAAGTTTCAAAATATGAAAAACTGTGTGTTTCTAACGCGAGACCGTGTGAAAAATTGCACTGGCAATTAAAATTGTGCTTTTATTATTTTAGATCTTAGTTTCTTTGACACATTTCGAACTTTCCCGATATTCATACAAGCCTTGTCAGTAAGGCTTTTGGAAGGCACAACAAAAGAAGCAGAAGCGAACAACCCAGAAATCGAGCGTACCCGATAAGTAGTTCCCTAGAAAAGATTTGGGAGATCTACGTTCAAAGCGTGGACATTGTTTGAAGAGCTGATTTGGCGGATTCATGATCAGAGTTAGGAACCTAAACCTGATTGTTGTTACTAAACTGAAGTGTCTTTACCGTAATGCTAAATTTGTTGCTTTCAAAACGGTATTTGGTATAATTCTAGAAAATCGTCTTCACTTTGTTTTTCGTTCGTTTTTTTCGTACAAAGTAAATTTTCTATTTGTAGCTCATTAAATTAAAGTATTTTTTTCTTTAACGAAATATGAAATTACTTCTCCATGCAGTGGCTCTTGAATGCAAGATGAGTAACGAAGTTTATCAATTTATTTCCATTTCTATTGCTATTATTTTTTCCACCGTACAAAATAGAGTAATTCGGCAGCGGATACGCTGATATAATTGAAAGAAAACTAATGAAAAATATATCTGTCAAATTTGTTTTCGTTTCTGTGTATTTGAAGACGTCAAAAACGCTACCTTGTGTTTAAAAACTTAGGACATGAATTATACAATATTTTCACAAAAACATACTAAGTTATAGAAATGTGCCCTATGTAATTGCAAGATACAGAATGAAGTGATAGCCAAAACAGATTTTAACTGTAAAACGTAATTATTATAAAATTGAAATTTGATTTTTTAGTATGTACTAGCAGCGGAAAACAGATAATTCTACTATGAGGAAACAGAGTCTCAATAAAAAGCAGCATAAACCGTCATTACTCTGGTTATTCTCAACTGTGAAGGCTAAACTCAAATTGATTTTTTTTATAAAATATAATTTGGGTACTAACACTGTGTATACTTTTAAAAAAGTTATTGCGAAATGTCGATAATACGCAATAAACATTATGTAAAACTCTTTATGATCTAGAACGCGTGTTTATTTTTTGCGTGTATACCGAGTGAACACTGAATTATGACCCCCATTATCAAAAGCGACTGCGGTCCGTGGCCACGTGATTATCCAGAGGGCGCGATTTTTCGACCCATCTAATATATGTAATGTGTTAGTCGTGCGGTACGTAGTAGATTTTTGAATGTGATGAGTTTACAAAAGTGTGAGAGGACAGATTGTACATCGATTACCCAAATTGCACAACACGTGGGTTATTCCCAAGCCGCCTTTTTTTTTAAGGGAATCAGGACTGCCCTGAAAATGTTCAAACACCTAACTGGAAGCGAAACTGCACAGGACAGCCGCAGGTGGATGTGAAAGGTGAGAGCTAGGTCCGACGACTCGTACGGTCTTGTATTCAAACTTTCATGGTATTGAAGGCGACGCAAACGAGGAAAACACCTCAATGAACACTCTAAATAGCATGACATAAAAAATTCACTAATGTATCAACCGAATTAGGCGAGTCTCTAACCAAGAAAAGTTTATATTATGAGAGAACTTCCACCTAAACTTAATTTGCATATAATATTAATCAGCATTCAATAAAGGTCAGTCGATGAAGATTTTTGTCGTTTAAAAAACAAACAAAAAACCTTTGATATCTCAAATGTAATCTACTGTGAACTAGTAAATCATTCACAGTATTGTTTAATTAAAACACTACTTATAAAGATTTTTTTGATAATCGAGCAATTCTGTTTGAGACAATCTTTACCATTTCTGAACAGTGAGTTTTCTCTCAGAAAACTGAACGACAAAGCAAGCAATCTAATCGTTCTTAATGATACTTTGCACTTTATTTTAAAAAATCTCTTGGCCTAAATTATCAGGATTCAAGTCAATTTTTTGATCTTCAAATTAATGCTTAACTTTGATTTAAATATATCGCATCTTGTATAGAAATTACTGAAAGTAAGAAGCCAAAATCTTTGCGTAGGAGTATTTCAGAATTATGTAACAATGCACACTGAAGTTGCATATTATTCCGGGCACCAACCTGACAGCCAACTCGGACGCCTTTGGTCTTCAGATTAATCTGAGTTTGATGTAACGCGGATTCAATAGCTCGATGATTTCATTCTACAGGTATATTCAGGCAAGCGAATGTGATGCAGTCCATAAATTCGGTGAGAACTCTATTTCGAAGGGCTCTCTCGATATCATCTTGCAAATGTTCAACTGGGATAAGATATGGAAACTGTGCGTTACATCTTAGAACAATAGACAACTGTCATGCTCCAGCAACCACTGTACATCGAGGTATTTTTCATAAAAGTCAGTTTCATATAATTGATAAATTAATTTTTTCAACGTAACGATAGTTTTTTTTTACCTTAAGGGAACTTCACTCATTTTCAAGGCGTGTACATACTTAGAGTCGCTTTCCAAAGTTTTGTACTGTCCTTGCGGTCTTGAAAAGAGATTGTTGAATAAATATATATTTACCCGGGTTCATGTCATATTCTGTTACATTTTTAACGTTGTGTCTTTCCTTTCCGTTGTCCGAAGCTACATTTGTTTTAAGGAGTAAAGATATTTTATTATACTTATTGTTATTTTTAGAAGCGAATTCCTCCCAGTCTTGTGTATTCAACCCATGGATGAGTACACCACATAGCTTTGCTTTTTTTTTCTTTCAAATAATTAATAAATTTTGTACTCGTATAATTCTTTTTTCCCAACAAACGCTGTTTTAATGGTTTTCCAGGATATGTGTTTCAAGCGGCTTCAATTTTTTTCTTCTTATTCATCCACTCCATTCCATGAAATCTTATTCATGGGAATGGAGTGGGTGCATTTCATGGCTGTAATCTAGTATTGCACGGCTTAATCTGTTATCTTCGTCCACGTAAAATTCCATTAGGAAATTAATTCGCCTCTCCACATATGGATTTTTTTTTAACACCCACTAAAATAACACGATGGCGATAGCGTCGTCTTCAACTAACTGGTACCATGAGAGACACAGCAAGTGTTGCTTCTGCGCATGCGCTGTCCGTTGCTTCCACCTGCTGTTAGGGGTTGCATTGGTTGCCAGCAACGGGCCACTAGTGGCACTTGCTTGGAGGCCCACAATTCACGGCGATGCTGTAGGGCCATCAATGACTCGCCAACTGATAGCGCTGCCACCAACGGACCACTACCGGGCCGTAAGCGGCAGATTTCAGCCAGCAGTGACCCATCACTGCCAGCTGGTGGCCAGCAGTTTCCCAGCACTTGTGTTTTTGCTGGGCAGATACTAACATTTCATCGAAATCGAACGATTGTTACGCGAGTTATCGTGCGGAGGGACATACGCACACCACGCGTGACGTAATGAGGCAGATGGGAATCGCGACCTTCTGCTCGCAAGAGTGTGCCGTCATAAAACTTTAATAGAATCCACACACAACGCGCGACGTAATGATCAAGATGGCGTGACCGCGCGCTAACATTCTCAAACGCGATATTGTGACGTCATAAGATTTCCAAGCATTGGTAACATTAATGGAACGTTATAATTCGGGGTGGTTATTTAACACACTAGACGAGTTATCCTAAAGTCGATATGAAGCTAAATCGATTTCTAGTACCAGAAAACGGTAGGTTAACGACTTTCATCAAAATTCTTAGAGCCGTTTTCAAAAAAAGGTACCTACATATATACAAGAATTGCTACTTTAAGGTGGACGTCAAGTAATTTTTTTTCCAATGGAAAAACTTCTGTACACGTTTTCTTTTTAATTAATCGTTCCCAAGGATAAAAATTTGAATAACGATTAAAATAGCTTCATTTTCATAACTTGGAATATTTAATATTCTCTAAACCATAACCGTAATTATGCAATCCAATATTTATTTGTCCACTGACCATATTCACGCAAAATACAGGTCGCGCCATCTTTTTTCTGGTTTCAACACCATCAAAGGAAACGTTATTGTTTTATAATATAATTATGCTTATGTTTTTAGAAAATGTTAAGTATTCCAAGTTATTGTATAAATTTATTTTAATCGATGTTCAAATTTCCATCCTTGGGAACACACTAATTGTGAAGGAAATGTGTACAAAAGGTTTTCCATTGGAAATATTGGAAGCAAATTACTTGACATCCACCTTAATAGTGTGGGGGTAAGCGCGATGGAATGGATCCCGATCCTATGTCCTGAACTTTGACTCCATTTGTCCCATTTTCAATAGGGTTCCTCTCCAGGTTGTCCCCTACCACATACTAAAATTTCATCGAAATCGAACCATTTTTACGCACGTTATGACGCAAAAGTACAATGGAATTCATCCCGCTCCTATGTAATAACCTTTGACTCCACTTCACCCATTTTCAATAGGGTTCGTCGCCATGTGGTCCCCTGCGACATATTAAAATTTCATTGAAATCGAACCATTTTTACGTGAGTTATCGTGCCGACAGACGGAATGACAGACAGACGCACGGACGGAAAAAGCTGGAGCATATACACTTCTTCAGCCTACGGTTAAAAAAGCGTAAAAAAGCAGATTATTCATGAGAGAGTTAAAATGCATGAAAACAATGTTTAATCTCAGAACATATGCATGTACTACAGAATAGCAACTAAATCAGGTAAAGAAAACATTTGGTACCAGAAGTCAATGAAATATATTTGACTGATAGCTTATTTATGGAATATCGAAGTAAATGATGATCCTAAAATGTTTACTGCTCTGTAAAATGAATAAGAGAACATGAAGATTTAGAATACCAAAAATGTGCAAAGACTAGAAATGGGGTGGCCGAAGAGAATCAAATCTATTTTTGGAATGAACAGGAAATACGAGTAATTTAGAGATGTGTGTTTGCTTTGTTAATAATTCTAATGTATTTCCATGTAATATGATAATATTTCTTCAAAAATCAAAATGTGCACACATATGTTTACAGGGTCATAGCTTGAGAGGAGCCGGAAGTGCAAATCTTCACTGTAAGGTACTCATGTTCGGTCACTTTCAAAGGTTTCCTTGGTCATTTATGTCTTCTATACTTTTTTTTTAATCTTTTAAATATCTGTGCACACTTTGTGTTTCAACTTTCACTTTTCTCATCTACTGTGTTTAGTATTACTATCATTTCATGTTTCACATACCAAGTGGTTTTGTTGTGAATCAGGAGATATATTTTTTGCGTTGTCATGCAATTCCAAGAAACGGTGAGAGCAGTGTCTCACATGCAAAAGTTACTGTTTTAATGTCCTCGGCTAATCCAGAGAATCTGTATTTGTACTGTGAAGTTCAGTTTTAAAAAAGGAGTTCCAGTTCTATTAACTGATCTTGTAGCACACAATCAAAAGCACCTTGTCTATTAGTTTAAAGTGAGTATTATTTACTAGTTATGGTCAAATCTGCAATTTAGTATACTGGTAAAGTAATAAAACAGGAAAAAAGAAATATATGAACTTTTGGTGAATGTAGCTAATTCCTATCGTTGTTGTTTATAGTGCAAAGTTTTTGATATGAACACTGTCATAATTATAGGTGGGTTATTAATAATTCAAAAATGATTATTTTAATAATGTAGTTATATGGAACATCCTTTTAAACGTGGTTCAGTTATGAATACCCCTCCGATTACATAAGTTACACTATTCCAGAAAAATTTGCTACAACTTTCGTAAACAGTTCTGTATAACCTACGTAAACCTAGCCACTTCTTTAATTTTGCTACAAATTTAGAACATTACATAATATGCTAAAATCAAGCAAATCACAGCAAAATATACAATAGCCATTATCAGTAAATTGCAATCGACGACTGATACCCAAAGAACTTAATTAAATATAGTAAACGGAAAATAAAGTGATACTAACCGGTGGAATGACATATCTGGTATTTTTTTTTAAATTTATTTGCACACCTGAATGCCATGTTAGATCCCATGGAAACTTAATATGAACAAGCTAAAGAATGCTATCAAACACAAGAAAAAAGCTACGCTGACAAACCAGTTTACCAAAGGATATGAGCTTCTAAAAATCACAAATTTTCAATGCTTTCCCACGGCAAATACGACCATGAGGGCGAGCCAAACACGCTGAGAGATATCATAAATCTGCGGTGAAGGCGTGTCCTATATTTCCTACCTCCATGGGATCTCACAAATCGAGAGATATTCATTCGAAATAAACATTCCAGCGATTTCCAATTTTCGAATTTACCGGAAGATGGCGCGATATGTTCAGAGCAGCCGTCTGTGTTTGACGAATGGAGATATTCATTCGAAATAACCATTCGAATGATTTGTAATTAGTTGTGTACCGTCACAGCTTTCTTTCGCTGAACGGACTGACGCTAAAAAATTTCGAATAGCATAACCAATCTCAAGAAGTTTGAAGGAACCTAAATGATTCTTCCTTCGAGAGATAATTCGATAACGCACGTGAAAAGATAGTACGCCCAAACCTCTCGGTACCTCTCGAGATGTTTTCGGGTAGACGAGCGATTTTGCTCGGAACATATATTCTCGAGAAGAGACGAGCGATTTCGTCTTTCAAATGCACCCGTTCGAACGAGACAGCGTAGGAGCAATCAAGGGTTCTCTAGCGAGGTTTTTTTCATTCGAATGGATTTGGCGTACAATCAGAGTTTCGAGAGAATTCTATAATGGAATATTTCTACTCGATTATGACCATCACTAATAGCTATCCGGGGTTCCAAAACCTTTTCGGGCGGAGTTGTAGTCATGGCTATTGACACTATTCTGCTTCGCTAAGTCAATTAAGAGGCTTAACTCGCGTCGGAAATTCTCCTGAAATTCTTTCTTCTTCCGAGAAATAGTTGATTTATTTGCTGAACACCTTGCTTGCCATGTTTTAATGTATAGCCGGTACTACAATGTGGAGCATGCATTCGAACAGGCTGGCCCAAGAGTGAAGTGGTGATATACCAAAATAAAATAATTCTTCTTTTTTACTTCTTTTCTTGAGATGACGTTAACATTATTCATTTTACTGGATTACGACTCGCCGATGTAAACTGTCTGGGCAGAGTAACATGATGATACGTCATTACCCACTTTGCCGTTCACCATGCAAAACATCAAAGTCGACGGGATGGTAATTCCGACATCCAGAGGATTTTGGTGTGGGTAAGTTGTTATATTTGATGTCTTTCCGTATTAACTTCTCTAGTAACTAATTTGGCCGATTCTTTGGCGAACACAAATGCAATCGGGATGCCGTATTTCGTGTAAGATGAGACTGGGTTTCTCCAAATGACGGTTTTTGGCTCATCTGTACCACAATGCATTTGTAAACGAACCAAGAAATAGTAAATAGGCTTTCATCACTGCAATATTTTTCGGCAAACTTCTGTTTGTACCAGTTCCGTTCCGTTACATCGTATCCTTGTTTCATGATGATGTTAAGCGCAGACGTTTGTGCAAAAAGCAATTTCTCGTGGACCTCGTCACTTTGACATAGGTAAGCAACTGTGTGGTTAATGAACGCATGCGGAAGAATTTCTGCTGACACTTCCGTTATCAGAATACCTTGTGCATAACATAGCTGCTTGGCTTCTTTACTCTATGACAGTGGGAATATAATTTTCAAATGAAGTTTTCGTCTTGCTCGCGTGTCCGTTGGTACTGACGAGTGGAGAAATTAGTATCCACCATTAATGCAAGCGCTTGTTACGGAGATACTGACACTGGCTTTTGAAGCAAGGACATCCGAGACTTCTTAATTGTCATACCCCTCTTCGTAGCTGAAGTAGTTAGCGCTTTTTTAACAAGTGCTGCTGAATATCTTTTTCCTTCCGACCGTAACAGAATGTCGGTGGCGGCACACAGCTTTTCCCTGCTTGACTGCAGGAGGGGTTGCACATTTCGTCTTTTATCCTGCGTACCATAGGCACTGAATGACTTTGTTGGCCCTCCAGGTACAATCATGGTAGTTCCTGTTACACTTGGAACAACTTTAAATACATCTTCCGCAAAATTAATATTTTCGTTAGGCCAAGATGCATTGTAATGCATAAAGCGCTGTCCATGCCTTCCTATTTTACCCCATTTGCTACTAACTTTTTAAGCAGAATTTTTCATTTTCATTTGTAAGCACTTGAAAGCAGGTTCAGGTGACGCTAGGTTTCCTCGTTCTTGCAAAACATATGCCATCACACCGTCTAACTTCGACTCTTTCGGATTTTCAATCCGTATCTCGAACAGCGCCCTCCGGGAAATCGAACGTGTCATTCTGTAAAGCATGGAGAAACTCCGTACGCTAATATTAGCAAATGTTCTTTCACGATTTATATTCTCAGATGATCGAGCTTTAATACCTACCTAGTCACAAAGCGTAACTCGGTAAAACTCTACTTTAAAACCTTCGATACACTGACGACATCGCTTTTATATTGAATATAAATACCTCACCTTTTCAAGGGACCTCTACCAGCCGACACGAGCTACCTGTGCGACACTACCGGCACTAGTAACTACGAATGACCATAGGACTTACACTTTGAAGCTCGGTAAAGCTTATCATGTGGCTGGGGACGCACACAGGTCAAGCGAATTCGCTGTACTAAGATGACGGGGTCATAGCTGTGTCGGCAAGTGCACGTCTCTGCCTGTTTCGACGTGCACTAGCGCTACCTATGGCGATCTTTGGGGGAAAACACTCCGTTCTCATGTACTGTAGACATCCTACTATCGAAATCTACAACGGGCCTGAACGTCTCGCTAATTTGATAAATTGCATTTTGTCCAACTAGATTGTCGATCTTCCACACTATGCGACGCAAGAATGTCGTGTTTATTTAACAACCTAGTTCCCTCCCTTCCTAGGGCCCAGCAGTTATAAATTAGGGACAAGCGATTGCTTGTAGTCCATCGACATGCTCAACAACGTTGTTAAAGTTTAAGAACTGAAAATGATCCGCGGTCATTTTCAGTTCTAAAATTTTAACAACGTTGGTCACTTTCAGTTCTTAAACTTTAACAATGTTGTTGATGAGATTCAACTTTGTAAATGTTAAAAAGTCAGGTACATGAATTGCTAAAATTTCATTACCTTATACACTGCCGGGCAATTGCTAAGGACGGATGACAATAGCAACGATAGCAACAATAAAATGGAAGGCAGGAAAATGTGGAAATTAGCATAAGTGCGGGATACAGTAAGACGTGTTGTGCGTATGTAAATTTTGGATTGCCGAACTTGTTCGTGACGTCATAGCGCTGATAAGAGATATAAAGGATTTGACGCGTATTGACCCTTGTTGTTCAAACGCAAAGTTGAAAGGGAAAGAATCAATTGACGAACTTGCAAGTTACAGTATGTCTTCCCGACATCACCTAGATGATTTTACGCGTGGCCGTATTATTGGCAAGATTGAAGAAGGGCGAAAAATAACAGATGTTGCCAGGGAGTTCGACGTCAGCCACAGTGTTGTTTCAAGGCTTTGGATATCATTTCAAACAAATGGAGAGTGTAGCAAACGTCACGGAGGAGGTCGTGTTCGCAGTACGACACTTACAGAAGATTGGTACATAGTGCTATCCACAAAAAGACACCGGCGCAGCACAGCTAGTGAGGTAGCAAATCAGTTTATGGCTGCTACTGGCAAGCGGATCTCCCGAAAAACTGTCGCCAGACGTTTGCATGAAGGAGGACTATACGCCCGCCGTCCTGTTGTGTGCATCCCATTGTCCAGACGTCATCGTATCGCCCGTTTGCAATGGTGCCATCAGCATCGCAATTGGACTGATAACGACTGGTCTGCTGTCCTCTTCTCAGATGAGAGTAGATACAGTCTATCGTCTGATTGTCGACGACAACTTATCTGGCGTGATAGTGGTGCTGGACATTGTCCAGCAAACATACAAGAAAGGGACCGATATCCGACATGTAGTGTCATGGTATGGGCTGGCATCATGATCAATGGCCGTACGTCCCTCTATGTGCTTCCAACTTTGACTATGACTGGCCAACGATACATTAATGATGTTCTGCTACCTCATGTTCGCATGTTCCGTGGTGCTATCGGTGATAGATTCATTTTCATGGACGACAACGCAACATGTCATCGAACAGTCGCTGTGCAGGAGTGTCTTGAGACCGAGGATATTTAACACCTCGTATGGCCAGCACGTTCTCCAGATCTGAATCTCATTGAAAATGTGTGGGATGCTTTGTGGAGGAATCTTGCTGGTCGCCAATGCCCTCCAATAAACAAGGACACCCTCATCCGTGCACTGAAAAGGAATGGGATAAATTACCCCAACAGCTGCTTGATAATGTTGTGCAAAGCATGACACGACGTGTGGAATGTTGCATCGTCCTCCATTGTGGCCATATACCGTATTGACATCTTATGCCGGAATGCCTGCGGATGGTAATTGCATTTTTTTCACGTTTACGTATTCTGCATAAAATGGCCTGTTTGTCCCTTGAACACGTTCCAAAGCCTTCTGGATTTCAGAGCACAATAAATTGTCTTTCTTGTAATGTCCTGGCATTCTGACATTATTTATTTCACTCGGCATCCAACTACACTTACTTTTTTATGCGCTATATAGCCGTTTATGATCCGTCCTTAGCAATTGTCCAGCAGTGTAATTCAAAGTTTTGACCCTAGTCGATAAATTCCTTTCTATTTTAAGAGATTTGGAATGATTACAGGAAAAGAATATTGGAAATATAATGCGATATATGAAACGTTATGTTGGTGATAGAACGATCCAATGTTAAGGGTAATATTTTTAACCTCTGAAGGAGAAGATGTATAAATCATGCTTTTTCCTAAGATTTATTAAAGGCAATGCTACTTGCTGCACTTGAAATTCAAATTTTGTCTCAGTCGACATCATCGGTGAGTTGAAAGCTATACTTAAATTGTGGAGAGGGAAAAACAATTATAAAAATTCAGAGTTAGTAAGAGAAAAAGTTGTGTGAAAATCAAACTTTCTAAAGTGGATGTTAATATCCCTCTGAATATACGCAATAGAAGCAGCTGATTGTACGCCATTCACATTTAATAAGATTCAAAGTGAATGCTGCATAAAAAGTTGAAATATTTACAGCACCAAAAACGTGATACAGAGAACTTTTCTAGCATTGCGCCGTAACTGCGACGATTCGTTTGTAGAAACAGTCACATTTGTGTATGCTCTCAGACTGGCTTTTTGATACAGTAGCGAACAAAAGTATTTGGCGAAACACTTTTTCGACCAAATTTTTTTCTGCTGAACCAAATCGGATCATTTTGGGATATGATATGTGTTGACTCGTGGGTTACAATGCCACGTAGTTTGTATTTAGCTCAGAGCGAATTTGTTGTTCGAAATGGGCCATATTTAAGAGTCGCCAATTATTACCCATTTGTTTGCTGCATGTATTAATGTTTTTCTTGCGATTTTTGTGGGGTTTGTGATGTGTAGTGTGATAATAAGTCAATCTTAGGTTTTCAGAAATGGGTAAAAGGGAGGATATCCCTGTTGGAGATCGCCAGGCGACCGTGAACATGATGGAATACGGAATGCCCATCAGCGACATTCCGAGGGCCCTGAAGATCCGTCGCCAGGCCATTTCAGCTATCCTGCAACGTTATAAGAAGACTGGGACCGTCGAGCACAGTCCGCGATGTGGTAGGGCTCGTTCCAATACGTTGCATCATGATAGACGCATTCTCCGTCGATCTCGCGCTGATCCCACCTTGACTGCTGTGGACATCGCCACCGAATTCCGTGATAGCGACGACCTGAACATCAGCCGAATGACCATTTCCCGTTGTCTCATTGCTGGTTCATTGAATGGAAGACGCCCAGCCAAGAAACCACTCATCGCAGTCAAGAATCGATGAGCAAAATCGCGTTCGCGCGCCGTTATCGACACTGGACCGCGGCGGACTTGAGTAAGTTGCTTTTCACCGACGAGAACAAGTTCAACTTGCTCGGAAGTGAGGTCATCCGATACGTACGACGTCCGTATGGCCAGAGATTCAAACCCAGTTCATTCAGCCGACTGTCAAGCACGGAGGAGGATCGCTCATGGTTTACGGCGCCTTCTCTCGCAATGAAATGGGCCCAATCATCAAGATTGACGAAATAATGACCGGCCAGAGCTACAGGAGCATGCTCATAAACGATGTCTCCCCATGGGCAAACCAGAACATACCACCCGGTTGGATCATGCAGCAAGACAACGACCCGAAGCACACCTACAGAGTAGCGAAGGCAGCCTTCCAGCAACAACAGGTCATACTTCTAGACTGGGCAAGCCAATCTCCAGACCTCAACCCCATCGAGCACATGTAGAAGGAGCTGGAGAGACGATGTGCGAAGAAAACCTGCCAGAATAGGGCCCAGTAGTTAGACCAGCTGTCTGCAGAATGGGCGCGAATTCCGCAGGTCACCGTCGAGAAGCTAGTGGACTCTATGCCGGCCCGTTGTGCAGCTTTTATTAAGTCTCGTGGTTATTCCTTTAAGTATTACTTATCGTTTTGTCGTTTTCTCGTACTTGTTTTCTCTTATCGTTGCATTAAATGAATGTGATACACACGTACTTTGTTCGTCAATTTGTATGATCTTTGCGATTAAGCTCGGTACCTGATCTGTGTTAAGGTTTCCGATCTATCTGCATATGGGTCATGTTTACAATGGAATAACACATATCAATTTCCCAAATCACCGGATTTGGTAGAGCAGAAAGAATATTATGGTCGAAAAAGTGTTTCGCTAAATACTTTTGTTCGCAACTGTATGTCATATTGGAACAATCTAGGTAGATATTGAAGAAGTGCCAGAATAGACGGATGAGCCTGGTCTGCAACAGTGGACAAATACGAAATGTTTTTCAGCGGAACATTTCGTATTTGCGCACCGTTGCCTATCAGGCTCAGTGAATAAAGGTTGTCAAAGGAAATCATCGACCAGGTTATTTCACCACACCTTTTTCTCTATGCGTAATATGTCACGAGATCTTGTACTGTCAGAATTGTAGCTGTGCGCTTTACCTTCCAACGTTCATTCATATGAAACTTTATCCATTAGAGATAGCAAGTTTCTTCCAGGATTCTACTATGCAGTCCCAATCTTTTCTGGCAAACCCTGGTCTTTGTTAGAGATGCCGTACTGTGGTGAGGGGTGGTTTGATCATGCAGCTGCACTTCAAGCTTATGCGGTGGAGAAATGGTTGCACTACTGCTGTCGATACACTCATCTGTACTTCCATGGTTACTGTTCCAAGGTAACATGCTTGTATTTCCGAAAAAACAGGCCGATTCGCCTGTCAGCCGAGCATTAAAAAGAAATGGCCGTCTAATACCCATCCGTCGATTATACGCTGCACCTCTGTCTATCAACGCACTTCAACCACGACAGATACAAACTTTTGACAAAGTTTGCTCTTTCGCGGATACTGAAGCAGTTTGATATGTACCAAAAGATCACATCCATTTCAAAACGGGTCAGATCTCATCACTCAGTTAATATAATCTTCATTTCAGCCTTCCACTGATAGTGTACTTGTGTCAGATAGAGTTGCATGCGCACTTGACTTTCATACGTGGTCACCGCCTCACTTCAAACGAAATAATGTCAGACAATTCGAAAAGTCATAATGTTTTACTGATACTATCCAATATGTAATTGCTACTCTACAAATGAATAGGGTGTCTCCTATGAAGTAGGACAAATCATTCTCTGATGGTGGTGGAACAGGTTCCAAGTTATATATGTGCTACTAGTCACCAAACTTCATAGAAAATGTTTGAATTTTTAAAGTTTTTAAAAACCCGCATGTTTATACAACGGAGTATTACCATGCGGATTTAAAAAAAATTAGGTTTCTTTTACTTTTATTTTTGTTGAAAAAGAAAATAAATCGTAAAAATGTAATCTTCAGATCAAATGAAAAATTCCAGTCCAACTGCAGATCTACACCAAAATTAATCTTTAGAAATTGCCTGTGCAAAAACCATTGCTCTGAGACTTGGAGCTTTTCTTACTGAAAGCAATTATTCCCAATAAATAAAGTTGTTTCATAACCACCTGAGGTATTCGATTGGCTGTAAGAATTCTCTCTTACTTAATTTAGGCCAACTGATTCCAGAGAAGCGAGAAGGTCAGTTAAATAAGACAAACATAACACCCATACCTCACTGAGATTCGAACTGGGAACCATCTCGAACGAATGGTGAAATAACAGCGTAAAGACCATTGCGCAACTGATGCGGTTTTTGCATCTTAAAACTAGCTTTAGTGTTAGCGATGATGTATTATACAAAGATTTTTCAAATACCTAAAGTAAGGAATGATATTGAACATCAATAGTTCATTTGCTTCTGAACGCACAGCATCACCGATATAATTTATTTTAGACTGTTTGAGTTAGTTAATCGGTAAACTACTGGATATACACTATCTACCAACAAGTAATTGGACACCCCTGCAATCGACGATATCTGCGGTCCTAATACACGTCGTGGCCGCCGCCGTTAAATATCGTGTGGGAAACAACAACGCAACCAGTACATTGCAAGATGCCACGAAGTTTAGAGCTCTCTGATTTCGAGAAAGGTGTAATCGTCGGGTATCACAGAAATGGCCGATACATACGTGACATATCCAGCCAGTTGAATTACCCAAACTCGACAGTGGCCTACGTGATTGGCAAGTGGAAGATGAGAGGTGTCAGTCGGAATGCGCCCCGACCCGGCAGACCCACAAAACTGGAAGTTAGAGACCGACGGGTTGCTGGCCAGAGAAATTCGGAGGAACCGCACCAAATCGATGGGCCACATCCGCAAGGAGTTTCAAGAGGCATCCGGGAGTGTTCCTTCGATGAAAACCATCCGTAAGGCATCCCATCTGCTGGGTTATCATGGACGTGCTGCCGCCCACAAGCCTTTGATCACCAAGTCCTAAAGCAATGCTCGGCTAACGTGGTGCAAAGAACGTCGACAGTGAACCGTATAACAGTGGAAACAGGTTCACTGAAACGACGAATCAAGATTTACCCTCTATTGTTCGGATGGGTTTGGCGTCTGCCTGGAGAACGCCTCCTGCCGGAATGTATTGTGCCAACTGTGAAGTGTTCGGTGGCGATGGAATTAAGCTATGTGGGTGTTTCTCTTACTATGGCATGGGACCCTTGGTCGCAATACCCGGTAGACTCAACGCCGAGACCTACTGCACCATTTTGGATGACCATGTGCTTCCTACGTTGTGGCAGTTTTACTGGGTGGACCCATGTTACTTTCAGGATGACAATGCCACCTGTCATTTTGCGAGGTCCAATATGGCTTGGTATGGTGACAATGGGGTTATTCGAATGGACTGGCTTGCGCAGAGCCTTAGCCCTATCGAACACCTCTGGGACGAGTTAGAGCGTCGACTTAAGCGGTGCTCACACCGTCCGAAATCGGTGAAGGAACTGACCTGTCTTCTCCAAGCCGAACGGAAGAAAATACCGCTGGCCGTCGTACAACGCCTGGGTGAGAGTATGCCCCGGAGGGTCGAAGCTGTAATCGCCGCTCGTGGAGGTTCCACCAACTATTGAAGGTGAATAAACTTCGTTTTCGCGTGCTAACACAGGTGTCCAATTACTTGTTGGTAGATAGTGTATAATAGCAACGGCTCTATGAATTAATTTAATAGACTGAGACATGCTTAAAAAACCAACTGTTGTGAAATATAGAATACGACAGATCAGTCTCCACGTAGACCATGCCCGTTTTATGATATTCGTTTTTAAGAAATGTGAAATTGGCAAGTGCATTAAATGGAACCAAATGCATTGCTTATATATTATTACAATGACATACACCTAAACCTTTTATCCCAGGGACCAATACCTTCTGTAACGCAGGATTTACCAAGGAAAATTGTTCAATAAAATACATGGAAAATAATATTTAACAAAGAGTATATTATTTGAATTCCTTTCAAATGCCTGTCTTTGACCTAATTCAAATTGAACTTTTAGCGGAAATCCAGATAAAACTTTAGCAGAATGATTTGTTTTACCCAAGAGCGCCAACACCTGAATCAAAATATTCTACTAATGGAGAGAGAAAATAAAAAATGTTTACAACGACTTTTAATATATATTAAATCTCAGAATTAATACTTAAATATAAGTACATTTCTGCTTTCGAATCTCCAGACCTCAACCCCATCGAGCACATGTAGAAGGAGCTGGAGAGACGATGTGCGAAGAAAACCTGCCAGAATAGGGCCCAGAAGTTAGACCAGCTGTCTGCAGAATGGGCGCGAATTCCGCAGGTCACCGTCGAGAAGCTAGTGGACTCTATGCCGGCCCGTTGTGCAGCTTTTATTAAGTCTCGTGGTTATTCCTTTAAGTATTACTTATCGTTTTGTCGTTTTCTCGTACTTGTTTTCTCTTATCGTTGCATTAAATGAATGTGATACACACGTACTTTGTTCGTCAATTTGTATGATCTTTGCGATTAAGCTCGGTACCTGATCTGTGTTAAGGTTTCCGATCTATCTGCATATGGGTCATGTTTACAATGGAATAACACATATCAATTTCCCAAATCACCGGATTTGGTAGAGAAGAAAAGAATATTATGGTCGAAAAAGTGTTTCGCTAAATACTTTTGTTCGCAACTGTATGTCATATTGGAACAATCTAGGTAGATATTGAAGAAGTGCCAGAATAGACGGATGAGCCTGGTCTGCAACAGTGGACAAATACGAAATGTTTTTCAGCGGAACATTTCGTATTTGCGCACCGTTGCCTATCAGGCTCAGTGAATAAAGGTTGTCAAAGGAAATCATCGACCAGGTTATTTCACCACACCTTTTTCTCTATGCGTAATATGTCACGAGATCTTGTACTGTCAGAATTGTAGCTGTGCGCTTTACCTTCCAACGTTCATTCATATGAAACTTTATCCATTAGAGATAGCAAGTTTCTTCCAGGATTCTACTATGCAGTCCCAATCTTTTCTGGCAAACCCTGGTCTTTGTTAGAGATGCCGTACTGTGGTGAGGGGTGGTTTGATCATGCAGCTGCACTTCAAGCTTATGCGGTGGAGAAATGGTTGCACTACTGCTGTCGATACACTCATCTGTACTTCCATGGTTACTGTTCCAAGGTAACATGCTTGTATTTCCGAAAAAACAGGCCGATTCGCCTGTCAGCCGAGCATTAAAAAGAAATGGCCGTCTAATACCCATCCGTCGATTATACGCTGCACCTCTGTCTATCAACGCACTTCAACCACGACAGATACAAACTTTTGACAAAGTTTGCTCTTTCGCGGATACTGAAGCAGTTTGATATGTACCAAAAGATCACATCCATTTCAAAACGGGTCAGATCTCATCACTCAGTTAATATAATCTTCATTTCAGCCTTCCACTGATAGTGTACTTGTGTCAGATAGAGTTGCATGCGCACTTGACTTTCATACGTGGTCACCGCCTCACTTCAAACGAAATAATGTCAGACAATTCGAAAAGTCATAATGTTTTACTGATACTATCCAATATGTAATGGCTACTCTACAAATGAATAGGGTGTCTCCTATGAAGTAGGACAAATCATTCTCTGATGGTGGTGGAACAGGTTCCAAGTTATATATGTGCTACTAGTCACCAAACTTCATAGAAAATGTTTGAATTTTTAAAGTTTTTAAAAACCCGCATGTTTATACAACGGAGTATTACCATGCGGATTTAAAAAAATTAGGTTTCTTTTACTTTTATTTTTGTTGAAAAAGAAAATAAATCGTAAAAATGTAATCTTCAGATCAAATGAAAAATTCCAGTCCAACAGCAGATCTACACCAAAATTAATCTTCAGAAATTGCCTGTGCAAAAACCATTGCTCTGAGACTTGGAGCTTTTCTTACTGAAAGCAATTATTCCCAATAAATAAAGTTGTTTCATAACCACCTGAGGTATTCGATTGGCTGTAAGCATTCTCTCTTACTTAATTTAGGCCAACTGATTCCAGAGAAGCGAGAAGGTCAGTTAAATAAGACAAACATAACACCCATACCTCACTGAGATTCGAACTGGGAACCATCTCGAACGAATGGTGAAATAACAGCGTAAAGACCATTGCGCAACTGATGCGGCTTTTGCATCTTAAAACTAGCTTTAGTGTTAGCGATGATGTATTATACAAAGATTTTTCAAATACCTAAAGTAAGGAATGATATTGAACATCAATAGTTCATTTGCTTCTGAACGCACAGCATCACCGATATAATTTATTTTAGACTGTTTGAGTTAGTTAATCGGTAAACTACTGGATATACACTATCTACCAACAAGTAATTGGACACCCCTGCAATCGACGATATCTGCGGTCCTGATACACGTCGTGGCCGCCGCCGTTAAATATCGTGTGGGAAACAACAACGCAACCAGTACATTGCAAGATGCCACGAAGTTTAGAGCTCTCTGATTTCGAGAAAGGTGTAATCGTCGGGTATCACAGAAATGGCCGATACATACGTGACATATCCAGCCAGTTGAATTACCCAAACTCGACAGTGGCCTACGTGATTGGCAAGTGGAAGATGAGAGGTGTCAGTCGGAATGCGCCCCGACCCGGCAGACCCACAAAACTGGAAGTTAGAGACCGACGGGTGCTGGCCAGAGAAATTCGGAGGAACCGCACCAAATCGATGGGCCACATCCGCAAGGAGTTTCAAGAGGCATCCGGGAGTGTTCCTTCGATGAAAACCATCCGTAAGGCATCCCATCTGCTGGGTTATCATGGACGTGCTGCCGCCCACAAGCCTTTGATCACCAAGTCCTAAAGCAATGCTCGGCTAACGTGGTGCAAAGAACGTCGACAGTGAACCGTATAACAGTGGAAACAGGTTCACTGAAACGACGAATCAAGATTTACCCTCTATTGTTCGGATGGGTTTGGCGTCTGCCTGGAGAACGCCTCCTGCCGGAATGTATTGTGCCAACTGTGAAGTGTTCGGTGGCGATGGAATTAAGCTATGTGGGTGTTTCTCTTACTATGGCATGGGACCCTTGGTCGCAATACCTGGTAGACTCAACGCCGAGACCTACTGCACCATTTTGGATGACCATGTGCTTCCTACGTTGTGTCAGTTTTACTGGGTGGACCCATGTTACTTTCAGGATGACAATGCCACCTGTCATGTTGCGAGGTCCAATATGGCTTGGTATGGTGACAATGGGGTTATTCGAATGGACTGGCTTGCGCAGAGCCTTAGCCCTATCGAACACCTCTGGGACGAGTTAGAGCGTCGACTTAAGCGGTGCCCACACCGTCCGAAATCGGTGAAGGAACTGACCTGTCTTCTCCAAGCCGAACGGAAGAAAATACCGCTGGCCGTCGTACAACGCCTGGGTGAGAGTATGCCCCGGAGGGTCGAAGCTGTAATCGCCGCTCGTTTAGGCTCCACCAACTATTGAAGGTGAATAAACTTCGTTTTCGCGTGCTAACACAGGTGTCCAATTACTTGTTTGTAGATAGTGTATAATAGCAACGGCTCTATGAATTAATTTAATAGACTGAGACATGCTTAAAAAACCAACTGTTGTGAAATATAGAATACGACAGATCAGTCTCCACGTAGACCATGCCCGTTTTATGATATTCGTTTTTAAGAAATGTGAAATTGGCAAGTGCATTAAATGGAACCAAATGCATTGCTTATATATTATTACAATGACATACACCTAAACCTTTTATCCCAGGGACCAATACCTTCTGTAACGCAGGATTTACCAAGGAAAATTGTTCAATAAAATACATGGAAAATAATATTTAACAAAGAGTATATTATTTGAATTCCTTTCAAATGTCTGTCTTTGACCTAATTCAAATTGAACTTTTAGCGGAAATCCAGATAAAACTTTAGCAGAATGATTTGTTTTACCCAAGAGCGCCAACTCCTGAATCAAAATATTCTACTAATGGAGAGAGAAAATAAAAAATGTTTACAACGACTTTTAATATATATTAAATCTCAGAATTAATACTTAAATATAAGTACATTTCTGCTTTCGAATGTGAGGCTCTTTTGAATATATTTGAAATGTCATGCCATTTTTTTTTTCATTTCAGAAAGTTCGATGCTACAATAAAAACATTATTCTGAAATGCCGAACATTTTGTATTGTATACAGAAGCAGCCCACCAGAACAAAATACAAGTTAAAAACAAAATGTTGTGCAAGAAAGGTAATGCTGAAAAACTGTATGAACTGTGTATCTGAACAGGGAATCGTATCAACAGAATGAAATTATCATGCTACGAAGTCTTTAAATTATGATGCCTAGGTGGAAAAGTCAAGCACAAAACTTTTCTGACTCTAGAATTGCAGAATGGGAGAATATTATTTTACCAAATTAACCTGTAAATTCCATTTAGGATTTGTGCTCTTGTTCCGCTCATGAAGTTATTTTGATGTTTGAAGGGAATTAGAGCTTTTAATCGCAGCGCTGGAACATTGTTCCGGTATGCCGGCATCTCTGCCGATTGACTGGTGTCAGAAATTCTACAGCAATTCTTTCGTGAATGGAAATTTCACTTTGGCGGTATCTGTCTTTGAGAGCGTCAGCTGATTGTCATTGCACACTCTTTATTCGTACCACCATGGAACAATTTCAACAAGTTGCCGATTGAAATAATCAGATAACAGAAAAAAATGGGTTGAATAGGCAGTACAAGAAGAAGAATGTGATATCCTTTCAAAAGACTTGTAAATACTGCGCTTTCCTCACCAAAGGTAAAGAACATTGAACTTTTAATAATCAATTATTGAATAAAGTTATTACGGTGAATATGTTTTTTTAAAGCACGATCCACGTTCTAGGTAATCACCGGATCAAATCTCCCTTAACATCAGGAAAATATCCAGCGGAAGATAATTTGTACTAGTAAACCTACCTTGAAATTAATGCTCCCAAATTATTAAAGATTATCCTAGTAAATAACTTAGAGGAGATGTCATGCGTCGGAAACAACAAAAGGCAAAATCCCTTAAATCTCCAAAACCATCGCTTTCAGAGAAAGGAATTCGATGACAAGACAGAGTGATCACATTGTGTGTCATTTCAGAGACGAACTGTGCGACCGGCTTCCATATCATTTTCTCAGGATACACGTATATTTCATATCGATAACAAACCCCTGAACAATCGGTTTTTTCGCTTTCCAACCGTAGGTTGAAGAAGCGTATATGCTCCAGCTTTGTCCGTCCGTCCGTCCGTCCGCACGATAACTCACGTGAAACTGGTTCGATTGCGACGAAATTTTAGTAAGTGGTAGGGGACCACCTAGGTGCGACCCCTATTCAAAATGGACAAAATGGGGTCAAAGGTCAGGCAGGGCATAAGAGCGGGATTTATTCCCTTACCCTTATGCATCATAACTTGCGTAAAAATGGTTCGATTTCTATGAAATTTTACTATGTGGTAAGGAACCACATGGGGACGAACCCTGTTGAAAATGGGATCCATACCATTGCCCTTGTCATCAAAACATATCTAAAATGCTTGGATTGCGACAAAACTTTATCATGCTGTTCCGGAGGTATAGTGAACCGGTTATGTTGAATATCAACGAAATGGGGTCAAAGGTCATTGCACAAAAGCCAGATTTATTCTACATAACTTGCGTAAAACTGCTTCTATTGCAACAACACTTTATCATGATGTTCCGGAGATATAGTGAACCGATTCTGTTGAATATCATCGAAATGTGGTCAAAGGTCAGGACACAGGAGCAAGATTTATTCGACAGCCATTATCCTCATAACTAGACTGAAAATGCTTCTATTGCAACAAAACTGTTGTATGTTGTTCCGGAGGTATGCTGAACCAGTTGTGTTGAATATCTATGAAATGGGGTCAAAGGTCAGGACACAGGAGCGAGATTTATTCCAGAGCCATTATCCACATAACTTGAGTAATAATTTCTGGTATGTTGAAAAGCGTATCATAATCAAAGCATTGCATAATTTTACTAACTTGTTATATCTTGAGGAAAGTACGATCGACCGTTCCTGTTGTTATCTATCGAAAAGACAATAGTGCGGTTGGGCAAGAAGGACAACTGACATCGAAAAACGGTCCGTGTATGGGCCTCCCAAAACCGATTGCATTAGTAATAACCTGATATCACAAGAGGCCTTTAGATCTGATATCATGAAAGGCTTTTAAATATGAACCCAAGAAAGAATTTTAGATTCCTGATATTACGACAATATACATATATTTTAGATGCATGTATGACCTGAAATTTGATTATATTTTTCTACTCTTTCGCAATAAATTCTCGTCATTAGAGGCAAAGAGAATTCGCCCACGTCTTTACTTAAACTGTCTTTCATAGTTTTGATACAGGTTACTAGAATTTTTTTAAACAATTTTTTCAAAGTGGAGTACGTACTAAAAGTTTACTTTTTTTCATAATTACTGAACAGAAACTCATTTAGATTACTTTTATAATTGCTATTCAGAAACAAACTATTATAACATGATCGAAAGAAGACGGTGTCACGTTATTTTTAAAACGGAATGCAGAATTAAGAGGATTGCGGTTTAAATATACACATCTGGTTCTAAAGACATATTACATAGAAAATTTTCCTCTGCTGAACCAACATTCTTCTTCGAGTATTGATTAATAAATGTTACATTTTAATTACCTCTAAAATATATGTAAGTAATCTAATGTACCTTTACTTTGAGGGAAATAAATTATTACACCTGTCCTAAAGTTTTTGGTCACAGTTTGTTTCATATAACGTTACTCTCATTATGTTTTCTGGGTATACTTGATAACTTGAGATTTGAGAAACACAAAACTCAATGAATTAAAAACTAGGTATGTTCTACCGCCGAAACGTACGTCACCGTCCCTAACGTAGTCAAGAATGAATTTTGTAAGTAGGGTTTGTACAGCGCACATGTTCGAACCCCTGAACCGCAAGGCAAGAATCGGTTTCCAGAAAACATTCACCACACCAGTTCATGCAAGATTGCTTACATATTTTAAGTAAAGTAGGTCCAAAAATCAAACTCCAATCTGGCCTACTTATCTTTTGAAAAATGTTTTTCTGGGCACGTGGGGACCTTACGAAAGAACTAAATCAATATCCTTGAAATTATGAAAAGTTTGAGTAAAATATTTTATGAGTTTCTTTACATGTGACAAATGTATAACGATCCAAAACTTTTCATTGCTTTTGGATTACAAAATGTTCCCAAAATCCTCCTACACCAACTGACGAAAGAAATTCTGGGTGCGACAGGTTTTGCTATTTCCTTCTTAATTATTTTTCATAATCATGAAGTGACGTAAATCTTACATTGCCAATGTAACGAAATTCCTAAAATCTTGGGAAATGATGTGAATCACGTAAGATGTTATCATAATCAATCATAAAAAGAGAGCTTCTGATTGTTTAAATTTTTCGATTTATTTGAATTTGTGTTCAAATTGTTAAGTAGCAATGCTAATTTTAATAACAGTCTTCTACAAATCAAGTTTACTGGAAAACTGTGTGACAGTTCTCATTTGAGGACTCTAAAACTCCATGTGGTACGAAGTGACGTGCAAAAGATTTTATTCTAGAGAAACAATTATCTTTGTGGAAGATTTCACATCCTCAAAGGTATTCTAACAGGCAAGCTGATGTGAACCGTAATAAGATGTATTTAACTCTACGCAAACAGCTGTGTCTGTATGCAAACAGTTCGGATAATTTAATGTTCCTTATTCTTTATCAGTATTATTGTGACACATACAATACCGCTGCTAACATTGCATCATCAGTTTGGCAGAAAAAAAAAGTTTTCACAAACGTATGGTGTTTAGCACAACATCCAACATCAAGATTAAAAAATAAAGCGAAACGTTGATGTCATATTTTTACGCACTGGAATAAAAAATATCATTTTTGCATCTTGCATAAGAAAAATGCTTTTCTTAAGGACGGAGTGTTTTTATTTCGGGATAATATTCCAAACAACTGCATTGACACATCACAATAGACCCTCATGTATGCTGGTGCCGTTTAGACACCGAAATAATTCATCATATTAGTAAAAAATGCATCATACCAGGTGAACTACGGATTTGGTCAAGGGTTAATTTCCCTTTGCTATCAGCATTTAATGGTAGGGGGTTCACAGTTTAACTTGAAGACTTATAATAAATTAAAGAAACATGACTAGGATATATACGAATTGCTGCATATTCTCGTACACCATTCATGCACAGTGGGTGATTGTTTACAAAAAGAAAAAAACACTTTAGGAAGAAACTTATTTTTCGTCATTCAGGCCACCTTCTTGAAATCTATAATGCTTAATTCACTAATTAACTTATTTCTGTTTTTTCTGTATTATTATTTACAAGTTCATTTGTAAAAAGTTTTACTTTGTGAAAACGTTGTCTATCACTCGTTTAAATTCTGCTCATTTTGTACATCGAAGATACCGTATGAATTGTATTTGCGGATCAATCAGCTTTTATACTGTATTTATGTTGGTCTACAATTCGGAAAGACAGGTTTTAAAAAAATTTGTACCAAACCATTTTTTTAAATTTAAACCACGATTGAACTTATTTGCGGCCACACACATTGTCCTGTCTTTTCACAAGTTAATAGAAGAATAAGGAAATGAGAAGTTGTGGTAAATATCTGTCGAATTAACGGACTTGGAACGTCTGCGGAAAATGCAAAGGGAATTTGAAAATTTGCTTTCAGTAGTTGTTCTAAGAAAAAAAAATAATAAATAAAATATCTCCTAGATAATTGTTCCAGAAGGAGATCCTCGAAAATTTACGAAGGCGTTGATCCCGCCAAACATTTGAACGAAAGTAGGAGTAAATTTCCCTGTTTCAATTCCTTGAACAGAAACATTTTACTGATTGTGGCTGCATGATTGAAATACACTGCTGGCCACCCAAAATGCAACACCAAGAAGGAAGCATCCGATCGGCCTGAAATTCGTAGCATGCTTCGCCCGCGGGAGGACATGCAAACGATTATCACTTAAGGGCATATGGGAATCATATGTGGCCGTCACGTCACCGAGAAGCACAATAAGAAGGGTGCACAGGAAGCGGGGTGTACGTAGTGGAAGTGTGTTGTGCTGCCGAACCTGTGCGTGGAAAACTTCCTGATGCCTCGTCGCCGAATACGGCAGTCATTCCAGCACGTTTCGGAGTTCGACAGAGAACGAATAGTGGCTTATAGCGACAGCAGTTTATGGTATCGTGATATCGGTGCCCGTGTGGGACAACATCCAGCCACAGTGAGGCGAGTATGGATTCGGTGGGTGCAGGAGAGACGGACCGACGTGAGCGAATGCCCCAGCCGCGGCAGACCACCTAACGAGAGGACCGGCATGTTGTGCTGCGGGAATTGACAGCTCGCACAGCCACATCGCGAATGTTAGCGCAGGAATTAGGGTCTGTTGCGCACAAAACCTGTGTCAGCACGTACCGTTCGACGTCATCCGCAAGAGCGGGGACTTCTTGCACGGTGCCCATTGCTCCGATTACCATTGACTTTACACCACCAGCGAGTGCGGCGGCGATGGGTCGTTGAACTCCGCACCTGGACTACGGAATGGCACGACATTGTCTTCTCCGAAGAACCCCGCTTCTGCCTGCAACACCACGATGGTCGAATCCGCGTGTGGCGGCATCGCGGTGAGAGACTGTATTACGCCTGCATTAAGCATCGCCATACCGGACCGTCGCCTGGCGTTATGGTTTGTGGCGCAATTGGATATGATACACTCACCCCTCTGGTTCGCATCGTCGGTACACTTAACAGCCACCGCTACATCTCCGAAGTTTTGGAGCCTGTAGTCCCCCCTTACCTGCAGAACCGGCCAGCGAATATGGGCGCCCGCATGTGGCACGCATCGTGCAACAAATCAGCACGGACCACCAGGTGTTACTGCTGCCGTGGCCCACCTGTTCTCCCGATGTGTCGCCCATCGAACACGTCTGGTAGCTGATCGGCAACCAAGTGGCCCGGCAAGCACCACCCGCGGCTACGCCTGATGAACTGTGGCTACGTGTGGGTGGAAGCAGCCTAGACCGACATACCCCATGTCCACATCCAAATTTTCTTTCGTTCAATGCTGCGGCGTGTGGCGGCCGTTATTGCCAGCCATGGGGGCCACACGACCTATTGATGTCTGCGCGTTCCGCAAGTCGCACGGGCCTGTAAGCTCAATCGTTTAATCTTTTTACCTGTTGTTATGTGTCCAGTAAATCTGGCTTTGCTATCTCGTGTCCTCCTTGGTTTTGCATTTTGGGTGGCCAGAAGTGTAGTATAAGGGTGAATTCCGCAACACAGGATTCCGTAGTTCTATGCGGTAGCGTGAATAACATAATTAAAAACATAAATACCAAAGAAAATGAACATGGTGAAAAACTGAACTGTGTCCTGTTCTGAATATTTAAATGTTCAGGTTGAAAAACAGCTTAAAATTACATAGTCAGTTTTCAGTTGTGTTTAGACCTCATAGAGAGAGAGAGGGAGAGAGAGAGATGAAAAGTCTCACCCGGGATGTGTTGTATGTTGTATAGAACTTATTCATGTTCCTTGGGTTGAATTTTTTTACATGTTATTTTTATCCGAAGGGCAAAACATTCCTGGCTCGAAACGGAATTGTACTGGAAGAGTCACTAAGCTGCTGCTCTTGGATTAAAAAAAAAGCAAAATACCGAAGTCCAGAGCTTGTAAGTCTCGGCAACTAAAGACTGAAATCAAATTAAATTTCATTTCGTTGGCTTTAATTTTTTCTTAATGTTCTGATCTCAACAGCAGCCAAGATTTAAGCAACTGCCTTAGGCATAACTTTGAAACACGATGCAGTTACTTCATGACCTACCGGGATTTTCTTTGAAAGTCATTTTTGTAAACAATCTTAGATATCACCACTTGTATGTTGAGCTGTGACAGCGGTTAGACTGTCTTCTGGGTGGATTTCATATAAAATTAAATAATCACTGGTGATTCAACTTTAGTCAGGTTCTAAAGACGTATGCCACCCCTGATTATCATTTATGAGTGGTGCTTAGATAAGCGGAGTTTGCGACTAAAACACATTTTTATTTGGGTGTGTGTGCGCGTTGGGGTTTTTTTTTTTTTTTTTTTGTTCTTTCTTTTTTTATCCCAGAAATATTTACATGGACTTTTCAGTTTCACAAAACGTTATAAGCAAGTCTCTTTCACGATTCGTAGCTGGAATAAAGACCAGAAAGTGCGAAATATCTGCTTATATCTTTGGAGTTCGACGCTGCTTCTTTATACAGAGTAATTCAAAATGATTGCCCCCATACACATGGTCTTTGACATATCCCTACAAAAAGAAGTCACAAGGAGTAAAGTTCGAAGACCTGGGGGCCACTTGCAAGAAACCCTGTCTGCCTGTCTACAACGACCAATCCAACGGCACTAACTTACTGCGCACGGGCAGCTCACTTTCCTACATCGCCATAGCAACACAGCAGTAGGTTCCAATAAAATTTTAAATTTCTTTTTTTCTTGTATATATCAGTTGTCTATTTATCTTCAAAAACACGTTATGGTCATTTGCACTCTAGGCAATCATTTCGAACTACCCTGTATTGGGAGATCATCCATTGTTAAAAGAACCAGTTAAAAAATCAACCGAATTTCTACATTCGATAAAAAATCTAGAAATAGAAAACACTATTTCCTCTCCAAGAGATGTTAAAATGTATGTTAAGAAAATTCACAAATTGTACACAGAACGTTTATCGTAGATGTTTGAATGTATCAGAGAGAAAGTGTTTTCACATGAATTCTTAGAACAAGAGACAGGAAGGAAAACATGATATAACATTACGCCACCTTGTAGAAAATATTTGAATACTGGAAAAGCAGCAAACTTGCAAAACGTTTGTTTATTTCAAAACTATGGCATGAAAGTTGGTCTCCAAGAATCTGAGATAGTGAAAAAAAATATTTTGATATTTACGACCTCAATAAGGAAAACGGTGTGTTATTTAAAGTAGATAACTTTCCCCATATTTACTGCAGTGAATTACATGCTGTAAAAACTGGGAAGTTTCCAATATAATCTTCAAAAAAGGAGATTATCTGAAACTTGAAGTCCACCGTAACTCCACATCGCAGGAGAACTGTGACCTACAAGACCCCAGATTACAGGTAAAGTATTTCACTGGGTAAATGGTGGATGAAAATAGTTTTCGAAATTGGTCTTTTAGAAGAAGAAATATCGAGACAAATAGATTAAACTTTTGCCCATTAAGCGTAGAAATAATGCAGTTTTTTGAGAAGAAAATGCCTATTAATACATTTGGTATTTAGTAGTATTTGTCTGAAAAAAGGATTTTTATATAGTTGTCAGAATGGTAAATATTGCCATGAATATTCTGTTAAAACACGGGATCTTAAGTCCTTTCCCGTAAAATATATACGTGAATATAATTAACACGGCATTATGTTTCACAGCTTCATGTTACGAGAGAAGCCAGATATTTGTTCTAGCCGTACCGGTGACACTGTGGACTTAGCGGTGGCTTGTGATTGTTCGTCCGAGATCGGTCCGGTAAGTCATGGATGTTTTGTTTGACTTAGGGCATTGGCTCTCTCCCTTCACTCGAACGAGTTGCCCTAAATTGAAGGTAGGCAACTGATTATACCCTATTAAATTTTTCACGGTTGGTTTTAAACTTTGAACTACTATTACTACTACAATGTTTCATTAATAATGGTTAATCGTTTATGTGGAGAATATATTATTCTTCATATACACGGTCCAGTCACCTTATTGTGACCATAAGCAATTATCCAGACTAACCATCGTGCGCAGCACAGACACCATCTAGACAGGCAGGGAATGACTCAGTGCAGTGCTGCAACGGGTTCACAGGTATGTGGAGCCATGCTGACTGCAGTGCATTTGACATCTGCTGGAGGATGCGTAGTGGATTATCCATAGAGCGATCCAAACGATCGAGGTGGTCCCACAAATGCTCAATTGGGTTTACGTCAGGGGAATTAGCAGCCAGAGAATTATTTTGAAGACTTAATCGTGATCTTCCACCTCCCTCCTCTCAGTCATTTCTAGCTTGGTCACACGTCCCATTGTCAATCTAGAAGATATCATCCGCCTCAGGGAAGACAATCAGCATAAATATGTGTACGTGGTCTGCAAAGAGGTATTCATAACTAATTCGGTCCACTGTGCTTTCCACAGGTATGAGTGGACCAGAGAATGTCACGTAACCATTCCTCAGATCATAACGCTGCCCCCACCAACTTGTGTTCTTCTAGCAGCGGTTGAAAAGTGTTTGATCTTCGATGTTTCTCTCCTTCAACGTCAACGTCCATCCGTTTGACGAAGCAGAAAACGTGACTAATCGGAAAACGCAATCCTTTGCCAATCAGCGTAGGTCCAATTCCGATGCTGTGGTGCATACGTAAGCCTTTCCTGGCGATGCACCTTCCTTAGCACATGTGCAGTGACCACCCGTCTGCATCGGGGCCCCAAGAACCAGGGTATGCTGAATTGTCGTTTTAGACAAACTTCCGGTAGCCCGCTGATTCATTCGAGCAGTGAAATGCTCCACAGTAGGGTGCATATCGGCCCTCACGCACCTTCGAAGCCGATGTTTACTTCTCACATGAATGGCATGTGGTGCTCCGCAGGTTCGACGTCGAACTGCCCAAAAATGTTTTCATCTTTCGTCAAGGATATCACATATGTGTTCAAATTATGTTTCTTGAATAGATCAACCATTATAAAAAAAGCATTTGGTTTAATGTTTGACGATTCTTTACGCATTTTATATTTGCATGTTATAGTTCATGGATTTAAATTATTTGTTTTACTAATCAGCTTGCCAAAATGAAATCGTTTCTTAAATGTTATGCATAATGGCTCTCATATTATGGATATGCATGAATAATTTATTGAAAACAAACTACTTTTTTGTCAACGCAATAGCCCATTTCCATTGTATTTTGCGTTTTATACGGAATTCCAAACCAAACACCTTTACTCTGTTTCGAATTATATCGGATCAAAAAAGAGAAAAGGGAAAATTATCCAGGGAGTATTTGATTCGGTAAAATACTGCACGTTATTGTTCTGTAGTTCGAAAAAAATAGTTTGACAGTGTAAGGCCCAGACTGTGGCAAGTCTTATCCTCAAAACAAAGTCTCTTTCTTTTCACAGGACAAATGTGTGGTGAAGTGCGATAACATGATTTCACATGACGAGATCAACATAACACGATGAAACATCCTATTTACGATTACTTTTCAGTGTGCAAAAAATCAGTCATCATAAAAAGAAATTGGTTATGCATAATACAGTGTATTTTGTTAAAACAGTTGTTTTTTCAAGATGTGAGCTGCAAAGATATTTTTAAAATAGCCAATGGAAAATGCTTGTCGGCTTCTCTCCTGAAACCTTTGCGCTGCTCATCGGCGCCAAGTGCAAACAGCGACTCATCACTGAAGGAAACACGACACCACTGGACACTATTCTACATTGATCGGACTCAACACCACTGCATCCTGCGCCGGCGCAGCTCACTGGTAAATGGTAGAAGATGGAGTATTCGACTGTTACTCTTACAGATTATTAACTAAATTTACAGGGCCTGACTCTAGTCAACCTTTATATCGTACTTGGCCTTGCTGCGACCTCGAACGGAAAATATTTGATTATATGTTACAGCATAGGTGGACCGTTCAGTATGAAAGATTACTTTAAGAAATGTTTCAACATATCTAACATTAGAAAGCTTCATAAGTTTACGAAATGAAATCGCTCGAATTTCCGTTTTACACATCTTAAAGAATGTAAAATTGTTGTCATAAATGTTTAGCAAAGACAAGGGATTCAGCAGAGAATTATAGGAATATTTTAGCAGTTTAATGACAGGCAAATGCGTCCGGTTATTCTTATGAGTTTTCCATGGGTTAATGTGTTTATAATTGAACAGGCATTGAAACTTTGTTTTCAGTTAATAACTAAAGGACTTATATTTTATGAATGTTTTATTAAAATAGAATTTTTAATCTTTGTCATTTGAAAATGTTTAGTACACCTGTCTGGACCCTTTTAAATTAATATGTTCGTGAAGCAGAATTATATATTAGTTTAGAAATCATTGTTTTACCGTGGCACTTGTCATAGATTTCGATGAACAGAAAAACTTCGTTAATGCATTCTAGAAGCAAGAACAGTTTTCCGGATTAACTTAAGTAAACCAAAAAAATGGCACAAAGTACACTAAACACCCGTTCATTGAAAAAGAAAAGTACATAATTGGTTTACATTTAAAGCATACATACGTGACATAAAATATAAATTAAAGTACTGTCCATGTATAGATACAGAACAGTTACGACGTACAACATTTGTCTAACAGACTTGGTTCGGACGCACTCAAGACATCTAATCTAAAAACTGTTTTAAAATGCGTCTGCCTTCTGCTGTGATGCTTTGGAGTTTATTTCCTTCGTTGATATTTCACGGAGGTGTCGTAAGTGGTTCTAGAACGCAGATATTTCTTCATTTCCGCTTTTCTCAGAAAACACGATCACATGTTTGAAGCGTTCTTTTACGTCACCCAGCTTCACGTTTAGCAAATTGATGTCATCTACTTCGTCCTCAGAAATTTCCGTTGACATCACGCTGTCCACCATTTCTTCTTCTGTCAAAATTTTATGACATGGATCATCATCTCTCTCATCAGCTTCTAGTAAACACCCCCTTCCACAAGATCCTCTAACTTAACTTCTTGTTCACCCCACGACGTAGTGTTCCATGAAAATCATGCGTCTCACATTCAGTTATGTCTGGTTCGACATCTTCATTCTATAAAATTGTCTTTCAGGAATTTGCTAACGTTGAAGATTTTATATTATACGGCAGCTGCAAAATTGAAAATAATGTACCTCACATTGTTGAGTTTTATGTTTTGTGGAGTTCGATGACTTGCTTTTTCTTCTTCGCCAGTGCTTGGCTCTTCGACCTCCAAGAATTAATTTAATAATCTCTTTTTTTATACAGCCTTTGGCCGTGTTCATTACTCCTTAATCTTCAGTTTCTATGAGAAATGTGGTTTTTTGGTGTCAGAAACACGCACCAAAACTTCCCATCATTGCTAGAAAATTGCTTCGCATCTGGTTGAGCTGAGCTGCTATCAAGTAAGATTGTGACCTCTTCATCTGTTGGTACTTTTAAATGTTCTACCTAATACAATCTGATTTCTGACGCTGCTTTCTTTTAAAACGAATCGACCATAATTTTTCCAAAAAAGCAAGTGTGTTTTTGAATTTTATTAATGCACAGATGAATCATGTATTATGTCCTTCAACGCTCGCGGTAGCTTATTTTTTCGCACATTAACGGGTGTAACATTTGGTTACCGTCGGCATTTGCACACAATAAGACGGATATCTGTTTTTTGCAAATCTCCCTTTCAGGAACATTTCTTTCATTCTTACATTCTTGAGTATTCTAAGGTAAAGCTCGCCAATACAGGCCTGTTTCGTCGACATTGTACAACTGGTATAAATTCATAACTTCCTGCCCAATAAATTCATTATTTTTTTTGTTCAAAGGCTCAATCTGTTTGACATTTGCACTGAGACTCACATTAGATTTTTTTATTTGGCATGATGTAGCGTCTTTGAAATCTGAAAAGCCACACTGAACTCGCCAAAAACCCACTTTCTTCTAACAGCTTAGCTATTCTTTCCATAGCAGCTTGAATTACAATTCCTAAAACTATTAATCCACTCGAACGTAGCTGTGCGGACCACTTTCTTGACTGGGCAAACCACTTGCTTGACATTTTTAAAAGTTCATTCTTTTTTTCCTTATATCTGACCCAGTTTGTTTTGCGATTCCGTACTCGGCACAAATGTGTGTCACGGAAGCACTGTTTTCAAGTCTTTGTTTTACAGCAAAGTTTTCATGTTGAGAAAAATTTTTTGCTTGTGCTTTTGTCTGTCAGAAGTGTCACTTCGAAACATTATACACGGTAAACGAAGTTTAAGCAGTCAAAAAAATTCTTTGATATTCTTAATCGTTATTCAATGATAAACAGTACTGTATTCATCTTCATTCTTTGACACTGCATTTCCTCCAGAAGTAGCTAAGTAGCAACTGTCTGCAGGTGGTGAGTGTTAGTTGTGAGAAATGGAACGATATGTAGACTGATCAAAAAGTTTCCGACATTTTTTTGCGCCAACCAGTGCAGTCTGAAAACTAAAGTAACCCAGCATGTCACCTTTGAACTTACTACTCATGCGAGTCTCTTTTTTTCTTTGCCAGATCTCACGGCCCTTCATTAGCTATCTGGCAGCGATGAGAGTCCACGTGTACTCTGTGTTAATTGCATTTGTGTTTCGGGCCAAAATAACAGCACGCTCTGAGCAAAAGCAAAAATTTTACATTAAATTCTGCCATAAATTTGGTAATACGAAAATCACAGACAAATGGAAAGTAAACAAGGCTTTTGAAAATGAAGCTATGGGTGCTACACAGATAAGAAATGTGTATCGTCTTATCAAACATATACAACACATTTTTTTTGGCTTTTCGATGAGCCCTCTTAGAGTGTTTTTAATTGAGGACAGCAGAAACGGCCGAACGAGGTGTTAAGTCATCACGGAGCCAAGTGCTTTCTTAAACTAAGCTACTTAAAGAAGCACTGGTTTAGCTGTAAGATCTAAGCTAAACCAGTACTTCTAAAAACTCAGCTAACTACTCTCTCCCGTGACCCTGATTCTCGCATTTATGCTCAAGTTTAATCAAATTCAAGTTTTTTTTCAGGGGTTCTCCGGATTCGGCGCAGTCGGCACTACTAGGATCCGGATTAACGAGATTTAAATGTATTTCTCCATCATGACTCAAACATAACGTGCATTTAATAAAAAAAGTCCTATAAAATGAAATTTGGACGCATAAATAGCTTTGGAACAATTGCTGTCTCTTATTTGGTAAATCGTCAAATCAAAGAGCATAAAAGGAAACATTCACAAAGACCGGAAACGCAAAATATACGAAATTCGACGATTAAGTTGTTTTTCCACTTTCACTCCAGCAAGGCACATTTATTAGCTACTAAATTTCACATTACTTTCTGCTTCTGGTCTGCAAAAAGTCACATACTACACAAAAACGAGCTTTCAACTTTTTATAAAACTTCTGCTCCCCAGAGCAGCAGTCGGAATATCATTTACCTTCAGTGCTGTGGTACAGTTTCTTTTCTATATATGAACTACGCTATCACAGGTTTACCAAAGTAGCGGAAAAACTAGTTTTACCAGTTTTAATAAAATAATATATTGTGGTCTCACGTGGAATATTAGGTTTAAGGGAGTTTTACATAACTATCCACCCCGTGAGGTTTTTGTTACAACAATTTTAAATGCTTAAATTGTGGAGCTGTATGGTATAATAAAGTAGAAATCTCTTCCGTGCAATAGTTGTGGAGTAGTTCTGTTAAACTATTACTGGGCTCTTCAGCAGAACTTTATATAAATAAATTTAGGCATTACGTGAAGGACGTAAACTATTACAATTCAACCGAACTATGTCCATGTGAAGAAAAATCATTCATCTCAAGTCAATTAGTATTTGTTTTGTTTCTTAAAGCACAAAAGTCAATATATTAGTTTACTTTCCTAAGATAGTAAACCGTCGTTCAGGATAGGCTAATACCACTTTTCAATATTGTTGAAATAAGAAACGGAAATATGTTTTCCTTACTAATTGTATGTGCAAGTAAAAACTATAACTGATGTAATTTTCGCTACTAATAGAGAAATGTAAACCTGAATCAATTGATTTTGTGTTAACAAGAATAATATATATGAAATTTGATAATTTACTTGATGAGAAACTAGGTGGTTTGTAACTTCTTAAATAAAAAATTATATGCAAGTTTGTATTTAAAAATGAAATTTCGAGCAAAATATTTTAAGTTAGTAAAAATATTTTCCGATTCAATTCCTATGTGTGTCCTTTTTCTTCTATTTCTTGAGTTAATCTTTGAAAAACTACTTTACATTTTACACATTATTCTAACTTGTGACAACATCAAACAAAAATCTACTTTTAATTGGAATCATTCTGGGATATCTTTGTTTTAATATTAAAACAAATCAGGCAAAGCATTTGCTTGTAAGGAGGAACAAACCTCGCTCAAGGACTCCATATGTGAAACGGAAGGAATTTAAGAACTTTGTTAATAATTTATCTGTTTTTAGTTTCAAATAAAAATAGCTATTGCTGCTAAAATTAAAATTCTTCAAACTTACCATATTCAAACATAGGTTATAATCTTTTTTTTTTGTTTTTTGATATACAAACTGCCCAAAAATTACTGGGTCTAAAATTTGTGCAATAAACATAACAAATAGGTCTAACATTTCAGCAATAAATACAACTAATAGGTCTAAAGGTTTTGCAATAAATATAGCAATTGAAAGTCAACTCTTTCATTTTGGAGATATTGCAAAATTTATCATTAAAGTATATGAGCCTAGTACAGTGAGGTCCATATATTACGAAGTTGAAGGGAGAGTTAAAAAAATCGTTATGACATAGCAGATAAAAGAATGGCAATTTTTGAAATATTTTATTATGTCAGTGTAAAAGTAAACAAATACTAACTTTTTATCAGTTAATCGAAGTGAAATATAATACTTATTAATTGAAACTATAAATAAAAGTAAAATATGGTGACATCTTCAGTAAGCAAAACATTTTATTAAATTTAAAAGTAAAGTAAATAAACACAGAAATTTTACCTATTGATTTGCTTAGTATATCCGTTACGTAGGAATTATCAGTCAGTTTTTGCTTGTTATATGTTTGTTACAATATCAATTATTAAATTTTTAACTTCCTCTAAAGCAATCAATTGTGTTTTCTCTAGATGCAAAATAAATCATATTATTTTCTCAGCTTTCAATATAGCAAATTAGTTTTAAATTATTATCTTTTCTACAGTTATACGTTTTTCTTCGCTTCACTGCCCCTCATTCTCCCGTGAACTATCTCCACTATGTCCACATCCTTGTAAATTTCCTCTCGAGAACTTTTTTTCAACCCTGGACGATCCATCGAATTTGGGTTTGAACTCATCTCTGTTTTCTAAAATTTTTGAAAGAGATTTTGGTGAAAATCCAAATTTTTGGCAATATCGAATTTTTTAACTCCTTTTCCCTGTAAACTGACAACTCTGAATTCCTTATTCCCGAAATAATAAGGAATCCCACTCTATAATCACATCTTTAGAATATCGTCAATACGCTAGTGTTCAGCCTTGTGTGAACAGATACGCCGGGTTCCATGAAAAGAGAATAAATTAGTTAAGGGTAAGCTCATCTAACGATAAAAGCAACATTTGTACGGGAGAATTGCTTGGTGTTGATACAAGCTCGATACACAAGAACACGAACCGAAGGTACAAACATTGGGGCAACCCAAATCATTCAGAACCTATCAAACGGTTGACGCCACTTGCCCCTAACCATAAAGTAAGTCAACTGCATGAAGGCGGCAGACAGCTTTGACATTCGGGAAAATGAAGTGACGCCGTAGCTCCAGCCGCCTTTAGAAAGAAGGAAGGAGCAGGTGCTCCACAGGAAAGATCAGAATGGAAAGAAAGTGATGAGAGGATGAGAGAATATGCATCGCTAAAGCTGAATGCTAAGTGATGAAGCAAGCTGAACAAATCCAGACTTGTAGTAATCACTCTGCATCACTTAGGTTAGATAGTTCTGTCCGGGTTATTGAATTAAATGATTAAATGGGAGGAAAAGGTAGTTTGCAATCAATTATCAGTGAAGTAAATTCATAATTTTTTCATTTTCGTAGTTAATCCAGGGAAGAAATGTTGAAGTTCAACAGCAACGAAAACAAAACACGGGGGTTATGTAGTATTACTTGCAACTTGCAAATAATCTACCACTCAACCGTATGAAATGGTCTGGATTTCGCGACTGCGGTTCAACCGAGCCCCCACACCACGACAAGGTACCAGACCTCGTGGGGGTGGTGCTTATACAGGTTGGTAGAGGACATTAAATAAGAAAAGAGGGCCGCGGGTGGCCTAGTGGGCAACGTTTGTGACTGCCACGGAAAGGGCCTCAGGTTCGATCCCAAGCAGGTACGAACGCTCGATTCACTAAATATCCGCCGTGTGTCGGATGAGCACGCTAAGCCGTCGGACCCCGTGTACTGGCCCCCGGTACTAAATAAGAGCGTCTTCCTCCCCCTTTCTACTTTGCTTCCTTGTCACTTTCCTATCGGGCGCTCTAGCCCAAATCTCCTAGTTTCCTATTTCTAAGGGTTGCTTAAGACCAGGGGTCAGACACTCCCTTCCTAAAATCTTCTACATATGATCATGATCATGATCAAATAAGAAAAGAACTGAACCATGTTTCTATGCAGATCAACGTTAAGGAGAAACACAATGTGTTGTAGATATCACGCACGTTATACCTGGAATTTAGGTGAGAGAGGAAACAGCACGGCTATTTGCCGATAGCCGTGCTGAACGTTGATAAAGGCGATTTCACTAAACATTATTTTTCGTATTATGCGGTTAAAATAACAAGGGATGATTCTATGCAATTCAAGTGACCGATAAAAACTTCGGTTTATGCGGAACTTCGTGTTACGCAGGATGATCATATGTGGTTCCAACAATATGTCAAAACGAAATTTAAATGAATATTTACCAAATTCAACACGATTGTCACAAAAAACGTTTTCATCACATAAAACATGTAATAAGAATATCACATAGAATTATGAAATGTGTAATATTTATCACATAGAATTATGTGATAAAAATAATCATTCTTTTCACAGTTTTTGAAGGAAGTCATCTTCAGTGTAAGTCAATTACAAAATTTGATTTACAGGCATGCTACTACAACACACATCTTCGGTTACATGTGTTATGAAAATTGCTGCTAAACTTCGTCAAATAATACTTTCATTATCAGCAAAAATCTACTAATGTGTAATTGGTCCATTAGCGGTAACTGATTGGTAATGCTCGCTTGAGAATTATGATGCGCTCTTAATCACTTCTAAGAAAAATAAATCAGATAATGTATCCACCGATTAGCGCTATGAATTTTTGTGGAAACTTTAAATCTCTGTGAGATATACATCTTCTTCCGTTTATGAATATTAATGTTCGAATCTTAGGAAATGTGTCAATACAAAATTGCCATAAAGGTAACCAATGTTACATTCTCAATTACTTCTTAAAAGTCAGCTTTCACCATTTTCCTAAAATCATAAATTATAAATAAAGTAAATAAGACTTTTAGGTAGACGTCAGCATCGCCCAGTTTAATCTTCAAATTTAGTAAGAATCTGCAATAATCCCTTAACAATGAAACTAAACTAAACAATTCTGCTACTCAAAGTAAACTCTGATATAATTCCATCATTTTGTGTACAGCGAAATTTTTTATTTATCAAAGATAACGCCTGTTATTAGCAGCGACGGTAGTGCCGTGGTCTGAGCGCTGCGTTCTAGTTATTCTTCCGAATTGTGTCCGGGTTCGAATCCATGGGAGACGTTTGTTCTGTTCCTCTTACGACACTGGCTCTCTATCTTCTCTGGAACTAGTAGTTCTTAATTAGGAACAGGGGACTGCTGATAGCCTACAAAAGTAGTTCACGTTGTTTGTTAAACACCCAATTATAGATAATAACACTTGTTTGGGAACGCTGACAGGCTGCCATATATCGACCGATCTATAATTACTATATAGCGCGCTACTGTTGGGAAAACAGTATAACAGTTTTCCTTAAATTGGTGAAGTGACGTAAAGGTAGTGACTTTAATGATGACTTAATGTGTTTTGGCCTTCAAACAATGTGCGGCTTGGATGCAAAATAAGTTTTAAACATTTCGGGATATTTCGTATACTTAATCGCAACTCTAACAGATGTCGTTTTAACCTTAATTATATTGTTGTCGGCAAATATAAATCCTATACTTCTGCAACTTTGTCAGGGAGTTAATAGATTTCGCGTTAGATTTTCTTATATTTTAAATTGAACAATTTTAATAATTTGCATTTGAAGCAGTTGTACCCGGGTAGTCTAAGTGTATATGTTCAGAATAAATTTGATCAGACACTGCATGTCTGAAATCATATAAAAGAACGCATTTCTCAATCGTTACTTCGTGTGTCGAATTTCTCTTCTCATTCGCCACATTTGTGGGTACATTGCAAAATAAACTGCTCACCTGAGCCCTTAACCGCAAGTAGCTGTGGTAAATAGTGTGTTACTTTCGCTAGGATATCTTCTCTACAGCATTTTAACTGGTTATAGAATCAATTGATTTTCACTTGGTCCAGTGACTGCGGAATCAGGTGTGGAGAAACAGGTGAGTAGGGTAATAATAGGAAAGGGGAAGTCACACTATTTCTATTTTATTTGCCAATGGATCTAAACAGCTCACTGAGAGATATGTATTTTTCTCCAGCAATTAAACTATGTAAACATAATTACCATCTCAGGCAATGTTTTTTCGGTTTTGCTACTTATTCGCTATTTTTGCAGATTAACCATCCACAAAAATTTAATGTCTAACAAGAAAACTTGTGTGCTATAATTAAAAATAATGTAGAAATTTTTAAAGTGAAATGTTAGGACTTATGGCTTTCAATTTCCACTGTGATATTTCACTTTGTTTGTCTGTTGTGCTGCTAGTAGTTTATCGATTTTCTTATTTGAAATAAACAAAACAAAATTGAAGAAAAATGTTAATGCCACAGTGATAACGGAATTTATTTTGTTGGCAGTACATTACCAAAATAAGATATAATCTATAAATTTCAGAGCATCAAGGTACAGCATTTTGACAAACGAAAATTGGACGGGAAACGCTTTCCGGTTATGAAATTGGAAGAGCGAAAATAATAGTTTCTGAAACATAAACCCTTTGGTAAATGTGGTAAGACTGAAGTATGAATATACCACTTGCTATTACTTTTCCGGAGCTTGCTTATTACACATATCGTTTTTGTTGAATTCTGGAATTTAAGAAACAGCAGAAATAGGTCTTCTACGTACAGGACGCCATTACAATGTGCAGTTTCAGTCCCCGTTTTCTCGGTTTGCGCATGACGTGACACCGAGAGCTAACGCCGCGAAAACACGACGCCGCACATCATCTTTGGCTTGGGAGTGCAAACTCAAATTCGTTCTTAGAAATTGGTAAATATACTTCATAACTAGTAGCTATTTCTCAACATCAGTTGTGCATATTATTATTTTATATCAGTGTAACACAATATGTCTGGATGTGCAGTAGCAGGATGTTTATCCTACAGTAGGAAGACACGAGGTACAGATATTATTTATCATTGTTTTCCTGCCAATCCTGATTTGGAAAAACTCTAGGTACTGAAATGTAAACGAAAGGATAATTTTAAAGTTAAAAATGCAAGAATTTGCTCTGAACATTTTACTTTTGACAGTTATGTTCGTGACTTAAAATCAGAATTACTTGGATTACCTGGCAGAAAGAAATTGAAAGAAGATGCTGTACCTATAGTCAATCTTCCAGGTCAAATTAGCCATACGCATATTACAACTGCTAATCCTCATGAATCGTCATCCTCCGTTCCTAGCGTTCTGAATGTTAGTCCTACAGCAGATAGATTACATGGACGTCAAGTAAGAAAACGAGCATTGGGAATCTTTCACAATGTGTCTCCAAAGAAAAAAATTATAAATCTGTGTCAACTGATATTACGTCACCATCTTCAACTGATGTTCAACTTCTGAAGACGAAGATAAAGTCATTGGAAATAAGAAATAAAAGATTAAGTGTTGAGTGCACCAGATTAAGAGTGCAAAATCAGTACCTTAATAACAAACTTGCATCTACTCAAAGGGATCTGCGTGAATGTCTGAATAACTCAGCTTCACAAGTGGCAGCAAACGTGAGTAAAGTTTTACGTACAATATATTTACAGAAAACCAGATTCGTTGCTTGCTGTATGACAAAAAAAGTGTGCAATGGGTAAAGGATGACATATGTAAAGCAATTACATTGCTGGCCATATCGGTCAAATTCTACAACTTCTTGCGATTGAAGATGGCGTTTCCTTTGCCTGGGCTTTCAAACTTGCGACGATAGACAACTCGTTCATTTCATTTTCATTCTGGTATTTTGCACGATGTTCTGCAGTTAATGCAAACTCAGGGTGCATGATTTAAGGATGTAGAACGTGCATGTGCAATTTCATTTGACGAAATGAGTGTCGACAGCCGGATTTCATGTGACCAGAAAGAAGATCGTATTTTTTGGCCCTACAGCAATATTCAGGTGGTTATGGTGCGAGGAATTTTTTCTAGCTTAAAGCAGCCGATATACACTGACGGAAAAAAATCTCAACATCAAGAAGAGATAGGCGGTGAGAGTACATCTGTAAGATGACGTCTATGCAAATGTAGCGCTCGGTGCATACGTGTGGCGCTAGCAGCGCCCCTCGGAAAAGATTTGCTGTAAATACGCGCTGTAACGTTCGTGAGCGTTAGTTATCGTTGAGATTCGACGTAGTGTGTTGATGTTAGTCAAGAATGCCTTAAAGAAGACGAAGAAGCCATTATCAACAGCTCAAGGAGTTTGAACGAGGTCGTGTAATAGGGCTACGAGAAATTGGGTTTTGTTCCGTAATATTACAGAACGACGTGGCAGGAATGTAGCCACTGTGCATGATTGTTGGCAGCGGTATTCAAGGGAAGGTACTGCCTCAAGAAGACCGAGTTCTGGCCGACCACGTGGTACTACTGAGAGAGAAAACCGCCGTGTTCGGCGTATGGCCGAGGCGCATCGTAACGCGTCTGCGGCAACAATTCGAGCTGCAGTTGCCACCAAAATTACACAACGAACTGTTACAAATCGGTGACTTGAAGGATAGCTCCGAGCCAGACGTCCTATAGCGTGCATTCCACTTACTCCAAACCACTGCCGTTTGCGACGTCAGTGGTGTCAAGCTAGAGCTCATTGGAGGACGGAGTGGAGACTGTTGTGTTTTCTGATAAAAGCCGGTTCTTCCTGGGTGCCAGTGATGGCCGTGTGTTGGTTAGAAGGATGCCAGGTGAGCGCCTGCAACCAACCTATCTGCGGCCGAGACACACTGGACCTACATCTGGAGTTATGGTCTGGAAAGCAATTTCCTATGACAGCAGGAGCACTCTCGTGGTTATCCCACGCACCCTGACAGCACAGTTGTACGTCGGTCTGGTGATTCAACCTGTTGTGCTGCCATTCATGAACAGCATTCCAGGGTGTGTTTTCCAACAGGATAACGCTCGCCCGCATACCGCTGTTGTAACCCAGCATGATCTACAGAGTGTCCGCATGTTTTCGTGACCTGCTAGATCACCAGATCTTTCACCAATAGAGCACGTATGGGACATCATTGGACGAAAAGTCCAGCGTCACCCCCAACCAGCATTAACCGTCCCTGTATTGACCGACCAAGTGCAACAGGCATGGAACTCCATCCCACGAACTGACATCCAGCACCTGTACGACACAATGCATGAACGTTTGCGTGCTTGCATTCAAAATTCTGGCGGTTACACCGGTTATTAATGTAGCAGAATTTCACATTTAAAATGGCTCTTCTCGCGCCTACAATAAGCTGTGATCTTGAAATCTCAATCGATTAAATATGTTACCTATACAAATGTATTGCCGCTATTTCATTCCTCTACAACTATCTTTTCGTGGTGCTGGGATTTTTTTCCCGTCAGTGTATTATGATTTGGATGTTTCAATGACAGCGTCATTACGCAAAGAATTAATATCATCCTTACAGTATATTAAATTCAATGTTGTGGCTGTAGTGTCTGACCTTGGGCCAAAGAATCGTGCAGTGTGGAAGGAACTCAGTGTGTCACACACAAACACAAGCTTTCCGAATCCATCTGACCACCAGAAACGCGTTTGGGTATTTGCAGATGTACCCCATCTATATACGTTGCTCAGAAATAACTTTCTTGATGCGGGATTAACGTTGTCAAGTAACAAGGTCATCAGAAAAGCCACTATTGAGCAGTTGTTATCTTTAGATTGTGGTGAAATAAAAATTTGTTCAAAATTAACATCACATCATCTCACAGTGAAAGGCAGAGAGCGTCAACGAGTGCGTAAGGCAGTCGAGCTGTTTTCCAACCATACAGCAAAAGCCTAACGTTATTTAATGCCTAATGAAGAGTCCATTCCTGAATTTATTCATTTATTCAACAATTCATTTGACGTTTTCAATTCTAGCAAGCCCTCTGATAACAGACCAAATGCATGTGGATTTGGTATTCATCATGCTATTCAAGAAAACACTTTAAAGAAACTTTTTGCTTGTTGTCAACAGACGAGGGTTAGTACTACGAAAGTTCTTTTGCCTTTTCAGAAAGGTTTTTTAACATCTATACAGTCATTGATGGGACTCTTTGGTGACCTTAAACCCTTGAACATCAAATATATATAGACGTCACGCTTGAATCAGGACTGTCTTGAAACTTTTTTCTCAGGAATCCGAGGAATTGGTCACTTTTGCGATAACCCGTTACCTTCAGAAGTGAAGTGCCGCATTCGCCTCTTATTAATGGGTAGCAACATATCGGATATTCCTTTACCTAGTGCTTCTTCAGTTGCTTCAGATGTTGACGACAATTTTTCTTTCTTAACATTTCAGCTATTGGGTAGTATTTTGCCAGATATGTCAGAACCACTTTCCATAGTTGAAAGTATCACTGATTTGCGGGACATTGTGATTGATGATCCTAATAATCCTGATCCTCCTTTAGCATGTGTTACTGGAAGTGATTGCACTGTTGAAGGTTTTAAATACAATGCTGGCTATCTTGCGCATCGTGGGCAAAAATATGATAAAACCTTAGGCACTCCCATTGGGCAATTACCTGCTGTTCCCGGCGATGCCCCATCTTCGTGCTGGATAGAAGCATTGTCACGAGGAGGTCTCCTTATGCCTTCTGATGACTGGTTAAGCAAAATCAGTCAATTTGAGCTGATCTTTACCTCATTTCATGGGCAAAATTTTCTGTCACCTGATAAAATATTGTAAAGAAGCTCTGTAATGTTATAAGTAAAAAATTTCCTGATACTCCACTAGAATTAATCAAACTGTATGTGAAAACAAGAACATTCATACGCTTGAGATACCTTACATTGAAAGCTAAGGCTTGGAAAGCTGCAGAAGCCCAGAGTAGAAAGGCACGCAAATGGCAGGCTTCATCAAAGTAACGGAGTGTTTGTTGCCAAGTACAGGGTGTGGCAGAAAAGCTGGAATCTGTTATCAAGGTAAACGCTATCTTCTATTAAATTTGAGATACTAAATTTAAGTTAAACAATTCAGTTAAAAAATTATGTTGTTTTTTGTGTGCTGTCAGCAACTTAATATCATGTCAACTTAACTTAAGGCAGTCCCTTTCTGTGCATTTGAGCTAGCCTGGGTTGGGAGGAAGATTTAGGCAGGGATGGACCGTGGCACTATATGATAAGTTTTATTTTTGTTTTCATTTAAATTCTGCCCGCCATTGTAATAGTATTATATAATTTTGATAGCTTTTTGTGCCACCTATTAAAATAAATTGAAAAACGAACATTTTTTGCGAATTTTTGTTTGAATTTGAAGGATACTAAGTGGAATTCCGTAAACAACAAGATTTATTTTGAAAACATGAAATTATATATAACATATTTACTACTTATTTGTTTAGCCTGTTAACGGGACTACCTGATGCGCTGATAATCATAATCGAAAGACTACACTTTAAAAAGTTCGGATTTTTAAGAATTTACTTTCGCACTGACAATAACTTTTTGTAAATATAACTTCCTGCGAACCACGGAACTACGAAGTTCAGCAATATATTTGTTTACTGCAATGCCCTCATATTTCTTTAAACAACAGCTGTGCCGCCCCGGTGGCGCAGTGGTCTAAGGCGCTGGCCTCTGATCATTCGTCCGAAAGGGGTCCGGGTTCGAATCCCGGTGTGGCATGGATGTTGTGTTTGTCTTACGGCACTGGCTCTCTCCCTTCCCTGGAACCAGTGACCCTAAATTAGGGACGGGCGACTGCTTATAGCCCATTGAGTTGCTCACGGTGGTCGTTAAACCTCCGATCAAAAAAACAAAAAAAACAGCTGTTATTTTTTTTCAAAATTATTTAATTCATGAAAGAGGAAATAACGGATCACTGATAAATATGTTAATCTTTGAAGTTAGAAATTATTAATATTTGAAAGCGTTTTTCATCGCGTTTATTTACATTCCTTGCTAAAGTTTAACCCGTAGCAGCGATGGCTCTTGGGCTTGCGTCTTTGCCTCTCGCTGGTTTGCTCCCACGCGACGTCTTTTGCCAGCCAATAGCAGCTCGTTTCCAAAGTGGCTCAAACTAATGAGGCAAGCCCAAGAGCCATAAAAAAATCTATTAACCTTATTAATTCCTAAAAAGTATTTTTCATATGCAAATTGTTTTTTCAAACATACTGCGTGCAACAAATTTTCCGATTTTATGTTTTCATCTTTTAAAAGGGAATGTGTGTTGACGGCATTTCAGGACAAGCAGATAGTGTCCAGTGAAATTACCCGATGTCCAAGATTTGAAAATTTTTAATAAACAGTTGATTAAAAAGGCTACACTGTAATTTCACTTTTCCAGTTTTTGCAATAACTCATTTGGTGGATCTATTATGGGAACGCAATTGTAAGTATAAATGTTTATGATTTACTATCTATGAAGGTTTCTATTTAATATATAAAGCACACTATTTTCCCACTTAGCCAAGTGCGAACGATCAGATTAGTTTATGAAATTATACTGTACTAACGTGAAAGTGAAAATCTACATTGAATATTTTCTATTTGAATGGTTAGTGTCAAGGCTCTTGCATTTTCAAAATTTCTTTCAGTTTCACCACATCTGTTCTGAATTGAGTAAAACTTTCTTTGCGAGCTTATTAATACTGATGTGAAAAGTGTGAATCCCTACTTTAAAAAGTAGGAGAAATTTCTGTCTCTTCTCTGTTTCTCAGTTCTTGTGTAAATGACATGTAGTTTCGCAGGGTTTTTTCCCTATTTTTCTTCTTTGTATTGGCGCATATATTTTGGATTTGCCCTATAGGAGGAAAGAAAAAAAAATCTGATTTCAGAAAATGTGCAAGTAAAATTTACTTCAAAGAATAAATGATGAAGGTTTTCTTCAAAGAAATTTGAATTTCCTTTCAAGAGTTGCAGAAATATGATTTGCAATACTATGGTTTCCTTTTCTTTGCAATATAATTTTCAAGGGAAAACGTAATGGTGGTTATTCGGTAAGCAGTAAGTCTCAGTCTAAATATCAGTCATGGAATTTTCTGACGTGAGGGTTTAATTAATTATTACAATTGTGTAATGCTGTATATTTTCGAAAATAATTTCCACTTTATAATTGAAAGAAAAAATACTTTCAAGCAATCCGTACGTCTGGTGGTGAAAACTTACCTTTTCGGTCTTAATATATTGCAACAGACACTTGTCATTTGGTATGGGCGCAACAAAGATGTGCTTCTTCTTTGGTGAGTGTGTAGCATGTCGCTGAGTGACGGAGCGTTCTCATTAGGCAAGATGCAAAACGATCTTATGAAGCACATAGATGTAATATTCTGCGAAAAATCCTTGTTAGCGGTTGTCATGTAAACTTTCATTCCACTCTGGATTTCTGGTTCCTATGAATAGTACAGGCTTCGGTGGAGAGCTAAAATAATTTTAGAATAGAAGTAATGTTTTGCAATATTATTTAAATTTCTGAAGCATGGTTGAAAACCGCAAATGATAAAACCCGTAGGTAGGAAAAAAATAACTCATAATTTACTACTAGCGTAGGTGGAGGAAAAATAAACAGCACATATTTTTTTCGGATCAGTAGTATATTTGTAAATACAAGCAGAAATATTATGATTGAGCAATCTGCAATATAACTCAGAGTCATTAGTGAATGCGTTTTAACTGGAAGCTTGATAAATTTCTTAAGTAAATTTTGTAATTAATTTACAGGAATTTTTATAAAGAATGTAGCTTTCGTGAAGGAAACCGTAAGTACTGGAGGTATTTTAGAAAAACGTACAAAACAGTTATAATATTTAATATGTAAACAGAAATATATGCAGGTATTCGGGATAACAATATAATGTAGAAAGGGTCCCGCTTCGTTAAACGCAGAATTTTCTTGACCTTTATACCACATAGAGTGCTTTGTATCAATTATCCACTGAAAATTCCCAATAATGAATGATCGAAAAATGTCATATTTAAAAACAATTAATTTGCCTAAAATTCTCGAGGTAAAAAGTTTTAATATCAAAATATTTTTGAGAACATAGCGAAAACAATTATATTCTAGTGTCTAGGGTTAAAATGATTATTCGATATCGGTTTGCAGCCTCTTTATACTGTTGCGCTTTAAAATTTGGCTTGTAGTTTAAAGCTTACTTTATTATTTACTGGATCCGTTTAAGTTATAATTTGCAAAAGGAATATAGCAGGAACCTATACATTTTTGGTCTGTGAAGAAATAAAATCCTTGGGATTTGTTGCAATCCTTGAAAAAGCCGTAGGTGGCAGCTGCCGATATGTACTACAATCTTTCCTGGTTCTTCGGGTGGGTATATACTCTTTCAGGTTTGTTAAAATTTCTAATGAGCGATATACGATATTCGATATTATGGTTTTATATTTGTGCGATAGATAGATAGATAGATAGATAGATAGATAGATAGATGTTTCAGGTGGATTAAAGGAATTCATATGTCATTCGAATGGCTTCAATTTCGAAGCAGTGTTGTGAAAAGGCAAACTTATTCTTTATTTAGAATGATAGGTACACGTATTTCATTAATCCTAACGACCGTTCGTCAGACAACTACTGGTGCGATACAGGATCTCTATTTGTGTTATCTTTTGTCCTACACACTGTGATAGTTCTTCATAATAAAAAAAATGAAGTGAATTTTTTCAATGGTTAGAGAGTCCAAAACGGTGTTGTGTATAATAAATTTTAGAACGTATCAATGAGGAAGGGAAATAGAGGTCGCTTTCCTATGTGTGGTAAACAAAATTTTTAAAAAGGACATGAATCCGTTTCTTTCTGTACAAACGCAGCTCGATGAATGCGCTCTTTCGAAGATTTACACGCAGTACGGAAAGAAGGGCACGTCGGCCAGGCATCTTCCGGTGACACCTTATCTTTTGGCTTACATTGATTTCGTATTGTATTTGAAAGTCGGACAGATTATATCATGCTTTGTCGCATTTTATTTTATAAAACTTTCAAGTACAGATTTGTGTAATAATTGGTTTGTCAGACAGCGGAATTGCGCAAGAGTGAGACTGAAGAAACCTGTTCCAAGCAGTTCCAAAACATGGACGCGAGGGAGACCGCAAAGAAGAAACACAAGGGATCAGTGAATTATTATGAGCTGACACGAAGGACAATCTCCTGAACTCAGGGAGATACGGAGACCTAATGCCACTTATTAATACCTTTAGGACAAATTCTACTTGTAATGCACTATCGTAATGAACGCTGAGCTAACTCCAAATCTGTTATTGAATATTATTACCCTCACAGCTGGTTAATAATTAGTTAAAATCAAGCTACTTCTGAATGTATAGCGTTTACAACGTTTAATGTAGTAACAGCATTTAAAATGAAGCGCCGAACACGTAGTGCAAAAGCAAATACCAGTTCAAGCAGCATGGCCATTTCAATAATATGTATAATATCCATTATTCTGAATTGTATAAATAAATAGATCTGTACGTCTCAGGCAAAAAATTAGCGGAACATGCTGCTTACGACTCCAGTGGAAACGGTTACATACAAAGAAATGTAAGTTCATATAGGACATCAGTTCTTGTACATAGTGTAGGCAACAGTAGCAGGCCGCCATTCCAGAACAATAATAGGGAGGAAAAGCAGGGAAAGAAAGAAAGGTGACCTACCTCATTTTAAGTAGGAACAGATTGTGCTGTTTAGACGGCATTGTTTAAAAATGAGAAAAGATCAGAAAATCTACAAGAGTATTAACCAAACACGTCATGATGATATAATAAATACAGTCCATATACTATCCTGCCTATGTAGTAAGTCATCTTTGAATTGTATGCAGCCTCTTGAAAACGCTTGGTGGGTTTCTTTGGTTACGGTTACAATAGCAGTTTACGTATGGGCCTCTTTGAGTCATAGAGTTTGCGACAGTCAGCTTAAAAATATACCCGCTAAGCCCATCCTAAAACTACGGCGGGATTCTTCGCTGCTCCTCTCGGTGGATTCCAAAGTTGCGTGCTTCCAAATTACCGTGACTTCCAAATTTGTAATGTTGATTGTGAGAAGCGCTAATCCTCTCCAACATGCCCACACATATTTTAAACTACCCATATGTGTAATCCCAATCTCATGATTCCAAAAAAAACGATGATTATTGATGAACTGATGACAGTGATTGACTACCTGATGATTTATTTATTCTGGTTTGTTAAAAATTGCTATATTCTAATATAGGAGTGTTGCGATTTTTATGTTTATTTTCCGATTGCGTCCTGACAGAGAATATTCAGAAATGCTGACTAGAAAATGTAAAATATTTTCCTTAAGAAAGTGGAAGAGAATTGCCGAGAAATCCATAGAACTTTACATTCATGTGATACAAATTATCTACGTTTGTTATGAAAAAATTAAGCTCTACGTTGTAAAAAATTATTTCCAATCCTTAATTTAAAAAAAATGTTCAAAAACTTGCTCTGCTTCTAAATCTGTTCTTGTGTTTCAATCTCATAATTTGGCATTATTCTGTTATTTGTAAACAAATTCATTAAAGAAGTTAAGAGCTGCAACTTTTAATTTTCGAAGTTCTTACTAACCTCTGCTTCCTGTACGTGCTACATGCACCACTAGAAAATATAGTTTCACCTCAGTGTCAGTAGTGGCATTAGGGAACAGGTCAGCGAATGCTTGTCCGGAAAAACAAATTTGAATATGAAGTACAGATGTATGGAATACAACATATCATTTTATCGAAACTTCAAAGCTAAAGCCTACCCAAAGGCTTGATCAGTGTTCTTATTTTGCGCCACAAAGTATTCCAATCAAGTCTTTAAAAGCATTAAATGTATTTTTGTTTATTAAAAAAATACTGAAAGCAACGTTTTCTTGAATTTGTTTGCATATAAACGCTTTATAGGATACTTCCATTTAATAATTACGCCAAATGTACATAATTTCAATTATTTCCGATAAAATTAGTTACAACTTTTAAAAAAAATAATCATATCCATCGGGTAATAAAAAGGGGTCGGAAAAATTCACACGGACAGTGTAAGACAGTGGAAATTTATCTGACACAAGATTCAAACCATAATGGGACAATGTATAATACTTAGATGTACAACTACTTTTTGATTTCCACAGTTATTTTTATAAAACATTCTTCGAGCCGCCACGGGGGCGCAGTGGTCTAAGCGATGGCTTCTGACATTCGTCCGATTTGGGTCCGGGTTAGAATACCGGTGAGGCATGGGTCGCATACGCTTCAAAACTGAAATATGATACTCAACATTGACAGTAATTTGTGGAGAAACGTCATTCTGTTAGACTACACCTTCATGATCAAAGAAAAGTATCATCATCACCTTCCCAGCTAATTTGGTATGGCGGAGGTTTTCCGAGGAGGCGAGACTTTGTGTTTCCAGACCCTCATTGCGCGCTTCGTGATGAGGTCGAAATAGTTGATCCATATTTCATCGGCAGTTGTTACTGTATTTAGATGTTTGGCTCCATTGTAATAATTTCTTTCCACTCATAACACACCTGAACTGTGGATAACTATTGTTCTCTCGTGAAGTCATAAGGTACCCATCTAAAACACACGATGAAGAAGTAATTTGTCCCGAAGAATGAGGGATGCCGACATTTTTGAAGTATCCGTTGACGCCGCAATGTCCTCACACGTCATTCGTCGATCGTCTTGCCGGATTTTCCAAAGAGTGTTCCCGCTCCGTCACGACACTTTCAGGTTGACCAGGCCTAGGATCGAGTTTTGCCTACAAAAGGCATTTTTTTAAATCGTGGTGCCATCTAGAAATCGTTGACTCACCCAAAGTTTATCGTTTTAAGATTTTCATTAAAATAGTTGTTTCTGGAGCCGTTTTATCATACGATAACAAAGTTTTATCGCACCTCGCATTTCACTACTTAATCCTGTATGGCGAAATGCATACGTACCATAAAGAACTGCGCAGTAACAAAACCAGAATCGTCTGTCTTTGCTAATAATTGTTGCCACATATACTTCCTTATCTCGGTTAGTCGTCTGCGTGGTTATTTTCCCCTTTTGCACTATTGCCAACTCAAAAAATTACTCTCAGTTTTTATGGAACGGCCTTCGTATATATCTTTCCGGGTAGATTATTTCTTCGTGTTATTTAAATGTGTGATCAAATTAAAGACTTTTTCTTTCTGTCAAGTAGAATTGGAAAAATATTTTTTAATTTATAGAAAAATCGAATATATTATTCAAACGAATTATAGCGCTATTTGAAGCGTAAATGCTCTTCATCTATAATACCTATTATTTGAAAATATTGAGTACCGAAGGCCTCCTCGTTTCTTTTTGGTGATGGATTTTGAATCCGGTCAATCATATCTGAAAATATTATTTGGAAAAGAAAAGAATGAGGACTGGGTTTTTGCTTTCGGTTTTTTCTCTCACTCAGGCTAAACCCTTGGTTTTCCAAAGGTTATTGTTGCCGTGCAATATTCAGAAAAACATAACGCACCTTGAAGCGAATGGGATACAGACCATTGACTTTCTAGCACACAGACCTCTCTCGTGGAGCCTTTGTAAATTGTTTGCTTCAAAGTTGTAGTTTCCGTAACAGGCGACAGCACCTACTAGAGTTTCCTGGCATTTGACATGATATGGTGCGCAGCTGTGAGATGCAAAAACCCGTGGTTTTGACTCATTACAGTGCTTTCTCCTGCATTCTTGTGATTATTCCAGTTACTCGAATTGGAAACTACTCGCCTCGACACAGTCAGCCACCTTGCTATCTCAATTTCCAATTGCTTTGCTTCAAATCTACCCTTATGTCTTTAGCGTACAGAGTCATCTAAGTGATTGTGCGGAGCCATTCTTTCACTAACAGTCCAGCTCAAGCTATAATTGTGTTACTTCATTGAGAAGACGAATGGTGCTGAGCCATTCTAATTTTAACAGACAAACTCAAAGTTCTGTTATAACAACTCATTTAGGGGAATACTGGTGCGGAGCTATTCTTTTCCAAACATTATAACTCAAGTTTCAATTGATGAATCCCATTCAGGACAACGGTTCATCATCATCATCATTGTCAACCATTATCAATCCACTGCTGGACGAAGGTCTCCCCAAGTTTCCTCCACAACGGTCTGTCTTGTGCCAGTCTCCTCCATGTCACCCCTGCATACTTTCGAATTTCATCCACCCATCTCCCATGTGGTCTTCTTCTGGGTCTTTTCCTGTCCCTTGGAATCCAATCTAAAATTTCGGCTGTCCATCGATGATCTGTCCTTCTGGCAGTATGTCCAGCCCATTGCCATTTCAGGGATTTAACTCTGATCATGATGTCTTCCACTCTTGTCATTTTTCGGATCCACGAGTTCCTCTTCTTATCTCTCCTGGTTACACCAAGTATGCACCTCTCCATGCTTCTTTGAGTTGTCTGCAGCCTTTGTATGTCTCTTTTAGTTAAGGTCCACGTCTCTGCACCATACGTAAGCACTGGAAGGATGCATTGATCAAACACTTTTCTTTTAAGACATAATGGCATATTGCTCTTGAAAATTATGCTGTTTCTTCCAAAAGCTCTCCAGGCAAGTTTTGTACGCCGATTAATTTCTTCATCAATGTGACCCTCACTTGATATCTGCTGTCCAAGATAAACATACGTGTCTGTTATCTCCAGCTTTTCTCCATCAATCGATAAATCTTCATTTCTTGTAAAAGCATTGAACATCACTTTTGTCTTCTGAAAGTTCATTTTTAATCCCACTTCTTTACTCTTGTCAGCAAGTTCCTGGATCATACTCTGCAGCTCTGATGGGGTAGTTGCAAAAATGACTACGTCATCAGCAAAACGAAGGTGGGTTAGATAATCTCCATTAATCTTTATCCCCTTGTTTTCCCAGCTCAGCGACTGAAAAACACCCTCCAATGTGGCATTAAAGAGCTTCGGAGATATGGTGTCACCTTGTCTCACTCCCTTTCCAATTTTTATGTGTGTTGTATTTTCAAACAGCCTAATCTTTGCACTCGCATTTTCATAGATGTTATTAATAATATTAATGTATGCATCTTCAATACCGCAGGTTTTCAGAGCCATTGTAACTGCTGATGGTTTCACCGAATCAAAGGCTTTTTCATAATCGATAAAAGCCATGCACAATGGAAGCTCATATTCCCTCGTTCTTTCAATTAGTTCTCTCAGCACGTGGATATGATCTATTGTGCTGTGGCCACTCCTGAATCCAGCTTGTTCTCTCGGTTGAGCCATGTCCAGTGTTACCTTCAAGCGGTGTGAAAGAACTTTAGTGAAGATTTTATAAACTACTGATAGGAGGCTGATAGGTCTGTAGTTTCCGAGATCCTCAATGTCACCTTTCTTATGTAGCAGGATCATTGTAGCAGTGTTCCAATCCTCAGGAATCTTTCCTTCATTAAGGCATCGAGTGAAAATTTGGGCGAGTACTGTTTCGATTTCTCCACTTGCTTCTTGTATGATGTCTACAGTAATTCCATCTTCTCCTGGAGCTTTTCCTCGCTTCATGTTCTTGATTGCATGTGCAACTTCTGCTGGAAGGACTGGAGGAACTCTGGTACTGGTATCTTTCATGATGTCTGGAGTGCATATATCATCCCTTTCATATAATTTGGAGTAGAAATCTTTCACTCTTGTCAAAATTTCGCCTCTATTTCTTGTTACAGAACCATCTTCTTTTCTCAGTGCCATAATCTGTTTTCTTCCCTTACTGAGATGTCCCTTTGCTATCTTTAGGCTTTGGTTGTTTTCAATTGCTTTCCTCACTAGTTCACAGTTGAATTTTCTTACGTCTTCAGTGATACTTTTTCTTACTGTCTTGCATAGCTCTATATATTCCACTTTGGAAGTCACATCTTCTTTAGTTGTCCTCATCTCTCTTCTTTTTTGCATCAACATTTTGGTTTTTCCTGATAATTTGTTCACATGCAACTTGTTCTTAGACCCAGCTAATTTTGTTGCTGTTTTCATAAGAGCTTTGGTTACTTTTCTGTTAACTTCAGAGATGTCCACTTCTTCCGATGTTAGGCCTTCTAAAGCAGAGAACCTGTTCTTCAGTTCTAACTTGAAGGTATTATGGTGTTTTTTAAGGTTGGTTATGTCAATAGATTTTGTTTGTCTTATGAGCTTGCCACGTTCAAGTTTAGTGTTGAGGTGCATCTTACATCTCACCAATCTATGGTCACTACCTGTGTTGAACTTGTTCAGCACACTGCAGTCTTCTATGACGAATTTTTTGTTACACATAATAAAATCAATTTCACTTGTCGTCCTATTTGGATGTCTCCATGTCCATTTCCTGTGTGGCTTTTTCTTGAAGAAGGAGTTCAAGATGAAAAACCCTTCTGCCTCTGCAAACTCAACGAGAGTATTTCCACGCTGGTTTCTGTTGCCGTGACCGAATTTACCTACTGAAGTTTCATTCTGTTGCCGTTGCCCTATTTTTGCATTGAAATCTCCCATAATTATTTTCAAGTGCTGCTTACCTTTATTATTTAGATGACAAATTTCCTCATAAAATTCTTCAATTTCTTCTTCAGGATGACTTGTGGTGGGTGCATAAGTTTGAATAATCTGAGCCTGGTATCTTTTCGAGAGTTGGATAACAAGTCGTGCAGCTCTGTCAGAGGAACTTTCAACTTCTACAACTTTATCCTTCAGTTTCTTGTTTATTATAAATCCAACACCACTAGTTCTGCCAGTATCTGTCCCACGATAGTAGAAGAGATGTCCACTTTTCAGTTCGATGAGATCTTCTCCTTTTCTCCTTACCTCACTTAGCCCCACGATGTCCCACTTGATCCTTTGTAGTTCCTCTTCCAATTCAAGAAGCCTTGAATCAGAAGATAGGGAGCGTCCATTGTAAGTAGCCAAGGTCAGCATCAGATGGCAGCCTAGTCCGGTCCTCCGGGGATTCTTAGCACCCTCTGCCTTCATGTCGCACTGGCCGCTGCCTTGGCCAGATACATTCCAGCTGCCGGAGACTGAGGGCCAAGATTTAAGTTGTGGAATCATTTTGGAGGGGTTTGGCCATAACTCACCACGCTGGCCAAGCGGGTTGGTGAGTGTGGGATAGAATTTCCTCAAATCCCGATGGTATAGTTATACCGCTATTGGCGGTCGTCAGAGCCCCTTTAGTGGGAACAGGATGCACCACGAGAAGGCGGGGTTGACATTTGTCAAGGAGAGGCTGTGATGTTACGCATCACCTGACCTTACATCCCGGACAACGGTTATGTATGACTAAATATTGAAAAATCATTACAATCTGTCTTCAAGTTTTGGACATATTCTGATTATCATATTTTTTGCGTTAATTTTAGGAACCACTTTCTGACCTGAGATTTAACCCGAGTACATGAAAATGTAGAAAAATAAAGATGATTTGCATTTCTGTTGAACAAAAGTTGTACCATATATTTTAATGGGAATTATTTTGTAATGAAATTCACATACGTAAACATCATTTGAAACTATCTTAACCAAGGCTCATGGCTTGACTATCCTTCAGAGTTCCCTCACATTGCAAAATTTGTAATAAAAATGTACTCAGTGAGCCCATGTACTGTTGAATTTATGATTTATGAATTTCTAGTACGATGATTCCGCATGAAATTTGTAAAAACGTAAATGCATTGTGATTTTTTCCAGATAGTAAACAACAAAATATAACCCCACATTTATCTCCACACGTCGGGATTTTAATATATATACAACTATACATACACGAGTATACACTGAAGTGCCAGAAAAACTGGTACACCACACTAATAGTTGGTAGGACCCCCAAGACAGCGCAGGACTGCAGACATACGACGGGGCATGAACTCCACAAGCTTCTGGAAATATACTGTAGGCAATGCATACTGCATAGCGTTCCACAGTTCGATTGTCTTCCGAGGTCTCGGATTCCTGTGTTCGATAGCGCGTTGCATGGCATCCCAAATGTGTTCTATCACGTTCAAATCTGGGGACGTGGGTTGGATTGGCAACACCCCAAACTCAGATGAATGTTTCTCTAATCATAATGTCTGGTCCCGACACTTGTGTGTAGGTGCATTGTCTTGTTGGAACAGGCCTAACCCATCAGCAAGAATGTAGCACATGAACGGGTGTACCTCGTCAGAAATGATGCGCACATAGCGTTAGCCAATCACATACGTTAATAGACATACAAGGGTTGCCAGTGAAGTCCAGCAAAACACATCCCATACCAGTACGGACCCCCACTAGCCGGTACAGTTCTCTGTTGACAAACGATACAGTACAGTTCCCTGTTGACGACCGATACAGTCAGAAACACGACTCGTCAGACCAGGCGACTTGTTTTCAGTCATCAAGGGTCCCATAGCGGTGTTGCCGTGCCCAACGAAGGCGCATAGCTTAGTGTCGTGCACCCATCAAGGGGACTCGAGTTGGACGTCGGCTCCCAAAGCCCATATCGTGCAAGGCACCTTGCACATTCCGGACGCTAATGCTTGTTGAAGATCCAGCATTGAATTCCGGTTATACCTGCGAGAGAGTTGCACGCCTATCGCGTGAAACGATTCTTGACAGACGACGATGATCTCGTTCGCCCATTGTCCTTTTACGGCCACACCAGTATTGTAGGTTAGTGGTTTTGCCGGAATTCTTGTAGTCACGGTACACCCTTGCAATGGTCGTCCGTGAGAATCCGAACTTCCTTTCTACCTCCGAAATACTATGGCCCATCTCACTAGCGCCAACTATGACACCGCGTTGAAAATCGCTTAAATCGTTATTGCTCGTCATTCTCATGCCGAAACCAGCTCTGACAGCTGGCAAGAATGTCTATCGCTTTATATACGCACTGGCGGACGCAACCGAGTACGCGCATAGGTGACGTTACTATGTATTTTACATAATCTCGTCTGTACCAGTTTTTCCCGCACTTCGGTGTACACTGAAGAGCAATTGAATTAGAGACAGCTGTCGTTATGCAAATATGGCGCTGTGGGCGGCCCTGTAAATGGAGACGAAATGACGTATGCAGCGATCCGACAATATAAGGAGTGAAGCGACGGGAATCAGTAAGAGTCGGACGCAATATTTGTAAGACGAAGGATCTAAGTGCACTTGATTGTGGGCAAATTGTCGGGGCCTGACGAATGGGTCACTTCATCTCGGAAGTCGTGCAGACACTGGGATTTTCACGAGCCACTGTGTTACGGGTGCACCGTGAGTACATCGAATCCGGTAAAACCATCCCTGCAAGGGCCAACTGCCGTGGACAACAGCGTGTGGATGAGTAGGGTCATCGTCGGCTAGCTTGCATTGTAACAGCAGATAGACGGGCCACAGTGCAAGAAATAACTCGGCAATTTAACGCTGGTGCACAAAAACGTGAAAGCAGCCACACCATCCAAAACCATCTCCTCGCTATGTGGTACAGAAGCCATCGTCCCACGAGGGTACCGCTGCTGACCGTACGTCACAGGGTGCAAAGATTAGCATGCGCGCCGAAACATCGCCACTGGATCCTAGACACGTGGGAAAATATTTCCTGTATTGATCAGTGGAGATTCACGTTGGTACATGAGGGTGGCAGGATACGAGTACGGTGCAAACCACATGAAACGCATTTGATAAATCTCACATTTCATTTTTATTAAATGATAAATAAGAATGATTTTGAAATAAATACTGCATGTAAAATTTACTTTAAGCAAACGAATTATTGCAAACTCGGACTCTGCAAGTTTTCGCTTTCTCAGATTTTCCCAGTGGTATAACGTCATAACGTTTTTCTTTCTTCTTTTTTTTTTTTGAAGGAAGCTCTAATCAGTCTTGACGGATGGGCAAAAGATAAAATCATGAGAGTTAACTCGAAACAATGAATTTCGAACATTGAAAATGACGTTTAGCGATTAGTATCCAACGTCTAAAAACGACGTTTGAGGCTCATATCATTAGGCAGAACTAAAACAATCCGTATCGCGTAGCACGCACATGTTTTCAATTACAAGGGTAAATTTGCATGTGAAGAATGATAATATGTAAATAATGCAAATTGAGAAGTTAGATAAATAACGGCAGCTGGAAAAACAGCATATAAATAAGAAAAATAATGTGAAAAAAGGTATATCAACTTTCTTTTATAAAAATAATGAGCAGTGACAAATTCAATATTACAGAAGAACAAAAAGAACGCGCCGAAATAAAAAAAAATACTAACAGAAATTACTTACAGATGGAAACACAAAATTTCTTAATTCGTAGTTGATTCGCACTCTTAGAATTACGCACAGAAAATATCTTAAGTAACACGTTGGTGTTTTTAAAAAAAAACACCTCATATTAGAGTAAATGAAGTTTTGAAAATTTTTGAAAAACATAGTCTCCAAGATTGGTGTGCATAAGAAAGCACATAGACGCAGTATGTACTTAGGAGAAATGATATCTTAATCTTACCATAAAATAAATGAGAAATTAACAAATGCACCAGAAAGTTAGGATAGCAATGAAATTCAATCACAGTTATTCATGGGATGTTGTCCAAGGTGGATTTCTCCAAGGAGTACCTGATCCCGCCATATTCCAGAGACGCATTCCCATTGGTTCATTTTCTTTAGTAGCTGGCCCTGGTAAGAAATTGTTGACTTTAGTCTAGAGCCAAAACCAACTAACTAGCTAACGAAAACAGCTAGACACAGCACTGAGTAGCTATCATCACCACTCAACAAGAAACGCGTTTTGATAAATGCAAGGAAAGACATTTGTGTAATTGTCCTTGATATGGAAGCTCTGGAAGCATTGAGAATTGGATTACATTGCATTGCGATTCCATGTGAAGTTGACTGATGGATATTAGACATACTGCAAGATAAGTGTCGTTACTGGGTTATTCGTATTCGTCCTGGTTGGCGCATGGTGGCGATTACTGGATTCTGCCGCAACACAGGAGATTATTTCCAGGAGTTTCACCCCGGGTTTTGGTGCTGGTTGATGGTTCTTGTGGTTGCTTCGGCTCTTTGGTTCACTAAAGGTGACTACTTTGTCTCTTTTTAACTGGCCCTGAAGGAGTGTTTACTAAAGAAAGCTTGCTTTCTCTCCTTATTTCTAATCTCTCCTATCTTCTTTCTTATACATTTTACTCACTGAGATTTCCTAACTTCCTATTTCAGCAATAACAGTTTTCGACGTGGAGTTAGGCACTCCTTTCTTAAAATGTTTATGTTATATCGTTACCATATTTCATCCAATGCCATTTCGTGCTTCTAAGTTCCGTACAATTTAGAGTACTTCTGAAAACATAAAAGGACACAGGAGACGAAAGAAAAAATCATGGATAATCGCCTTAATGAATAACATTAGAATAAGGCGCAGATGAACATTAGTTCTACCTGTTCTCTATGCAGCTATACATGTTTTTGTTGCCAAAACATTGGGATATATTTTGAAACATTTCCTGAAGACCGACCACGGATTTGTGCTAACCAAAAATTTCCTGGAACTCCCTTATTATCAAAAAGTTTTGTTGATTGAAAACATGCATACCTGAAACAATAAAGCAGGTGTTAAAAAGTTGGACCGCATTAAAAAACTAAACAATATTGTGGGAGAATATATTTCATGATATGAAATATACCTAAAATTTACCCTTGCCATCCTGTTGATGGAAGATATTTTAATCACATTATTGAAATCATTCTTCCGAAAACAGATTCTCTTAACAACAACTTTCATGTCACAAATTTTACATACATACAATTACACAAATAAAGAAGATAGCTGTCTAAGAACGAACACTTTAGCTCAAACCAATTACAACACTCAAATGAAGCTAAGACGTATCACCGGTATCAAAAGTATACACAGTTAAAAACCATGACGACACAAATAACTCATTCCATTGAGGTTTAAAAAGGTTTAATGTAAAAAACTTGCGAGATCTTTCGAATCTATGACTTATAGGTTCATCATCAAGCACCAAAACTCGCAAGGTGCACATCCAAAAACATCGTACAGAATTTTTAATGCGTTTCCTCCAGAATTAATGAGCCATTCGGAGGTAAGACTCATCCAACAGCTCACGGCAGGAAAGAATTGTTTTTGACATGCATATACGTAAAAATAGAAAAATAAAAAAAAAAAAAAAAAAAAAAAAAAAAAAAGACTTAAACAGATTCAGAGTTTTAAGAATTCGTCGGAGGAATTAAGAAGCTATTGTCATGTGGGAATCTGTGCTCGAACAGCTGTCCTGATTAGCGGATGAAAATAATTTTATGCAGTAGCTCAAGGGCATCAAATGTGTACTAACCTCCTCTTATAACAAATAAAACGGAATTTTGACGCTTTAATAATTTATATGAATATCGTGTATGCTTATTTACCCAAAAGTATTTATCATCGGTCGTGAGAAATAATGACATATCAAGACACCTAACTTCAACGTATTCAGAAAGGGGTTCCTGTTCCGGAAGAGTTCAATTTTAAAATGATCCATCTAATTTGCTACATAATTGGTGATTTGAAAATTGAAAATATTATGGGGATTTGCAATTCTATCCTGCATTTCTTCACATGCACAAGAATAAAATCCCTAAGTTTCTCAATTCCACGCTCGTGTACCTTTTTATAAACCGTTACTTGCTTTTTTGGGAAGGTTAACACGTAATCTGAACTTAATGTGGAAGTTACACATTTCTCTGCACTCTACGTGTGATATCAATACTTCAATGAAGAAGACAGGAAGAAACGTGAAATGTGTCTTTATGTTGTCTGGTGTTCTTCACACTACTGCATTAGCCTTGTACCCCATATTCAGGTTTTTCAGAAAACGGAGGTGTTTTAGAAATATTGATATCAGCGCAATCATTGTCGACAATTATAGATCTACTGCTGGCTGAAAGTCTAACCACGTTTCTTCAACAACGGTCTGTCTTGAGCAAGTCTCCTCACGCAACTCCTGCGAGATTTCCAGCAGTAATTTGAATACTGTGGCAGTTATACTTAAATCAGTTTCTGTGCTACAGGGAATGTTTATCTTTTAGTATCCAAAATTTAACTATTTTTGTAAACGTTCCTTTTTTTATAAATTTAGAACATCAGAAAATAATTTAGCCCAAGTTGTTCAGCATAATTTCCTAATGCAGACACCAGAAAATCGGTGAAGGTATTATTTTTGTGTAAGTGTCTACCGATGATACGAGAAATGTACATAACATAATTACGAAAAATGTGGCAACGAGGTTTGCTTTGTCTTCCTGTGTCCAAATCTTTATTTTTCTTAAAATATATTTTATTTAAGAAAATTTCATAATCTTTATCTTACTCTGTTTGCACAATATTAATGTATCCGAAACTGTGTTAACAGCTTAATTTTATATGTGAAGTGATATAATCTTTCCGATTTAGTTGTGGTTACTTCTTAAGTGGTATATCATTTCCCATTTTCCTGAAAACAGGATGTTGCTAGTAAATTAGCTACTTTAGTAACTGCACATTGTTTTATTAGATTTGACACTGATATTATTCCTTGCTCTATGCATTGAAGAAAGTATCACTTAACAGTGAAGAATTCGAATTATTTTGAAACAAAAGTTTCCTTTCACCTACAGCTAACACGAGCAAATAAGGGAGAAAAATCAAAATGGTGTAGTTTCTTAGGTGTTAAATATTCCACTTAACTAGAAGAAAAGAAGAAAATTCAAATTATGAAGTCAAAAATTTACATAATTTTTACAATGAGCATTAACTTTGTAAACTTCGAATACAACCGCTAATCGCTGCTTTAGGAAACTCAGTATCACTTGGATTTTTCACTTGGATCATATGGTAACATATATGGTAACATATGATCCAAGTGAAAAATTCATGTAAGGAAAAGTCATCTTGATTTTAAAAGGAAACGACAATAAAATGTTCTATTTTACTGCTCGGGTAATAAAGAACTAGAGAATAAACAAAAAAGGTATTCACCTTATTTCAAGAGCGTACCCCTTTTCCGTTGAAATATGGAACATTTCATACGTCTGAAATATTTCAAGAAATTCAGCATATAGTACTTCACAAAGACGTTCTTTGGAAACCGCGCTTTTGTTTTAAAGGCGAAAGGAAGCAGTAAGCTAAGAAACACACAAAATAACAAAACCCTCTGCATGCTCTAAAATACCTACTGTAATGTTTTACTTAGTAGCAAGTCGAACAACCCATAAGGTATTTACTAATTCTTCGCTAAATGAACTTATTGCTAGATATGCTCCTGATGTGATGGATAGTAGCTGGGTAGAAATAAGTAGAGCGCTTTAATATTTTCTGAATTTGTTAGCTGATTGAAGTCTTTGTATATAAAATCAAAACTCGTCATTTCTAACCAATGTACTGTAAATGTGATAATACTCACGAAATGTTTAAGAAAATATATAAAACTTTCGGTTTTGTAAACACCGTGTAAGGGGGTGCAAAAGGCATTTCTCGAGGACAGATTGTTGTCTATTAGACACTTAATTTTTTCTTTTCATTCTGATCTTTGTCAGACAACTTGTGCCCCGCACTTCCTCGTTTAATTTCCAGGTAGAAGATATCATTTATCTGCTGAGGAATGTGACACTCCTTACAATAATGCAACTTTTGTAACACACACAAACACAATTATGAACATACGCAACGTATCGGTTAGGCAAGAATGGATGTTAATTCAAATTAAATGTTCACCAATTTTTGTTACTAAGTTCTTGAAGACATGGACATTGAGCAGTAAATTCTTGCCGTGCAAATGATATACATTATTTCTTGAGTTCAGTTTTTGTTATATTATAATATTTCAGTTCTAATATCTTAAAGCGTATTTCCGATAGATGATACAATATTAATTTTGTCATTCCATTTCTGCAAAAACTGCCAAATTACTTGTCTATTATCAGTGTCCGCATGTAATACATATACATTATAGTAGCAATCTCCTTCGTGCACACATTAAAAAGGGAGATTACTTTGTAGATAAACGATTCTCGGTTAAATTTAAAGCATTGGATATTAAAAATTAAATGAATTTCACACAATGTAAATTTTAAACTTAACTCTTTGTAGTACCGAAAAAATAAAAGCAAAAGCTTTAAAATATAATAATTCTGTTTACGAATGTTTGGTTAAAGTTTGAGCAGCTGTAGTGTGTTAGACTTATTAGCACTCACTATTTTGCTCGTAAAACTTTTTTTTTTTCTAAATGATAAAAGTTTTCATTCACCTTTTGCAGTTACTATCAGCAATTTTTAAACACGCTTCCTGCTAATTTATTTGGCGGAATGTGGGTTTCTAAGCTAACGTCTGAATATCAATCGTTTTGACAGCCCTGGCAACTTGTTTTGCCGAAATAAGGTACCATAAGCAGAAATGAAAGATGCTGAAACAAGAGATCATATAATTTGTTTTCCGCGACACTAATAAAAAAACAGATACAATGGGAAATGTTTTCAAATACTCATAATGCAAAATTTCAGAAATTAGAACACTTTCCAGCGACCACGTTTTCCCCATGTCATCGAAACTGATAAATTTTCTAAGTAACAAAGTAAAAAAACGACTTCTAAATGGGAACCATATGTTTATTTGACAAAGAAACTGGTTGCAGGACATAGTTTCTAGAATATAATATTTGAGAAAATTCAACCCAAATAAAACTTTTAAGAATATGAATACAGTTGTTTCAAAGCATAAGAAACCAGTCTATTGCAAAATCTTTTTGTAATATGGGGTAATGTCATAATACGAGCAACTTTGAAATCCACCGAGAGATACAGATAAGTCTCCGGGCATAAATCACACGCCAAATCGGTATACATCCAAAGGGGTTAGACACCGACGTATCAGACCTTATAGTATGAGAGTGATATCATAAACGGACTGAATGTTTCAAATGTCATGACCTTGTATTTCTAGACGGTCTTCGTTCTACCCAATAGCGAACATGTCTGATGACATTTGGCAGGTAAATTAAGGGCTCCGCACGCCCTTCTCGCAAAGTCGATGAACTGTGGACAGATGTCAACGAACCATGACTAGTTGTATCACAGGGCATTGTCCGATGAAGTTTCGATTCTTTACATCGCCGTGTTGCTGAAGAATGTATACACCAGCATGGCGTCTTACGATCTCTACCGTACATTCGTTATGTCCTAAAGAATGTAAACAAAAAGAAAAGAAAAGAAAGAACAGTCAATTTTAAATGGCTAATATCAGTTATAATACTTTTTGTCAAACGCCAAATTTAGTAAGTAATACCGCCCCACCATCCACTTTTTAAAAATGGCTCACGAAACTGCATGGAACCGACAGGTTAACACTCTTGCCTTAGGTAAAATTTCGTAATGTGTCTCTTTTAAGATATTCATAAATATTTTTCTGTGAATGATTATTATACAATTCACAATTAATTCTTTTCAATAAAATCATGTTGCTGTTAGGTTTCAACTCAAAACGTTTGTGTGTTTGATTTCATACCAGACTCAAACGGTTATAGAAATCGAATGAATATATTTGTAACGCCACGAATTTGTTATTATAGACGCAACGTTTCAACTTAGAGTTAGTATCTCATTGTAAATGTTTAATACTACCCTTCCAGTTGCAAGCTATTTTCTAATTTATGTAATCAAAACGATTTAGAAATTTTCACGATTACATTCCATTTAATGTACACGAGTATCTGATTTATAGCTCGTATACATCTGCAAACACATTTTCTTACAGACCTAAACACACTACAGTTTCATTCTTTACGTTAGTTCTTAAAAAATAGTTTTCCTTTAATACACTGCCGGACAACTGCTAAGGACGGATGACAATAGCAACGATAGCAACCATAAAATGGAAGGCACGAAAATGTAGGAAATTAGCATAAGTGCGGGATACAGTAAGACGTGTTGTGCGTATGCAAATTTTGGATTGCCGAACTTGTTCGTGACGTCATAGCGCTGATAAGAGATATAAAGGATTTGACGCGCATTGACCGTTGTTGTTTAAACGCAAAGTTGAAAGGGAAAGAATCAATTGGCGAACTTGCAATTTTCAGTATGTCTTCCCGACATCACCTAGATGATTTTACGCGTGGCCGTATTATTGGCAAGATTGAAGAAGGGCGAAAAATAACAGATGTTGCCAGGGAGTTCGACGTAAGCCATAGTGTTGTTTTAAGGCTTTAAAAATCATTTCAAACAAATGGAGAGTGTTGCAAACGTCGCAGGGGAGGTCGTGTTCGCAGTACGATACCTGCAGAAGATCGGTACATAGTGCTATCAACAAAAAGACACCGGCGCAGCACAGCTAGTGAGGGAGCAAGTAAGTTTATGGCTGCTACTGGCAAGCGGATCTCCCGAAAAACTGTCGCCCGACGTTTGCATGAAGGAGGACTATACGCCCGCCGTCCTGTTGTGTGTATCCCATTGTCCAGACGTCACCGTACCGCCCGTTTGCAATGGTGCCATCAACATCGCAATTGGACTGATAACGACTGGTCTGCTGTCCTCTTCTCAGATGAGAGTTGATACAGTCTATAGTCTGATTGTCGACGACAACTGATCTGGCGTGATAGTGGTACTGCATATTGCCCAGCAAACATGCAGGAAAGGGACCGATATCCGACACGTAGTGTCATGGTATGGGCTGGCATCATGATCAATGGCCGTATGTTCCTCTATGTGCTTCCAACTGGAACTATGACTGGCCAACGATACACTAATGATGTTCTGCTACCTCATGTTCGCATGTTCCGTGGTGCTGTCAGTGATAGATTCATTTTCATGGACGACATCGCAACATGTCATCGAACAGTCGCTGTCCAGGAGGTTCTTGAGAGCGAGGATATTCAACGCCTCGTATGGCCAGCACGTTCTCAGATCAGAATCCCGTTGAAAATGTATGGGATGCTTTGGGGAGGAGTCTTGCTGGTCGCCAATGCCCTCCAATAAACACGCACACCCTCATCCGTGCACTGACAGAGGAATGGGATAAATTACCCCAACAGCTGCTTGATAATGTTGTGGAAAGCATGACACGACGTGTGGAATCTTGCATCGCCCTCCATGGTGGCCATATCCCGTATTGACAACTTATGCCGGAACGGCTGCGGACGGTAATTGCATTTTTTTCACGTTTACGTATTCTGCACAAGTGGCCTGTTTGTCCCTTGAACACGTTCCAAAGCCTTCTGGATTTCAGAGCACAATAAATTGTCTTCCTTGTAATGTCCTGGCATTCTGACATTATTTTATGTCACTTGGCATCCAACCACACTTGCTTTTTTATGCGCTATATAGCCGTTTATGATCCGTCCTTAGCAATTGTCCAGCAGTGTAGCTTCAAACGTTTCGTAACCCCAAAAGAATGACGCTTTGTCATGCTGAAATCTGGAAACACAGTAATACTTTCAATACAAATGAATTAATATTTTAAATGAGTTTACTTTTTGATATTAGTTTATTTTTGATAGAGTTCGAGTTGGATTCTTTTCGGTTGTATAAAATGAAATATACCTTTTTAACTTAGCAATTTCTGGAGTTCGGATTTAATTAGGATATTTAATATTCAACTCATAATTAATACCATGTTTTTGAACTGACCAAAAAAGAATGATGGAATTAGTTCAATATATTTTCATTGTGCGGTCAAACGTGACTACGTTTGCTGTCGTTCGTTCGACGAGTACTGTCAATTTTCTCTTAATGGAAAAGTTTTCATTATAATTTTGTTTCTTTTCTTCTAGTCATGAGTCTTTCTAAACTAGGTTCTGTCACCTGGTGTAGAATTTAAAATGTGATGTAATATTTCCTTTTTCTGTTGCAGGGGTGTTCAGTATTTCGATATCATTTCATCAGCAGCAGGATCAGCATAAAATTGTTCTCAGTAGGTTGAGTTAAAATCTTCTTAATCCTATTTTAAAATTCTGTATTCGTTTTTTCAACGAATCCTTTCCCCGGAAATTACTACGTGCTTTCGAATTTTATACACTTGTCTTGCACTCAGATTTCCGTTTGGTATAGCATTGGTAAGAAAGCTATGTCTGAAAACGCAACGCAACAGAAAAGTATTAATTATCTTACATACAAATAAAAATCAGTCCAAATCATCCGGGCAGCTGTTGCACAGCCTTTCTCTAGAAGTGTGGCGTTTTCTACTAAAAGAAGTGAGGATATGCGAGTTCGACTTCATTCCGTTTTGTTAGCAGATGTGCCCCTAGGAAATGCTGTAACGACCGAAAAAGGTTACAGTCGCTTTGGGCAAAGTGCTGGGAATTGCTCCGAAAGTAGGTCATTGATCTTCTGACAAGTCACCAGTTCTTTGCGAGGTCTCGGACGACCTGTTGTTGGAGGATTGCCTTGCAGTTCAGCAGTGCTAATAGTTTCGAAGTGAGCGATGTATGCAGATCATCCAGCTGTCAGCAGTACACATCGTCTGAGACAGTGTTGTCCGGAAGCAGCTCAAAGAACACGAAACCCCGACTATCCCCTGAACAGACAGCTGGACATTACGTGGGTGTAAGATGGCTTTGGGCGTCGCCAGGGACTTCTGTTTTTGGTGAAACAACTGCTTCCGTGTGCCGACACTGTCACACAGACCCATTTCTAGTTTCGTCTCACAATGCGGTAGAAAAACGGTTCAGCTCGGTCTTGTGCGAGAAAAGAAAGATATGTACTCATGTGATTTGTTTTCTGCTCAAATGTGAGTTGATGGTGTAAACAAACACCATTCTCCATATCCAGTGCTGAGAATCTTCCGGCATTGAGACGGCCTGATAGGTCAAAATTTCCCTGTCGAAAACGTTCGAACCAATGACAGCACTAACAATGTTATATTGCGCAGGGGTACACCCTGGTAATTTTCCATACCAGGATTGTGCCCGTCGGGGGAGGTGAGGCTGCCGTTCAGAACTCATACAGCAAGCAATGGCGGATGTGCTCCTTGTCCAATTCCATGTTGTTTGGCGCTTCCGCTCTTAGTTTTCAGACTACTGACTGCCACAGATTTAGGACACCAGCCTGTTGATTTCATGCCGATGTGCGGCGTAATCTCAATGCTAATATGCACAGTGGATGGGAATTCGACTTCGGGTACCTTGACATCGAATATTGCTTTCTTTCCAACGCAATATTTTCGTGTGACTTTGTGCCTAGTCCATTTTCTTTGGGGAGGGGAGAGAAAAGATAAAATGTTTAACAACCGCTGTAAGCAACTCAATCGACTATAAACAGTTGCAACACCATAATGTAGTGCCATTTGTTTCAGAGAAAGGATCGAACCACTGCCGTTAGACAAACGCTATATCCATGTTTCACCGGCTTTCTAATCCGGACACTACTAGGACGAATAGTCATAAGCCAGTGCTTAGGCCACTGTGCCACAGCGGCTGCAAAATTTATTTCACCAACGGTGTCATATTTTCTAGACATATCTCCATTTGATTGTGGTTTTTTTTTTGGTCTTTATTTTGATCATGGTGTCACATGTCCTGCTCTTACACCAGCTGTATTTTACTAGGCTCTGTGTGTGTGTGTGTGTTTTGACTAACTGACTTTATACGGAATTTCTTAATTTTATCTTTATCGCCTTAGTAATAGATTTGTTTGTCGTTGTTTTAGCCTTTATGTTTTGGACGTTTGGAATTAGTTAGAATAACAGTATTAATACTATAAATTTTTTCTCGAAACACTATGTAATTCAAAATTTTAAGAATAATATAAAAAATGATATGTAATCCCTGCATGAGAAACCTTCAAGAAGCGTTCACCATGTGACAGAATCATGAGAAAAAAATTTGAATTATTTAATTTAAATTTCGTATTTGTTCTTTCTAAAATATGACATATCATTAAAGGGTTTTAAGATTTCGCGTACTCATATCACTTTCAAAACTAGATTTGCAGTAATATATTACAAACTAAATCTAAATATATAAAATCGTATGTAAGAAAAATGTTTATTTTTATAAGCGGAAAACAATTCTTTAAAGCTGGTAACTCCGGTGTTTATGATGAAAGAATTATTAGTTGTGGTAACCAACGAAATTGAGTCGATTTCGTTGCGAAGTGACGAGGGCATTTTTTGGGAGAATCCTAAATAACGTAGCTGTGGAGGGAATCGTTAGCTTAGGTGGTTTGTTTGCCTTACAGCATTTCACGACCGAGTCTCTGTGATGCAGAAGATTGTTCTCCGAAATGGATTAACGAAATAAGTGCTGCTCGTTTCTTTCCTGTTCCGAAAAAAAAAACTGGGGTGAGAGTTTTTAAAACCGACATCGTTTGGGTAAAATTTGTGGATGTTGTTTCATTACTGCGGAATTTTGTGAGGATACTCCACAACCACATTATGCGTTATTATGTCGTTATAAACGCTCTCTATGATAAAAAAGTGTCATAACTTCTGAATTACCATTTTAATAAAAATACTGACCTGAAAAACAAGTGTGGCACTCAATGAAATGAACTGAAATTTAGTACCAGCTGCTGACTAGAATTCATGAAAATAGAGCAATGGTGCCACTGGGCTTTCGTGTTCTCCTTGATTGGTAGTGGATTGAACGCTGTTGGCATCACCAGTATTTCTCTGGTGGTGAAAGGACATTTGAAATCTTGAGCATCACCACCCAAAGAAATTTATGTTCATTTATCAAGCATAGTGTGTCCACCATATCCCTGAGTAGGGTCACTTTTTCTTTTTTTCTTAGAATCTTAAAAATCATAGAGGTACATCAGTGCGAGTTGTCAGCGTACAGCTAACGGTTCCATTTGGTGATTCCATCTAAGGATTCGGGCACATTACCCAGTGAGTTGGAGTCTTTTTGCCTGTGTCACACAAAACTAGCTGGTACCTCTCCATATTTGCAATACATGCTGCAACTAAATATGCCATGGCAAAATGTTACATTTCTGTCACACATTTATAAATTCCGGTGACAATTGGTATTTTAGATATTCACTTTCATAACTGTGCTGATTCTTTATTCACCTCTTCTGATGCCTATGATGAATTCTTCAAATCGGAAATGTCAAAACTGCCAGAAATACAGTTAAATATCCCCTTTGGAGGCGGGGTTATCTGTGGGACTTCTACGAGGATTTCCAGCTGAATATAAATATTGGTTTGGATCATGTTTCTTGAAAAAATAAATGATAAAATAATAATTTAACAGATTGAGTTGAATAACATTAAAGTTCACAAAAATTACTCCTTCTATGATGGGTGAGGCTCGACTTACAAGTAGAACAGGTGCTCTATATACACAAAAATTATATATCCTAAAATGACAAATTCCTACACGATACAGATATTCTTTTAAAAGGATGTAATTCATGGCGATTACGTAAGGTATCTTTTGCATACAAAATAAAGATCACACAAAATACGTCTTCATCGTGGTGTCGTCATAGAGCATTTGATCCCCACGACCACAACGAACGAATTTCCGGCATGCGAACAATTTTACGCAGTGGACAAAAGGGCCGCAACTCATGCAGTCAGTTTTAGGAGAAGCACGGAAACAAAGGTCACCTTCTTTTAAACCACTACTTAAATGCAGGATCTTGAGCGTTTTCACCAGTTCATAGGATTCAATATCCTGAACGCAACACAACTCATGAACTTCTTCAGGACAGTCGCTGAAAGGTGAGTTCAAAACTATTGCACATTCCGCTAAGAAGGGAGGTGTCAGCAGAAGTAATTAACCATATTTTTTCTAGTTTTTGAATCCAACTTCTAAAAAATTATTTTTATAAAAAATTCAATGTGCAGAGAAATCACTGCAAAAGAAATGTAATTTGGCCCGAGAAGCCTTCTAAATGTTTCTGGTCAACAGACAAATTACAAAAAGCTATTCCCTTTAAATACAATATTAAAGAGAAGAATTAATTATGTGTGCTACAGTCAAATATCTCACATATTCCGATCACATGAATAAGTATTTGATTTGATGTCGATAATTTGTACTTGTGAATGTGTGAACAATGCGACTTCAAATGGAAGGATTAGGTTTACATTTTCTTAATTAAATATAATAGTCATTGTTCAATAGGGGGTTCAAAACTTTAGAGGAATTCGCAGCAACTAATCAGGTGCCGAAGGTGCTTTCGTCAGATGACACAAAAATTCAAGCATCGAATTCAAGCCAGTAGGGTTTGCAATGACCTCAAGCATTTTTAATCAGACCATTTTGTTTGAAATCAATAACTGAAATTACCTGAACAAAACATAGTAGAGTCTGGACTACAACCCATATTTTAAAAAGAGCTTTATGTTTTATTCACCCGTTATGAGATTCGGAAAATAATTATCTGCAGGCAAAGATCTTATACGTTTTGCTTTTATATTCGGTGTAAAATAATTACACCGAGTATAAAAGCAAAACCTATAAGATTTTTCGGACACCCCGCGCAGGGTTCCATTATCAGATACATAAAAAAGAGGTAGTATGGGCTGGATACAGACAATTTATAATTTCAACATGTCACGCAATTTGCGAATAGCCATTTGGTGTGTAAATGAAAACAAATCGATCACAATACAATAATGATTAAGTCAAGCAGCAACATATTAAATTGGACGATCATGTGCACTGTAATCAGTAAACATAACTGTCCATGGTCTAGGTCATTACAACACATGTGCCCCTTCCATGCAATAAATAAACTTTCAGTAAATGTTAATTGAGACTTCTTACTTGGTGTGGCGAGGTTCTCCGCTTCTGTCCAGATTGGCACATGGGTTCCAGTGTCAACTAATCGCGAGAGAGCGGTTTTTTCACACCCACTCGGACATTGTACATGTGTTCCTTCACTCTGGTATTCAAAGTTCTTGAAGTTGACACGACGTACTCTTGGTCAACCGCAGACGGGTCTGTCGCTTTGAGTGGGATGGTATACACACCAAATTTATTGTTCTTATGTACTGAGTCTCGATCTTTCCTAATGCTCTGAAAACATTATTGTCTTGACACCAAAACCGATTTCATGCGTTTTACACACATTCTTTAAAATGTTGACCAAATATGGTACAAAACCAATCGATCTCACATACCTAATACTTCTGGGCTCTCTTGATAAGGTGATGTCATGTACATGCAATAATTGACGAAGAATGCTATGTACAAGGGAGTCAGTATAACCCGATGTTAGAACCCGGTGCGGGGTGTGCGAAATATCTTATACGTTTTGCTTTTATACTCGGTGTATTTTAATTAAACGTAACCGAAGGTTCCACGGTGAGCCTTGGTTTATATCGTGCATAGACGGCGTTCAGTTTATTAATATAGTTATTTTGCTTGAAGATTGTTTTCTTACTTACTTCCCGCCACTGATGGTATGTGTTTTTATGCCTTCCTTTTTATTTCGGTTATATGGAGCTGGCTCAGGAGATATATTTTTCACTTAGACGCAAACTTGCGGTTGAACAAACACATCTCGACTTCTTAATGAACACCAGAGATTTGAATGTGATACCTAGGTTTTTAAAATTGACCGGCCAACCGAGATCTCGTAAAGATGACCATGTTTTGAGAAATGCTGAGAGACGTCGACTTGCAACTGAAATTAAACTAAAACGCCGTTTTATTGATCAACTACAAAGACCCACTTATTTGGCATACACTTCGTTGACAATGGTTTCCCAACGACTTATTTTTGACAGGTTTTTGATTGTTACCTTGGCTATCATTTCCACGGAGGCTCTGAGATGTCAAGAGCAGCATATTAATAATCTGCGAGGACTTGTCACTTGTAGCTTAGAGGGATAAGAAAGCTGGTAATCCCAGCTGCCAACAACAGCCATTCAACAATTTTAGTAATGTACACCTTAGCCGAAGCCAGATTGGAGCCTTACAAAGAGGTGTCAAGTTTGCCTAACCTGTCCATAGAGTGAATAGGTTTAAATTTGTTCCACAGGCTGAGGCTATAATAAAAGCTCTTCTGTTGGAGGAACATGACGGCACAAGACACAGCTTCTCAGAATCCGGAATCGGACAAATTCTTTGGACTCATCGCATAATATTAAATTTTCAGGAAGAAATTAACCTACTTAGGCAGCTACATGACAATCCCCAGCTCGCTAATATTAAAGCAGATAAGTCACATCAAATCGTTATTATTGATAAGGTCGATTATTAAGCTAAAGTGATAGAAGCTATAGCCAACATTCCACATATGGTTATTATATCAGACCCTACCTCAGCCACTGTAGGAGCTATTGCCAAACTTAGAAATGGATGTATGCTACGGAAAGGCATAACTGACAGCTTATACCCGACATGTGGACCCAGAGTGTCAGAACTATTCGGGACACTGAAAACTGAGAAAGAAAGTTTCCGTCTAAGACCCCTGGTTTCAGGACATTCAAGTGCTACCCGTCCATTAGAAAAGAGTTTGGCTGCCTTTTTAAAGCCTCTTACTACCAGTTCCCAATACTCAATTTCTAGCTCAATACAGGCAATGGACATGATTAAGGCCTATGAACATTTCGGAACACATTTTATTATGGCATCATTAGATGTAGTCTTGTTGTTCCCCAACATACCTGTTGATTCTCCTCGCGAGATTATAGAAACCAAGTTAACTGATACTGATCTCTTTCGCCAGAAGAAATAAGAGGCACCTTGTCAGCGTTAAAATTGGTCCAAAATGTACTTACTTTAAGTTTGAAGATATTATCTATCGCCAATGTAGTAAGGCGTCTTAGGCTACCCACTGTCACCAATCCTTGTTGAAATTATCTTGCAGCATCTTGAAGAAACATTGTGGTCAGAATTACCCAGAGTACCAAGTTTTTATGTGAGGTATGTTGATGACATTTTTTTGTTCTGGACATTTGATTTGGAAGAACTCCACTCATTCACAGAATTTATGTCATCGGTGTTCCCCTCCATAAAATTTACCTTGGATTGTAAAAAGAATTACTGCATCTCATTTCTGGATTTCATCTTAGTGAGAAACCCGACAACTCAGTGTTCGCAAACTTCCGTATACCGAAAACCAACTTCCGCTAATAATATCATCCCGGCCTAGTCGTTTATTCCAGTGTCACACAAATTAGCTGCAATAAGATTCCTTGTGCGTAGAACCATTTCTCACACGTCAAATACCAAAATTATGTAATTGCAACTTAAAAAGGTCTGTGAAATACCCAGGACTTATGACTATACTGACTCCATTGTACATAGCATTCTTCGTCAATTATTACATGTACATGACATCACCTTATGGAGAGAGCCCAGGAGTAGTAGGTATGTGTGATCGATTGGATTTGTACCATGTTTGGTCAAAGTTTTAAAGAATGTGTGTAAAACGCATGGAATCGGTTTCGTTGCCCAAACAAGAAATATTTTTCAGAGCATTAGGAAAGATCGAGACTCAGTAAATAAGAACAATATATTTCGTGTACACAGCGTCCCACCCAAAGCGACAGACCCGTCTACAGTTGACCAAGAGTACATCGGTTCCACTTCAAGATCTTTGAATACCAGAGTGAAGGAACACATGTACAGTGTCCGAGTGGGTGCCAAAACAACCGCTCTCTTCCGATTAGTTGCCTCTGGAACCCATGTACCAACCTGGACAGAAGCGGAGAACCTCGCCACACCAAGTAAGAAGTCTCAATTAAAATTTAGTGAAAGTTTATTTATTGCATGGAAGGGGCATATGTGTTGTAATGATCTAGACCATGGACATTTATATTTACTGATTACAGTGCACATGATCGTCCAATTAAATATGTTGCTGCTTGACTTAATCATTATTGTATTGTAATAGATTTGTTTTTGTTTACACACCAGATGGCAGTTCGCAAATTGCGTCACATGTTGAAATAATAAATTGTCTGTATCCAGACCATAGTACCTCTTTTTATGGATCTGATGATGGAACCCGGTGCCGGGTGTCCGATAGATCTTATACGTTTTGCTTTTATACTCGGTGTATTTTAATTAAACGTAACCGGAGGTTCCACGGGGAGCCCTAGTTTATATCATGCATAGACGGCATTCAGTTTACTAGTACAATTTCATTTGGGATAATGAATTGCAACGACTTAGCATTTCTTTTAAAACTACGGTATTGGACGATACACAGGCATTACAGTATGACTCGTGCTATATTCGGAAAAGGGCGATACTTTAGTTGTTTGCAACAGAAGAGGAAAGACAGGGGTCCAACTCCGTTGTTTAAGACAGCGTCCAGGTGTTCGGACATTAAACTACGATAGCATTTGCAATGTGATACGTTCAAGGAAGAGCATTGTAAACAATTCAAACAAAAGAGGCGGTTACGGTTCGACGTTTTAGTTCCATGTCCGTCCGCTGGTGCTCTTCTATTGAGATATTCAGGGCCAAATTTTTACCGTGTGTCTCTTATGAAAGCTGAACCTCGGAGTCTCTTGCTCTGAGGTTTTTTGTTAATGTTTTAAAACCAATGAAATGTATTCATTTATCAAAACAGTTTTTCTGAATTCATCTATTAGTACATTTCCTTTTTTCTATCTTATGATCTGTAACACTTAGTAGAATATAGTGGAATTAAAATCGGAATTGGACTGAAATGTCAATTTATATTATTATTATGTTCAGGACGTGCCTATTTTCATGAAACGTGTATGTTTTCTTTTTAAGCTCCAGTACTTTCGGGGATTTCGCAGTTTCCACTAAGGCCATAAATGCCAATAGAGTGTTTACAAAGAGAGGAAATTCAGTCACTAAAAGTGGCTGAATTCCAACTATGCTCGACCGGTTTTGTGTTGTCTGCAATTTTCTACTCTGATCTTAAAGGAGGAATTCCTACAAAACAGATTTGAGCTTGTGAGTGTAAAGGACAACCGGAGTGTTGGGAATTGAATAGGCATTCGTGCAGCACTCATTTGCGTTAACGGCGTTCAACGTGTAAACTCCCAATAAGAAATGAAATATGACAATAATAATAAAGTAACTTAAGATTCGTTCGACGAAATTATAGCATCATTTTAGAAATACGTTCAGTAATTTGACAGAAAACAAATCCTAAGTACACGCAGTTGCTAACATTTTTTTTTGGTACTGCAAGCTCTTTAGAAAAAGCATTAAGTACAGACGGCAAACCGTATTAAAGGCATGAAACTGGGACCGATTTTACGGAATAATCTTATTTAACTGGAAATAGGAAGGCATTTTCGATCTGCGAATTTGTAAAAAAAGAAAAAAAAATTAAAAATTCACATACGATATAAAATCATGAATGTACATTTTTCAGCAGTCCACCGCCTCTACTTCTTGCTACTACTTGCTTCTTGAGATAGGGGCCGTCCATAAATTACGTTCCTGATTTTTTGCTATTTTTAGACTCTCCCCTCCCCCATGTCATATTTTATCCGATTGCTGACACATCCCCCTTCTAAAAAGTACGACCTAAGTCCCGCAACTAACCCACCTCTTTTTTTTTTTTTTTTTTGACGACTACTTTTAGAAGTCAGTTGAGAAACAAAACCAGAACACTTAATTAATTAAAGGAATCTTCCATATATTTACACTTTTTTCCCGAAAATATTATTTATGTAAGCATTAATTTATTCCCAATTTTCACCCAAATTTTATCATTCTGAATTAAAGATCTAAAAATAAACTCATGCATTCAAGGTTGCAACAATCCCAATCATAACATCTACAAAACATGAGAAATCTGGTAGTACAAATACGATAACATGATATTGTGATTTAGCTAAATATCATTAGAAATCTGAAATACATTGCCGGCCACCCAAAATGCAACACCAAGTAGGACCCGAAATAGCAAAACCAGATTTACTGGACACATAACAACAGATGCAAAGATGAAACAATTGAGCTTACAGGCCCGTGCGACTTGCGAAACACACAAACATCAGTAATGGGTGTGGCCCCCATGGCTGGTAATAACGAGCGCTACAAGCCGCGGAATGGAACGAAAGATGTTTTAGAATTGGGCTTGGGATATGTCGGCCCAGGCTGCTTCCAAACGTTGCCACAGTTCATCAGGCGTAGCCGCGGGTGGTGCATGCCGGGCCACGTGGTTGCTGGCTGCCACTAACGGCACACTAGCGGACCACATTAGGCTAGCCATCATTTCTGGCACGTGCTTGCAGGGCCACTTGGGGTAGTTAGTGCCTGTGATAAACCACTGATGGACCTGTTGTGGCATATGACAACTGATGGAGTGCCAGCTGTTGGCCTGAACTGCTGGATCTTCTGTTGGCCGCCCAGACATTTTATTGACGGTTCGGCAGCGGCAACATAGTGCTGAGCCATTGTTGGAAGTGCTGGCCCAGCAAGACTGTTTTTGCTGGGTAATGTTTCCCAGCAAAAACACAAGTGCTGGGAAACTGCTGGCCACCAGCTGGTAGTGATGGGTCACTGCTGGCTGAAATATGATACTCAAGGCCCGGTAGTGGTTCGTTGGTGGCAGCGCTATCAGTTGGCGAGCCATTAATGAGCCTGCAGCATTGCCGTGAATTGTGGGCCTCCAAGCAAGTGCCACTAATTGCCCGTTGCTGGCAACCAATGTAAACCCCAACAGCAGGTGGAAGCATCGGGACTGCGCATGCGCAGAAGCAACACTTGCTGTGTCTCTCATGGTACCAGTTAGTTGAAGACGACGCTATCGCCATCGTGTTATTTTAGTGGATGTTAAGAAAAAATCCATATGTGGAGAGGCGAATTAATTTACTAATGAAATTTTACGTCTACGGAGATATCAGATTAAGCCGTGAAATACTAGATTACAACCATGAAATACACCCACTCCATTCCCATGAATAACAATTCATGGAATGGAGTGGATGAATAACAAGAAAACATTTGAAACCGCTTGAAACACATATCCTGGAAAACCATTAAAATAGCGTTTGTTGGAAAAAAAAGAATTATACGCGTACAAAATTTATTAATTATTTGAAAGAAAAAAAAGGCAACGCTATGTGGCGTACTCATCCATGGGTTGAATACACAAGACTGGGAGGAATTTGCTTCTAAAAATAACGAGAAGTAAAATAAAATAACTTTTACTCTTTAAAACAAATGTAGCTTCGCACAACGGAAAGGAAAGACACAACGTTAAAAATGTAACAGAATGTGACATGAACCTGGGTAAATATATATTTATTCAACAATCTCTTTTCACGACAGCAAGGTCAGTATAAAACTTTGGAAAGAGACTCTAAGTATGTACACGCCCTTAAAATGAGTGAAGTTTCCTTAAGGTGAAAAAAAAAAACTATCGTTACGTTTAAAAGATTAATTTATCGATTACATGAAACTGACTTTTATGAAAAATACCTCGCAATATTATAAAATGAAAGAGGGAAGCTTTCGATTACTAATTGAATACCAAACAGATAGCTTCCAGCACATATCCGAGCGTAGTGAATTAGTCTTGTCATTAGCGAGCGCGGCTTCCACGTAAACGGCCCAGGATCGAGTCTAGTCAGATACAAACGGGCGTTTTTCTGGTCTGTCGAGAAAATTTCCCCACCGCGATGCGTTAATTCACAAGCTTCGTAAGGGTCGAAAAAAATTGTAGCTTTAGGAAACAGCGGTTATCCTTCCTTTTTTTTTTATTATTATGGCTACTACTGGGAAATTGGCGGACAAGATTCGGCAAGCCACCAGTTACGTCACGTGTTTGCTGGCTGCTACTAACGGTCTACAAGCGGACCACATTAGGCTAGCCATCATTTCTGGCACGTGCTTGCAGGGCCACTGAAAGGCCACTTGTGGCAGCTACTGCCTATGGTGGACCACTGATGGCCCTGTTGTGGCATATTACAACTGATGGGGTGCCAACTGTTGGCCAGCTGTTGGTCTGAACTGATGGCCCTTCTGTTGGCCACCCGGACATTTTATTGACTGTTCGGCAGCGGCAACATAGTGCTGGGCCAGCAAGACTGTTTTTGCTGGGGAGTGTAAGCATGCTATTTTGTTCATTTATTTCTTTAGGACACACAAAATGTATATCTCAGTTTCTTGAAAATGGGTTTATATTTCATCATGTAAATAATAAATACTGCACTAATCCCATAGATTTGAGAAAAAATCGTAAGTTCTCTGTTGTAACTTTTGAAATTGTACCTGAATGACTCTAGCGATCGCAAGAAAAGAAATATCCCAGTTTTTCTTTAAATTGATGCTGGTAAAAGCAAGGTAAAATAATTAAATCAAGTCTTGAGAATTTTTAGAAGTTTGAGGAAAACGTTTGTTTCTAAAACGTATATTTTAGATAAGTTGGTGCAAACCATTGGATGAATAGTATGGAATATAAATATTACCTTTCAGGTTGAATTATCATTACGATACCCTCTGCAAGAAACAATGATAGTTATCTCATTCTTCGAACACCAGAACAATTTGATTAGCGAAAATTAATTTGCCCTGTTCTTATTTTATATTTTATCTTCTATATTCTTTAAGTTCTGATAAAAAGAAACTTCACCTGCTAATCTTCGGAATAGATAATGAACCGAATTGTGTGTTTCTTCATACGATAGAAGTCCGTACTACCTGCACGGATTATTTGAAAGGGTGTTTCGACAAAGCATGTGGTTTCTTTGGAGTAATTATGTGGCAAGGAGGAAAGCCTTCGACATGAATGCGTTGGATTTGCGTTGAAGTTGGCGATCATACAAACTTGTGGAGAGGTACCTAATAAATGTAAGTTTATTATTGTACCAGAAAGACAGGTTTTCATTCTGCTGGAAACAGATAGTTTCCGTCCCAGTACATGTTTAAAATAGTTTCACAATGAACATTAAATAAAAGGCCCTTTTAAGTGCCAGCCAAAATACTTCAGAAACACTTTTGTTACAGAAATAACCCACCCCCATATGTAGCCCGAAAGATAGCGGCACGATACTAGCAACGAGTGTCTTGTAGCAGACGACGTGGATCGCAAATAAAGTATAGCCACTATCAGATTATCTACCCCCTTAACTTTAGAACAGGCCTAATGAAAGGCTCCATTACAAAAACACCAACAAATCACCCACATGAAATTAATACACAACATTAAAAAAAAATATTTTTTGAGCATTAAAGTGAACATAACATTTAAAAATTTATTTACATTTCATGATTAACAAAACGTTATCTTACGTCCATATCATTAAGTAAATTCTCAATGTACCGAACATTTCAGTTTATTGTGTAACACTAAGTTTTTCTTGGTTTCAAGAAAACAAAAATTCAGGGCAGTGAATGTTTTTAATTTGCCACTCAAATATGCCAAATATTGGAAACCAACTTTTATTTAGAGAAACTGGCAGAAATATTGATTCCTATCTACAATTTCCCTGATACGACACATCACTAGAAATTGCATACATGGGTTGAGACAGTTGAATTTTCCCTTGCTTTACTCCAAGAAAGTTTATGTGAACATTGGCCATTATGTACGCTAGAATGGTAAACCTTTATTCCGAATTGCCTAAATAGCAATTGCATGGCATTACCTAAGTTATATTTCTGATGATAAACTGCATGGACAGTCACGTATGTTGTGTCTTACAAATCTATATAATTCTTTCATGCATTTGAAAATGATCGTTATTTCATTAGAAGAAAATTATGTTTAGGGAGCTTGAATATAAAAGAATGTGCTCCGAAAAACTGTATTTTTACAGAAATGAGCCAAATCACTATGACAAACGAGTGCATCTTTATGAAAATCGAAACAAAAGATGTTAAACGACTGCACATGTAAAGATCCCGAAACTGTATAATTATACCAGATACTGCTATCTGTAAATCAGTGCTTTTTGGTTCTTCAGATAAAAAAGTCACTGGCTTTAAGCGAATTTCGCAAATGAAAAATTGTAATGACGAGACTATTACGTTTAAGCATTTCTTCAACGGCAAAGCTTGTGGAGTGCTCACAAGTAACAGTGCCTCCAAAAGTGGAGAAAACGACCACGAAGAGCCGTCATTGTGTTGTCCGACCAGGGCTCATGAATGCTAGAGGTGCGTGAAGTAAATACCGCATAGTACCAGACAATTTAAGAGATACTTTTGGGCAAATAGCAGGTAATTTGAATGCTGGTGGTGTGTGACAACGCACAGTACGTTGCCCTCCACTGAAAATCACGCTCAACAAGGGCAGGCGGCTTCCACTGCCGATTCTCTCCACGGTTCACCGTAGAAATGGCGTATAATGTTCAGGTGAATTTTAAACATGGACTTTGAATAATTGGAGGAATTCGTCTGATCAGACTAATCTCATTTCCTGTTGCAGCATGTGGATGGCTAAGCACATGTGCATTGTTTACCTGCGAAAGTGTGGACACTACTGTCCACCGTTGGACGAGAACAAGCCGGTGGAGAATGTACAATACTTTGCGTAATAATCTGCACATAAACCCTGGGTCTTTTCCAGTGTTGCCAAAGTTACTATGATTATTGTGCAAATACCAAAATTTACCTTACTGTGCTAAGAAGAATAGAGAGTTTATTATGACTAATAAATATCATTTAACATACAATAACTTTGTTATGTGTAGAAATTAAAAAAAATTGAATAATTTCTACTCTTTTTCTGATTTGTAAGTAAAGGAGATTCAAAGCTGTTGTCTCGTAAAAATTAGCTAGCATGGAGGTAGCAATTCAAAGGAGGTGCAGTCTGATACTTCATCCTTGCTAACAATGTAAAGCCGTGTATAAGCATATCAGCGTAGTACCAACCAGGTTTTGCGTAAATACACTTAAGAGTGCAAACCCAGACAATTTTCATTTAGAAAACACTAGTGAACCATACTGGTTTTTCAAGATTTTAGATTGTTACAAAGTTAAACATAAATTGGTATGCAATGGAAGTGCAATATGGAAGAAGTTCGAGGGGAAAAAACTCTTGGATCTTCATGGAAGATTATATATTAAACAAATCGTCTTCATAAAAACTACAACACGGGTTTTTAATTTTTTTCTTTGTTTTCAGTTATTTATGTAAAAAAAAACTTACATAATATATTTTCGTTTCTTATAGATCTGATGTGCATCTGTATTGACATTGCTTTTGCCTTTAACTAGGTTTGTAGTTTTGTACTAGCAGTTCATCGTTCTGAGCCGCACCCGAAAGTAAACTGCACATCATCTGCTCAAAAAGAACGTTCATGAGGTCAAATCTATGCGGAATAAGAGGACAAAAAGCATCCCAGTTCGCTTTGGTTTTACTACAGTTATTGTTAAACATACCCGTTTTACCGATCATTTTGCAGGACCAGAAGTGCTACGATACTTCCGTCCTCAAAGGGAAAATGATGGCTTTTTGTCAGAACATTTTGCTCATAATTTAGAAAAGGTGAATTTGCCTAAAATTTAGCACCACTTTCGTCTTTGATATTCTTTTCCATGCTACAAAACTATTTACGCAATACGCTTACTTCCACGTATATAAATGATATTCAGTTTTCACATTTTTTTCTTAAAACACATCTAAATATGTTCTGGGACCTCCACGTATCGCCACAACAGCTCTTTCCCCGCAACGTATGGACGCTGTAAGATTTCCAAAGGTGTCTTGTATCTCATACCAATATCTTATAGACAGAATCATTAACTCTCGTAAATTACTTGGTTTAGTCGCCGCAGATAAGAATTGTTGTTACAACAGAAGTATCAGATTCTCAATGGGATTGTTGACTGGGATATTAGGAGGCCTGGACAATGCCTGAAAGTTTTACTGATGTTCCACAAACCATTCTTGAAAAACTAGACAGTGTGGCATGTAGCATTATACTGTTGAAAGATGGCAGAACCTAAAATTTATAAGTTACTTTGTTGAGCCATCGTAGATCGAATTTGCTATTCCATCACAATCCACAGACATTCTATTGTATTGATGTCTGGAGAATTTGGAGGGTAAGGCAATACCTCGAGTTTCTCCAGATGATCCTCGACCCATTCACGCAGAACCCTGACTCTGTGGATTGGTGCATTATTCTTATGAAAGAAAGCACTGCTGAAAGAATGATACCAATATACAGTATCAATGAAAGGATTTACTTGGCTTGAAATAAATTTAAGGTAGTGGAAGACTACCTAGTTTCCTAATGTACCCAGAGTTTAACAGCAGGACATTGTCCAAAAAGTTACACTTCCTCCAGATTTCGTTCAACGGTGCATCTTAATACCAACACTTTAAAAAGAAACGACGCATACCTACTCAGGCGTCTAAATGTGCAAAAATAAACAAGATTCATTGGATCAGACGATTTTCTTGCAATTACTGAAGGCCAGTTTTAATGCTCGCCTGGCTCTTGTAGACGATATAGACGGTGAATGGAGCTCATTATGAACACTTGGAGCTGCCATCTGCTACGAAACCCCATTATCAGCTGGGTTTGAATCAATGTGTGTAGTGAAAACACTACTCACGTTGCCAACAGGCACATTTCCGGGTAGTTACGTCCCATTAACATTTCTATTGGCTCGTAGCAACGATACTTATGCTGGTAATAGACGTCATTATTCCATGGTAGATGTCATTGTCTTCAACAATATCTACGTAGTAGGTTGATGTCATGGCTTCCTGCATATTAAAGACAGGACCTAGGCTTTTCCAGTACAGCGTTGGCCAAAGAATTGGACTTACACCATTGGCTAGATTTCATTCTACGGTTCATCCTGGTTCCAACACTTCCCCTGGTAACCCATAAAGACACGCACCCTTGCATTCAAATGGTGCATGATGAAACTAGATTCATCCGGACATATTCTTTCTTCCAAACTTCCAAGTTCTTAATTATATGATCGCCTTCATATTTGTAGGCGCTTTCAATATCGAACCTAAGTTAACACGAGCATTCAAAGGGTCCTGCAGCTGTGTAGCCTCATTTTCTTGAGGGTTCCATGTACTGTTTCTTGTAAAACCTTTCTTCGGTCACCAGCATTCAAGTATTCGGCGAGGTGCGCTAAATTATATCTCCGTACCACACGGGATATCCCTCGATCTCATTTAGCATCGAAAACCTTTGATTAGCCTACACACTGCCGGCAGTGCATGATGTTTTCTCTTTGCAGCACTTTTTGAAAGTACTTACCATGACCAACCGTGGGAACTCCACATGCCTTTCTGTCTCGGAAATGCTCTGAAACAGTCTTCGGGCAATTACGCTTTGGCCTCTATCCGCTGCCTTTCCCATCTGAAGAACATGTATAACCCTGCTCAATATGGCTCAGAATCAGGTGCTATTAATAATGGTTTATGACCTGCCACGCCCTGTCCTTTAGTTGCGGTGTCTTGGTTTTTTCATAAAGTAGAGTTGGTCATAATGTTTTAGTTCTGTGCTGGATTTCCAATGCTACCATAGTGTTTTCGAAGAATCCGATATAAAAAAAAATCATGATTTTTATAAACAGGATTACATCTCTTGCCAAAAAGAAAATAGAATGAATAAGTAATGTGAAAAATAAAGCAGAAAACGCATTTCCTAATACATCTCAAATGGATATCACATTTGCATTTAGGATACAGAAGATAATAACCATATGACACAAATGCGTAATTTTGGCGCCACAATGAGGAACTACTTTGCTCAGTTATACACTGCTTCTTAACACTTGGCATAGAAACTTTAAATACTTAATTTCATATCAGTGACAAAATATGGTCATTAGATCAAATTTCAAGAACAAGAAAATTTATTATATTTTATATTACATTTTTCAAAAATAAAATAAGAAAATGTAAGATTAAAAACTGACTGCTGGTATATTTTAGCAAAATCGCGTAATACTTTTGGCATACGTTTTTGGTTTTGCTAAACAAGGTGCATGGCATAAATATATTGGATTTCACAGTGATTTAAAGAGCCTCGAAACGCAAATATGTAGATAAACACATTTTCATTAGAGGACACAAAAATGTAGCCACAGAAAATCTTGACCGAAATGTTGAACTTAGAAGGTATACTCTGAACCAGAAGATATGAGTGAGAATGAATCAATAAAAACCAGCAAGGTAGACATATTTCAGTCGTATTACAGAATTTACAAAGCAGTGGTTTTGAACGATGTCGTCTTGTTGTGATGTTCACCGTGTCAAAATTTTCTGGGGATTCTGCCCCCTCCTGAGAATGAGAAATTAATTATAAAAGGAGATCCAAGCATGATGCATTTTCTGAGTCCTAAACATGTATTCTATGAGCTTACATTCGGTGAGAATATAGTCAGTGCGGTTTATTTAGACTTCATGGACCCTAGAACTAGGTCTGTAAAACCAGAAATATAAAATGTAATACGAAAGGTGTCAGGTATTTAAGACTTTGCTGCAAAAATGACGTAGCTCCAGTTTCATCGAATTTCGGAAAAATAAAAAGGAAGGTTTAAAATTCACAATTTTCAAGTTGCTTCAAAAACAATATTTTCCCACTAAATGACCGTTGTTTTTCACATGAATTAGCCTTATTAGCATGCAAAAATATTTGTTTTGGACTACAGGGCGAATTTTAGAATATTTGAGCTATCTCCTCTTTTTTATTGGAGGTTTACCGACCACCGTGAGCCACTCAGTGGGCTATAAGCAATCGCCCGTCCTAATTTAGGTCCACGGGTTCCAGGGGAGGAAGAAAGTCAGGGCCGTAAGACAAACACAACATCCATGCCTCCCCGCGATCCGAACTGGGAGCCATCGCGGACGAATGACCTGATAAATCGCTTTGATCAATGCGCCACCGGCGCGGCTTCTCTTTCTTCCTACAAAATTATGATCAAACACATGCTGAGGGAAAACATTTGCCCCAAATTTCATACTTCCGTTTCAGTATTTTATTTACAAAATTTGACATTGAACTTATATTTTCTTTTAGTGTAATCAACGTTAAAGTTACATGGTTTATTCGTCAAATTCACCCTTTGTAACATCTGGCTCATCCGTTTAGTTATCCGTTTCAGTCCATTGTAGATCCACATTTCATTTTGCCCGAAGTACTTTCGGGCAAGCTGCATCACATTTTTGAATGTGGCAGCCTTGAGTGGTTGAAAGTGGCTGTTTGATGGTAGAAGATCATCCGGTGTATAAAGGGTTCCATTTTGAGGGTTAAACTTCCGCAGTGACTTGGACAAGGCCATGCGAGCACTCTCACTGTATAGAATGCTTCCTTCTTCGATATGGATCTTTTGAAATGTGAAAACTTTGTATTTAGTATTAACATATTTCTCTTTTTTAACTAGTGGTTATGCACCACATGTGTCACGCAATGAATATCATAACTTTTAGACTGTAACCGTCAAGCCAACGAATCACGTGTGCAGGATAATTTTCTTCTTCTACGGCAGAGCTCCTTCGGAAAAGAGCAAGTTTTCACAACTTTGCCATGCAGGTCCTTAATTTGGTGCAAGAAGGAAGCAGCTTTTGGAGCAACATTTTTCTTGCCGAGACAAACAAGACAGTCAGCTTCTTATGTTGAATACCTAGGGAACTAATGCTCGGATCTTCCCTTTTCTTGCCCCCATCGAAAGAAGGTTATTTGTTGCACAATGTTGGATGCATAACTCAACACGCACAGAAAATTGGAGCTACCTCATTTTTACAGCAAACGCTTAAATTCTCTAATTTTAATATTGATTTCCATTGACAAATATTAAACTTATTCATTTAATTTTGTATAATTCGTAGACCCTGGTTTTTCTTTCCTTATAGCAATTTTATTCTTATATATTCTCCTGAGTTTCATTTCGGAAAATACGAATAGAAATTCTGAGTAACATAACGGTGAAAGATATTTTTACGTGACTGTGACCAAGAGTAGAAAACATACTACATATGAACATTCTCCTCTCGCTAAAAAGGTCGGCGTTCATCGCGATAAGGGTTTGGTACGAAGTAATGTCAGACATCTTTGTTGCTTACGTTTGCACACGTGTAGAAAGAATCCTTCTATACCATGAAAGGTAAAATGTATGTGATCACTTTTCTCGCGTGCCAAACAAATACATCCGTTTTTTTATCCCATAGCATTTGTCTTAGCGGATGTATATAACTTTCCAGTTTATATTTAATGTGATTACCTTCGGGATGAAGTTAGAGAAATTAAATATCTTCCACGTATTTCACCCTCACAATGGTGTTTCATTTCACAGATATAATGAGCTTAGTTTAGCTAACAGCTTGAATGCTCAAACTCATAAAAGAAATTGTCCTTTAATAAAGAGGCATTTCTTTTATTCAAAATGTTTTTCATTTCTCAAACTGTTTTGTGTAGAAAGTTGCAAAAGCGGTATGCGACATTAAGAACTTTAGAGACGCAGAGAAATATGGTGAAGGACTTCATAAAGAAAATTAAATAATAAAAGTGATTCTGAAGGACTGGCATTTTTGATGAATTTGAAAATTATATTGAAAAAAGATTTTAAACGTTGAAAGAAAAAACTAACGATTTTGTCAGATTTTTTCCAAGCAAGAATACTAACTGATAAATTCATGAATCAGCTGTAAGTACCTTTTGAAAGTTTTAAAACATTTGTTAGTTAGAAACATGCTTTCGATTACGTTGTACATATGTACGTAAATTGCATTTTTCCTCTCGTTTGAAAACCCTAAAATTATTTAAAATACAATACATACGTACATATTAAGTGCACAAATAAGTTTTAAAGTGTTTAAAAGCAACACAACTTGCAATTGGAGATTAAAAGAACAATTCCTTTACGAATCAAAATATGCGCCGACATTATCGATCTCATTCCGCTATCTGTCGGGCACCTGGCGTATCCCGCCATGAAGAATACTTCGTCGTGTGACTCGATGAAGTCGTCAACCGATTTTGGCGCTTCGTCATATGTCCAGAACCGTACCGCAGACAAACGATTTTGCATCGATCTGAACAAATAATAGTCTGAAAGGTCTACATCGGGACAATACGTAGGGTGCTCCAAAACTTCCCATCCAAGAGTCTATAACGCTTCCTTGACCGATTTCGTGACGAGGGAACTGGCGTTCTCATGCAGTAATTTCACGTAACGCAGTCCTTTTCCTGTAATTGAACGTTTCCGACTGATTTCCTGGATCAATCGCTGAAAATGTTGCTTTTAGCAATCAGCAGGAACAGTATGACCGTGTTCCAGTAGTTCATAATGGAGCTCACCCTTCATATCAGACCAGATGCATAGCAAAACTTACTTGGAGTAAATATTACGTTTCAGTGTCGTAGTCGTTTGATCACCGGGGGTACCCAATGTTATTTTGCTTTTAGGATTGTCGTACTATATCAACTTTTCATCACCCTAAACGATTTTCCGCAGGAAAAACTTTCTGTGTTGTTTTTCCAACAGATTCAAACACTTAATGAGACGATCATCCTTGTTCCTTTGGATCAAATCATGTGGCATCCATTTATCTTCCTTTTCAAACTTTTCCATCGTACGTAAACGATTAGAAAGGTTCGTTGAGTTACCCCCAGTTATCCAGCTACTTCGTTTTGCATTTGAGACGAATTTTCATCCAGCAATGCTTGGGGTAACTCATGTGCAAGTCTTTGCGAGGCGCCGCTAGGTTGTCGATCGCTAACATCAAAATCAAATGATTTAAAACGTCTAAACTAAACTCACAAGCGCTTTTTGATACAATATTCTCCTTTAGAACAGAACAGATCGATGCAAATGCTTTTGCAGCACTTCTTCTTTGATGAAACTTGTAACGTATGCAGTGTCAAATAAATGGAGTATCGCCTGTCATTTTTCATTTACCGATGTGCAAGTGCGTTTGAATGCGGAGCAAACTTCTTTTACACATTTTATACACTTGACCAGTTACGGTCACATGACAACAACGAGCAGGAATGTCGGATATGCAAATTAGCGGTATCCTTCACACAAAAAAGCTTTGAAACTTATTTGTACACCTAATATATTTCTTTTCGTGTACAGTATTACTATTGCAGTTTTGAAATTAATTGCTGAATAAGTATGCACATATAAAATACGTATGTTTATACATATAATTTTATATAGGGATGTAAGGTCAGGTGATGCGTGACATCACAGCCTCTCCTTGAGAAATGTAAACCCCGCCTTCTCGTGGTGCATCCTGTTCCCACTAAAGGGGCTCTGACGACCGCCAATAGCGGTATAACTATACCATTGGGATCAGAGGAAATGCTATCCCACACTCACCAACCCGCTTGGCCAGTGTGGTTAGTTATGGCCAAACATCTAAAAAATGACTCTACAACTTAAATCTTGGCCCTCAGTCTCCGGCAGCAGGAATGTACCTGGCCAAGGCAGCGGCCAGTGCGACATAAAGGCAGAGGGTGCTAAGAATTCCCGGAGGACTGGACTAGGCTGCCATCTGATGCAGACCTTGGCTACGTATAATGGACGCTCCCTATCTTCTGATTCAAGGCTTCTTAAATTGGAAGTGGAACTACAACGAATCAAGTGGGATATTGTCGGGCTAAGTGAGGCCAGGAAAAAAGGACAAAATCTCATTCAACTGAAAAGTGGACATTTCTTCTACTATCGTGGGACAGATACTGGCAGAATTAGTGGTGTTGGATTTATAATAAACAAGAACTGTTGGATAAAGTGGTAGAAGTTGAAAGGTCCTCTGACAGAGCTGCACGACTCGTTATCCAACTCTCGAGAAGATACCAGGCTCAGATTATTCAAACTTATGCACCCACCACAAGTCATCCTGAAGAAGAAATTGTAGAATTTTATGAGGAAATTCGTCATCTAAATAATAAAGGTAAGCAGAACTTGAAGATAATTATGGGAGAATTCAATGCAAAAATAGGGCAACGGCAACAGAATGAAACTTCAGTAGGTAAATTCGGTCACGGCAACAGAAACCAGCGTGGAAATACTCTCGTTGAGTTTGCAGAGGCAGAAGGATTTTTCATCTTGAACTCCTTTTTCAAGAAAACGCCCCATAGGAAATGTACATGGAGACATCCAATTGGGACGACAAGTGAAATTGATTTTATTATGTGTAACAAAATATTCGTCATAGAAGACTGCAGTGTGCTGAACAAGTTCAACACAGGTAGTGACCATAGATTGGTGAGATGTAAGATGCACCTCAACACTAAACTCGAACGTGGCAAGATCATAAGACAAACAAAATGTATTCACATAACCAACCTTAAAAAACACCATAATACTTTCAAGTTAGAACTGAGGAACAGAATCTCTGCTTTAGAAGGCCTAACATCGGAAGAAGTGGATATTTCATAAGTTAACAGAGAAGTAACCAAAGCTCTTATGGAAACAGCAACAAAATTAGCTGGGTCTAAGAACAAGTTGCATATGAACCAATTATCAGGAAAAACCAAAATGTTGATGCAAAAAAGAACAGTGATGAGGACAACTAAAGAAGATGTGACTTCCAAAGTGGAATATATAAAGCTATGCAAGACAGTACAAAAAAGTATCACTGAAGATGTAAGGAAATTCAACTGTGAGTTAGTGAAGAAAGCAATTGAAAACAACCAACGCCTAAAGATAGCAAAGGGACATCTCAGTAAGTGAAGAAAACAAATTATGGCACTGAGAAAAGAAGATTGTTCTGTAACAAGAAATGGAGGCGAAATTGTGACAAGAGTGAAAGATTTCTACTCCAAATTATATGAAAGGGATGATACATGTACTCCAGACATCATGAAAGGTACCAGTACTAGAGTTCTTCTAGTCCTCCAAGCAGAAGTTGCACATGCAATCAAGAACATGAAGCGGGGGAAAAGTTCCAGGAGAAGATGGAATTACTGTAGACATCATACAAGGAGCAAGTGGAGAAATCGAAACAGTACTCGCCCAAATTTTTAATCGATGTCTTAATGAATGGAAGATTCCTGAAGATTGGAACAACGCTACAATGATCTTGCTACATAAAAAAGGTGACATTGATAATCTCAGGAACTACAGACCTATCAGCCTCCTCTCAGTGGTTTATAAAATCTTCACTAAAGTTCTTTCACACCGCTTGAAGGTAACACTTGGCATGGCTCAACCGAGAGAACAACCTGGATTCAGGTGTGGCTACAGCACAATAGATCATATCCACGTACAGAGAGAACTAAATGAAAGAGCGAGGGAATATGAACTTCCATTGCGCCTGGCTTTTATCGGTTATGAAAAAGCCTTTGATTCGGTGAAACCATCAGCAGTTACAATGGCTCTGAAATCCTGCGGTATTGAAGATATATACATTAATATTATTAATAACATCTATGGAAATGCAAGTGCAAAGATTCGGCTGTTTGAAAATACAACACACATAAAAATTGGAAAGGGAGTGAGACAAGGTGACACCATATTTCCGAAGCTCTTTAATGCCACATTGGAGGGTGTTTTTTAGTCACTGAGTTTGAAAACAAGGGGATAAAGATTAATGGAGATTATCTAACCCACCTTCGTTTTGCTGATGACGTAGTCATTTTTGCAACTAGCCCATCAGAGCTGCAGAGTATGATCCAGGAACTTGCTGACAAGAGTAAAGAAGTGGGATTAAAAATGAACTTTCAGAAGACAAAAGTGATGTTCAATGCTTTTACAAGAAATGAAGATTTATCGATTGATGGAGAAAAGCTGGAGATTACAGACACGTACGTTTATCTTGGACAGCAGATATCAAGTGAGGGTCACATTGATGAAGAAATTAATCGGCGTACAAAACTTGCCTGGAGAGCTTTTGGAAGAAACAGCATAATTTTCAAGAGCAATATACCATTATGTCTTAAAAGAAAAGTGTTTGATCAATGCATCCTTCCAGTGCTTACGTATGGTGCAGAGACGTGGACCTTAACTAAAAGAGACATACAAAGGCTGCAGACAACTCAAAGAAGCATGGAGAGGTGCATACTTGGTGTAACCAGGAGAGATATGAAGAGGAACTCGTGGATCCGAAAAATGACAAGAGTGGAAGACATCATGATCAGAGTTAAATCCCTGAAATGGCAATGGGCTGGACATACTGCCAGAAGGACAGATCATCGATGGACAGCCGAAATTTTAGATTGGACTCCAAGGGACAGGAAAAGACCCAGAAGAAGACCACATGGGAGATGGGTGGATGAAATTCGAAAGTATGCAGGGGTGACATGGAGGAGACTGGCACAAGACAGACCGTTGTGGAGGAAACTTGGGGAGACCTTCGTCCAGCAGTGGATTGATAATGGTTGACAATGAAGATGATGATGATATCCAACATCTGAGAAAATATCGTTTTATGGGGTTTGTCCATCTAGCAGCTGTGAATGTTTCTCGAGGAGAACAAACTGTCGGAGAGTGGGTTCTCTTTTTCTTAGCAGATCATATGCAGCGCCATCTTTCATGTCTTTGCTAAGTCGAAATTCGAGGGCCAATGGGCCCAGTAAATGGCTGCGATGAAAAATTTAATGTTTATGTAGTAACGTAAGTCCCAGTTTGGGAGCTGGTTCCATAGAAAATCATGAGCTGCAACACAAAAAGTGATGCTTTCTTTCGTAACCTAGTCCATAAATTATGCTGTTTCTATTGACAGCTGAGGAGCTGCCTGTATTTAACTGTGTGCATTACTTTTTCACGACACAGGAAGCGCAAGCTTTGCTGACAGCACTCGTATTCAGATAGATAGACACACGTGGGCATTTTCCACTTGTTTCAGATGAACGCCTAAGTGTGAAGGAACAAGCGAAGTTTTGACTGCTTTACAGAACAACAAGTGGGCAGCATTGCATTTCAAGAATGTTAAGCCTAAGAAAGGGAAAAGTTGATTTCTGAATTTATAGACACATAATTGTTTCATAAACAACCAGAATTCTTATATTACCAGTCGCAGGCGGAAGGAAGCAATTCAGGGATTGGTGTGCGTGAAGTCAGAATATTTACTGACAATTGTTTTCAAGGAGTTACATTAAAGAAAAACCCGTCTTTTTCCGAACTAGAAAAATTATATCGTAGTTTCCATTGAAACAAATAATGCTTAAGACATTTAGTACGTTTAGTCGTTATTACAGGTTTTAAAGTCATAAACTCTTGTCAGCTAAATAATTATTTTGAATGCTAATAAGGAATAAACGTTTACCTCAAGGAGATATGGTAATTGAGGATCTTACGGTACCACAAATATTTTGGCTGTGTCTTGCGATAGATTAATTTGAAACAGATATCTATAGTTATTATGATTCATTATTTCTAGCGGACATGCCAGAGATCAACACATCAAATGTCCTTTAAAGTTTGGTGTAAATTTCCACAAATGTCAAATTTCAATGAGCATCGGTTTTCAATAATTTCCATTTACCTCTGAAGTACAATGGCTTTAGGAATCCATCGCTGTCTAATAGATCTTTCTTTTTTATTGCACCTCATTTGCGAAATCTTAATCTTGTAACAGAATGTCTGTTCCCACTCCCTGTACCGTTTCTACAAGATCGGTTGTGCGACATGCCTATGGGCAACACGAAAATGCAGGCGGGAAATAAACACTAAGGTATTAGAACACCCGATGGAAAAATTACCATGCAAACTGGAGGGTAAATAAAATGTATTAAATATATTAGTAAAAATATTTTACTCGTTTACTGCTATGGGTACAAAGACTCACGTGTACCTGGTACCACCAATGCTTTTTTTAAATTCTAACGAACATTTCCTTTGCTTTTAGTGTATCCCTAAATGTCCGTGCTCTTCTCCGGGTTGTGAAAAAAGGGTCTGATTTGTTTCCTAGATAATTTGTTTCGTGTTGTGCGATGAGAGACTGCGCAAATTAAACATGTCACTTGCTTTAAATTTGGTTTTGATGCTAACCATAATATGACTACTATTTACCTGCAAAGACAAACAACGATGATAAAAAGCGAATATATTCGATGATTTCCTATGTATCTACCAGTTAACTTCCCAGTACAGCAATGAGATTTGGATTCATGGCTCCGAAAATAACTGGTCTAAATAATAACATTATCAAAACGGAATCTTATATTACAATATTAATAAAAACATTTTGTAATTTTGATCTGTATGTAATGAAAATAAAACATTTTAATCAATGTGGTTTCACACGTGTTTGAATGGTTCCTACTTTTCCTAGTAACTAAAACGTCTTTCAATTCATATAAAATTAAAGTATTTTTCTTTATTTCTGTGTTTAAAGAAAGAATCTAATAATATTAAAGAAACTTCGTTTTCAAAAGCCAAACTGTTATATTGAAAATAGTCAGCTATAGTCAGCAACAAGTGATCGGCGACTTTAAAAATATATTTCAGAACAAGCTGCAGTTCAGAGCGTGGGAGAAGGAAAATACTTTCTAAATTCACTTGAATTTAAAGTTTAATTGTTATTCAGTGTATGAAGTTTGTTCAAATAAATATTAGGATATTTATCAGACCTCTGAATTTTGGGAACAAGATTTCGAACTTCATCGAGTTAGCAGTATGTTACAAACAAAATGAATCAAGTTAAATTTGAAGAAAATGTTATTCACGTGTTAAAAGTGAGGTGGAACTTGCAGGAAGAACTACAGAATTTACAAAAAAAAAAGCTGATTTGAGCAGTTTAATTTTTGAATGGTGCCATTGAAATCAAACGAAACTGAAGAATAATTAGTTAATACTAGCAAATTTGCAATTCAGCGGTTGCCGGTATTTCCCCTTTTACTGAACCCAAATGCTTATTTCACAAATTTCGCCTTTGAAAAAAAGAAATATATATATATATATATATTAATCTACTTTAAGTTATGAGAACATCAGAGCATAATTCTTTTTTACATGTCGTGTACTCCACAAATACTGCATATTATTATCATGATCTGACCCGTCTCAAACACACTTCGAAAGTTTTCAGGGCTGTCAAACTTGAATTACTTGCATTAGTTTGATATCCATGATGTTTTTCGTAATCTCTGATTCTGTTTATCACGAAACTTTTCTTGGAAGATGATTGCCAAAGACCATATTTTGCATTGATAATCTTTTCTTAGAAGGGAAACCATTGAGCAGTAGGAACGCCATTTTACAAAATTCTCGCTTTGAGATATACACCTGTTCTAATTAATTGTTAAATGGCATGACTCAGGTACGTTTAACATTACAATACATCACAAAGTTTGCGCATCTTTGAGTTTTTTGTACTACGATGCTTAGGTGTTTTTCTGATTTTTAACGGCAGTTCGTCGATAACCGAGTTTATCAAAGTTGATGAGCAACTTGAAACCTTCTCTTGTGAGAAAAAGGGCTTTTTTGATACGGAAGTGAAACACAATAAAATAATAATTATAAATATATATCTTTATAAATTCATGCGCACTAAATTGGAAGATAAATAAAGATTTATTATTTTGCAGGGTGATATAAAAACGAGATGCTAAAGTTTCTACACTTGCTTTCGGTTTTTATACAGCACTATGTTCCTGTGAACCAACTTGATACTACAGAAATTAATGTATGCAAATAAAATGACTTACTTTATATAAAGTAACCCAACAAAAGGATGAAAAATCACTTAAAACTCAAGTTTTACTGGTTGCCATAACATGCACATAATACAGTAAAATTAAAAATAAAGTTCCGAAAGTATGATGTTAAAAAAGATGAAGTATCAGAGAAAAACACACACACAGAAATACAACATTTAGGAAAAACGTCTCAACAGAAGTGAAGACACAAAGCGCTTGGGAACATTACAAATCCCCCTATCTAAATAGGTTTGTTTTCTAGGAAGTGACCACGAGACACTCTGTCAGTACAAAACGCCGAGTACAAAATAACAAACAAATCCTATTCCGCACGTGAAAACAATGTTTGCAACTGCTGTAAGACATATTTATGATATATGTTTCCCCCAATTATAACTTCATGTTGCTTAATTTTTCCTCGTTCTCATGTTGCACTTACAACAGGTGTTTATGATTGAAGACAAAAAGCAAAAACACGCCAGATATTCGAAGGAAATTATTGACTATGACACCGATATTAATTTAACTAGTAAACATGATGGGAAGTTTTGACATATTGTCTTCATATCCATCCACACCAATACCGAAGGTTGTCACTGCCGTTGAAGAAATAACCGTCACTTCCAATTAATTTACACCGCCCTAAACCGGGAAAATAGTCAGCACCTTAAATCAAGTTATTAACCGCAAATATGTTAAGTTGAATGGAGACACTAACAAGGAAACAAAAGTATTACCACTTGTTTCGCCTTAATTTTCAATACTTGCGAAAGCAGTACCCAAGCCACCAAAAATCGTTATCTCTCTACATCACATTAAGAAACCCCGATTATGGATCCGCTACGCAGAAGTTACATTCTTCATATGGGAACATTGAGTAGCCGAATTAAACGATTCCTTGAGCAAGATAAACAACCTACACAATACGACAAAGATCACTAAGGCGCTTGAAAATGGAACTCTAAGTTATTTTGACTTCATGCTCGAAAGTAATGAAACATTCAGCTTTGATTTTGTTATGTGTATAAACCAACCGCAGTACCGAATTTTTCGCGTCGTGATTCACGCTGCCCAAAAGAAGGCAAATTGTATGCGTTTAGAGCATGGTGGTTCTATAGAGCGTATAACTCATGCAAACCCGATTCTCTAAATAAAAAGGAAATGGACATCATTTGTATTAAAGGTATAAAAGTTGGATATCAGAAAGATGGCAATGAAAGAATACGTATGCATGTTCTAACCAGATTAGCTACTATGACAATGAGATACATCACATATGCCCCATACTTTACACATTGATTGAGTAATTCATTAAGTATTTACCTTAGTACAGTAGCCATAAAATCACGGACAACTTGATCACATACAGTATGAAATTATAAAGAGCGACAACGTGAGAAAGAAAAAGTGCGTGTGTACGCTATATTGTCAATAAATACTGACAAAGCAGAAAAGTATATATCAGAATGATAAAGCGATCTTTAAACACTAGATGTAAATAACACATTGGAAGTGTCAACTAGCACATGCACCATACATCACTTGCCAGAGAAGCCATGCTCTGCTCAGCAGCATCCATGTGGAACATCAGACAGTAGTTTCTCTGATGTTCGTTCCTCTTAAACGAACATCAGAGAAACTACCGTCAGCGAAGCAATCGAAATCGTCTTCATCAAATTGATGAGGATTTCAGAAATTATTTTCACCTGCTGAGCTCGTTAGCTAAAATTATGAATCACTTATGGAGTATTACATAGGGCTGTCTAGGCACTGAACAGTATTTATTTTACTAGTATTTATCGGCAATTTTTGCAAATCTTTACAACAGAATAATTCGATATTTGCCTTAGAAAATAATCAATGTAAAAATACCACAAAAAGAAGCATATAAACATAAATTTTATTAATACAAATTTTGTGTAAAGTGATGTGCTTTCATGGGAATATCGTGGGTCATATTTGAATTAATTGTACACGTTTTGATCCAATGACGATAAGTTTAAAAATTTCGTTATTCACGTGGAAAACGTTCCGAGGTTACTTGATAGCCAGTATAGCTCTTGCTCTCGAATCTGAGATTTGACTTATCTTGAATCATGCTGTAACATTATAAGGTAAAAATTATTTCTGTGGAGAGAGAAATCTAAAAGTTGCTGATTGTATTTTACGTGAAATAAATTCATGATTTAAAACTACTCTTTAGCAGTTCATATGTGAGAAGAATTCGTGTACATGTTTTTACTAATAATGTACAGTAACTGTCACTAACGTTTTGTATCTGTCAATATAAGAAACATATAGTGTCTCTTTTCCGTGAAAAACACATGTCGTCAGAAGATACACTTCTGCTAATTTAAAAGGGAAAAATAAAACAACTTTATTTCTTAAGGGAAACATTAGCAAGATAGTGTAATGTAAATTACATTATTGTTATAAATCTCAGTATTTTTCAAAACACGTCAAAATATTGCATTTATACAGACGACCAGGAATATACAGCAGTTTCGGTAAAATATGAAGTTATAATAACTGTTTTTCTATAGAAAACAAAATAAAATTATATTTTCTTATAACACTTCATCATAATATCACATTCGTTACACAACCGTAACGGTTTCCACTACATATTCAATAAAATATATTATAATTCCTATTAAGTCTGCAGTTTAATTGCCAGTTAGAGGTACTCTCTGTAACGATTCCACTAAATTTGCCGTTCTGCCAAATACTAGGGGTGTTCAAATGAAAAGGTACGAAACGTCATAAGAACGTAACCGTTAACATATTGGCCTATGCCGCCATGGGAGAACGTAGCGACACATCTAATGATGCGATTGGATTCGTCGGCGTGGATCGGAGCATGCGCGGGCGCCCGCATGCGTAGCAGAGAGCAGAGGCTCTTATAAAGAGCGCCGTCCAATTGACGCGGCAGTGCGTGTGAGGACAGGATGGCGTTCACATTGCAAAATTCGACGATTGAGGAGTAGCGCGGCGTTATCCGATTTCTGACAGCGGAAGGTGTTAAACCGGCAGCTATTCATCGCGGAGAATGTGGTTCTGCTCCATGATAACGCGCGTTCACATGTCTGCAGGGCCACACACGCGGAATTGGCCAAGTTCCAGTGGGAGCAGCTTGACCATCCGCCCTACAGTCCGGACATGTCGCCCTGCGATTTCCATGTGTTTGGTTCCCTGAAAAAACATCTGAAAGGGAAGCGCTTCCACTCGGACGACGAACTCAAGGACGCTGTGCAGGACTGGGTCTCGTCACGGCCACAGGAATTCTGGGAAAAAGGAATCCTTCGGCTAGTTAATCAATGGGATCGTTGTGCTACGGCCTATGGTGTATACTTTGAATAAAGTCTTCATTTGTACAAACAGTGTCGTTTCGTACCTTTTCATTTGAACACTCCTTGTACTTGGTACTTGTAAAAATAGATTGATTAAGCTAATTGTTTTCGGTTCTTCATAATATTTTGAAATATCCATATCCGTAATTCGGCTTTCACTAGGCATCTGTGAAATGTGCGCTATTTGTGAACAATATTATTTAAAGTTTTATGTATGAATTTAATGAGAAATGGTTAATTTCCCTAGCTAAATGAGACATCATATTAGCCAATGTTTTTGTTTCATTTGCGATTGCAATTTTAATTAAGCAGGCGTGAAACATGGAAAGTTGGGAAATAATGTTACGGTAGAAAGCACTGTTTACTGATATTTCTCCCCAAATAAAAAATACATTTCCATTCTTTTTTCTAATTTCAGTTTCCAAGGCTGTCAATGATTTCCTGGAGATCAGATCTAGTTGCTGTTCCTACAGGCTCTATCATGTCGCTGATGAATTGAAATCAAAAAGCAAAGAACTTGATATAAGAGAAAAACAGATATCAAAAATGTAAATAAACATTGAATATTTTGGATTTGCTGTTATATTTTACTTATATTCAACTATGTTCAATACAGGTGATCAGAAAAAAAATGGATGTTTTAAGAAGCTTGTGTATCACGATATCCGGTATTTCGGTTAGGGAAGTATAATACCACTTAATCTACCGAACATGGAATAGTTGGACCCTCTGCAAAAGTTTATTTGTTATTAAAGGAACTTATCATTTGCCGGGTTTTATACTCTCACACAGGTTAAATATTTTGGAATCTTGCTTGACTGTGCGCCCTACTGCCTTCGTGCGTCAAGGGTATAGCAGCGGAAACTCTTTAGAGCACGGGATTGAAAACTATGTGTATGAAATATCTGCATTAATATTAACTTTCATATGATTTTACTGCAGTTGTGATTTCCAAACATTGGCAGCTCGTAATGCTATTATACTTGTCCCCTAGTTACCAACGGGCATATTGCTGAATCATTAATAGACACAATAGCCATATCTAGCGTGCTTCGAAGTATAAGGTATACTCCATTTAAAGGAAAAATAATTATCTCCAGTTTTTTGTGCGGTATCGCTTTAAAATACTAGAATTTTCCTAAAGTAAAACAAGATTTGTTGACATAGGCTTGCCTTAGGTGTTATGATGGATTTTATCAGAAATATTGGACTATTGCTTTGGTAAAAAGGGCTGATGTGGGTGATTAATTTAAGATGGGAATGAGTTCAAATACCAATTGAAGAATAGCTACTACATCTGTTGTACGAATCTGTTACTCCCCGGCCTAGAACCACCATGCTACTTCGCGTCCTGGACCAGCCTGTGTTAAAATCCCAAATAGTTGCTCATGGTTGTTGTCAAACTAATAAAACACACACAAAAAATGACAAAAAATTTTCGATTGTCATGAGCACATCTTGTGAATCATTTCCGACGCCAATAAGACTTATCAAATTTATTCCAAGTCAGTAGAACTTGTTAGAAAAGAAATTACAACAAAATGTTTGCAATCGATGAAACATCCAGAAATAGAAAAAGCTACTTATATCTACCAGCGACTAATGGTACGTTACACAAATTGAAAACTGGTGCACAAAAACTTCCGCATAGAAGAAAGGAGGTACCAGATATAAAGAGATTTCTAAATCGAACATTGAAAAGAAGAAACATAGAAGGACACATGATATAACTCTCCCCTCTCTATCCGAAAAGTTTTGCGAAATGGAAAAGTTGAAAATAAGAGAAAAGTATTTTTCATGGCAAAAGCTATGCTAAGAAAAAATAACATTTCAGATACATACCCTGGAACCAGAAATAGCGAAAAAAAAACATTAATCTTTACGCCACTAGCGGGAAAAATGTGAATTATTAAAAGGGGATAGTGCTTCCCATAGTGAATGACATACAATAAAAAAAGTAAAAATCTCAAATGCGCTTCCAAAAGGGAAGATACAGCTGCAGAAGAGAATACACAAACACCACTTAATGCCAGACATGCTAGCTAAAACATTCATCAACCACAAAACTAAAATGTTCCACAAGGTAAATGGTATCTAGTATTAAAACATTTTTTTTAGATAGCACATTCAAAAACAGAGTCATTGAAAAACGAGATTACGTTTCTTCGCTACGTTGCTGTGAAATTGTACATTATTTTGAGAAGAAATTACACAAAGGATTTTCATAGGTAGCTATATCTGGTCGAAAAACTATTTTTTCCTTGAGTTTTGGCCCGCAGATATTGCTGTAAACTGATTCGGGAGCTTACACCGCACTAGTTTATTCACTGATGCCTCGTCGCAGAATACGGCAGTCATTCCAGCACGTTTCGGAGTTCCACAGAGGACGAATAGTGGCTTACCGCGACAGCGGGTAATCGTACCGAGACATCTCCGCCCGTGTGATATGACATCCAGCCACAGTGAGGCGAGTATGGATTCGGTGGGAGCAGGAATGACGAACGGACCGACGTGAGCGATTGCCGCAGCCGCAGCACACTACCTAATGAGAGGACCGGCATGTTGTGCGGAGGACATTGACGGCTCGCACCGCCACATTACGGACTTTAGGGCAGGCATTAGGGTGTGTTCCGCAACAACCTGTGTCAGCACGTACCGTTCGAAGTCGTCTGCAGGAGCGGGGACTTGTCGCACGGCGCCCTTTGCTCCGATTACCATTGACTTTACACCATCGGCGAGATTGCCGAGTGCGACATTGTCTTCTCCGACGAATCCCGCTTCTTCCCGCAGCACCACGACAGTCGGATCTTCGTGTGGCGGCACAGCGGCGAGAGGCTATATGACACCCGCACTATGCATCGCCATACCGGTCCGTCGCCCAGCGTTATGGTTTGGGTCACAATTGGATATGACACTTGCACTCTTCTGGTACGCATCGCCGGTACACTCAACAGCCACCACTACATCTCCGACGTTTTGGAGCCTGCAGTCCTCCCTTACATGCAGGACCTACTAGCGGCCACGTTTCAACAGGACAATGCGCGCCCGCAAGTGGCATGCATCATGCAACAATTTTACACGGCCCACCAGGTATCACTGCTGCCGTGGTCCGCCTGTACACCCGTTATGTCGCCCATCCAACACGTCTGATCCCTGATCGGCAACCGAGTGGCCCGGCAAGCACCACCCGCTGCTACGCCTGATGAACTGTGGAAAAGTGTGGTAGCAGCCTGGACCGACATCCCCCAAGCCCACATCCAAAGCATCTTTCGTTCGATGCCGCGGCATGTAGCGACCGTGATTACGAGCCATGGGGGCCACACGAAGTATTGATGCCTGCGTGTTCCGCAAGTCGCACGGGCCTGTAAGCTCAAACGTTTCATCTTTGTATTTGTTGTTATGTGTCCAGTAAATCTGGCTATGTTGTCTCATGTCTTTCTTGATGTTGCATTTTGGGTATCCATCAGTCTATATATATGGACATCATTATATATGTATGGACATCATTATATATGTATGGACATCATTATATATATATATGGACATCAGAAATGAATAACTGATGTCCAAACCTGAGGAATACAGCAAAGCTGCTGGAAATCCTCACTAATGTAGAAAGCGATTGTTCGTTTTTTCGTTTTTTTTTATTTTCTGACACAAATATTGAGGCACAGTAACTGCAATTTATCATTCTCTTTATATTACGTTTTTCATTATCTGAAAAATGCAAGAAGAGAAATCATCAAATTGGAAATTGTTCCTTACTATAGCGTTTTTTATTTGATCAAAAATAATATTCCAAGTGTAAACAACGAATTTATGTACTTCAACTTGGTACTCCATTTATTTGATTTTCTGATTAAAACTACGATTTGACATAAGCCGCACGGTAAAATTGTTCTATCTTTAGTAAAGCAGTGTCAGTGAAAATAAAAATATGATATTAAGTTGACCCTGTAAATGTCTCACTAAGCCTTTAATGCGATTATTTCGTTTCATGAGTCTGATATGAAGTTTATAAGTGCAAGTGACCAAATTTATGTGTTGATAGAGTGTCAGAATGATTTCGTACAACTGTGACCCGCAGGTATTGAACGTGCTTTGTAATAAATTAAACTACCTAAGTGATTCATAGCTTCATATTAAATAATTCCGCTCGTTCCACAGATTTGCCTCCTTTTCCAAGGCTGCATTAAAATGGTTGGTACCTAAAAACCCTAGGAGACTGAGCTCTAAGCCTATGTACTAAAGTTTACTAAAATGAAAAAGACTACCGTTTGCTATTTTTATTAATCATTTCGAGCTAGTTAGCTCGTTATTTGACTGATTGACAAAAGAATCTATCGCAAAGCAATAGCTACTGTATATATTTATAAATAAAGTTACCAGTAATTTAGCGCACATAAATTTTTAATAACGACACCTGACAAAAGATTAAACACTTGCTACATTGTATTTAATCACGTAACATGATTTACTTCAAAGGTTATAATTATAATTCTATTTAAAGATTTTTGAGTTGTATAATAATAAAATATGTGTTTAACAGGCACACTGCAGACAAACTTTCATGCTGAAAGCTGAAACAAATTTAAATTCTTCCTACACTTCTTCTCACAGGCAAACTTTCATGAAGTTTTGAAAAATTAAAATCAAAGGGTAGAAAGAGAGATGTGCGTGCGTGTGACTGGCAAAAATGTGTCACACCTTTTGTCCGGTGAAAAGGACACAGCATCAAGTATGTTTCTTAATTTGCCGGTGTTAGCAAAAGAACAGTTCTACGTGTTTGTGAAATCTAGTGTAACTCAAACTCGACTGAAAACAAAAGGAAAATCAGTGACCGAAACACCATTTCGACAAGTCGTGACCGGACAAAAACTTCACGCCTGGACAACGAAACATGTTTCAAACACGGCAGGTATTACTCACTCAGTAATGGATCTGACACCTATACAGCTCAGCTAACATTGCGTTGGGAAAAAGTAGGGCCGCAAGACTGAATCCAGTGTTAACTTCAGTTCATAAATAAGCTTATTTAGTTTAGGCAAAAGCTCACAAGAGGTGGACTATTGATCAGTGGAAGAATGTCATATGATCGGATGAATCTAGATTTGGCTCTATTGAAATGACGCAATTGTTCAATCAACAAGTGGTCTAAAGGAACAAGCCATCCTGAGTGTGTTTAAAGAGTTCTTCGATTAGGTAGTGTCCTGACTTAGAAAACGTTCAAATTCACCTGCATATTTCTTCCAGAATGTCAAGTCAATGACTCCATACAGTTACATTAACCAATTTTTTCCATGTTTTGTCTAGCTTGTTGCTGAAAATAATCAAATACGAAACTTTAAAAATGGAAAATTTCTCTCTTTCACAGTAAAAAACGTGAAATCTTGTAGCAACAATTCAGTGCGTGTGAATTCAATAAACTTTCGGTGAAAACAATCTTAAAATACTAAAACTAACAACAAGAATCCATGTGAAATTCATGTTTGGCGAAAATCTCCAAGTGTTTAAAAATAAAGGAATTTTACTGTCTGTTCGAGTACATTTTATTTACTAAATTACTGTATTTTAAGCTGTTAGAACCAGTGGCTAAAGTGAAGATTTAAATCTAGTATCGTAGACTACTGTTAAAAGTAACCTGTGTGTTTATTACTTGAGAGAAACCAAACAAAGCTTATAACTTTACATAAATAAGTTGTGATAGAATGAATTATTTATAATTTCAAACGGAATACGGGGAAGGAAAGTAATTATTTATGGGCAGTTACTAAATAGCTGAAAAAAAAAAAAACAATTTTATCAGGCCAATAGCCAAAAAAGGAGAATGAAATTAATAACAAAATTCGTGTTTCACAATTATACGAGATTAATACAAATACAAGCTCCAGTATTAAAGAAAAAAATTAAGAATTTCCATCATCAAGGAAGAGACCGCAGAAAATGCGTTACCGTTCTGGAGTCAGCAATTGCAAGAGACGTCACACGACTAGCCAAATATGACTTCCTTCAGCTTTGGCTGAAACCCCAAAGGGATATCAAGGAATCAAAATAAAGCCACACAGTCAATCAGAATTTATGTCTTCGCCATTGCAATTATACATAATGATATATAATATCAAAAACAAACGGCATGGAACAGTTGGTAATGACGCTGTGCTTTTGTTTGGAAGACGGCCGTTTCTGACTGGGTTTTCGAAACACGGTCCTGCAGGCCATTTAATCTGCAGTTTTTCCTGGGTTTTCCTTGGGCTTCACTCTGTTTGGAGACGCAAATGCGTAGCTGGTTCCCTGCGACGTTAGTAAGAACGCACTGCGCCCCTTGTCCCGATATGCAGTTGAGGAGTGGTGAGTTAGTTGCATTCATTCTCCAAACAACCTCATAGATGAAATGTTCGCCTTTGAGGTACTCAACCCACTCTCAGCGGAAGAAAGAAACAAGCAGACAATATCAAAGTCTTAATTCTCAACAAAGAAGCAATTTCTACCACTATTAGCCAAATACTAAAAAGGTTTTTACAAAGGTCATTTTAAATTTACAATACGCGTTCTATTAAAAGCATGTTTTACATACACAAATCAAGTATTTTAAATACTAATGACAAGCGAAAAGCGAATTTTATCAATTTTTTTCAGCTATGGATACACCATAGCAAATGTTTATATAAATGACCTCAGAACTTCAAATAGAATGGGGGAAAGAAAGTAATTACTTATGGACAGTTATTAAATAGCTGAAAAAAAATATTTTATACTGAACTAATAGCTGGAAAAAGACAATGCACTCAATAACTAAATTCGAGTTTCCGAATTATAAAAGATTGTTACAAAAGCTAGCTCCAGTATTTAATAAAAACTTTCACATTTCCTTCTTCAAAGAAGCTATCGCGGAAAAAAAACGTTTTCCTGCTGCAGTCCGCAAAGCACAAATGGCATCACACGCTAACCAATTATTACCACTTTCGCCACTGTTGAATCCCAAAACGAATGTTAAAGGATCAAAATAACGTCACATAAACAATCAAAAATTATTGTTTCACCATTGTTCTTTACTTAATGATAACATCAAAGGCTCAATTCTCAATACAGAATTAATTTCTTCTTCCATTAAACAAGTTGGGAACTTTTTTATGTTGGAAGACAGAACTATGTTAGCTGTAACTATACAATTCAAGAAACATCCATTTTATATACTTAGAAAGGTACTTTGTTTTGTAAAAATCTTAGAATGCGCTACATTAAAAAAATGAAAAAGAAATTATTAATTCTAAAGTTAACTAATTTTTAATGGCTTTGTAGTGACTGCATTTTTTAGAAAATATTTAAATATATTTACCACCGACATAGCACACAGTTGGTTAAGACGCTGTGCTCTGCATGGGAGTCGGGCGTTGAACCCTCGTCCTGCGGGCCATTCAATCTGCGGTTTCACGGGCGTTTTCCTTAGACTCCCTATGTTTGGGGACGCGAATACGCGGATACTCCCTGCGAATTAGGCCCCGGGCATACTTTCTTCTTGGACCTCTTTTCCTAGGCTGCCTGGGTTTACTAGATGAGTGCCGATGCTCTATTAGTAAAACAATAAAAGGCGATTTAAATCTGATACCACACATCACAAGATACCAAACAGAAGTCATCGCTCTTTCCACGTTAACAAGTGAGTCACGGCAAAATTCTCACCGGCCGCCACCGGGAATCGAACCTAGGGTCTTTCAGTTACGCTCCGGACATGCTATCACGGCACCAGACACCTACGGAACCTCTACCATGATTTGAATTTTCGGTTGCAACGTAAAGATACCTGATCTTCTAGATGGGCATACGTCTTTTGCGGCCTTCGGTTCGTCTTGACTTGGATGAGGTAGGAGAATGTAGATTTACAGAAATGCGTGCTTGAAAAAAAAAGCGTTTTTCATGCATCTTTGAAAGAGGAGTGGGTATTCTACTGCAGGTTTTCAATGTTTCAACCGGATTTTCTTAGCGTCAAATAAGGACATTAAAATATCATCTTCTGAGTACTCAATGAATTTAATCTGTAGTATTTTAGAAGCCGAAGAAAGAAATTATGAGCGTAGCAGGTGCCAAAATAGCCCTCAGGACTTACTAACGTCTTAATTGTGAACGTCAATCGTGGAGCATCATTTCGTTGAATATTCTTTTGCTCTTTCGAATTTTAAATACGTACAACCATTTTAAGATTAAAATAAAAATATTGAAAATTTAACAAAAACATATTAATAAACATACAGGCATTTCTTCTGCGAAATTTGTATTCACTAAGAAGGCTACATTTTCCCCAACATTGCAATTCAGAAATGAAAGCTTTTTGAAAAAGTGAATTTGGAAATTTGAACACATATTCCTTTAACACAACTGTTAAATAGACAAAATGAACATGCAGACGTTTGTATTGATGCCTAGCAAATGGCGAATTTCATCACTTTAAATGCTTTTAAGTGAAGTAAAACAAATGTAAAAACTTTGGGTATATATATATTCTTTTTACAATAAAATACTAGAAGTCTCTTACATTCATTTTTCTGAGAAGATAAATATTTTCTAAATTTCGTATAACAACTTTTATTGCAGAAGGAAGAAATTAATAAAAGGTAACCTCGTGTAGTGTAAGCCGAAATGGCGCTTTTTTCACATCTTTGTAATATTTCATTTGTTTTGCTGGTCGGAAGTGGATACCAGTGCACTTACACTTCCTGTACAAAGGAGAAAGTAATACTTCGCTGCCTTTTTCATAGTATATATAACATCTTTCATTTTGTGCAAAATCATCATCTCGTTCCTCCATGCAAAATAGGTTTTCCGGTAAATGGGCACGTTAGGTCTTCGGACATGCTCTACATGCTTTACCTAATCGTGTTCAGCATCAACAAACGTTTACTGAAAATTCAGCTACAAAAAAAGCGTTTGCCGAAAGGTTTGACTGAAGCTATAGACAAAATCACTGCCAATAGTTTCGAATACACCTAGAAAAGAAGAACGGTGTTCCTAGTTACTGAATTTAAAATATCACTAATATAGTCATTGTCAACCATTTTCAATCCACTGCTAGACGTAGGTCTACCAAAGTTTCTTTCACAGTCTTGTGCCAGTCTTCTCCATGTTACTCCCGCGTAATTTCAAATTTTATCCACCCATCTCTCATGTGGTCTTCTTCTGGGCATTTTCCTGTCCCTTAGAATCCAGTTTAAAACTTCGGTTGTCCATCGGTGGTCTGTCCTTCTGGCAATATGTCCAGCCCATTGCCATTTCAGGGATTTCACGCTGATCAATATGTCTTCCACTCTTATCATTTTTCTGATCTACGAGTTCCTCTTCTTATTTCTCCTGGTTGGACCAAGCATGCACATCTCCATGCCACTTTGAGTTGTCTGCAGTCTTTGTATGTCTCTTTCAGTTAAGGTCCACGTCTCTGCACTATACGTAACCAGTGGTAGAATGCTTTGATCAAACACTTTTCTTTTAAGACATAAAAGCATATTGTTCTTTAAAATTATACTGTTTCTTCCAAAAGCTCTCCAGGAATGTTTTATACGCCGATTCATTTCTTCATCAATGTGGTTATCTCCAGCTTTTCCCATTAATCGATAAATCTTTATTCCTTGTAATAGCATTGTACATCAGTGTATTCTTCTGAATATCACTAATACACTCAGTTATAAAATACTGATGTATCTGCAAAGTTCTTCTTTTAGGCGTATGAGTATCATACTGAAAAGGTAGCATCTTTTTATATTCGACCGGCAATTGAAATGTTAAACATGTTTACATAATGTCCCTATTCTCACAAAACACGTATGCTGAAAGGAATGTCTTGTAATGCTTTTTGCTGAATCCAAACAACGGACCTCACAAATTAATTTCGATTTTTTGTGATATAAACAGGTATTTTCTCTTTGTAAGATATAAGGTGGGTCGAAAAAAAAATTGGGAATTTCAAAATATAATAGTGCGGAACAGTTGCCCTTTCCCTTCCAAACAACAGAATAAAATTTAAGCTCTATCACTTTATATCTTCTGCCGCCACAAAGGCGTCAAAAATTGAAGTTTGGGCACAAAACTGTTATTTTCAATTTTTTTTACATTACTAAATATTAGAGAATCAGGTAGTAATAATGCCAGTTAATAATATTTTATATCATTAGTAAACGTTAAAAATTTAATTATAATCCGTGCATTTCTTCTTCCGCCAAAAGGGTCCTTAAGTGAAGGGAAAATGGCTTAAATGGAGTAAGTGGTTTTCTCGTATTACAGTACTTTCAATACTAAATAACCTTATCTCTGTACCTTTCCAGTAATTCAAAAAAGAAAGAAGTATTCCTAATGGGAAATCGAAAGAATATTCAAAGCAAAGAGAATATAAATTCTGCAAAAATCATATCAGGATGTTTAGATTCCTAAGCTAAGTTGCTTAGTCCCAGTTTTCTTTTCTGAGCAGTGTTACATGGATGATCAGTAAGTGTTATAAGCATATTCAAGTTTTATATTCCGTTTGCTTTGAAAATGCTTTCCATTAAATTGTAACTTTGTATGAGTGACAACTGCGAAAGGCAGAATGAGGGGTGTTCTTCCGTTTATTGCGCATGCGCGATAATTTCTTTGTCTCCTGCCGCTCTTTTTCGGCACTGGACATATTGTGACGTAAGCACGGAAGTAGTACTGATTCCAGCGTGTCGGCATTTCACTGTCCTAAGTCTAAACGCAATTTTACTGTGCGTGTGAAAGCATTCAATGGAGTAACAAACAGTACACGTCGTGACCTGCGTCGAAAGGCTCGCACAGTTGTTTGTTGATCCACTTCGAGTCGACTGTGCCGATACAATTTTACTTCTCTGTTCAAACAACACACAGCGTAGAGAATAGAGACGCAGAGAGGTACTCTTGTAAATTCTTTTACATTTTCTCTAAATTTGTCCATTTAATTCCATCGTTGATTAGTGAATGTAGTTAAGGGCTATTTATAATTAAGATGGCCAAAAACCATCACAATTTCTTTCTCGGGCAACTTGTGTATTGTTCGGAACTCCTAAATAATTAAACATGCGAACATATAAATGTACATGAAACATATGAATTGACCAACATACGAAGATGTACTGCGATGCTATTTTAAAGAGTGATTTAACCTGGCATCGAAGGAAAGAAGTAAAGAACCGTATTTCTCAGAAATCCCTGGAAATGACGCAGAACATATAGTAAGTCTATGTGTCAAAGCATCGATTCCAAGCAAGTCCCATACGAGGGTCGTGAAAATGATCAGGGATTACCACACGAGAAGCACCTGCATATCATGAAACCATACAAATTTAGAAAGGACAATGGCAATTACCAGATGAAAATAAATGATTTTCTGCACGATGCAAAAAAACATTATTTGATATTGCCGCGTGCAAGTGTACAGACTAAAACAGATGTACCAGTGAGAAGTCAAACATAGTGCCTGTCAGGTAACAGATATTTCTCCAGAATAAGAGAACATTGTAACTTGGTTGCATTGTTTCGGTTAACATAGTTGTGACAATTGCAAAACTCTTAAAAAAAGGGCAGAAAGGAAAAATCTTGATTCTAACCGAAATTCTGGAGTACAGTACCACAATCCGAAACTTAAATTTCAAGAACATATGGAAGATAAAGAAGAAGCTCTACTTCTTTCTGCTCACGCGGACTACATTTCCGAAGACACGCATAGCTTGAGAAACCTTCCTTCTACTTCTTCCTAGTAAATGAGAATTAAATATCCTATAACAGCCATAGTAAGTGACAATTACAATCCACACTGACGGAAAAAAATCCCAACACCACGAAAAATTAGTTGTAGAGGAATGGAACGGCGGCAATACATTTGCATAAGTAACATATTTAATCGATTAAGGTTTCAAAATAACAGCTTAATGTAAGCGCGAGAAGAGCCATTTTAAATGTGAAATGCTGGTACATTAATAACCGGTGAAACCGCCAGAATGTTGAATGCAAGCACGCAAACGTTCATGCATTGTATCGTACAGGTGCTGCATGTCAGTTTATGTGATGGAGTTCCATGCCTGTTGCACTTGGTTGGTCAATACAGGGACGGCTAATGCCAGCTGGGAGTGACGCTGGAATTGTCGCCCAATGATGTCCCATACGTGCTCGATTGGAGAAAGATCTGGTGATCTAGCAGGTCACGGCAACATGTCGACACTCTGTAGAGCATATTGGGTTACAACAGCGGTATGCGGGCGAGCGTTATCCTGTTGGAACCCTCCCCCCTAGAATGCTCTTTAGGAATGTCAGCAAAACAGGTTGAATCACCAGACCGACGTACAACTGTGTCGTCAGGGTGCGTGGGATAACCACGAGAGTGTTCCTGCTGTCATAAGAAATTGCTCCCCAGACCATAACTCCAGGTGTAGGTCCAGTGTGTCTCGGCCGCAGACAGATTGATTGCAGGCGCTCAACTGGCCTCCTTCTAATTAACACACGGCCATCACTGGCACCGAGGCAGAACCGGATTTCATCAGAAAACACACCAGATATCCACTCCGTCCTCCAATTAGCTCTAGCTTGACACCACTGACGTCGCAAACGGCAGTGGTTTGAAATAAGTGGAATGCACGCTACAGGGCGTCTGGCTCGGAGCTGTCCTTCACGTAACCGATTTGTAACAGTTCGTTGTGTCACTGTGGTGGCAACTGCAGCTCCAATTGCTGCCGCAGACGCAGTACTATGCGCCACGGCCATACGCCGTACACGGCGGTCTTCCCTCTCAGTAGTGCCACGTCGCTGGCCGAAACCCAGTCTTCTTGAGGCAGTACCTTCCTTTGACCACCGCTGCCAACAATCATGCACAGTGGCTACATTCCTTCCACGTGGTTCTGTAATATTGCGGAAAGAAAATCCACCTTCTCGTAGCCCTATTACACGACCACGTTCAAACTCCGTGAGCTGTTGATAATGGCTTCTTCGTCTTCTTAAAGGCATTCTTTGCTAACATCAACACATTACGTCGGATCTCAACGATAACTAACGCTCACGAACGTTACAGAGCGTATCCACAGCAAACCTGCTTTGCATGTTCCGAGGGGCGCTACTAGCGCCACACGTATGCGCCGACTGCGAAATTTGCATAGACGTCATCTTGCAGATGTACTCTCACCGCCTACCAACTGTCGTTTATCTAACACAACCCATTCTTGGTGTTGGGATTTTTTTCCGTCAGTGTATCAGCATGGGCGGTTTTTGTCATTACTTCATCTGTTCTTAAGGACTTGGGGATTTTTCGGAGGACAAAACTTGCCATGTAATAAACAAAACCAAATTAATAGAGAGAGAACAAAAAAAGATAAACTACAAAATGAAGTGATTTTAGCAGGTACCACCACATTTGGAATTTCCTTGGACAGTCAGAAACATGAAACCATTTGCCAGGTGCTGGAAGTCCGGAAGTGGTACTGTAAAACCGTAATATAAGAATACATTTCAGTCCTATTGGAACCGGGATCGCGATATTTTTCACATTTGACACTTTCGTCTGGCTCAGCTCTCTCTATCGCCACTGCAAAAATTAACTCACTAAAGGAGGCGAAACTGAACGTAAACGACATTACGGGGGTTGGATGTGCTACAACAGTAGTAAACACAGTGCACAAATCTTGTGTCAGACATCTAGAGGCAGAGTTTCAACGCCCTCTGCATAGGTTAATATGCCTACGTCTTGTCAACGAACTCCCTTTTAGGAATATCTTCGAACATCTGGACGGAGGAACAACAAATCCGAAGTTGGATTACGGATCGACCAGGAAAAGTCTTGAGAAATGTCAGACATTACCTGTTGTTACATTCGAGATGATTGACCGTGGTCTCTCTGAAATCTCATCTAGCGATCTGAGCATTGATCAGAAGTATCTGCTGGATATAACATAAGCTGTGGAATCAGGCAATTGTTCATCTAATTTGTCCAGTAGGTATCCTGGCCCAATTTCGGAATCAAGATGTCTCATTACAGCAAATAGAATTCTAAGACTATACGTGGGTACATCGAATCCTAATCCTGAATTGAAGACACTAGTATTGTACATTACGAAAGTTTACTCTAAGACATGATTCAGCATCAAGTTCAAGCCTACTTGCTCCATTGGTACACTACACTTGTGGGAGATAATACGCAACTCCAAATGTATGTACTCCTGAAAGCGCGCTTCACAGTTCATGGCGCAGGATTAGTTCTTTCGTTTGACAGTATTTCATTTTGTTTGGAGGGTTCATTAACGTCTATAAAGAGCACCTTAGTGGGTAATAAGCGATCACCCGTCCCTAATTCAGGGTCACTGGTTTCAGAGATCCATTTCGAAGGAATGGTCTGAAGCCAGCTGAGAATGCTGAGCTACGGAAGCGGCTATTTCTACTGAAACAAGTGAACGTACAGTAAAAAGTTAGTATACACTATTCAGCACAGTTTTTTTCGAAGTCAATAAAACTTGACTGCACCGGTACTGCAACATCGGTGTCCAGGAATATTAAACTCACTTTTAATTTTTTCGATCTGCATTCCATTTTTCGTTTTATATACTGCTGAATTCACAGGTCTGATTTTAAAAGATGTGTTTGACTGATAATTTTCGATATTCTGGGTACCAAATCGTTTGTTTTCAATACCATTGCATATATGTTTCATGAAAAAAGTAGTGCAACTATGTGTGAGCTTTGATTTGATATTTTGAGTTTGATTGAAACTGGTTCTTCAAAAGGGAAATGGTAATAAAAAAACTGAAATACGCGCACATCGTAATTAAAGGCAGAAATTACTGAAAATTGAAAAACCTAAAATTCCGTAAAATGCAGCAAACGATGAGAGAACAGATAAGTTAGGAAAGTAAAACCTCGCGTTTCACGTCAGATTTTATGTTATTTAAATTTTATTTCAAAAGAAACTGTGTTTCAATCGTCAAATTATATCCAACAAAAATCGTAAGTGTAGTCGATGGAAGACAAAGAAGAGCATTGTTTCGGGTGAAGTAGAACTCGGAAAACAGAAAACCCTTACATTCTTGAAGTAGTTGTGAACTGTTCAAAGAAAAAGGCAAAATTTAGTGGTTTTCAGGTGTCCCTGCTTCAGTTCGTGTGCTTACACTATCATTGCATGTGTTTGCGATCTCCCAAAAATTTGTTCTGTCAGCAACTGTAATTGGAGGTACAGTGATACATAGATAAGGCAGAAACAGTCTGCCTCTCCTGGTAATTAGAATTAGGTGTGCAGCCGGTAAACATGCTGATCTATTTTTAAAATATGGAGGTTCGCTAATTCGTGATGGGAAATTCATCAATTAAGTTTGCAAACTAGGTTGCACTGCTGGTACTTAGGTTATGTAAAATATATTCTGGCTCACCAAAGTTTGACAAAAGGCATTCTTTTCCAAAATTTCTTTTTATGCTGCTTTTCGAAAAGGAAATGCGAAATATGAAAATTGTTGTACAATCGCGCCCGTTTATAAGAAACTTCACGTGACTTTGCTATATCCGTTAATTCGTTGTAGGAAATACGTATTGAATAACAAAACAATTACCATTAAAATTAAAATTTCGAACTTTACTTCCTTTATTAACCACATCGCAAGCAGGTACCACTATTATGCTTCCCCTTTGAGTTGCATAATCTGCTTACTTTCCCGAATTCATTATATAATGATCAAAATTTGTCTAAGGTCCCATGCAGGAAAACTGAAGAAAATGACGGTGGAAGTTATTAATAATGCATACGTTTTGTAGATGTAATTTTTAATAATATGCTCCGAAGAGCTTGCACTGCTATACTCGTGCCACACGCCGTAATTTTGCGCCCCTTAGCCGGATTTTATATTCCCACACAGGTAAACTACATCGGTGAGCTCGTTACCGAGGTAGTCAATCTGAGTGGCATTTATTGAATGTAGTTTTGCTTTCTTGATTTTCTTTGCCGCATTTAGGAGAGTGACTTTAGCACTGGAATTTTGTATAAATTAAATATCAAATTTTTATACGTGCTTTATTTTTTCCTTTACACGTACGTTCATTTCCACCACAATATTATAATACATCGTAACTGCGTTTCTGAAATGCAGAATATTTTTTAGCGATAAAGTATAGCGTTTGCTAGTAAAAACTCGGGAAACTGAGTAGCCTCTTTAACGAGAAAAAACTGTACTTGATGATTTGAACTCAACTGCAAAAAAGCGAGAAAATAAAAGCAAGTATTAGGTGTGCAACTCAATTCTCGGCCACAGGCACGACACGTTGGCAGCAAATTATAACAAATCGAATACGCACCTAATCCAGGAAATAATCCCCGTTGGGTTGGATACATTTGATCCATCGGTCAGGGAGCTGCCGAATGCCACTGCTGAAAAATGAGGGCTGTTTCGAGTTGCTAAATCATCAATACTTGTGTGGACCTCCTAGAGAGAAGTGAAGTGCGTATCACTCAGGTGATGTTGCAGGGAGCAAAAGAGGTGATATTCCGACAGGGCGAAGTCTGGAGAATACGCCGGGTGGGACAAAAGCTCATATCCCAGGTCGGTGATCGTGTTTAAAGTAGTTTTCGCGGTGTGACAACGCGCGTTATCCTGAAGCAACAGGGCCGACCTTCTGCCCTTGCCGGTGTATGGCCTTTTTGTCTACATTACGTATGTAGACAAAATGGCCTTTTTGTCTACATTGCGTTACTCACACGAATGAGTTGCTGACAATAACGCTCAGCATTGATCGTTTCACTAGGTTTGAGCAACTCATAGTGTATGCCACCGTGCTGATAACACCACATGCACAGCAACAACTTCCAGGCATGAATATTCGGTTTGGCGGTTCCGGTGGTAGGCTGACCTGCATAAACCCACGATTTGCGCCGCTTAGGTTTACCGTGGAGGATCCACTTTTCATCACAGTTCATATGCGAATTGCATTCCAACGAATTGTTTCTGAGAAACGTATTTCATTAATTAGATGTAGTTACAACCGGTCCAAAAGAATAATCGGGAACAATCGGGAAAGCATCGTATAAATGCGAAGAGCTTCCAGTTGCAAACGTTATAGCTATTACATGCGATTTGCCAAAAGTCGACCTACAGAATTCAGTTCAAATTAAAGATATTTGTTTGACATTTGCAGGGCTATTTCTTTAGGATGATGCTCTACGAATTTAGCTAATCCTCAACCTGGAAAGCTATCTCATGCTCGTTGGCTGACGATTGCAAAACGTGTTCTCCGATACTACATCTCGTCTGATTATCCGTCAGCGACCTTAAAAATTATTTCAGATTTTATTTAAAGAGTTTATGTCTTAATGTGGTTCATGATAAAGTGTCAGCTTTCCGGCTACAATGGAACTTAGATTTTTTCAAGACGATAAAGGTAACTCGTTATTTAAGTGACGAACTGAAAGTTGTATTTAACCCATTTTTTTCAAGAAATGCATACCTTATTTACCCTAAGAATATGCTCCTTGCGATGATCAGCGATTACCGCCGCCCCATTCGTGAGCTGAAAATAAGGAGCTGTATATAATGTAAAAAAAGAAACATAAATTTAAAAGTTATGATGACCTGCTGTGATGCATAAAAATCTTATGAACTATTTAAATAAAGTAATGCAGGAATCAACTAGAATTGCATTTATTTTCCTGAAAAAAGGAAAATTAATTATCTTTAATTATTACTTTCGATGGAATTTATTGATATGAGACATTCATGAGCAAATCAAAACATAAAAACCATAAAGGTAAATAACCGAAAGATTAAATGCTGCTTTAGCTATCTTAAGCACTGAATTGTTCAGAAATAACAAATGGTTGGCAACGTAGGGTTGAAGATTTTTCTGTTATACCTGAATATGTTGGTCTCTATTATCTAAAAAACCTACCATTATTATAAAAATTCCATTATATGTAATGAAGAATAAGTGCAATAAACTGTAGCAATAAAATATTTTGCTCACAGCGCAATGTAAAATGTCCTCCAATTATAGAGAGTGAAGATAATATTTTTAGTGCAATAAAATGAAGTGATATTAATAGTAAATATTTCAGGTTGAAAGGAATGCAATAACAGAGACTGAGAAGTCTTGTTTCACAACCCCAGTCAAGAGACGTCTTTGTGATAGTCATGTAAAATTGCTTTTTAAAAACCGGGATAAAACATATCTCGTTTTATAAAATGTAATATGTGGGACAATTCATGAGACTGTTAACATTGTTTCGCAACCTCAGTAAAGCGAAGTCTATCTGATAGTCATATAAAATTACATTTTATAAACCGGGAATAACAGAGACTGAGAAACATTATTTTACAACCCCAGGCAACAGAAGTCTATCTGGTAGCCAAAAAATTACATTTTATTAACTGAGAAAAAACATATCCTAATGTATTGAACGGAAGCCGATTTAGAAAAGCGATTTTTGTAGTTAAAGAAATAGAGCAATATATCATCTGTATAGCCTTTACATTAGTTGTCAAGCTTTAGCAGTACATTCTGAAAACGTCAGAACATCAAAATTAACGAGCTCCAACATTATTCTATGTCAGCCTACCTAAAGGCGAACCAGTACATATCGATAAGAAATTGTAGACCCAAGGTTACACAAATGAATTCCTTTTTTTCCATTTCTGTTACAAATATTAAACTGCATCTTTTGTAAAATCTCTATTTTCTTTTATTACCTGGAATCATACGACGTTATGATTTGAAAAGAAAAAAAGAACATGCTGAGAGCTAAACTTATAGCATATTTGAAAATAACATTTGAAATCTGGGAATATGGCAAATAAAAAATAATTCTGAACTTCATAACGCCTTTACAGATCAGTGTAAACCAAGTCATATTTCTTCGAATAATATTTCAAACAGTAAGATATAGTTCAGTTTAAAAGAAGGCCGAAAAGTTGCAATATATTAGTAGCACTGCATAGCTATTGCTTTATGGTGAGGTTCCCTTTGACAACCAGGTATAATTTTAATAGAGTTTAGCTCTCCTTTTCTACACACATTTTTATTCTGTGGTGTTGAACCTTCTTTTAATGCTGTAATTTCGTTTACTTCCTACTCAGTTTGTAAAAGAATAACATTTGATGCAGTTTTCCTGTCTAGTATAGTATAATAAATATTGTCCCATACAAAGCAGCAATGATTGATAAAAGAAAATATATTCAAAGCAAATAGCAAATACATCCGGTAAGGCAAACCAGGTAAAATACATCAGGCATGATAAAAAGCAAGCAGCATATATTTCTGCTAATGGGCATAGAACTCCTACCCTCCTGAACTAGGCATTATAGCATGCTCTTCGTGTTTCTCACCAAAAATGATGGAACTGCTACTAGAAGAAGAGAGAAATGAAACGCATTTGACGAGCAGAAGAGAAATTTAGCTTCAAATTACACAGTCGTATCAGAATAATATGACCACACCGTTAATCACAGTCGGTCCTCCCAGGCGAATCATACTGAGATCTAAGCGGCCGTCCAGGACAGATGAGCTGTAGTGCGTTTTGTGAGCACAATTGGTAGTGGTAGCTATTTGACAGACGTTCAAAAGGGAATGCTCGTCGGCTACCAGGATAAGGATGGAAGCATCTTAGAAACAGCAGATTTCGTGGGGTGCTCGCGATGGACTGTAATAAGGGTGTACCGAGAATGGACAGCTGGCATACCAAGTACCTCCCGACGTCTTAACTGTGCATCCCCAAAGCCCATCGACCACAAAGGAGAACGACCTCTCCGTCGGTTGGTAAACGGCAATCGACGCGCATCAATGCAGCATTTGTTCATGCAAATTAACGCTGGGCACCCGTGAAGTCTCAACGCTGCGTCAAGGCGCCCATATTAAGCCGGCTCCACAGGCAACGATGCCAGCAGTTCGCATGTGACTACAGTCATTCGAGAATGGAAGAGTGAAAAAAGTTGCTTTCCCCAAAGGATCGAGGTCACTACTCCAGAAAAGTGACGAGCGGTGGCGGATACGGCGCCAGACACACGAGAACTAACCCACGGGCACGTTTGTGGATCACGTACAAGCAGGCGGTTGCAGTGGGCATGTCAGCGGGATATTTTCCTGGTATGAGATGGGACCGCTGATACCACTGGATGGGTCCCTGAACGCCAAAGGCTACCTTTCCATCCTCTCTTTTCACATGCAACCCTTCATGTTTGCCGTTTACCGTGGTCGTGATGGTGTCTACCAACATGACTTTGTGCCCTGGTAGGTCACTAAAGGTTGCTTGACTGGTTCCAGTAACACCACATCGATGTCTCCGTACTCCCTTTGCCGGCGAAATCGCCCGACCTCAAACGCATTGAGCCATTGTTTGACTATTTGGATCAACAGGTTCTACATCTCGACCCAGAACCATGAGAAGCACTCTCGCCGCTGTCATCGTGGCCAATGCTGGTTATTACCATTAATAGGTATGGTTATATTATTCTAATTCGACTGTGTGTTCGTTCCTTTTATCTTGCACGATGTTCCATAAAGAAACATCACCTGGATGGAAGAAGAAATTGCAAAAAGGTCTTTTCAATCCAATTCCCGCAGTTTCAATTAACGGGTAAACAACCAGTACACCGCAAAAATATTGTCATAAAAGGTACCACCTCTTCTATATAAAACTAGGAAAATCATGAGGGGACAAACTAGTGTGAATCACATCAATGTACTGTATTAACAAAGGGTACATTCAGAGGGTATAAAAACATTATAGATCCACTGCCCGAAAGGAAAACCTCAACCCAAAAGACTAAATCCAAGTCCCACAATTACGTGCAGAAACATATGCATTACAAATCCGATGAATACCTGCGATATGTTGAATAGATTGACACATTCTCGAAACTAAAATTTCAAACTAAACAAAACAAAAACACAGATCTACGTATTGGCAGAATGAATAATATCGTACACAATAGACTGAAGGGAAAAAAACTACATTCAAAAATTTGCGTTTGGAATTTCACTGCGCAGCTACTAGTATAATTCATCTTTACGGAGAAAATCTGCTTTTATGTGATAATCATAAGAGTAATCAAATGCGGTCAAAAAAGCAGCATCGGAACGGAAGTTAGGTTCAGAGAGGGCAATTTAGAAACTCCGCACGATAAGGAACCGGAGTAACATTAAATTCCATTAGGTATGTGAGAAAAATGAAGCTGAAGAAAATAAGATCAAATATACAAAAGTCAAAGTGATGGTACATGTGATGAACCCACTCAGTGGACAAAATATCAGAGATACCTACATAATAACGTGTTTTTCCTCCTCTAGCGCAAATAGTAGCGTGTACGACTATTGCATCGACACCACTTGATACCGGAGAGTTTTCGCAGGTAATCTAGCCAATCCTGTAGTATCCTTGTCTAAATATCTGCCCGAGATGTTGGTCCAGAATCTACGGACCTGATGTTACGCACCGTAGCATTCCAGAGAGCTTCGACAGGGTTTAAATACGACGACCTTTGAAAAAAATGGACGGTTCTATACCCAGATGAGTTTAGCACGACCCATGCCTGGGTAGTTGCGGACAAGTGAGACGGTTTATTTTCCTGTTCAAGTAGATAATCGTCTTGACGATGCGCCGTGAAAGCGTATAGGCGATCCGAACCAACAGAGAATGATTGTGTGTACTTCTAAAGAACCTCTGCAGACGCATTAAGCGACCTAAGGTGCCCCAGGAGCAGGCTTTAAAAAAACATAATCGAGCAACCACAGCCTTGAACAGAATCAACCTGGCACATCGGAGACAAGGCCTCATGCTTTCGATGCCAAACCCGCACACACCCGCCATCTTGGTACAGCTGAAAACGGGATATTTCTGACGACATGACACTACACCACTCTGCAGAACTCCAGTATGGATATTCCCGCCCGGTCCCGAACGATTCGTCCAACGACGATTGGTCCAATGACGATTCGTCCAAAGGGACAATTGGTCCAATGCCGATTGGTCCAATGTCCGATTCTTCCAATGTCCGACTCGTCCAATGCCGATTCGTCCAATGGTACGATTGGTCCAACGCCGATTCGTCCAGTGGTATCATATTAATAACGGTAAATTGTTTTATCTTCCAGAAATGATAAAGGATTTAAATTATTCTGTTCATTACATCCTTTTGAAAGATCATTTCCGTATATTTGGCAATTGTAAACATTTTACATAAACCTGTTTTAAGCACTCAATGGAGCATTTCTCAGCTGTTTACAAAGCAACAAGGTGCGGGCCTTTTTAGAATATTTTAAGTTACAACCTAGATATTTGGTATTTGTAAACATTTTATAAAACCTAATAAAAGGCACTCGTCGTATCATTTCTCAGGTCTTTACAAGGCACCTAGGCCGTGGGCCTTTTAGAAGATTTTGAGTTACAACCTAGATATTTGGTATTTGTAAACCTTTTATAAAACCTTACAAAAGGCACTCATTGTATCATTTCTGAGCTCTCTACCAGACACCTAGGCCGCGGGCCTTTTTAGAAGACTTTAAGTTGTAACCTAGGTATTTGGTATTTGTAAATATGTTATAAAACCTGATAAAAGGCACTCATCGTAAAATTTCTTAGCTCTTTACACGCACCTAGGCCTTTTAACACTTTTTATTCTACTGATGTCATATTCTAACGTTTAAGTAAAGTTAAAAATACTAGCATAACATTAGTAAGTTTTCTTGATAGGTAAACTTTATGAATATGACATCGGTAGAATAAAAAATGCTAAAAAAGTCTAGGATTATGGCCTATGAATTAATATTTCTCATGTTTAAGTAAAATCACAATATTATTAACTTGATTTGATATGTAAACATTATTAATCTGACATCGGTAGAATATAAACTGTTAAAAAGGCCTAGGCATAGGCCTTACGAATTAATATTTCCTGCCTAAGTAAAAGCTCAATATTATTAACTTGATTTGATATGTAAACGTAATGAATCTGACATCGGTAGAATTAAAACTGTTAAAAAACCCTAGGCATAGAGCCTATGAATTAATATTTCGTGCTTAAGCAAAAGCGCAATATTATTAACTTGATTTAATATGTAAACGTTATGGATATGACATCGGTAGAATATAAACTGTTAAAAAGGCCTAGGCCTAGAGACTATGAATCAATATTTCGTGCTTAAGTAAAAGCGCAATATTATTAAATTGATTTGATATGTAAACGTTATGAATATGACATCGCTAGAATAAAAGCTGTTGAAAGGGCCTCTGTCCGAACCCGACCAGAACGTTTCCATTGGCCAGTTGGCGGAACCCCAATGCATGCTACAAACAGAAACGGAAAACTAGTATTTTATATTATTTCATGCAAAAAAGAAACATTGAAGTTGATTGAACGGCTCGTACATCAGTAACTTCATACGGCAGCAAGGACAGTATAACAAAAAAACGCGATTCCGAAAAGAAAAAATCTGTAACCACAATATTACGCATGAAATGTTACATTATTTTACATTATTTGCACTACCGGCACTTTCGTATAACATCGGAGATAAAATCAGAACAGCTGAGATTTTTATTACACGAGTAACACTTTTTTTATTGGAGGTTTAACGACCACGTCAGCAACTCAATGGGCTATAAGCAGTCGCTCGTCCCTAATTTAAGGTCACTCATTCCAGGGAAGGGGGAAAGATAGTGCCGTAAGACAAACGCAACATCCATGCCTCACCGGATTCGAACCCGGACCCCTTCCGGACGAATGATCAGAGGCCATTGCTTAGAAGCAGCATTTTGGACAGATAGGACGAAGTTGGACCAATCGTCCATTGGAAGAATCGGCATTGGACCAATCGTCCAATTGGACGAATCGGCATTTGACCAATCGACCAATTGGACGAATCGGCATTGGACCAATCGTACCATTGGACGAATCGTACCTTTGGACCAATTGTCCACTGGAAGAATCGTCCCTTTGGTCGAATCGGCATTGGACCAATCGTCGTTGGACGAATCGTACCAGACCCATTCCCGCCACCGGGCGAGGCGCAATGTCAAAATACGAGTAGTCAAATGTGGCATACGAGCAGGAAGTCGGCTGTCGTTGCCCAGAGCATGCAGTTTTCGCAGTACCGTTTGCTTGACGACGCTCCTTGGTGTTCTGACATTTAACCCAGATGTAATTTGCGTCGCTATTCCCAGCGGTTGGTTTGTACGAGCCCGGATATTCTAGGTTGACCTAAATGACCAATAGCGTGTGTCGTACACCTCTGATACGGTTATGCTCTGGAACCTAATGGTTCTTATCACGTGGCAGATAGAATGACACACTTGTCTTGCGTTCACTATCAAAGTTGTTCTGATCATCACGTATATCCATGTCCGACGATTGCGATATATTGTTGAGAAGCCCTACTGTCTGCATTTTTATCGCTGGCGTGAGGTTGGTATTTGTCCATTCTAAATAAGAAAAATGCCTAATGTCCATGTCAACTGCCTAGCAACCCTATCTCTAAGTTTGTGTTTATCGGGTGCATATCCTTAAAGCAAAAGCATCCAGTCTGATGGAATACAATAAATAGTTTAAGAAGAGAAAATGAAGGACAGTTTGTTTTGTCCTCTTAGCGTATTAACGTGTAGGATTTATAATTAGGTAATTGAAAAATGGCATTCGAAATGTTAAACACTTGTAATGACTTTTTTAACTTGTACAGTGAAAAGTCCATTAACAGACACATCCGAAAAAACAGCAACCTTTGAGCAACGGCAAGTTTGATTGATACAGAAACGCTGCCATAGTGTTAACATTAATCGTTGTTTAGTTATCAATATTAGTATTTTTAAGGACCATAAAATTGCATTCAGTTTAATTTCTTCTTTAACGTTTCCCACAACGTTTCTTCCTTTTTAAAAAACAAAGACCCAGTATTTTTGTAAATCAGCAAAGTCTCGTTCGAAATATGTATTTTGCAAGGTTTATTGAGTGTGAGATGTGCAGAGTAGCTTTATTCCTGGCAAGGCAAATGAGCAAAAACTCGTTCGAAATATGTATTTTGCAAGGTTTATTGGGTGTGAGATGTGCAGAGCAGCTTTATTCCTGGCAAAGCAAATGAGCAAATACTCTTTCGAAATATGTATTTTGCAAGGTTGAGATATGCAGAGTGGCTTTATTCCTGGCAATGCCTACATGAAGCACATTTTCGCATTACGTTTCATGATTTAAAATTTACTTGCTGTTGGTAAGAAAGTTTTTGCTGCTTTCATCGACTCAAAGAAAGCTTATGATCGAGCAAATCGGACTCTTCTGTGGAAGGAAAAAAAGGTGTCACTAGGAATATACTCAATAGTGTGAAATCCATGTATGCTAGAAATAGAGCATCTGTACGAGTAAATGGTGTTGCATTGAAATGGCTTTCTATTGGAGCAGATGTCAGACAAGGTTGTGCAATATATCCATGGCTATTTAATATATTTATGAATGCGTCCAAGAGAGATCCCAAAGTGGACAGTACTGGTTAAGTCGTGCGTGTGGATTTCTATATGCTGATAACACAGTCTTGTTGCAGAGATTGATAGCAAGTTGCAGAGTATGCTGGCCCGGATGTACGAAGTTTGTATGAGTTTCAAACTGAGTATAAATAATACAAAAACCAAAGGTAAGGTTTTTGAGCCAGAAACTGTTAGTACTGAATGCCGGATTATTTCAGTAGGCACGGTTATTGATCAGGTAAACGAATTTGTGTATTTGGGAAGCATGTTTGACAGAGATAACAAATTAGTTGGTGAAATTAGTAGGCGAGCGATCTCTCCATTAAAACTCATAGCTGCTTTAGAGGATTTTACAGGAATAGTGGCTTCTCAAGAAAGTTCCGAATGTCTGTAAATGAAAGTGTAATTATTCCTACTCTGATGTATGACAGTGAAACCTGGGTTCTGCAGAAAAGATGTAGGAGTCGTTTGTGTGCTTACGAAATCCGTTACTTACGGAGGTTTGTGATAAGATACGCTCTGATCATGTGAGGAAAGAAGATGTGTCGCCGATGAGTAATGTGAGGCAAAATGTCAGTAAGGTGGAGGTTAATATTCTTAGGTGATTTAGCCATGTTGAAAGAATGTGTATGGATATGCTTACTAAGAGAATTTATTCTGCCCAAGTGGCCGGAAAGAAAGGTAGAGGAAGGCCAAGGAAATCATGGGATGACCAGATTCAGGAATGTCTGCATGAGAAAAAGATAATGAGTATGAAGTACAAAAAGTCTTACAGTATGTCCGGCGTGTGATGGATGTCGATGAAACTCTAGCTGTGTGCCGAGGTCGCTGTAATTGGAGGCGCCTGATACAGTAGTAGTGAGTTATTTCTGAAAGGAGCTGACCTCTGAATATCAGAGAACAGCTTAGTGATGCATGTGTGTGTGTGTGCGTGTTGTAATCTTACCATTGGATACTGGCCGATACACTGATGATGATCATGCAGTTCTCTGGAACATAATATATTTAAGGAAAGCTGCGCTATATTTGTCCGTAATTTGGGGCCACATTAACTTACGAAGAAGGTCACTTTTTTAAAAAACAAATTTCAGACTCCTCTTTCCCAAAATGTAATAATAACCAATGAAGAGAATTCACTGTGAGTGATTACCGCATTTTATTGTTAATTCTTGATTGAAAATATGAAGTACAAGATTAAATATAATTCCGAAAGTTAAGGTGGGTTTCTGATTAAAGATCCTGCCAGAATGTCAGGATGTTTTACGGAAATGTCATGTTTCGGAATACTCTTTTAGTTTTTTGCACTGATTTGCTGAATAAAGCCATTCTCTTTAGATATATAAATGAAACACTCGTATTCGTGCGCTTCCATCAGTTTCATTCTGTTTTGCTGGAAGCATCGCAAAACATATTGTGGAGCTCTACCCTCTTGGGTGATTCTAATTTAGTGTAATGATTTTCCGAGGAAGAAAATATAATTCAAATGTTAAGGTGAATCTCCAAGTTGCGGTTTTGGATTATTTTTCAGGATATATAACAGCAGAGGCGAGAATAAAATGCTTTGAAAATGTTCCGGGTTTACATGCGGCTAAGGATATAGGAAATTTAATTCATTTCTACATATTAATCACTCCGAAAGAAATAAACATTGGGGACTTTTTTCAACAATGATTCAAAAACTTTTAAAACTAGAAAAGTTAAAATCCAATTGACATTTCGTTTCATTCTAGGTTTCTTTGTATTCCAACTGTAATGGATTTCGCTAACAATAAAGTTATGTTTTGGACCATAGCTAATATAGTGTGCTTGATCTTTTCTTTCTGTTTTCCTAATTTTTAGTAGTTCAAGTACTAAAACCACATGATTAGCTACTCAGGATTTGGTTGCCGAGATCAATTTAGGACGGCCCGGTTAAAGGCGTGTTGAGTAACCAAAAATAGTCCATAAAGAATCCTAAAATGTTACCACATGCAGGATTTATATAGATATTTTTTCCGATATTTTACTAAAAAAATATGTGCTTTGATAACTTTTTACGTACTGTATGTTAATAAGAATTAAGTAGAAATGTATCTATGTAATTGCGTAGTTAAAATTCCTCAAAAAGCATAGAAGTTATTACATTAGCCATACACATTTTTGTCGGCAAAGAGAAAACATTTCCATTTTAATATCCTGTCAAGTATTCCTTGTGACCACAGCAAACGTATAACACCACGTTTTTGTTCTTCCGTCGTATATACCTCGAGAACCGGCGAGTAGGATCAAAAGGTCTCTCGCACATGCCATCTCATCTTGCACAAGCATCTATGATGCTGAGATTGTTTCGAGAATAACTCACTGCAAATAATTTAGACTTGTTGATAATGTAAATGGGAAACAATATTGGTAGTCCTCATGATTGCATGAGAAACACAATCCAAAATCATGTGGACAACGTCTGCCGTCCGAGTCCCACAATTGCTTACTCGTTCCTTTACCGTAAAACGACGGAAATACTCCGGCGATATGCTATTGCGGGTAAGTACCTGGTTCAGAAACCCATCCGATTTTACGCGTCTCGTGGAGACTCGGAGAAAGATACGGTTCGTTGTCCGTCCCGTATCTCCTCATCCCACCCCGTCTGCCAATCTACCAACGTGGCTTTCAGTGTTCTCTTATTTACAGTGTTTTCGACATAGGTTCGGACCCGATGGAAAGAAACCACCGTGTTGCCTACAGTTTCCAGTAGCAACTATATTTCTCTGGCTAGAGTAGTCTTACTCCTAAACTGACCAAGCGCTTTTAAAGCCGCTTGGCTGTCACATAAATTCTTTACTTCACCCGCCTTGATGCTGGACAAGGCGCACCGCAACGCCTATCTGATCGATAACTGCTAAGTCTGAAAGTCAGAGGAGTTAGACGATAATTTCATTTGTTCCGCGAAAGCCTCGTTGCATCCGAGAATTCGCAAAACCTTGCACCAACGCATGAAACCTATCTTGGAGCCATCTGCGAACAGCTCCCACCCCATCGTAGAGGAGAGAACCTTGTCCTATGTGGGACAGATTTCTTTGACCGGGTGGCAAGCACAGTCCATCCTCCGTAATTCTACTTCGGACAACCGAAAGTCGCCTCCGAGAAGTTCCACGTCATTACCAAATCTGACTGTTTGCATTGTTTCTTCCCTGGCCACCACTAAATCCAGCGTCCCACACCGGGGCTCCTGGGACTCATCCATTCTTTCTGTACGGGCTTTGCCATCGTTTTTGTGACGTAACGCTAAGCGACTGAGTAATGTACCGAGGAGTTGACAGGAGTGTACGTTTCTGGGCATTCAGTCGTACTTAATGCTAGAAGGAACAGATTAATAAGGTCTACATTTTAGTTTTCCGCATATTATTTTATGATGTATTACTTTATAATAGCAGTTCTACCGAAATTTAAAAAAAGAGAGAGAGAAAGAATTTAGAATTAATTGTCGTGCACCACTCGAACAATCCTATAATAATCAACACTGAATGATCTTACAGATCAAAAAGATTTCTATCGACACGAAAGATCTAGTAGATTTTAACTTGTAAATAAATTATTTTAATGCAATGAACCTTTAATGTGATCTTGGTAAATCGGGTTTAAAATCGTGCAGTGAGAGTGACGATTATTATTTGATTATTCAAGTAATAAATAAATTTGCGTCTGTTTTACCTTTCTCAGGAATTACGTTTTCTCTGTTCTGTATGAGTATGATTAGTTATACCTATGTTTTAACCGGTGATCACTGGTGAACCGCCTCAGTGAGCCAGGTTCACCAGTGATCACCGGTTAAAACGCTTGTGGCGAAAAATTTGCAAATAGCGAAACGAGGGAAAAGGTAACTTTACATTTTCTAGCTGCCAATATCACCACATTATGCCCCAGTCACGTGAGAAAACATGTGGCACGTGACGTTTGTCAAAGCGAGCCCGAATAAGCAGAGATAACTGAAGCACGGTTGGGTTAAAACGCTTATCGCGAAAAATTCGGAAAAGGTGAACAACAGCATTTTGTTAGCCTATTTGCCTAGCAGCGGCATTAATAAAACACAATCTTGCACAGAAAACCAAAAAAGAAATAATCAGTTTTTACACAAAATTGATGTTCTGAACATAAAACTGAATACTATAAATATAATATTTCAATAACTGAGCAACTGAGTTTGACAAAATAACACTGAATTGCTCCGTGCAAATATTAAAATGTACTTCGGGTGTATCAGCGCGATGCACTTTTCCCATATAAATAACCTTGTCAGCTGTATCGTACTACGATTCAGAATATTTAAAACAAAATTTATTTCAGCTTAAGTACTTCAAATTTTTCTCACGGCTTAACTTACATGATCCGTATGGGTAAACATATTGTTTCCATTCATAACATAGAAGCCGAGAGCTCCCTAAAGTGCAAAAAGTAAGAACGGAGGAAAATGGACGGAAGTTAAGATCATAATCATTCTGGTTTTGCTTTTTTTCTTCATGCCCTCTACAGTATTTATCTTAATCACAATATCTTTGATTTCCCTATTCCCTAATTCAATAGCATTTTCATTTGTGCATCACAATGTTAATCAGTTTTGTTTTTCAATTCTGTTCGTATTACCGACCTACTTTTCTTTCTCACCTACTTTAAAACGGAAAAACGAAGAAATTTTTAGGAAACATGAGGCAGGAACGTCAACCAATTATCCGGAATGTGATCTGCATGCCGATTTTAAAAAATTGAAAAATATCCTAATGCAATAGGATGTAATTGAATGCCAAGAAGTGTTTAGAGAAATAACTGATTGGAGCTATTTTTTTGTTCGAAGGTTGAACGATAACCGAGAGCAACACTTGTTTACTAAGAGCATTCAGGCTATCGAAGATAACGCTGCAGGAAATGATATCAGCCCTCGCACCTAACTTAATCACAGAAAAAGAACGTATGTGCAGAAGTGTGCAATCAGGAAACATTATTTCGGAAGCAACGATTCCATTCGGTTAATTATCTAAAGTTAAGTTGAAGGTAATAGCCTCAGTAACACCTGTAATATAAAATACTATATTTTAACAAAGTAGAAAGAAACATATGGGATTCGTAAAGATCATTTACATACCTAAACAAAAGTTTCCCTTTTATTTATCAGAAAATAATGAAACTGATAATTCTACTGTACTCAATCATGGTCGTTAAAATATTGTACAAACTTCCTTTTCTTCCTCTTCTCAGTTCTTACTCAACAAAAGGCTCTATGTTAATATGTCGTTTGTTGGGAACCAGATATACTTTACCATATTTCATAAAGTAGTATTTGTAATTTTTATTTCATGATATTTTACACTCAATGTGAAAAAATTCGGTGATTTTTCTAAACTAAAATGTCTGCGGAAGCCAAATGATTTAGAAGTAATACAGGAACTTAGAAACCGAAGCATCAAATTTCATAATGCATATTTTTTTAATTAGATGAGACTTCACAGAAAGCTGGAGCCGATGAATGTTGTCATTAACATAATTTCAAAAAAAGCTGAAGGAATAAAGAATTACAACATCAGTTGTAATTGTTGATACAACGTGTCACACGTATTAAAATGACAGTCCCTCCGGAACGTCCTGTTTGAAATTTTACCACTTTGACTTGTTCTCATCATGTGATATGGTGTCGTAAGCAAACGATTCATTTAACTCCTTATTGAAATGTTTCTTAAAATGATACGATGTGCATTAGTAGAACAAAATAAAACAAATAGGGATATTTCGATTCTTAAGAACGCAGCACGACTGCCTCTATGTATGTATGAAGTGAATCTTTAGTTCATAACACGTCTCTCATATAAAGGATTTATCGATCTAAACGCTCTAGGAATTTGAATTACATGGAGAAGAGGTACACACTTTTGAAAATAAACAACATTTCTTTGCCGGAGCCTGAAAAAATTAGAGCGAACTAGTTAGGATTGGCAACTAAAAAGAAAGCCACTGAGATTAATTTAGCTAAATATTCCTGACCTGTGAGTTAAAATTTATTTGGTAGTCATCGCAAGTGTTTTCATGTATGCCACTTTTGTAAGGGGCAAAATCCCTTTTTATTTCCGATGAAATCTTCTTTCCTCCTCCAGAACCCATAATTGCATTTAAGAGCATAATTACATTTAAGATAAAACAGTACGAGCATAATTACATTTAAGATAAAACAGTACGAGCATAATTATATTTAAGATAAAAAATTATGAGCATAATTACATTTAAGATAAAAAATACATTTAAGAGCATAATTACATTTAAGATAGAAAACACAGGCCAAACAAACGTGTCTGACGCTTACGAAAACTGTAATACAAGCCAGCTGACATGGTGAATTTATGTTTCTTCTCAGGGAATCCGAAACACCAAGGCCCTTCGAGTATGAAGTACTTTACTGACCATCTGAGAACTAACCACATAAAAAAAAATTGAGATGTAATTAAAAAATATTAGAGTGGGTACTAACAGTGCGATATAAATTTGAAAATATTGCTTGAGATTGCACGAACAGAAAAAAATGGTTATTTTAAACAAATCTTGCTCAGATACCAAATTGTCTAGAATGTGGACAACTGGAGACAACGCAACATATATTTGTTTAGTGCCAGAATTATTGGCAGTGGCCGAAGAAACTCTCAAACTCAAAACATAAATATTATAAAGACCACATATTATGTGGTATCTCTGTCAAAACAGCTGGAAGCAAAAATATTGTGATACAGACAAGCAGCGGGATAACCAAATTTTACCTTTGAAAAAATAGATATAAATATGCCTTGAAAACAGATCAATAGACTCAGAAGATGTTACGGTGTTAATCAGATGAGGGTTGACACGTTTGGTAAGACACGGCGTTAGAAACATATGAATTCAAAAAATTAAGGAAAAATGGTTATCATCAAATCATGTATTCCCTTTGAAATTAAAATATATTTATATTTTCAGAAATTAGATCAAAACATTACCAAAACAGGATATGGCTATGATGATTTTAAATAATTTAATTTATTTGGTACACTTCGTTTAGCGAGTAAAAATCAGCACCAGAAAATACTTTAAAGGATTTATGACTATAAAATACTTATTTCTGTCTTGTGCCTCTGTAGAAAATTAGTGACGTGTTCTATTAAAGGTGATAACCAAATGAGACAGACGTACAGTCACATCAGCGACTACGATAGTAGTCGCATTATCCGCTTAAGAGACTGCATCATAAACCGCGTTGGAGCAGCAGTGGAGTACTATTGTGCATCTTTCCGTGTCAGCTCTAACATTGCGTTGCCGGAAGCAATGTCCTATTTACCGCATGTTATGTTTGATTATGTAGAAGCATAAAATGCGTGAAATAGAAATTGTTCTCTTAGAAGGTATCATGTCGTGTTTAATTAAAATAAAAAAAAGCAAATGCAGTGGTTGATTCTACTAATGCTCAGAGTATCTATTACAGCGAAAGAAAGCTACACCAAAATGATTTTTTATTTTCACCGTTTAGAAAAATCGAAGTGTGTAAAAATATGTACTACAAAACCATCTGTTACCGATATTGAAATCATTTTCATCTTTTGAAAATTGCTTCTTCAGAGGAAAATCAGTGTCCCACAATAATTTATGAACACTTAAAATTAAATTCCGTTAATATGAAATGTACTATTTTCCGAATAAATGACTGACAACGTGATTAAAAGAAACGTGAAGTAACAGAACAATTCGGTCCATAAGCAAAGATTTCATTTTATTCAATTTCGGTCCCTGAACAACGCCACTATACTTCATTTCACAACGGCATTTATCGAGTTTGAACTATCCAACTTCCACCTGTTTTTCTCTGTTTCAAATTTATTACTCCAGAAAAGTCTAAATGAAATTGAAATTTCAATTGTTTTTAAAGTCAATCTACGGAGGGTAAATACGTATCAGAATTTTTGTGGATGAATTAATATTTAGTTACAATAAACGAGTATCGATCAATTCAAATCAGATGCAAATAAAAATTGTACCGCCATATTTAATACAACTGATATCTTTTATTCACAGTGCATTTAATAAATAAATATTGATTTTAAATTTAGGATAAAAATCCTGATATTTTTCAGATATCAGTTACTTAATTAATTGAAATGTTACCATTGTAAAATATGCATCAAATAATATTAAATTTCACAGACGACAGCTTTCTTACTTGTTGTCGCTTTTATGTTGCTGTGATATTAAACTACCAGTTGTCTTAGCACTATTTGAGGCTTTGATTCACTTCAAAGACTGATGTGAGAAAGTGCAAAGCATTGAAGGTGCTATTTAAGTTGTGTTTACTCGAGTAACAGGTCACTTTACACCTCTTGCTTTGTAAAATAGATGTAATATTCGCTGAACTCATGTTCGATAAGTAACAACATATAGAAAGTTTTATCCTCTCTTGTTTTGAATCATTTTCGCATTAGTATACAAACATCACTTTAATATATCCCTGATCAGGAACAAAAGTTTGGTATACGTCGAATTACTAGTTCTTTTAACAGGAATATTTTATATGCCACTTTGTAATTTTGTTAATTTTATGCTCCTTTCAGTCATGATGATCGATATGCGGTGAAGCTTTTCTAAGAAGCTTTCGTTGATAGAATGAATATTTCAACCGGAAACACGTCGAATATTGATACCTTTACAAAATGAAGAGTGTAACGCTGATTATTCTTCAAGAAAAATTGAAACCTTTTTGAAATTTGCCATATAAAACAATCAACTGTTCACAGTGCGACGTTGCAAATATTGCTTTCAATAAGAAGTATAAGGTGCATTCACTGCCTGTTGCGCGGTAGTCTGATTGCTGGGTTCTGTGCTTTCGACCGAGATGGATCGGTTTTCGTATCTCGGTCAGGCATGGATGTTTCACTTGTTTTACGGCTATAGCTCTCTCCCTTCTCTGGAGATAGTATCACTAAATTTGGGACTAGATATTTTTTACAGGCCACTGAATTGCTCACCGTCAGCGTTGAACCGCCAAAGAAAAGATTAAAACAAATTTTTCATTCACAGGTATAGACGCAATTGAACACCATTATATCATATCGCATGGATTTTGCCCACTATTGAAATACGTTTCATTATTCCTTTTTTGGTGTTTCTACCAAACCTTTACGCTGCGTGCTCCACTTAAATTAAACCTGTGCAAAGGCGTCATTTAGACCTAACATCTTTCCAATATCGGATAAATTTTCGAATGGAAATTTATCTGCTGTCCAAAAAATTTCGAATAAAAATGTTATAGCAAAATAATTTTATAACTTATGTACTTAACACTTACGGATACATAAACATCGGCTAAACCTCCGTGTTCGACCCTAAGCTAGTTCCGAAAGCAATAACAGATGTCGCCACGGTAGCACTTCACCACTTTTCTGCTCTCCTCGCACTTTCACGTTAAATGCGTTACAGCTACTTACGTCGCTTAGTTCTTCGTCTCTGCTCCTGTGTTACGTAAGGTTTTTATCGATCTCTGCTCCTGTGATATGTGGAATTGGAAAAGGTTCTTTAATGAAGTTGGGAAGGATGAGGATTAAAACTTTCAGACAAAATTTATTTCATTATTTTTAAATGTGTTCAGACCAGAAATGTGAGTAAAATGTAATTGTACCTCTCGCTGTATTACCTCAAAACCCAAAATATCCTGGAGGTGCAGTTTTTAACACTTTTCTCAGTTTGAAATTAAGGGAAATATTGAGATACATTTTCAGTAAGTCAAGGAAATCATTATCAAATTTAGGAGGATCTTTTACAGATACACATTTTAACAGAAGATTCAAAATATGATCAGTCAGTCTTTTGCGAATCAAAGCAAAAGACTGATTGATCATATCAAAAGACTGACTGATCGCACGTAAAAGACGCTGTGTGCGCAGGTCATGTAAGAGTATAAATAATACGCGATACTGAGCTCCATTAATCGGTGTTAATATTTTCGTGTTCTCCAAATGAGGAAGGAAGCGCATTTTTGCGAGTTCCACAAAGACCAAATTGTTGCAATTAGACAACTTCCTCAGAGCATTTCCATTCCACCAAGGCTTGTGTGGTGCATATGATCAGTGGTGGTCCGAAGAGCGCAAACCACCAACATCTAGCAAGTTACGGGTTGAGCACGGCTCATTGAAATACCTAATTTTCAGTTATTATTGTTATTAAGCAACCAGATTCCCACACAGCTCCGAAATGGTTCAAGTGACGTTGAAGTTATAAGCAATGATTATTCCTGCGGGACTAGTTTCCAATGCAATGACACATACTCTGTTTACCGGCATCACTAGTTTCACACGACTGGGCGCCATACTTCTAATTTGCATATTATTAACAGACCGTAAGTAATGATTTCTGTATTATTTGTATATTTATCCGATTTGAGCATTCATAAGCACCTGAAAGTCTGTACTTCTAAAAGGGACGTTTTCCATGCGCATTAGAAAACTTACAGGGTGTACAAAATTTAAAAGACGGATTTTCAGATTAGCATCAGTACGGCTCGTGTTATCCTTTTTTTTTTTTTTGGCATAGCAGAAAGAGAAGAACAGGTGAAATCTTCATCACGTCTGCAGTTCGGAAAAACTTTAATGCCGCACCTAAGAAAATTTCAAATGATATTCTTCTATATTTTCTCCTGCCATGTGATTGAAATCATATTATTTTTATTAATGAATCACAATGTTATTAGATTCAGTTACCGGAAATCAAACAAGCACAAGTGCACGATTTAACTGATTTATGGAAAGAACCTGTTATTGATGATTATTTCACGTTCGAAGATTCAGAGCTGTTGAGGGTGGAACAATTCCTGAATTTTGGCTCCAAATATTAGCCACAATATTATCTGGTTGGATTATAATGATTTTATTTCAAAAGGTAACATGTTCCATTTTGTTTTCTTTTGGGATAGACATACTTAATGGCTAATACCTCTCTTTCTTCAGGCACACGGAACTGTTTTTAGCTTCTCTCAAAATTACATCTTTATGTTTCTCTTATATCTTTTTCTTTCTCTTATATCTTTTTCTTTCTCTTATAATAACATCTTTTTGTTTAATCTTTTAGCAAGGGATTTCCCGTTCAAAGTGTTTACACATTTAGTATTCATAAAATTGAAAGGCTAAATTCGTGTCCTTTGAAATTCTGCCTTTGTATGACTCTCAATTATATTTAGAAATTGGCACATTTTCAGCAGTCAGTATATATTCCCAAAAGAAAAATATAATATATAAAAAAGTTTGAAGAAATTATTAGTAATATGGATAAGATTTATGTACTTTCGCCTTTAACTAGGCCTTTGGAATTCAGATACCGCATAATTAATGTGTGAGGTAAACATGTACTTTAAAAAGAAAACAAAGAACCTAGACTTGAAAATTGCAAATACAAAATTTTTACATTTTTATCTAAAGGACATCATGCCAAACATAGAAATATTTCTTATTGCTTCAAATATAGTGTTCATGGTTGTCAACAATTCTCTAATTCGCTGGCTGGTATTTAAAAATTCACAAGAGACAGAACTATTGCACTTAATTTTGGAAGCAATGGCGCCGGAAAATGAAGCCCAGAGTATCTTATGCTGCATTCAAAACATTTAAAATTCATATGGTCTAGCACGTCCTTACATAAATAATTTGTATATGTATAATCTCATTTGGAACAATTAAATTTTTACTGAGATATCAGGTGCAGAATTTTCTTGGGGAGATAGCCGGCGAACATGCACGCAAACGCACCAGAACGAAATTAAAAATGAAAACTTTGTTAGAATGATGAGCTCTGTACCCGTACACTTGGAACTTGGTTGCAAAATGCTCATATTGTTCTTAATACCGTGATTTTAGTGACGTGTATTTCGCGGTGTGAAAGGAAAGGCTTGCTATCAACTTAAGAAAACATTCAAGGGTTACCCACTGATTCTCAGATGGAATTATGTATTCACGTTTTGGAAAATGCAGGTGTAGGAAGAAGAATGTTCAGGAAATAATTGTGATTTGTGGAACCACATTCCCGTACACTTCGGACGTTGTTTCGCAATTCTCAGCTTTCTTTAGTATCGTGCTTTAGGCTACGTGTATTTCGTGTGTGAACAAAGAGAATTGCCACCAACATAAAGTACATGTTCGAGGGTCAGCCAATGATCTTGAATGCGGATATATCTCCTTGTTTTGGAAAACCCAGCCTTCGGAGAAAGCAAATTTCAGGGAAAGATTATCTGTCTTCTTTACATTTGAGACGTAATTCCACATTTCTTATTTTTCTTAAAAGTGCTTTGAGCTACATGTATTTCGTGGTGTCAATAGAGAGAATTGCAACCAATTTCAAGAACAAATTCAAGGGTCAGCCAATGATTCTGAAAGCGGATATGTCTCCCTGTTTTGGACAACTCAATCGTCAGCAGAAGCAAGTTTCCGGAAAATGTTATGTGTCCTCCTTACACATGGGACGCGGTTCATCAAATCTCATATTTCCTCTTTATACTGCCGCGACATGGACACTAATAGGCGTCCATGCGAACGTAAGCTAACAGCATGAAACCAAAAATCCATTAGACACAAAACATTTAGCAATTTTTATGCAGAGGGATTTGTGTTTCCTCAATACACGACTTCGATGTGAGGTAATTAACGTACTTAATTTATTAGCTTGATATTGAGGTTCCTATTTATGAGGATAAAAGAGACATTCAGAATAAATAATTTGGAGTTTTGACTCAATTAGCATACCTAAGTTTCCTTTTATGGGAAAATCGATTGAGTAATTAACATCTATTAGTACAGAAGTTAGGTAGTTTTACATTTCACATCGTCCGAAAGCGCTCAGCAAGTCTACGGTAATCATCTGTGGTTCAGACCAGGCTAATGATGAAAGCAGAAAAATAAAACACACATTTTTAACATGTTTTCCGTTTAAAGGTAAAATCCAAATGTGCAAAGGTGAAAGTTTTAGTATTAACGACTTCCGTCCAGTTGTACGATAAATAATTTATTTTATCGTGCAACTAGACGGAAGTCGTTAATATTAATACATGCAGAACGAATCTTTTTGAAAACGTGAAAGCTTACCTGAAACATCTTTATCGACAATTTATAAATAAAACCCATTGCACAAAAAAATAACTGACCGCTGTCCGAATTAATTTTTTAATGACTAGAGTGCAGCCCTAGAAATTGATATTGGAAAAGTATCTTTCAAAAATTAAACATAATCGTAAAAATAGGATATATATTGGATATTCCCCTGTCAAATATTTGAAAATATACACTGGCGTGCAAAAATTAAGGAAGAGGCGGTTTTTCGAATATAACGTCGTGCAGAAGTGCTTCACATCGACTCAAACCATACCATGAGATCCCCAAGATGTAAGAATATGGGACAGGTGAGCAAACCGTCCAAACAAGGAATCCAAATGATACAAAGGCACTTTACTGAAAAGGTAGCTTCGAGCACAACTGGACAGAAGACAGAAACTTCCACGTGACAGGCGGCTGCCAAGAAAAATCCAGTCTTTAGTAGGGGATATGATCACCCCTGACTGCGTTGCAGGATTTACAACGTCTGTCAATGCTAAAGACGAGGTTCTCATGGAGCTCTGGAAGCATCGCGGCCCATTCCCCTTGTAGCACCAATCGCTGATGCGGAATCATTGCTGACGTCTAGTAACGTGCTGCCAAGCATCCCCCGAAATTGTATTTATTGTATGCTCCTTTCAGACATAATGATCGAAATGCAGTGAAGCTTTTCTGAGTAGATTTCGTTGAAATTCCCCTTGTAGCGCCAACCGTAGCTTCGGAATCGTTGCTGGCGGCTGGTGACGTGCTAAAAAGCATCTCCAGAGAAGGTCCCACACGTGTTTGATTGGATTTAGGTCCGGGGACGTTGCGGGCCAATCCATGCATTGAATATCTTCACTCTCCAACAGCTCTGCGACGGCCACTGTACGATGAGGTGTAGCGTTGTCGTCCATGAAAAGGAACTCGGAACCCACAGCAGCTCTAAACAGACGCACGTGTTACAGGAGAACCTCGGTACAATAGAGGACACCAGTGACGGAACCTCCTTGGAGGATGTGCAAGTCAGTACGGCTACCAAATCATGATACCGCCCCAAACGAGAACTCTGCCAACTCCAAACCGGTCCCTTTCGATGAGGTTGGAGTTGTGATTGCGTGTTCCCTGCTCTCTCCAGATGTGTATACGTCCAGAGTCGTTCGTCAGACTAAATGTGCTCTCATCCGTAAAGAGAACTCGACCCCATTGCTGATGTGTCCAGTTCTTGTGTTCCTGGAACCACAGAAACCGCAGTCTCCGATGAGCAGGCGTTAATAGCACACACCGTACTGGTCGTCGTTCAAATAGACCACTTTTGTGCAGCCTCATGGCCACGGTAAAACGCGATAACGGGCGTCCAGTTGTCTGTTGCATGTGCCTTGCGATTTCTCCCGCTCTCTGCCGTCTGTCTCTTCTCGCCTGTAGGACAATATCCCGGTCGTCCGTTGCCGTGGTTGCTCGTGGACGACCACTGCTAAATTCTCGGACAGCTGTTCCTGTCGTTTGAAATGTTCTCCAAGCTCGTGAACCGATGCTGTGAATGATCCCGAACTCCTTGGCTACACTAGTGCCACTTCGACCTTCTTCCAACTTCCCAATGACACGACCTCGGGTAAAGTCATCCAGATGTCATCTACGGTATTGCCTGTTGGCCATATCCCACTGGGGCAGTAACTCTACGTCGTTCAAACCGATGTACGCCGTGTAATAGCTTTCATCGAATTGCTGAGTGTACACCGCCCGTGTGCTTTGTACTCTTCCGACACTTACCCCTTTCCTTACGTCATGCTACATATATGCGCATGCCCTACCGTACCGGGCCCAAGCCTATCTCCTGAGTGGTCTTTCGGTCCGTTCTGCCTGCTCCTTCCGCTGCTATGCTCATTTCTCCTCTTCGTCCTTAATATTTGCACACCAGTGTATATGATACAATTAAAATTTAGAACAGATGTGCGTACAGATTTAATTGCAGATCTATATAACTCAACTAGTTAGTATCTGCACTCTGCCTATTCAAGTAAAATGTTATAGTTCTCGTCATAAATATTCTTCTATGTGAGAACGCAACTCTATCTACGTTATGTATTAGATACAGGTAACATTTCCTCTCGACCTTTGTTCAAATGGCTGTGTTTTGCTGTTTTCAGCTGGAAAAATTAGTGCAAAATTAAATATTTACTTCTGGTATACTTTCAAACCCAGCAATCGATAGGGGAAAAAAATTTATTCAGACACATAAAACATTTTTGATGGCATATTTTCCAGTACACAGGAATGTTCATTAAATCAAGAGAAATTATCAGCAATTCGTATTTGTCTTATGTCATAACAAATGGATTTCTCTATGAATGTAAGTTAAAATTACATAAAGGTATCCGAAATGTGAGTAGACCTTGATGACCACCAAAAATACAAACACTCATATGTGTCTATGTGTACTTTAGAAAAAATGTTCCACAATGAAAAAAGAGAATTATGAGTCAATTTCGATAAAAAGTTTAATCTTACTGGCATACTGTTTCACTACGTTTAAAGATATGTAAGCGTACACATCAATTTTTTTTTTTTTGATTGGAGGTTTAACGACCACCGTGAGCAACTCAATGGGCTATAAGCAGTCGCCCGTCCCTAATTTAGGGTCACTGGTTCCAGGGAAGGGAGAGAGCCAGTGCCGTAAGACAAACACAACATCCATGCCTGACCGGGATTCGAACCCGGACCCCTTACGGACGAATGATCAGAGGCCAGCGCCTTAGACCACTGTGCCACCGGGGCGGCGTACACATCAATTACAAAAGCAATTAAAATCATTGACAATATGCTGTTTGAGCTTAATGTATCTGACCCTCTTAATATATCATTCTTCATAGATATCTGTTTTGCACTATCTTAATTAAAGAGGGAAATGTCTCATGCTATGCAAATAATGTTCGATTCTGAATAAATGTTCGGATTTCCAACCCACAGACAGACATTTGTTCTCCCTTCCATACAGAACTTAAACTTAGTGAAATTCCTTGTAATAGAATTTGTAATGAGAAGCTCTCTTTCAAATTCCTGAATACGCCGATCATGTTTTGGTATTGAAACATAGATAAATTGTTTCTTCGACACCAAAGAAAGGTTCTGCGAAAAAAAAATAATGTTGCTATTTGTGGTATTCAAAAAAAGGTAAATTGTTTATTCGCAAAACCTAATTTTGGTACTCACAGTTAGTTAAATTGTTTTTTCGACACCAAAGTTTTCGTCCATTATGATATAACTGAGGACAAATTTTAGCGAAGAACTATCTGCTGCTTGGCACGGACACCTTCGTTAACAATATTTTGATTTCTTTAATATACACCAAAGTTTATTCTCATTTGTGCAAGAAAAGAACAGCCAGTGCTCCTCGGATATTTTACAAATTTGACAGTCTGTGTAACTTTTGCCAATTACGCAAATACTTGAATCATGATCCTGTCATTCGAGAAGATTAGCATATTTGAGCACCACGAGTACACCAGCGTTTAATGAACTGCAAACATTAAGCAGTAACTTTTAAAAATCGCTTTAACTCTGTGCTGTGTATGTAGGAATATCCCTCAAAGATAAGTTTTCAGGAAGTATATAATAAAGTACAACGCCAATCATGAAGTTCTGCTCTGCCGTATTACACCGAAAATGTATTTTCAAAAGTTCTAGGCAGAATATACATAGACATTCTAATATTTCCTAGTACGAAATGTTAGCTTGATAATAAATCGAAGTGTAATTAACAGTCAAAGAAAAAGAAATTCTCGTTTAAAATCCCTTGGAGACCAAGACGGAGAAACAAATATGTTTCGCAGAGGAAACAAAATGATATAACACAAGTATCGCGAGCCAAGCACTTCCATTGTCAACTAAACTGAAATTACTACTATCGGATAAAAGTAGGTCCGTTTATAGAATGAGCTTCGAAAATCATTGTGTTCTTTACTGATTTGTTTGCGGTATTTCATTTTGAAAATTTACGACATTATATTTAAACACTATCAAAATGACTAAGATTAAACCTTACATCTACATGTCTTAAAGCTTAAACATCGACTTGTCGTAGGATGATGAACTTATTTCGCACTTTCGGCAAGTTTGGTTTCTTGATAGAGTTATTTAGTCGTAATATACTTTCCGTGGTAGGAGGTCCAATGTTTATCCATACAGTAGGAAGTGTCATGGTAATTTGAATAAAAATAAGCACGCATCTAATGAAAATAACTGACACTTCCCATCATGTAAGTTGTGCAAGCAGTTCATTATTTACTTTTCCTTTTGAACGATGATGAAATTTCTAAAATAATTTAGAGACGATGTCGCTAAGAGGCACTGCGCTTTTTGTATGGAAGATAAAATTAAAAATTCCCCTCCATAAAAATTTCAGAAACGATTAGTTTTTGAAGTATATGGATTCCCTTTAAATATGGAAAATGTACACTGCCGTACACCCTACACAACAGTCACTTATCCAAGTCAATGCGCGTTCCGGAATCAGAAAGAGGTAATACACACAGGGTTGATTAGTTGATTGATTTTCATGGCGCAAGGGCCATGTTTGGCCAAAGAGCGCCGTATACACACAGGAAAAAGGGAGTGACTGAAAATAAAATAAAACAAAGAATACCAAAACAAAGTAACAAGAACAAACATCCGTTTTTTCATGATTAAGGTTTCTTTAAAAACCGCTCATTTATATATTATTTTTATATATTTTTAAGTACATATATATATCATATTTAACTCTACAATAATATTTAAGTCACGTTTTTTACCACAAGTATTTGGAGACGATACTTAATATGATAACTAGTTTCAGATTTCTATTTGAGGATCTCACTGAAAAAAGTATTATCATCAGGAGAAAGAAGCTTAGGGAAGTTTATTTGACCTTTAAAACGGTTAGAACAAAATAACTGGGTTTTGCAATGTGGACTAAAATCAGCTCGAACAAATATGTTAGCTTTCCCCTTACCAATGATCTGTGGATTATTACGCACTGCTTAATCCGGATTTTGTGTAACTGAATCATTTTTCCTTCATTTCGATACAATTCCATCCCAGGACGATTGAAGGTAAGTAAGACTTTCACTTATTCTTATTCCTGGGCAGGAGAAATTTTAATAACTGATGAACGCATATAAGGACCCCCATCTGTTAGTAAATAGCTATACATGTACAGAAATATCGACTTAATAACTTTGTAAATAAACGCTGTAAATAAAGGATGTATGGTTTACTTAATAGAAATTCCATTTTCTTTCCTATGAAAAATAACATAAGATGTGTTTGAGAAATAAAGCGGGAGTTCGGATTTTTTTCAAAACTTTCAGGTAACTGAAATAGTTTCTTATTTGAAAGCACAATATGCTTTGCAGTTCGGAATTTGTAAAATAATGTATTTTAAAGATCTCTTTCTAAAGTTAATTGTTCTTGTTTACAGCGTCATTCTAAAGCAGATAAGCCTATTATTAGGTTCACATTTTAAAAAGGGTTTAAGGTAGATCTTTGTAAGTTTCATTTCCTGTAACTCTTAGGAAATCTTTTTGAGAAAGCTGCCCCTGTTTCTACTTTGTCGTTCAATATGCTAACAATAGAGAAAACTTACTTTTAGATATGTAGTTCTAAAACATGAGGGTTAAAGTAACTAAACAGAACGCATCTCCCAAGCAACATTACCATATTCAGAATGATGGGCTCAGTTGATAACCTTTAATGCTGTAAAGGGGTGCCTCACACAAAAGCTATAAAGTAAATTATTATATACACTGAGTGGCCATTTTATTATGACCACCTCACAGTTTTAAGCAAAGGAGCTATGGCTGCACGCTGTTGCCGCCAGAGGGCGAGGCTAGTATAAAAAGGGAAAGCTTAGTGCTTGCGACAGTAGTAGAAGTGATTTTAGGGTGACCAGATGGGTAAAAAATGCGATTTGACGGACTTTCAACGTGGGATGATTGCAGGAGCTCGGAGTTATGGAGCGAGTATCACCGAAACCGCCGCATTCGTGAAATGTTCCAGAGCACCTGCTGTTAAATTGTTTAAAGACTGGACTGTCAGCCAAAAAACTGGGTATCTATGTGCAACGTGTGGTTGTCATCGGCTAGTGACTGAACCGTATCAGCAGGATCATGAAGAATTTCTGCTCCAAAAGAGTGTTCATGAACAAATGTATCACTTGTTATTTGTTCCCGTATGGTTTTTAAAATGATGGGCAATAGTAGAAATATTTGTGCAAAAATTTAAAACCCGTCTAAGGAGTTTTGTCTTTCAGGAAATGTGCATCTGTCTAACAAATTCATATATACTTAAAGTATAACAGACAGTAAAGAGTTGGTGTTGAGTGTTGACGATGTTCACGGTGTACATCATACCTACTCGCATTAGCCAGTATTTTCCGAAACAACAAAACAAATGAAAAGAAATAAATTGTGAATTATTTTCGCAATAAAATACCAAAGGAAATTATTATTTCATTCTAGGAAACCAGTAATATTAATAAAGCTTTTTTCAAATCATACAGGAAACTCTTACATTTTCAAATAAAAATCTCATAGTTTTATGATGACTAACCTTTGTATAAGATACTGAAAGTTTTGACGTAAAATCCTGGCCAAACGCAGTGACCCAGTAGACCAAAAGTCAATTTTTAATGTATGAAGTCCATTTATACAGCGTAATGGAATAGTCTGGAATACATATTATACATCATTTTAAAGGACATTTTTATGTTGACTTGAACTATTTATACAGAATGTTATTACCAGTAACAGAAATAATTTATCGAAATGAAAAAGCGAAATATAAACGCGAAGATGAAGAATGTTTCAACTTCAAAGCAAAATGTGCAATTTTTTGTTTGATAAATACTTTGAGAGAGAACCGTTTCTTTGTGTTTCAAATCTTTTAATATTTGTACGTACTACATTAACCCTGTAAAAGAACAGGAAATGGTGTATTGCACTAATGCCACATAAAATCCGGTGAGCCATTGGAAACATGGAAAAACAAAAACCACCCTCGTACATTTTAGGTATTGCAATGCTCAAAAGAGAAGGTGTGACTTTTGTTTTATTTTTTTGTACGTTACGGTCCCAAGACAGGAAGAACGAATATGCAAAAATCTGAGTTATTTTCATCATCATCATCATTGTCAACCATTATCAATCCACTGCTGGACGAAGGTCTCCCCAAGTTTCCTCCACAACGGTCTGTCTTGTGGCAGAAGATGTGACTTCCAAAGTGGAATATATAGAGCTATGCAAGACAGCACGAAAAAGTATCACTGAAGACGTAAGGAAATTCAACTGTGAGCTAGTGAGGAAAGCAATTGAAAACAACCAAAGCCTAAAGATAGCAAAGGGACATCTCAGTAAGGGAAGAAAACAGATTATGGCTCTGAGAAAAGAAGATGGTTCTATAACAAGAAATAGAGGTGAAATTTTGACAAGAGTGAAAGATTTCTACTCCAAATTATATGAAAGGGATGATACATGTACTCCAGACATCATGAAAGGTACCAGAGTTCTTCCAGTCCTCCCAGCAGAAGTTGCACATGCAATCAAGAACATGAAGCGGGGGAAAGCTCCAGGAGAAGATGGAATTACTATAGACATCATACAAGAAGCAAGTGGAGAAATTGAAACAGTACTCGCCCAAATTTTCACTCGATGCCTTAATGAAGGGAAGATTCCTGAGGATTGGAACAATGCTACAATGATCCTGCTACATAAAAAAGGTGACATTGAGGATCTCAGGAACTACAGACCTATCAGCCTCCTATCAGTGGTTTATAAAATCTTCACTAAAGTTCTTTCACACCGCTTGAAGGTAACCCTGGACATGGCTCAACCGAGAGAACAAGCTGGATTCAGGAGTGGCTACAGCACAATAGATCATATCCACGTACTGAGAGAACTAATTGAAAGAGCGAGGGAATATGAACTTCCATTGTGCATGGCTTTTATCGATTATGAAAAAGCCTTTGATTCGGTGAAACCATCAGCAGTTACCACGGCTCTGAAATCCTGCGGTATTGAAGATGCATACATTAATATTATTAATAACATCTATGAAAATGCAAGTGCAAAGATTCGGCTGTTTGAAAATACAACACACATAAAAATTGGAAAGGGAGTGAGACAAGGGGACACCATATCTCCGAAGCTCTTTAATGCCACATTGGAAAATGTCTTTCAATCACTGAACTGGGAAAACAAAGGGATAAAGATTAATGGAGATTATCTAACCCACCTTCGTTTTGCTGATGACGTAGTCATTTTTGCAACTACCCCATCAGAGCTGCAGAGTATGATCCAGGAACTTGCTGACAAGAGTAAAGAAGTGGGATTAAAAATGAACTTTCAGAAGACAAACGTGATGTTCAATGCTTTTACAAGAAATGAAGATTTATCGATTGATGGAGAAAAACTGGAGATAACAGATACGTATGTTTATCTTGGACAGCAGATATCAAGTGAGGGTCACATTGATGAAGAAATTAATCGGCGTACAAAACTTGCCTGGAGAGCTTTTGGAAGAAACAGCATAATTTTCAAGAGCAATATGCCATTATGTCTTAAAAGAAAAGTGTTTGATCAATGCATCCTTCCAGTGCTTACGTATGGTGCAGAGACGTGGACCTTAACTAAAAGAGACATACAAAGGCTGCAGACAACTCAAAGATGCATGGAGAGGTGCATGCTTGGTATAACCAGGAGAGATAAGAAGAGGAACTCGTGGATCCGAAAAATGACAAGAGTGGAAGACATCATGATCAGAGTTAAATCCCTGAAATGGCAATGGGCTGGACATACTGCCAGAAGGACAGACCATAGATGGACAGCCGAAATTTTAGATTGGATTCCAAGGGACAGGAAAAGACCCAGAAAAAGACCACATGGGAGATGGGTGGATGAAATTCGTAAATATGCGGGAGTGAGTTATTTTATATTAATATAAATGATTCCCAACTTTGAAACCTTGTATTTCCTTAAATACAGGTCGTGCGTAAATCATCGAAAATGAAATTTCTCAGTTCCACATTATTTTCAGTTAAGTATATTTAAAAAGATGCGGCTTTCTACCCGTATTATATCATGTGTCTAAATGGAATCAATTCCTTAAAGACCAAACATTTCGTTACTGGGGCAAAAATTCGAATACATCTAGAAAATATGGTTGCATTACTGCGTGACTTTGTCCCTGATCATAAGGTAAAACGTAATTTTAGTTCAGCTTTTTATTTTGTACAAAGATAGATCCAATTAATTACTCAAAATGTTTAATTCAGTAGAAAGATTTTGTTATTAAAAAATTACGATATATACTTATTTCCGTAGATTAGAAAGCACATCTATGAAAAATGATATTTGAATTTCGGAATCATAATTGCCTTCCGAAAGCATACCTGCGTTCACGACATGGAAAGTCGATTCCCAACATTATGGAAAATTCAAAGTTCTATGTATTTTAATGAAATATATGTTGTTTTCCGTAGCTGAATGAAAAAAATTGAATTGAACACATCACTGTTGTACGGTGGTTCTCGACATGTGTGTGAGTGGAATAAAAGAAGAAAACTGGGAATACGCACATGATTTACTTATAAACATTTCATTTCCGTTACAGAAATACCTGCTACATTTAAAATAATAATAATAATGAGGATATTTTAACGGTTTAAAAGTTTTTGTAGAACTTTTTCAAGCATTGCGAGTTCTTTTCCTCTACCTGAGAATCACCTGCTTCAGAATGCAAAATTGCATAAACTGAGGTGCATGCACACGTTTAATTCAACTATTATACAAATGAAGGAAATTACCATTTTGGTGCATGATACAGCATTCCATATACGACGAGTAGGCTTTGTATTTCGCGAACTACCTAGTTCAAAAGAGCCTTTGCCACAAATGAGCCGGTTAAACTAGTTCAGGGCGTCTTCGCAAGTTAGTGCATTTAGTTCGCTCGCGCTCCAAGCGCATGCGCATGGCGCAATGACAGCGAAGGGGATCCGAGTTGTGGCACATGTCCACGACCAGTCGAGCACCAGAGTCGACACGAAATGTTAGGGACAAACTAAAAAAGGAATTCTCGTTTGGAAAATTTTTCTCTCAATGCGGTATCTTTCATTCTGCGTTTCTTCACATTTGTGTTAAGTTCAAATCTCCGCGTCCGCTAGTTAGTTTCATTTTATATTCCGTTATAATAATTTTAATTACTTTACGAAGTGAGCCTACTCCTCTTGTAAAGAACGTTATAATGTCTTCAAACAGGAAACACGGTTTCATGTGGACACATATAATATTAAAGAGTCTGATAGAAAGATGAGAAAATGCAAATATTGTTCACAGCTGATTAGCAACGCAAATGTCTCAAACAGAAATTTCAGTCGGCATATGAAGCTAGAATATCACTTAATCCCTCTCATAATTGAACGCCAACAATTTAAACCCTCTTAACTACACAGTTCAACTTCGCCAGAAGATATCCATGCTGCTCCGATATCGACTCTTCCTTTCATATCGGCCCAGCCTCCGATTACTTATTTTTGTCGTAGGCCACCACCAATTCGTAAAGTAGAACAGATCGATAAACAAGTTGTCAAAATGGTTGATAAAGGACAACATACTCTACGAATTGCGGATGAACCAGAAGTGCGCGCATTAATACAAATGGTATCCCACTATCCGGATTATTAACTTTCCACTAGATAAATGTTCTCTGAAAATTTATTACCCAAAGTGTACAATGAACTGATGACGGAAATCAAAATAAAATTACACGCTACTGCAACATTGTGCCTCACAACTGATGTCTGGATCTACTGCAATAATGCAAGTTATATTGCGATAACAGGACACTTTCTGGATAATTCTACCGAACTTTGTTCTGCCTTGATTGGTTGTATAGAATACAGAGTGGCAGATATCACATAATATAATTATGAAAGACATTATGGCAGAGTGGTAGATATCACGTAATATAATTATGAAAGACATTATGGCAGAGTGGTAGATATCGCATAAAATTCCTGCTGTCGTTAGCGACAAGAGTACTAACATTATCGGAACAGTTAAACTAGGTGAGATGCGATCTATTGGATGCATTGGGCATCTGCTTAGTCGGGCAATGCAAAAACCTACCGAAGAGATTTCCTGTGTCCTTGTTAAAGTAAGATGTATTGTAGAGTACTTTAAAAGAAGTTCACAAGATGAAATTTATGATACGAATTTCAAAAACAGATTGTTCACTTGTTACCCTTACAGCGTCAGATCGCGTAATCTGTCGGGTTTAATGAATTACAGCGGTGCGCAATTTAGGCGGAGGTTACATTCCGACGGGACCGCGTAAAGCAGAAACCGCGTGTGTTTAAAACCAATAATAAAACTGCATTCAATAAAACACTTGATACGCTTTATTTCGTCATATATGTACGGCATTATTCGCTTACATATATATCTATAACAGTATAATGTGTATTTTGCAAAGAACAATGTATACGTACCTTTACAACGGTTACTGGTAAAATAAGATAGCATGGTGAAAATCCCTAGGCATACCTACCTAATCGTTGCCTTCACTACGTAACCCTTCTTCGGCTCATCAACGCTGAGGTCCAAAGCGGACGCATTAGGTCCAGTAGTTGAGGCCTCTAGGGGGAGCTAGTAGAAGGAGCTTTTTCTGGAAAAATATCGTTATCGGCTACTGTTGACGCTGCGTCTTTGGCTGTTGAAATATCTCATTGTACGGCATTAAAGAGTCCGCAATACTTCGGTTTAGTTTACGGCTGCGTTCCATAGGGGTATCATAGTTAGAAATTAAATCTTTCAAATGCTGTGCTACTTGGAAAATTTCGACAAACTTGTGCTAATTATCGCTGGCAGTTTCATTTTGTTCGTCGGAGTCGTCATCATCTTCTTCGACCAAGGAAGTTTTCACAAATTCTTCTAACTCTTCATTTGTCAACGGTTCTTAACGTCCATTAATGAAATCTGTTATTTCTTCGTCCAGAATATCGACGGAGCTTTCACACCCAATCTGCTTGGCAACCTGAGTATTATGTTTTGCTTTATCGTTGAAGGTAGAAAAACCTTTAAAATCATTGACACAGTCATACCACAGGGGCCGCCAGCACGCATTGGTTGATTCTGGCTTGATTGCCTCCAATGCTTATTTAACATTAACAATACAGCATGCGATTCTAAAAGACTTCCTGTACGATATCACATCTACGTTGATATCCTCATTGATAGCGCTACGTATTCGAAGGAACATAAGTCGTTCGTACGTTGCTTTCAGCGAACGAATAACGCCTTGGCCAAGAGGTTCAAAAATGGCTGTGGAATTGGGAGGTCGGAAGTTGACCTCAGCATCTGAATGTGCAACTTTAATTTCTACGGAATGACTTCGAAATTTACCAGAAGGATTACCACTTCAAATTATAGGCTAATTGAATTTGTGATAAAATGGAATTTCTTGTTCCTGATTGTAGTTAGTCTTTAATTGAAACTGATTGCAATCATCCGAATAATATATTCGCCAGTTGCATACTGAAGAAACTACCCATAGTCTTTTCTATTCTGTATTCCACATGCAAAATAAGGATCTCACCTGCCAACAGATGCGGGAAGTTCAAATAATATCTAAAGACAACTAAACAGAGGAAATAATTTCCAGAATGCAATAACCACAATGAAAAAGAGAGGTGTTCCTAAGAAGCAACGATCATACCATCGTTTCTTATTACTGGAAATATTCTTTAACCCATCATTACTATTCGGACCGCACGAATATTTTTAATATACGTATAATCTTAAAACTTGTTTTTAAGATTTAAAACCTCCGACTATATTAAAATTTAGTAAACGAAATGCTAAAATACTCTCAATTAGGAAAGAAACACTCAAGAGTAAACAAAATTCCTGCGAAAAATGCACACAATTTTCAACAAATGCTCAGCTGTTTTACTTCCTTCGCTGCAGCTGTTGCTTTCTACAGTTTTTCAAGATTTTTTAAAATAATAATGTCTGCAATAAGGTATCATTGAAACGTAATGTGTAACATTTCTTCTTCAAGAAAGGGGTTGTGATCGATCCAGCAAGGAGATAGAGTGCACTTCACTTGCTTGCAATCCTGCTCTAGTAGTGCAGTGGTGTATGTGCTGGCTTTTGACGATTTGTCCGATTTGGATCAATGTACGTGTCCCGATAAGGCACAGATTTTGTATTTCTCCTCAGGTAATAGTGGTCCTCCTTCGGTGGAGTCAGTGGCCTTAAATCAGAGACGGACGAGTGCTTATATCTCACTGATTTGTTCACTGTGGTCTCCAAACCATCAAAGAAAAACAAAAAAATATATATCACGAGTTCCTATACGATGATTTGAAAAACACGATACTTCCAGATACCGGTAGGAAAAACACATTATTTCCAATAGGAACAAAGAGCAAGTGGGTAAAAATGTCTTCCGAAGCTGCCCAGAATTCTTCCGAAGCTTCCCAGAAGCTGCCCAGAAGCTGCTTTATTCTGGTTTTCTTTAGAAAACCAGAATAAAGCACTAAAGCGGCAATCTTCAAATAGAAAGTTTTATTATTAAAAAGCTGCTTAAATTGATATCGATAATAACAAAAGTGTTGTCTTAAGCTGAATAGTTTAAATGCGTGAACCTTTACTGAAATAGTAATAAATAACCAATCAAGGCACAGGTAATATGTTATCATTATACATATATTACCTGTGCTTTGATTGGTTATATGCGTAATGTGTAGTTTCTTAGCTAGACATTACACATTATTCAAACATACAGTTTTTGTTATAAATATATTTATTTTCACAATATAAGACAGCAAACATTTATACTGTTCTATAGAACTGAAAGAGATTTTCAAATCAAAGACAGTCTCATCTTCATTCTGCTCCTAACTGCGTAAACAAAACCACTCACAGAAAATAAATAACTCACAGACGAAAGCTGATTTATTGAAATATTTCGGTTTTGATATTTATGCATATTATATTAATAATAATATTTTATTCTCTAAATTGTGTACGATAAAAAAAAGAGTGCTTATCCGTAAAATTCAAATTTTGATGGCTACAAATATATTTTCGTTAAAAATGGGGTTCCCTCATTAATTCACGTTCTTTATTGATGAATATTTGAACAACAGATTTGTATCTCTTCAATGTAATCCAACTGCTTAACATTTCCGAAACCGTGATTAAAATATTTAAAACACCTCACTTTATATGGCAAATTAAAAACTTCGGTTCCACGATACAATAGACAAACTAGGGCTCTGTTATTTTTAGGCATATATGCTCATTATAATAAGAACTAGAACACCTGAAAGAAGTAGAACTATGACTTTGATTTTTACAGGATATGTTTCGTTAGGTAAAATAAAACAGTTGATTATTATCACGATGTCATAGGGTCTAGGTGCGTTGATGTACCTAATAATCGTGTGGCCATCTCCGGCTTTTATTATCAGCTGTACGTGCTGAGGCTTTGAATAAAATAATTTGCGAATAATGTCCAGTGGAATAGCCATGCAGGCGTTATAGATCCGCGTCTAATGTTTATCGAGAGTTGCTGCCAAACACTCTTACCAACGCACCTCTCGTTTGTGCATGTCCCAGAGATATTCTAAGGCTGATACATCGGTCTACCTAGCAGGTCACGGTACAAGTGGAACGGAGTTATCCGTGAAGAAGGCAGGCGTTGTCGCTATAACATGTAGTGTGGCATTATCACGCAAAATATATATCATACGGTAGAAGTCCAGAAGGTACGAAAAAGCAACCGGCCATGAATATCATTTACTTAATAAGCACTCGTTGTAGTAGTGAGGTCACGTACGAGAGGTTATCTGCTTTCGTACCAGATAGCACTCCAGGCCATGAAGTCTTCTGTTTAATGTGGTATGCCTGGTGGGTAAAAACTCTTTGCGACGTTCTCCCACTGTCCACGACGGCGAGCACAGATGCAGCATAATTTTCGTCTAAGCAGGAGCGAGTTTCGTCCGTGAAAACAATGAGATTCGTGAAGCCACAAACTTTGGTCGATGCGTCATTGCAGCCGGACAGTCCATTGCTGCGGTGTCAAAGGCCCTACGAACTTGTAGAACGAAAGGCAATAACCGGCGACGTAATGTTACAGCTGAGGTTTGAGAATGCATCACAATTCCCTACAATTTCGATAACGCCGTTGCTGATACAGTACGGTCACTCAAAGTCATCTTCATACGATTACAGTTGTCCATCGAGTTTGTCTGTGAATGACGACCAGAACCTATTTTTCTTTTCTTGCGCACGTCATGGTACCATTCTCTGCACCAACGTATGCAAGGAATGTTACGTGCTCTGTTGCGATGGCCACACTACGTCTACACGACCCGCAATTTCCCGGAGAAAAGCATTACAGTCTATCATACTAATAGTGCACTCTCTGTCGAACGCGCTGATGTGATTGTAGAATTGTTCTACGGAACGACGAGGCATCCTTGACCACTGCAGAACTGACCTGCAGACCAGTCACCAGGCTCTTATAAATGAAAGGCTGCCGGTTTCTGATCTGCGATGTGGTGCGATCTGATTCGCTTAGACACGGCACGCTTTCACGGATGACAAGGCAGTGCTAATCATTGTGTGATATTAAATTATTAGAACATTCTGTATAAATCAAACTCGTATCTGGACTCTTTTCAGATGTTCTGTTTTATGGGCACGAGTGTATCATCTAGGAATGAAGATATGTTCTTTCGTTGGAATTGAAAATTTTTTTCGTAAAGAGCATATCTCTAAGCAACAACGATGCAAATGTTTGTTAGAGTGCTAATAAATTTTGATGGGTTACACACTCTAATAATTAAGTTCGAGCTTAAGAGAGTATGAGAATATATGTTTGCATATCTTCAGTAAAACACTTAGAAATCCAAAATTGTTCTGTCCCTGAAACCTTTCGTTTAAACCGTGTTTTTGAACCAAGGAATTTTATAAAGAAACCCGAAAGAAATATAATTGTTTGATATCTGGGTGTCATTTTTCATTTTTAACATCTAAATTTCGATACAATCAGTGAAATATTTACGAAGTAATTGTTGTCTGGAAATTTATTTATACATAAACACTAATTTATCTGAAAATAAGCGATGGTAATACACTGGCGGAAAGTGAAAAAAGAACACCAAAAAGGAGACGTCTGATACCAACGAAATTTATACAGCATAATAACGGAATACAGAGGATAACGTGATCACAACATTATGGCAAAATACAGATGTATTTGCTGGTAAACTGAAAAATAACATTTCCATCTAACATGGTTAGTACGAGGTTCAACCGCCATGAACTGCGTTACACTGTGCAATTCTGGCATGGAGTCTGTCGTACAGATGTTGGATGTACGTTTGGGGTATTGAGCTCCAAACATCCTCAACCTGGACGCGTAAATCGGGGATGGTCGTGGCTGGTGGTGGAGACCGGATAAGTCGTTGTCCCATAAAATCACACACGTGCCCAATGGGGGACAAAAATCCGGTGAACGTGCAGTCCATGGAAGTTCTCTCACACCATGAAGTGCATGTTGCATTGCCCGTGCCGCGTGTGGGCGTGCGTTATCTTGCTGGAAAAAAACACGATGAACCGACCTTACAAATTGCACAACATCGGGCTTAATGATGTTGTTGATGTAGGAGGTGCTGTTTAATGTACCCGGTACAAACACTAGTTGTGTATGGGAGTGATAGCTGATCGATTCCCACCCCACGAGACCAGGTGTACGCCCTGTGTGCCGCTGGCGGAAGCCAGAAGGGTGGAGAAGCTCCCCTGTGCATCTGCGAACACGCATACGGTCATCGGAGGCTCCCAAGCAGAATATGCTTTTATCGCTGAACATGACAGATCGCCATTGCGTTCTCCAGTGCAGACGTTGGCGACACCACTGCAGCCGTTCCTGACGGTGGGATGGAGTCAGAGGTAAACATGCAAGAGTCACACGTTCACGTAGTCCTGCATGCAGTAGACGGTTGCGGATTGTTCGCACAGTCACCTCAGGTGCAACGGCAGCTCGGACGTGCGTCGCAGTGGATGTTCTGCTTGACAACGCCACTCTTCTTATGCGTCAATCGGTCCCCTCATCAGTACGTCTGTGACTTCCTGTTCCACATCTTCTCGTTTTGGGAATATTCCTCGGACCGGCTACGCTACCATCGTACCACCACTGATACTTCCCGTTCAGTTCGCTCCGCAATACGACGATACGACCACCCGGCCTCGCGGAGTCCGACTAGACCACCTCGCTCAAAGTCCGATAACTGCTGAAATCTTACACATCTTCCATGTCCAGGCATTGCAGTTTCTTCAGGGTCTTCGCACGTGTCCGTACGGCGACAACTGATTACATTCACTTCGCCGTACTCCTTAAATACCACAGACGATAATTTGCATATTATGCCGTGCTGTGGCGTTAGCACTCACCGGTTGGTCCCGAAATTAACACCACACCTACGTAAAGTCAACCATATTAACATGTGTAAATCTCATGATTGTCCGCCAATTCCTTCTTGGTGTTCTTTTTTCACTTTCCGGCAGTGTATTTTAACTGTATTTCAAGTGTATCTTGCTTGGCCCGAAATAAGTAGAAAAGCTTGATAAATGCTGCCTATCCCTATAGTTACGTCATCAATTTATTCCTCAATTTTGATCGAATGCGTAATGCGTATAACATTTCAAAAAAATTAAAACACTTGTGATCGACAGCAAACCAGATTCATGAGACCAAACGACTTTCTTGCAATTCTCCAAATTCCAGTTTTGATGCCTGTGTACCTATTGGTGTAGCTTTCAATGGTAAACCGAGTTTAGCAATGGAACTCCGCCAGGTTTGCGGTAACGCTGACCTGTTTGCAGTAGATATCCACGTTATATTTGATGTGGCACTTTGCTCCTAACACCACCACTGAAATCACCGGCGAATAGCACAACAGTATCTCGGTCGTTGGTTCCTGCGATACGACATACCCTTTGTTGACCCCAAGAATCAATGAGTCATGGTCGACCCTGAGGTTGCCGGCGTTTTGCGGTTATTTCCTTCTCAGTCCACTTTTTAAAGATACTAACCACAGTTGACGTCGTGTACATCACAAGACTTTCATTCTCGGAAATGATCTGATCTAGTGGTCTGGACATTTCACTTTCACGTTTTCCATTCCCGCTTAAGTGAGCCACATTTTTCATCTGAATAACAAGAATAAAGCAGAATAACACAGCTCAATATCAGGTCTTATTTATCGTTTCAAGACCTTTGAAAAAGCCGTCGTTTACCTGCAGTTGGTGAGATTTGGCTAAAAACACCGCTGTCATATTGATTTGAATCTTCTGCGCAGTGTATATTACTTGTTTTTAAAATTTTATTTGTAAAATTAATTATAATAATGGAAAATGTTAAGCAATTCTGTGGTGTCCTTCTGGAAACTTGTTACAATTAAGGTGGTATTCTGCCAAATAAATTATGTATATAGGAACTATAATTTTGCGTAATGGATGGTGCATTATGAGTAAAAAGATTTCCCTGTATCTCTCCGACGTGAAAAAGTATGCTCATCTTAAATGGACAACCCCGTTTCTTTTCAATTGTAAGAACTTCTATTTTATAATACAATGTTTTTATCGAAATGTACATATGCTGTCAGATCTACAAAAATCTCAAATAGAAGCACCCAACAAACTAATGGTGTATTTAAAATCTGAATGTACACAATTACGGCCACATGATTTAAGCATTTTTTTCCTGGAGATAATTGAAGTATTTTTTTTATGTATTTCTCGAATCATCTTTTTATGCAATAACAGTTACGATGAAGAGGGGGAATCTAACTTAATGTATTATTCAACCAGTAGAAATATATGGTTTTTTCAAACATGTTATTTTACAATGTGGCTTCGTTCAGCTGTCGAACGCATAAGCATCCTTGCTGACCCAGTGGTCAAAAACTCTGTCTTCTTGAAAATCCCTGACCGGATTTTTGATGACTTGTATGCATAATTTGTCCAAATGAGCTGTTTCTTACTATTTGCTTGGCCTTTAAAAAGGATTTGGAAATTTCACACTGAATTATATGCGCATGGATATTTTAATTGTCAAAAAGCGAAACCTGAACACAAAAACAATTAATAGAACACGTGGCTATTTAAAAACTCTCTCAAAGCTGGCTCTTACCTAAGGGGTGTTTTAAATTCCTCTGAGCTGGTCAGGGTTGCAAGAAGTAAAAGAAGACACTTATTTTTGACCTTGTGCTCTTTATAGATTATGTAATGATATGCGTTGTGGTCCTTTCTGGGTGAAAAAATATATCTTACTGTTTTTTTCTCTTTAATAAATGCAGCGTAAAATTCAATCAATGTTCATCACTAACTGAAAGTTATGTACACTATGAAATGATTTCCTTAGTTATTGAAGATTTCGCCAGCAATCATTCCAATTTCATGCCTTATATACCTAATAGTTTGGTTTGCATTTAAGATATTTATTCGAAAAAATCGGAAGTACTGGTGCAAGATTAAATGTTACAGTTGTTTTCCGAATGATAACTGTGTAGGGGAAGTTATTGATAAGCGTATTCAGTTTTTTGGAAAGCCACCACACGCCAGAAACTGTCTGGCTCACTACCTTTGCTTATACCTCTTTTATTTTCTTCTGTCATAAAAATTTTACTAATTGCTGCAAAATTTTGATACTTTGCTATTCGCAGTGCAGGTGTATACAACTTTGACTTAACAATGAAATGAACCGCTGTCCATGAACACGCGGTTTTGGATACGAAACTCTGAAATTGCTTTTATTATATTATTGCAAAAAGAAATTAGAATTCTTTTAAACACGTATTACTTCTTTAAAAACACGAAAATGAAAACGCCAGTTTTTTTCAGATCAAATAGCGTTTTCTCTAGTGCGATGTACTTCGCCGTGGAACACTTGAGAGATGGGTAAGCAGGCATCCCTTTCGCTGAACTCCCCTCAGGATGAAGTAGTGCCACTTATTTCACAATATTGTCATTCACTGCCTTGTAAACAGTACAATGGGTCCCTGTACGAGATGTGTCGCTCATGGCGGTAAACATATTCACATTTAGCACCACGAAATCTACACTTGCTGATTCCCTCTCAGACAGTGCTGCTGTTATGCCTACGCTTCTACCTCATACGATGATGCCATTCATCTCTTAAGTACATTGCTAGGTTATCGTTATATAATGTCCGTAAAAAATGCCATTAATATCTTGCCAGGATTTTTCGTAATTTATGATTTTCTGTTTATCGCGTTAATTTGTACAGTAATGCACATAGAATGAAAACACCAGCATTTGCCGCAATATAAAAGGTTTATTATAAATCGACTATAGCTTCGCAGAGCTATTGGCTTGGCAACATCACGATGAATGGAGCGTAAACATTCAAATCATTGTGACATCATCAGAATTCTGACGATCACGGCTTTTGGTAAGTTGTTTCCACGCGCTCGAAGGAAATGGAGTCGAGGTCATTTTGTTGACAAGCTGTGAAATTCCGGGAATAATACATTTGTAAATTAAGTTATAATCAGCTTGATAGTCGAATCAGGTCTATCAATGAGTGTAGGGTTTTCAAACAAAAAAGTATGGTTATTTTCGTGACAATCTTTCGCTATAGACGGCTTCTTCAGTTCGCAGTTCCGTACGTAGATCTTGTGTTCCTTCACTAAGAAATTTAAAGCCCTGCGTGTTTTTCCTACATATGGAAGTCCACATTCACAAGGCATCTGATACATTCCCCAGGACTTTATGTCTTTGACGTAGTCTTCCGATCCGTAAAAATTTATCTTGTTGATGGGTTTAAAAGTAACTTTCAAATTAAAACTCGTGGGAATTTTGGAAATTCCGAAGCAAATCTGTGGAGCATTTGGGATAACCGACAAATTATGTCGTACTGAGTTGTCTATTGGCGTGAGTGAGCAGACAGTCTTCGATTTCCTAATTTTTTGGGCAGCTTTGTCTATAATGGAATGGGTATATCCTCTGCGTACAATAATTCGTTTAAGAAAATCAAGCACTTTTGCAAGGAATCCTCAGTTGAGCATATATGTATTGCAAGATATACGTATGTGTAGAAGGCAGAGATTTTTCGTTTCCATTGAAGATATGAATTTGCATGTTCGGGTAAGGAAACAGCAAATGGTTTTCGATAAACTGTTGTTCTAAAGAATCCTTCAGAGCGTGACACAAGAACGTCAAGTAATGATAAGCAGCCATTATTTTCAGTCTCATATGCGGACTGTATATGAGGATCAATTGAATTGATGAGTTCAACTAATTTAGGTATTTCCGAATTCATTCCTAGATTTTGCCATAAATACATCAAAAAATGGAACTGTCAAGAAGCAAAAACGGCCTGAAATGGATACAGGTGCCATAGGTGTTAGGGACACCGGTATCCTGACGTCGGAGCGAAATTCTACAATGAAAATTGTAATGTCGACGTTTAACGAAGAGGACCGTATCTAGTAAAACACAAGCGAAGTACTATTACAAGACATGTCATTTCAACAAACAGCTGTATCGAGACACATTGAAAGCAGTTCGTCACTAAGCAATGAGGCTAGAGTATTCGAAAGGAATCAGTGCTTAGCTATGGTTCTGGATAACCACGTACAAAACCCCTGAGAGCAGCATTTTACAGAGTAAAACAATTCTGAAATTCATGATCCGATTTCCGCGATTCCTTTCGTAAATTAACGAAGTGTATTTCTAACACAAGCTTTTTCCTGAAATGAGGAAAAAGAAACTGAATTTTTGGATTTTTCGTACATCAGGAAAATTCCAAATTTACAGAGACCTTTCCGCAATTTTGTCTTAGGTCGACGGTAATTTTCGTTTCTAAAATGTGTTAACGGAAGATTCAGAGTTATCAGAAAATGTTTTGCAATTCGCTTCATATATCAACGGAAAATTCTTCTCTCACATTTTCTGTATCCATATGATGTAAAAAGGCCGGAAATAGGCGTGATTCGCGGGGATACCTGAAGTGCAATTAATTATTAAATTTATCGTATAATGTCTAAGTCTTTGGTTCTGTAAGGCAAATCTGTTACAGCTATCAATTGTATATTTTATATTTGGCTGTTTGTGAAATACCATTATAAAATAGTATATTATATCTTTTTTGAAAGGTAATGGAACGTCTTTCTTAGTTTAAAAGGATCTCGAGTTGCACAGAATCCTCATAGGCTTTGAAAAATCACGACAAAAAATATGCCTTTTGTAATAACACCTCCTACACAAAAAATAAAATTATTACAAACGTAGTCATATAAAATAATATGCTCCAACAGAAAATAAAATTACTAATTCATCCACATCAGTAGCTAAAGGATAAAAAAATCAGCATCGAAGAATTAGAGTTGTATCTCGCATTCGAGATCTCAACGGGAATATCTGGATAGGCACAAGACATGCGCTTCCTGGTGAGAAAGTCGCTCAGTTAAATTTCACAAGCGAAGAATAATTAAGGGCGCATTTACTTGGAATGCTGATATAGAAACTGTCCGAAAACTTCAGAACTCAAGATTTCACTGAATTTCAGTAAAAAGGCAGGACGGATTTTTCTGAAAAAAAAACGGGATTGCTGACTAAGGAAATTTGGTGATCATACTGAGGTTAGGAAAAATAGAAATTTGTATACCATAAATTTCGTTAAAAGACGGACATCTACCGTTAATTTCGTTGCACGTTATTTTCAGATATTTTCCGTGGATTCACGCCACCCGTTTTTTTAGTGTAAGGAGTTATGCGGAAAAACTAGGAAACGAAACATCGGCAGTAAGTTATGGTTTTTGACGCCCTCGATGATAATCCTTGTTAGTAGCAATTTACAGAGCTATTTGACTGGAGTTGGCGAAAGAACATACTTATCCATGGCTGTTGAGTTCAGGACAATTTCCGCTGAAAGCAGTAATTATGAAACCGCAGGACTGCCGTTGATGTGAGAACATCAAGGGGCGTCGCTGTATGCATCTAAATCACTTACATCTGTTATTAGCGCGTGCCAAGGTGTAGAAGCAGTTTGTTAGAAAAATCTTGTTTGATAGAGAAATTTGGCGAAGATCGCGTATTAGGGACAACCAAAGTTAGTGCAACATTTTCGGTCATTCCAAACACATTTCTTAAAAGATTAGTGCCATGCTTTTGTGGAAAAATATACAGATTAGACAGTCGGTCGGTTACGCTGTGTGACGTATTCGACTGAATTTCGGTGTTTTGAAGATAAAAAAAACACCCTTTTAGTTAAGGGTGTACCTTTAACTAAAAGGGTGTTTTCAAGATACGACTAAATAGCAAAGAAGGTGAGTAACCTTCATTTTTTTGTAGGACTTCCGTCCACAGTGAATGGAGTTTAGGTCCCAGCCACCTACAGCGAGATCGCCTTTTGAGCAGGACAGAGAAGGAATGAGAGCAAGTTTTGACAAGACAGTTTGTAGTGATATTAGCGTACAGTAGATGGCGCCTCCGTACAAGTATGATATTGCACATAGAGGGGTGAGAGAACATCAGGCGGGGTCATAGGAAAGGATACCCATTTAACCAGTGGGTCCAGCCTGGGGGCCGTCACTTTACCTGCTCGTCCGATATTCAGCGATTGTTAGTAAATCACACCATCTCCGAAAGATCAGCTCAAGCTTGAACCTGGGGACGTTGCATCGACAGTCTGAAAGCTTAACCACTAAGTTATTCCCGGCTCCACAAATAGCATGTTTAAACATGTAAAATGTAACTTATTTTTGAAATAACTTACTGTAAACGTCATGTTATATATGAGTAAAGAAAGCAACATATGTGGATTTCTAGGTATAAGAGAACACAAAAGTAGTTCCAAATATCAAGAATGTTCAGAGGTGATGTGCGCCGTAATACCGGATAACTTAAATAAAAAGAGATTTAAAATGTTTTAAAGCATTTGATTCTTTACCAATGTATTACCAATGTATTTTTGTGCTAGCAATTTCATTATGCCTTCAGATGTAAATGAGTTCTACACTTTAAAAATAGGCTGCATATACACGTGTACATGCCTTTGTGTGTGTGAAAAAGTGGATTCGTCAGAAACAATCTTTGCTTCTGTATTAGATTTTTTGTTTTATCCATCTTTGTATCGTTGTCGTAGTTTTCTTAGCGGTAACAATGCATAAATTTCATACATGTTTTGGCACATAAACTCACGGGAGAGGGTAAGTTTTAAATTTTCTGAAGAAACGACTTTTCTACCACGTTATCTGTATATCCTTCTGGCATACACGTAGAAAGTGTACAGGTGACTTTTACCTGATCCGAGAAATGTTTTCAGTGCCACTTACATTCACCGCAGGAAAGCAAAGAAACGAGAATCAGCATCTAGAGACAGATTTAAAGTTTTACATCCCCTTTTGTATGTGGGATATACAATATTAACAGTAATTGAAGAAACAGATGTTTTGAATGTATATTACCCTGATGGGTCCCCGGTTCAAGATTTTCTAATTTTGAAATTTAAATATAGAATCCATCAGGAAACAATCGATTCTGCAAAAAATATAATTATAAGGTAGCTGCAAGGAATTTCATCCAACGGTACGAAAATTCGTCGAAGTGCATAATGAGCAAGACATTTGAATGTTCGGAAGTCAAGGACCCTGTTTTTGTGTATCAAGTTGTGAAACCTTAAATTCCTTTATAAGTTCTTGGGGTGTCACGACATATTGTAATTTAGTGCCGTATATTTCGAGGAACATTTATGAATTTTATCTAGACTATGCTTAAATAGGGACATGCATAAAAAAAATTATTCATTAATCTCCTTGTTTATCTTACAGGAACTATGAAGTTCCATTCAGGAAAATTGAGAGACTTTACCAGTTTCTACAAAACCTGAAAAATCTTATTTTATATGTAACTTTTCTTTATAATAAATAACCGCACAAAAATATTTCCAGTAATTTAAAATTTCTATATGTTATAGTAGCTGAACTTTCTTCATTGTAATATAAAAAGAATTTGGCTATTTCAAAGTACACGAGAGAGTGCGCACTGAAGAAGCGCTAAATGAACAGCACTATTTTCGACACAATAAGGGCTTCTTTAAATAAATGATTTTGCTTTTGTACTTGTTTATGATGCCCATATATATGTATTTATAAGGTACGTATGTCGTAGAAAATGTTGTTTAGAATAAAGTAATAATGTAGGATGAAATTCCACATCTTCAGTAAAACAAAGTTCAAATTCTCCATACCTTTACTACTTCTTCCAGGAAAGAACAATGGAATACAGTTTGTTTAAAAAAATTGCCTAACGGTTTTAAAGCACTTTAAATATATCTGCTATTTTGACTGGAAAGACCAGTAAGCAGTTCGAATATTTTTGAAACTTTGAAAAAGGAACATATTTGAATATGTAATAATAAATTGCTTTCGTTCTGAATGGTGACACATATGAGGTTTGTTTATATTATTTACGTCAATTTTTTCAATTGAAACACTGATATCGACAAGAATGAACTCTGTCATTCGGGTTCTAAAAATCGAAATACATGTAAATGTATTCAGCAATGTAAATACTCAAAATGGTTCATTTCTGACATTCATTTCTGTTTACAAGAATTGTGTTCATACAGCGGTAACTTTATTTTTGTCGGAATGGAAGTTTGATCAGAGGAAAAGAAGTTCAATGTCAACATCCGATAGTTAGATTAATAAACACTGACACATCTATGCGTCCTTCAACTTAATTCTAAATTTGGAAACATATGAGTAGAATACAAAGAGCCCAAATTTATAATTTAAACATTATGTGGACAGTTCGTTTTGCATTGATTGCTTATTTGAAAAGAGAACGTGAGTGCGTTTTAAATCATAGTTAAGCAGCCAAATTGATTTTTGATGAAACTGTAGCAATGAGGGAATCCATTCAGTTTTCTACTGGAACTTTTAAAATTTACATCAGGGAGGCAAGGAAGTTTGCATGCCTATCTTTTGAATAAAGCAATGCGCAGGTTAAGTTCTACATAAAATTACGTTCTATTTTAAGGACGCACATATGAAAATCTGCATCTCCTAGGTTCCTATGATATGCTGAAGTTATAAAACGATGATGTATACGATAATATTTTACTTGGTGCTTCTTAATTAGATGACTGATAAGAAGAAAATCAGAGTGGCAAGCCACTATATACAAGAATACTTGTAATGACTGTGAATCCTTTGCAAGCCGCTATACACACGATTCTTTGTAATCACTATGGATCACTTGCAAACAACTGTATCAATAATCCTCTCAAAAAACATGCGCATCGATAAGTTTTCACACCATGCAAATTCTTAAATTTTCCGATTTCATAATTGTTTTCGTATAAAACATTGTAAAGGTTTCAATGAACACAAAATATAACCTACATTACAGGTTGATTGTAAACCCCTTCAACAAAACAAGGGAAGTGATAGTACACATCAAGACAAAGAATATTTGCATGGAATGTAGGGTCGCATTCCATTCCTACTGCCTGAAAAGAACACGTTTGAAAAACGTCCAGCAGGCACACGGAGTTCCTACCAGTGTATGAGAAGCACAGCATGCAAACAGGTGCGCCACACACGTGTGCAGACGATGAGGAGCAAATACTTAAAAACGCATCCAAACCCGTTCAGCGGCATTACCGTGCGAACATCACACATGAATTGACGTACGCGTGAAGGGCAGACTTCTTGCCAGAACGTCTGACCGCCGCAGTGTAACATGAGTTCCTGGAGCAGGTGATTTCCGGTCTGTTACAGGATGTGCTGCTAACCACTCGCAGGGACATGCGGTTTATAAATGACCGTGCGGCAGCACACTTTGCCACCGATGTTCGATACTTCATAACTGAGACATATCCCGGGCGGTGGACCTGTGGATTGGCCTCTACCTACCCCGGACCTTAATCCACTGGTTTTCTTCTGGTCTAGTGGCACAAATCGCTGCTGCTGCGGACAAGATCAGCACCACACCGGGAGTCTACGAGGGAATGATACAGCCCTTCATTCGCCGGTGTGGGGTGTGCAATAACGCCCTTGGACGGAGGTTTAAGCATCTTCTTAAGTCTTTCTCTAATGCGATTGGTATCGTGGATCTCATAAATTAGGTAATCAACATGGATATGTAACTTAACTGTTTTAAAGCACTAGGAGTGGAATGCAGCAGTACGTTCCGTCGAAAAATATTGTTCGCCTTCTTGTGTACTATCACCTCTCTTGTTTTTTTGGAATTTACTATCACTCTGTATAACATACACAACTTCGTTTAGTACTTCAGACTTTTAAGAGCTTTAATGAATCAGACAGTACTCCAGATTGAGAATGTTTCTTTTTTTAATATTTTTTCCGTTTAAAATAAGATTTAATTGGAACCTGTCTGATATTTCATGCTCAACGAGCCAAACACATTGGAAGCAATCAACTATAACGGGAAATAGCCCACATCACTTGAACTGCAAAGTTAATTGAGAAATAGCTTCAGCAGGAACGTTACAATTATAATAGCTTTTGTTTTGTAGAAATTACTGAAAACTGTAACCTTTAATGTGCCGATTTACATTAATGAAATAGTTCCTACATTTTTCTACGCTCACCAAAGAAAAATATACATATAGCAGCATCGTTTTACGAAAGCTTAATTTAAACGATTACTTCCCCCTCTCATCTGAGCAGCGCCTCCTATAAATCTGTCATTCCTGATAAGGGCACACTGCTTGTTCGTTATTCTGTGCTCCATGCTTCAAGATATGATAAAGAATGTCTGTCCCCACCTGGAACGAATATTCTGCCGCTAAATAGAAGCAAGACGTTGAAACATTTTTTCTCTTTCTTCTTTTATAGCATTATAATCATTGTTATGCTCTTTTAGCGGGCAATGAGGAAGAAAGGATGAGTTATTATCAATCCCTTAAAAGACCACTTTCCATAACGAGGCAAAGGGTACGTCAATGTTTTCTAAATAAGGAACTGATTAGAAAACTGAGGATGTCCTCGAAATAAGGAACTGAAAGGGAAATTTTAAAGTTGTTCAACGAGTACCGATGTTTTCTACAGGGAGAAAAGTTTATTTTTTCTCAGTTAAATTTGAAAATCAAATAGTGAAGAATTTCCTTTTTTTAGCGTTGCATCACATTCGCGGCCTGAAGCTTTTCGTTGTCAAAGAGAAGAACAATTGTTTACCCAATTGTTTGTGTGGGATTACACAACGAAACTTTCTCAGTGTTTCGCAATAGGCAGCTGTTTTTTCTGTCTTCCTTTAAGCAAGAATTCCCTTAAAACATTCCTTTCCTGTACCAAAAGACAGTGTCATTGATCTTTCTCGTTGACATCGTCTGTTTGATTTGTTGGTCGTATTTCCATTTCAGGTATTGTTGTTTCGATTCAGGTGTGATATGTGAGACTCGTCACATCTCTCCTCAATATATGATTTAAAAAATAATCGCTTTTGTTCCTGTTCCGGATCTTTGACATCCATCGGGCACACACTTTGTGGTACTGAAGCATTTTTGTTACGATTTTGAAACTTAAGGTAAGATCAGAAATTCTAAAGCGTCGGTTCTCCAAATGTTTTCATTCATTTTGTCTATCAAATCATCCGTGATCAAAGAATGTCTGTCATTGCGCAATTCGTCATAAACGCTATGTCATCCTTCCTTAGACATTCGAACCTACTTTCGTAGCATTCATGCAATCATTGCGTTTTGTCCGGAGATTTCGCAAATTGCCGATGACTCTGACTTGGTCTTTACAATTCTTCCAATTCAGCCAGACTTCGCAGTCGGTGGGCCCCTTTCATTTATTTAAACCATATTAACTTGCAGCAAAAGCTTGAAACATAAGCAAAACCTCACAAAATATCGTCAGGTCGTAACTAATGAATATGGCAAAAAGCTGAACATACATGACTCTAAAGCGAATAATTGCGCAGGTGTGATGCACAAGCTGTATTTATTTTCTGGATGGCTATCGTACTTCCGATTACAGCTATTTCAATTCATACCAAAGAAAATACTTTTAAACAAGATAAATACTTTACATCACAGATTTGGATTTTGGTCTTTATTTTTTTTTTCCTATCTGAGGTTGAGAGACCCGAACCCTCAGCGCTCTGCGCCTTTTGTCAGGTGAAAAAGAGAAATATTAGATGTTTGGGAACAGATTTCCCTGATACAATAGTACGAAAGAAAAGTATGGAAATATTAGAGGAGAGGGAGTAGACGGTTACCCGTTAAGAAGTGAAGTTGTAAGCTGCCCTACATACTTACCTGTAACAACAAGCCATTTCAAGTGCTATTTCTCTCCGCAGAAAAATGCCCGGTACATCTGTGCCACAGAAGAGCACAGGGGGAAAGGAAGGAAAGGACACGGGAGAGGGGAACCTGGAAAAAAATTATCACACACAGAACATCTTTCCCAGAGAAGAATCGTCTTTGAACTCCGGGTAAGACAAAATTGGCCATTTGCTCAGTGTTGCTCGCCAGCCAATGAGAGAAAAGATTTTTCCCCATTGGTTTACAGAATTTTTTCACTGGTTTACTTTTGTTGATTCTTGACAGGCATGTCAGATTAACCATAGCTGAGGTGGTGTGATCACAAAGTTACACCGGTCAAGGTTTCAGATGCAACATTTTGCTCGGCTCTTAAAAGGGCCTTTTTTTTTTTTTTTTGTTTTGTTTTTTTAATTAAGGAAAAACAACAACAAATTTTAACATAAAAGGCAAGACCAACAATACCTTGTTTTTTTTTTAAGGGCAGAGATATTTAATACAAAAAAGATAAATCTTTTATGCAACATTTTGCTCGGCCCTTAAAAAAGCCCTTTTTTTTTTTTTTTTTCTCATTTTAATTTAACTAGGTTTCTTCACATGGGTGAAGTATGTTTTCAAAACAGAGTACGGCTCTTAGAGGATCCCACCCCTCTTTTTTTTTTTTATTTAACGAGATTAATTCACATGTGTGAAGTAAATTTGCAATCAGAGTAAGGCCCTTAAAAGAGCCTTTTTTTTTTTTTTTTTTTATCAGAAATTCTTCATAGGTGAGAAATAACCTCTAAACCTAGTCCCAGTTATTGTTATTTTTTTTGCTAGGGTAGCTATGAATTGGGTTAAAAAATTCTGTGAATTGGTTTACAGAATTTTTTCGCAGGTTTACTTTTGTTGCTTCTTGACAGGCATGTCAGAGTAACCATAGCTTGGGGTGGTGTGATCACAAACAGAGTAACCATAGCTTGGGGTGGTGTGATCACAAACAGAGTAACCATAGCTTGGGGTGGTGTGATCACAAAATTACACCGATCGAGGTTTAAGATACTCGTTTAGAGTATGCAACATTTTGTCGGCCCTTAAAAGAGCCTTTTTTTTTTTTTTTTTTTTTTTTATCAGAAATTCTTCATAGGTGAGAAATAACCTCTAAACCTAGTCCCAATTATTGTTATTTTTTTTGCTAGGGTAGCTGTGAATTGGGTTCATTTCTGGAACTTTATTTAAGATAGTTTTTGGCCTTTTATAACTGTCAGTTTCATTGACAGTATAGTTAATGGCCGCTCTGACCAGAGGATTAGGATGAATCTTAGCTTTTTCATAGTATCTGTAAGCTAAGTCATACATCGTGTAATGGATGGAATTAATATTTAGCATGCTTCGGATAGCATGGTTTGAAGTTCTTCCATCAAGTCCAACCATATATCGTAGGGTTTTATTTTGAAATGAGGTAATCTTATTTTTCTGCTGTTTGTTGCAGTTACCCCAGATAGGACAGGCATAAGTAATAACAGGGCTGATACAGGCTTTCCATATCAAAGTTTTGTTTTTCCTGCTAAGCCTTTTATTTTTTATTATTGGCTGGAGACTTCCTCTGATCTTAAGGGATTTGGACACAGTTTCTTTAATATGCTTGTTCCAGTTTAGGTTGTGGTCCATGAAAAGTCCTAAATATTTAACATCATTTACCCAAGGTATTTTTTTTATACATTTCTATTTCAAAGTCTGGATTGTGATTGCATTTAATCCTAGAAAATAGAATTGCTTGAGTTTTTTCGGTATTGATTTTAATTTTCCAATCTAAGAAATATTTCTCAAGTTTTTCAACATAATGTTGCAACATGAAAGTTGCTTGATTTTTATTTTTGGAAGTATAAGCGAGTGCAGTGTCATCAGCATAGAGAGCTGTAGTCAGATTCCTGTTATTATAGTTGGGAAAGTCTGACGTAAAGATAGAATACAGCGTTGGTGCGAGTACACTGCCTTGAGGTACACCAGCTTCGATTTTTTTTTTTAACGATTTTTTCCCATTGATTTTTACACAGAATGTTCTGTTAGTGAGGTATGATTTGATTATGTGTATAATCCAGGGTGGGAAATCATGTGCTATTAGCTTGTAGATAATTGCCTCATGTGGGCATTTATCGAATGCTTTTGCCACATCCAGAAATATGGCTGCTGTGTGTTCCTTTTTTATAATTCCTTCAGCACATTTTTCAGTTATTCTAGAGAGTTGGTGCACCGTGGAGTGTTTATCTCTAAAACCTCCTTGAGTAAATGGAATTACTGGGAATTCCTCACAGAATTGTTGCATTCTAATAAGAATTATTTTTTCAAAGATTTTTCCCATGGTTGGGAGCAACGAAATCGGTCTGTGATTTTCAGGAATTGCCGGGTTTTTGCCTGGCTTGGGTAAAAGTATTACCTCTGCTGTCTTCCAAATATCAGGGAAGTAGTTTATTTTAATGGCACAATTGTATATTTTAGTAAGGGTTTGCACATATTCTTCCGGTAATGTTTTCATAATTTTATTATTTATGCCATCATTGCCTGGTGCCTTTTTATTTTTAAGATTATTAATATGAAACCTAACTTCCCTTTCACTGATGGGTAGTGGTTTTTCAAAGTCAGGAGGAACAAAAATTTTTTTTTGGCCCTTAAAAGGCCTTTTTTTATTTCTTATCTTTTCAGTTTCTGGCGTTCCGGACCCGCGAGAGGTCGTAGCACCTTTAACTTGTCTATCGGACGTAAAAGAGGCCGTAGCATTTTGTACTTTTGGCTGTTGTTTTCTTTGCCTTGTGCTTCTATTTTTTTTAAAAGAGACTTTCTGTTTGCTTTTAATTGGGGATGTTAATACAGGTTTTTTTTTACTTGTAAATTCTTCATAGAGTTGTGCACTTTGGGCGATGACTCTAGAATTTTCTACATCCTCCGCGTGTCTAAAATAAGTATTCAGGGCCTTTTTCATTTTAATGGCTACATCAGTGTCAGGGATGTCATTTATTTTAAACTGTTTTTCTAGTGAGTTTGCAAAAATTTCTGCTTTTTCTTCGTCAGTTCTAACTACCGTCCCATCTTCTTTTTGAAGGGGTGGGAGTAATTTGACATTTTTATTTTGCAAGCTCGACGTGAGATTCCATAGAGTCATTTTGTTTTTTTTATCCGAATTTTCAGAGTAGTCAATATGAGCCTCCTCTAATACTTGACCCCATGACCCATTCTCGAATTTTCTGATTTCTCTTTTAATTTGTCTATTTATGCAGCAATAAAGGTCATAGAACGTTTTATTTCTTGTTCTTTGCCACTTGCTTCGGTACCTATTTTTTTCTTTTATAAGTTCCAAAATTTCTTTGGGTAAATAGTACGGATTTTTTTTCTCTTTAGCAGGAGTTTGACATTCTTCCATAATTTTTTTAATGGAGAGGTTAAAGAGTTTAATAGCTGTGTCAGTTTCTTCTTTGCTATTACAGTCTCCAATTACTGGGGGTGGCACTAGTTTAATTTTCCCTTCAAATTGCTTGAAGTTAGTGACCATTTTGGGTGCTACCTTCACAGTTTTGTCAGTATAAAGCTGGAGGTGAACTGGATTGTGGTCAGAGGAGAGTGCCGCCTCAGTATGAATTTCAAAGTAATATTTATTATTCTTCAGGAGTGCAAAATCTAGTATATTGCTAGTTCCTCTGAGCGCCGTTCGTGTGGGTTCAGAAGGCGCCCCCAAGTCAATGTTTTGGTTTAAAAGATATCTGAAAATATTGTTCCCACTTTTATTAGCTCTTGGGCAGTGCCAATAGCGGTGTTTACTATTAAAATCTCCCGCAATGACCGTAGGAATATTTTCTTCGAAAAGCTTATCTAGAGCTTCCCTGGTAATAGTGTGTTTGGGATGATTGTATAGTGCCGTAAATTTAATCGGGTTATTTTTTGTTTGAATAATAACCGAGTGCACTTCCATGCCATCCTCTGTGTTGCATATCGCTTCACTTTGCTCTAGTTTATCTTTCACTGCGATCAAAATTCCCCCACTTTGGGAGGTTTTGTCTTTTCTGTAAACCTTGTAGTTGGGAATTTTGAATTTAATTCTGTCCGTTAGCCAGGATTCATTAATTAGCGCAATATCAATTTTTTTGTATTTTAGGTAGGCTAAGAATTCTCTATGCTGCCTTTTGATGCCTTGCGCATTCCAAATTAATATGTTAAGTCCATTTGTTTCAGAGGAAAGAAATTCGTCCTCGGTTTTTTTTTCATCATTTTTTACTGTATCAATTTTATTTATATTGCTGTTAATTTCGATAACTTGGTCAGAATTGCAATTGATTGCTTCCTTGCTTTTGACCAGTTTGGCAGCTAATTCTGCTATTTGATTGATGGTCCATTCAACATTTTTTTGTTTTTTATCGGTTTCTCCATTTATTTTTTTTTCCGTAAGTTTCTCACTCGTGGACATTCCTTTAACTTTTTTAATTAATAGGTCAAATTTGCTTTCTTCCTCAGAGAATGAGGGAAAGGTTTCACTAAGAGGGCGTTTTTCTTCCTCAGAGAAGGAGGAAAATGAACGGCCCTTAAAAATGCCGTTGTTTTTTTTCCCCCTTCCTCAGAGAAGGAGGAATATGAACGGCCCTTAAAAATGCCGTTGTTTTTTTTTCCCCCTTCCTCAGAGAAAGAGGAAAATGAACGGTCCCTAAATATGCCGTTGTTTTTTTCTTCATCGTTGTTATTAGCATACTGCAATTGAGCCTCTTCATTACAGTTATTTTTTTCTGCCTCTTTAATTTCTTTGCTAAGCCTGCCAGCGAAATATTTTGGTTTTTCCACGGTTGGAGTAACCAGTTTTTTTGCTTATGCGTAGCATTTTCATCTATATTTTTATCAACATCAACAATTAATTTCTCTATCACTTTTGTGTTTTGGAATTTTTTTGCGATATTTTTTTATTTCTTCTTGGGGCACAGAATTCTGTATCCGGCCCTTAAAAGGGCCTTTTTTTTCTCGCCTAGATATTTGTCAACATCGGCAATCAATTTCTCTGTCACATTTGTGTTGTGGAAATTTTTGCGATGTTTTTCAATCCTTTCTTTTAGCACAGAGTTCTGTACATTGCTTTTAGGGACAACTCTTTTTTTTCTCTGTGTAATAAATTAATATTACGCAGGTATTTATTTGTGTCATTTTTCATTAATTCTGTGTCATTTACAGCATTCTTTATTTTTGAGCTTAACTTATGCTCATAAGATGACTGAGGTTGTTCTTTTATTTCAACCCTTTTTGTGTTTTGTATTTGCACAGTAACTTTATTGAAAAAGTACTCGGCCCCAAAAAGGGCCTTTTTTTTTTTTTCATTGCAAAAGCCTGACGCCGAAGCTGTCTCAGGTCTGTTTTCTATAAAACCTTCCTTTTGGGTAAGGTTGTCCGGAATTTTCTCGGACTTTTCATAAATCATATCTGGTATTTTCTCAGATATTCCATCGCCCGGGCATCCCACCGGTGTTTTATTGAAATCTGAAAATTTTACAAATATCCCATCGCCCGGGCATCTCTCCGGTGTTTTAATGATATCTGAGATTTTATCAGATATCCCATCGCCCGAGCATCTCTTCGGTGTTTTAATGATATTTGTAATTTTTTCAGAAATCCCATCGCCCGGGCATCTCACCGGTGTTTTTTTCATATCTGATATTTTCTCAGATATTATGTCTGGAATTGGCACAGACATACAAGAGTCATCGACAACTTTTTTGTCAGATGACGTGCCTAGAATTTTCTGAGGCACAGAATAAGAAAGTTTTTTACCTACCAATCTTCTTCTTGTTCTTTTTTGGATACTATGACAAAGTTCCGGCGGAAGGTTCTTAATTCTTCTAGATCTTCTTGGATCTGGCTTTTCAGTTGACTCCGGATTTCCCGTGAAAGTAGATGTGGAACGGGAAACGGCATCGCTTTTCTTGGCATCAGGCTTTTGCTCTACAACATCAGAACTTGAAATTCTCTTAATTTTTTTGGATGGGCTTGAAGCTGAAACGAAGAGAAGTGGATTCGAGAAAATTTTAATTGAGCTTTGAAAAAAGCTTAACAACTAAAAGATCCCCTAACCGGACTGATTCGGATAGACTGGTAACCCAGAAACTATCTAATCGCAGATTTTGGTCTTTACCGTAACGGCTTTTATATATCGAATTTTTTCGATTCCAGTCAAGAGTTACATTATAAATAGGGTAACGCCCACATCTTCGAGACTAAAACGGTAAAACCCACTGATTTGATAAAGCAGTTCTTATCTTCAAACGGTTTGTTTTCGGGAATGTACGAAAGGATGTACTTTTTATTTTCAATCTCTACCGAGCTTGTGTGCAATTTAGATTATCATAATTTATTGGAGCACCGAATATTTAGAATCAACAAACCGTTGCTCTAAAGAAAAGAAAAAATTGAAGAAATCCAAATGTTTAAACGAACGGTTGATGTGTGAATTTTTGAAATTATTTAAAAGGTAGTAGCAAAATAGTAGAAATCTTGATTTCATTAAAAATATGAAAGGGATTTGAATTCCTTTAAACCAACTGCGCAAAACATTCCTGTCCGAATATACAGTATCTGCGGCAAAATGAACAGTGAAGGAATATGCATTTTTTGTTCATTTTACATTCCAATTTTTTTAAATACAAATACCTTAAAAATGTTGTACCAGAAATGGGAAAAAGCTCATATGAATCATATTTCAGTCCTCAGTAATTCATTTTTCCACACATTGCTGCTTATTTTTCAAATATGTCAATAGTTTGTGATTAACATCAATATAGGCATTCTGAATTGTACATATAAAGAAGTTGCACTGATTTAATAGAAAAATTTATATGATTAACAATCAATGTAAATTGTTGCTGCGATTTACATTTTTTGTTAAATTTTCAGCAAACTTGGCAATATGCCAAGTAAAAATACATTACTAATTGGGTTTTAGCTAACAGATTTACTGCATTTAAATGACATTTTTGTTTTGCTACTTTCCGAAGCTACGATAAACAGTATGCTTTACTCCCCTTCCTTGTAGGAAATGTTGTGATACCTTAGTGAGATTCAAAGTTCTGCAGAATTCTACAAGGAATTCTTTCAGAATGTAATATGAAATGCCTGAAAACCTAACTACATGAATTAGATAATTAAGGTAGTTTACGGTGGATTTTTTCACCCTGGAAAAAAGCCTTTCCACATGAAATAATATTACACTTTCTAGATGAGAAATTATTACTGGTGGAAATAAAATATTTTTTTATTTCATAGAAAAATTATCTTACACACGAACTTAAAAGATTTGTGAGAAGAATGGTATTCCTGAATAAGAATTTAACAGGCAATTTATGCTCCATTGAAATTAAGGATAAATATATAGAGACCCGATATTTCCTGACACCAGGTACCGGACCTCGGTTTAAGCGGATAAAATATTGTACTTGGGACCTTAATGAAACTAAGTGGACTTATGAAATATGAAATAAAGCAAGCAAATAAACGAACGTGTTCAAATATTATTTTTGAACATATCCGTTTATTAACTTTCGTGAAATAATGCATAACCCCTTACGTTACAGCACACATCACATGAAATAATGCAAAACCCAATGCGTTACAGCAGTAAAAGGTAGCTGTGTGCGATTCCTATGTCCAGAAAATCAAAAAAAAAACTTGCTATAAATTGGAATTAAATGTTTTTCTGAAAGTCCTAAACATTGCAATGTTATTGACCAAAATTAGTATAATGATACATTTTTAAAGGTGAAAAATTCCATTGGAATTATTATTAATGAAATTTACTTAAATGAATTAAATGACATATGTAACCAGATGTTTCCATATGTTTCATATGTGGACCAATAGGAAGCGTACATTACTTGGGTAAGCACCATGTATTGATGGCGTGAACACATTATTGTATATACTGTATATTGATCATAAGATATGTTTCCAGTGTCGGGTCGCTGCTCCAATTTAAAAAATATGTATATTTACGATTATATATTTTACCACACCAAAATCCTATTTGTTAATCGCGGATGTACAACTGAGCACCTTCTGTGAAACACCATGTAAAATTTAGTTCATCTGATATTTTGGTTTGTTACTGACAGAAATAAGTACAGATTGTACAACGCCAAGTCATTGAAACAAATTTAATAATGGAATTTGGACTCTAGTTGATTTCCTGTTTGTCTCTTATCATAGTTCCCAAAAATTTCAGCACTTTCTTAACTGTATCGGCAGTGATATTCGACCTTCCATTTTTATTGGGTCCCTTTAATGTTTAGTCTCTGTTGTGTAGCCTCGTTCACACATACAAATTTTAGGGACACATTTTACATTTTATTTCTACCTGTGCAGACATCTATCGGCCTGTACTAAACCCCTGCTTCCAAAGACAGCAGAATGTTAACGTGCTTAAGGGACATTACTAAAAAATTGAGAACATTTTCATACTCCTAAAATCTTAAGCAAAAAAAAAAAAAAAAAAAAAAAAGCCCACAAACTTGTTAATGTATAGTAAATGACAACTTTCAAAGGTAAAGCTCCTATACGGGATTTATTTTTTCGTGATGAAAATTTGTTCTCTAGTACAAGTAAGGTACCAGAGACAAGAGGTTTTCAAATCGAACAGTTTAAAGGAGAAATATAGGGGGAAACATGATATTAGTCTACGTCTGCTTGCGGAAAATTTTGCATAACAGAAAAGTTCAAAACAGGCGAAAATTATTCTAAATAAAAAAATCCATGCTAAAGGAAAAATAACTTTTCAAATGCGTCTCCCGGAAGCAGAAATAGCGAAAAAAAAAAAAAAAAAAGGTTTCTACCTTTAGGCAGCTAGCAGGAAATCTATCGGCTTTACAAAGAGCATAATGCTCCACATATCTGGTGTACCCAATTTCCTCATATACTAGCCCAAAGTGTTCTACAAGGTAAATAACATCCGATGACAGGAGTAGTATCGAAATATTTTTTTATAAATCGCATATGTAAAAGCAGTGATTTTGCGAAAAAGCGGCAAAATTGTACCCTATTTTGGGAAAGAAAATACACACACAGAGATTGCACAGTTAGTAGTATCTGACCGAAAAAATAAGTTTTTCAATTGGGTTTTTAGAACCGCAAATATTGCTGTAAATGGAATGGTGGCCTTACGCCCTCTGATGCCAGGAAACGCTCTCCAACAAAGAAATAATTTTTCAAATCGGACTCTTGGAAGCCGAAATATCGATAAAGATAAGATATGCGTTTAAGCTTCCTGGCAGAAAAACCATCGATTATTTAAAGAAGAATGTATTCCTAAAATGTTTTTTGATGCGAGCGGTATCGGTCCACGAAATAATGTTTTCAATCGAGTTTCCAGGAGTTCAGATTTTGATGCAAATACATCAAATGGAGAAATTAACTCTTACGCCTCCTGGAGGCTAAACCATCCTTTATAAAATATTAGAAATTGTATGCAAGGGATTTCCCATCAGGAGCTGTAACCAGTGCAGAAAGAATTTTTCGATTCGGTGTTTTAGGCGCAGAGATATCCGGGAAAACGCAATTCACCATTACGCAGCCTTGCGGAAAATCTATGCATTACTTGAAAATTTCGAAATTATATGAGGAAAATTTTCCACCGGAAAAATTATATTGAAAGAAATAAGATGTATGTCTACGCCCCCTGGCTGAGAAACCATGCATTATTTTAGGAAGAAAATATTCTCAAATGTTCATTGATATCAGCCGTATCGGTTCACGACAGGATTTTTTCAATCGAGCTTTTAAAGTTAAGATTTTGCGGCAAATACGTACGAAGCAGAAATTAACTATGGTAGATATTAAGCTTAGTTGCAGTTTATATCTTTAAAATATGGAATATCCTTTCCAAAAGATATTCAAAATTTAAAAGATCAGCTTTGTGCCGCGAATGGCCTGGTTGGCAACGTTCGTGATTGCCACGGAAGGGACCACAGTTTCGATCCCAGGCTGGTACGAACACTCGAACCACTAAACATTGGCCGTGAGTCGAATGGGCATGTATATTCGTCGGATCCCTGGTACTGGCCCCCGGTAATAAATAAGGGCGTCTTCCTCCCCCTTTCTAGTTCGCTTCCGTGTCTCTTTCCTATCGGGCACTCTAGCCCAAATCTCTTAGCTTCCTTTTTCTAAGGGTTGTTTAAGATCTGGGGTCAGACACTCCTTTCCAAAAATCCTCTACATTTGATCATCAATTTAAAAGATGATATCTGGCTGTGTTTCTTGCACAAAGGGCAATTTTTTTAAGGATTTAATAGGGAAGTATAGAATTACACAATTTGAAGTAATAATATATTTATTTGCTAATAACGTCTTAAAGGTGAGACAGCTGAAGATACGATAAAAAATTAGAAATGTCGACCACAGAAGTTAACAATATTATCAAGCTCTCAAAATTTCCGAAGTTAATTTGAAACGGATATGGGACTGACGTAGAAGCCCATAATTACCAAGAAACTTTCTCCAGAAATACTAAACCTGTGGTAGAGAAAAACGGGACTTCGGGATAGTTAATTAACGGATTTTGTTGATATCTTAAGCAGTAGCGCAGGTTATCATCAGCAGTTGTGATGCTTTGTGATCACCTCCTTCAAAAATTGACAGCAAACACCTGAGGAAGAAACAAAGCGCCATACAATGCAAGAAAATAATAATATAATAATAAAAAAATTGTTCTAATTACGATCAATGTAATTTCCGCTGTAAAAGCTTAATTTTTTATATGCAAAACTTGCATAAATATGTTGATAGTTTAGAGGCATACACACATATGCATGGTGCATAGGAAAGTCCCTTTTGCCTGGAATAACTTGCGAACGGAGAAAGGAATATTTACGCAAGCGAGATAACGGTATAGTAAAGCGACTACGCCAGGTCGAATGTAACCAATAGCAGCTTTCCTAGTGGCGAAATGCGGAAATCAGCCATTACAAATCGAAAACGAAAAGAGAGAGCACAATATTCAATAACAAAGTTGTAGAGCATCAATTATTTAGGACATAACAACATTTGTTTCACACGGCTAAGAAAAACTATCGTCTGATTACCCTAAAATGTCCGAAATCGATGCGCGACCTTTTGTTTGAACGTTTGAAGGGAATAGGCATAGGTATGAACAAATATACAGAATTTATTGCATACATGCGTACAATACAGTTTGATGACTTCAGACAAAACAAAAAAGGCAAATTGGCGGACAGTTAGAAAAAGTTAATGCCGAGTATTTTCGGAGAATTCGCCATTGCCAACGACATACATTTGTATTCGAGAAAGTAACTCTGCATGCACATTCCTCAGCATGGAAGGTGTCACACTATTGCAAGCATCTGTAACACGACGACGTAAATCCAGCAGACTTGTAGGCGCTGTTGCATACACCTGCTTTTTTACTTAACCACAGAAATCCAAGCTCGCCATTCTCACACAGTGTACGTTGACCTAAACTTCTCATCAGGGTACATCCTGCTACTGGGTTTTATATCGTAGATACTGTACAACGTCACAATCTGCATTTGCATACGCCTACATTTGCGAAATGTGAATATGCAGATTCGAATCGTCGCACATCGATTTGGGACATTTTAGGATATTCAGGGGACATTGTTTCTTATCCGTGTGAAACACATGTCGTTTTGTACTGATTAATTGATGCTCTACAACTTTGTTATTGGGAAGGTTTCTCTATTTCTTTTCGTTTTTGATTTACAATGGCTAACTTCCGCATTTCGCCACTAGTGACGCTGCTATTGGTTGCATTCGATTGGGCGTAGTTACTTTACTATACCGTTATCTTACTTGCATAACTGTAGCTCTCTCCGTTCCCAAGTTATTCCAGACTAAAAGGACTTTCCTATGCACCCTGTATAGGTGAAACCATGTAAATAAACAGTATGTGTGAAGGATGAAACACTGCTTTTGCATGAATGTAATACGGCTTCAATGAAACGTTTTCCATGCACAATAAATGGGGTGTTTAAAAGCTTCCCTTTGACGTCGCAGAATATTTCTTGAAATCTCACCGACTGATCCTCTGGAGAGATTCCTTAATTAGTATTGGTATTTCAGCAATTACGTAAAGTCTGACGTTGGTCTTCTTTGCTTTATTTCTATTTGCTTTCCAACGTGTGGGTGGATAGCGACTCTCTCCGCAATTATTCCTAATGGTAACGCTTGCTGTTGTCTAACGAAAAAGTGAATAGCAAAAAATATTCTTTCCCGGGAGCGAAAAGAGCACGTGCGAAAGGTAAATTGTGCTGTTTTTTTATTCTATGAAAACTCTCTGGACTTCTAAGAATAGTCCTTAAATGCACAGGTTCTGATATGCTTTAAGAGACGACAGATATTTTATTGGATTACAACGAAATGTAAAAGTGATATTGGTGCTCTGTAAATACTTTGATTTTGATAAATTTTATTCCTACTGGTTTTCATTGTGGTGCTACCTGTTGTACAATCGGAGTATAACTCACCGATGGGGAGCAATGACGAAGCTAAAATTGACCACGAAAGTCACTTTTGCAACGAAAGGTACCAAATTTTTGAGTACCTAAAGGTTCTTTACACTAATTTTCCTTAGGAGTAGACAACAGTTAAACAGATCAGATCATATGTAGAGGATTTCAGTAAGGTAGTGTCTGACCCATGTCTTAAACAACAGTCAGAAATAGGAAGGTAGGAGATTTCGACTAGAGTGCCCGATAGGAAAGTGACAAGGAAGCGACGTAGAAAGGCGCCATTATTTATTCCCGGGGGCCAGTACCCGGTGTCCGACGGCTTAACATGCCCATCCGACACACGGCGGATATTTAGTGTTTCGAGCTTGCGTTCCTGCCTGTGATCGACTCCGTTGGGTCATGAATATTGACCACTAGGCCACCTGCGGCCCACAGTAAAACAGTGAACAATCGTACGCATATTTACTATATTATTTTAACATTTTATTGAATGTACATAGCTCCATATTGCATTCAGCAGTTTAGGTACGTTCACAGATTTGCTGTTATTCTCTTTTACTTAATAACTTTTTACGGAATCTGTTTATGAAATTTAAACACAGAACAACATGTAAGGCAGGTAGTTTCTTCGTAATATTTTGTTTTCGTTTCCATCTGTATTAAACATTAATTATGATTTTTGATATTTTGCGTTTCCTTTTACAATTGCTATTACTATCTATACCACTTTCGTTGTAAACCCTCATTTCTTAATCTTGAAGAAATGTATCTCTTCTTGACAAATGTACCAAGTTTTGCATGTAACAGAACATCTTATCGTGTTATGTAACCGTGCACATGTGGTGTTGAAAAAAGGGAACTAATTTGGTTAACATACCTTTGAATTCTGCGAACAAAGGCAAAATGTGTACATTAGAAACCCGCTTAAACGTTTCCTTCTTGCACGTTTTTCTAATTTGTACAGAAACTTTCACAGGTTCAAAAATTCTGAATTGGTGTTAATGCTAAATTACATCATCAATTATACGTTATTCAAATTATCTTCGCATTCAAACGTTACATTTTTCTGTGTTGGGAGTTGAATTAAAAATTATAACAAGGTGAATAACGTTTTCAAAATTCATTCCAACCCCGCAGTTTAGCTGAAAATTTAGTGTTTTTCTTTACAATCCACTGTTACTTGCGTCTTTCGCTATCTCTATTTATTCTCAGCTAAAGGCTCTGTGCCTCACTCTGCAGAAAACAGGAGTTTTAGGCCATTTCAGTTAGCCCTTGCAGTAGACTACTGACTTTGCTTGACGTTGTCGTACCTGACATATTACTGCAGGACTTCTTTTGCATTCCTTAACCTGAATTGTCACCATGGTTTCACGATCCCGTAAATACCTTTTTTCAAAAGGCTATATGAATATTTTATGTGACATTTTTGAAAATCACAAGCTCATGAAACGTTTTTAGCTAGTAAATTAAAAAAAATCGTTTTTATCTCTAAAGACCATAATTAACAAAAGTCACGAGATCGTGGACAGTGAAATTTCTGCATGCCTTAAAAAAATGTATTTTCAGACTTGGAAGTATGCGAAGATCAAGCGCCTTTTCTAATTATTCGGCGTCGATAACTTTCTGATTAGAGTTCCGAAGTTCATTGAAAAAGCCAAAGAAGATGCAATGGTTTCCAATTCAGTGAACCAACACCCAAATTAAACGATGTGTCGAAACCGTTCGTTGTCTTTCTAAACTCCTTTTATAACTATAATACTAAGTGGAAAATAATACAATCCATCAATATCCTGGCAAATTTACTTCAATTTAGAAGCAAAAACAAATCAAAAATTAATTATATTTCAAATCACGCCCATGATTTAAGAGCTTATACAGATGCTGAGGATACTGCAGAGAAACATGGAAAGGCGCATGCTTGGGGAAAACAGAAGGATGAGAAGAATTAAAGACACAATAAAAAAATCGTGAGAAATGGGATACATGTTCTGCCCCACGAATTTAAACCGTCGCACAGCTGAAATGCTAGTCATAATGTTTTGAAAGGAAGAAAATACCCAGAAAATGCATAGGAACGAAATGGATGGAATAATTCGGAAAGCAAACCGGAATAGTTTTTAAACTGAACGCTCAAAGCATCTGCCGAGTGATAACTGAACTGTGATCAATCCTATCAAAATGAGATGCGGCCAGCTGACTACGTGCTTTCGAGAAGGCGCGATTAGTCGTCCAACGTGATATATATAAGGTGTGAGTGGAGCAGTAGGCACTCAAATTGGCAGCGTGATGGGTAAACGGAATAATTTATAGGATTTTGAGAAAGAACAGACGTTGGGAACTCCGAAAACGGAGGCTTCGTTTTCCGAAATGGCTAAACTGGTGAGTTGTTCCCGAGCCCTTGTATTTAAGGGTATCAGGATAGGCGCGAAAATCGTCAAACACCGACGGGTAGGTAAAACTGAACAGGACAGCGAAAAGTTGATGTTAAACCTGAGCGCCGCATCCAACGAGTAGTGCAGGCCAACAGACACAACATTTTTCCATAAGTGATAACCGAATACAACAGAGGTCAGCCCGGAAGTGTATCAGGCATGGCCATACGTTGCACGCTCTGGACGAAGCAGCAGACGAACCCGACGTTATCTTGTCCAAACCATGGTTCATTAGTCCAAAAGTCATGCCAGGTGCAAAGGCTATTCAAGCTGGTCGTCGGTATCTGGGAAAAAGCGTGCTTGCCTAACGAGTCGTGCTTTACTCCACAACCTGGATAGTAGTGTTTATATTCTGCACAAACAACCTGAAGCACTCGATGTATCCTGCATGGTCTCCACTGCCTAAACTCTTGGAGGCAGTTGTATGATGCGCGGGATACTTACCTGACAGGAATTTGGGAATCTGGGACAAGTTCCTGCCGTTAATGTCAGAACCACTGGAACAACGTATTACTTTTGTCTACCATCGTGAATTGATTGACTACAGTTTACACGCAGTAATGCTGCCCTTTTTTCGAGTGGCGACGTCATCTTAATGAGCCGAGCTTAGCACAGTTCAGACATCCAGAATATCGATTGCTCTCCAAATTTTCTCGATATCATATCTGTCCACTAGAGCATTTGTGGGACACTATTGAACGGCATATCAGTCGTCTGGATACACTAATTACCTCCATAACTACATTGAAGTCCGTATTACACGTAGCCTGATTGGCCATACCTACTGACTGCTTTTTGCATTTTATTGAATGGATGTCATGTCGGATAGCTGCTGTAATGCGGTTGATAGAAAACCTACTAACTGTATTAAGTAGGTGGTCACAATTCCCTTATCATTCAGTATATGTGCGTAGATATAGTGATACTCATTGTGTTATGCCGCGTATTTTCCAACAAAGTTGGGCTCGAGCTGCTTTACGTGTGACGGGGCTCACAAGGATATGTCACTTAGGGCATTTGGGTATTTGTCACAAAAACCGACCACATGAAACCGACGTGTACGCCCCTAGCGGTGAAGTGCTAACCTCCCTCGCTGAAACCGAAAATTTTAGTGATGCAGCAAAAATATCAAAGTTCGTGAGAAACATTCGTTTATTGCTTTTCGGTTACAAAAAGAGGAGTCGATGGGATCATGTTCTCTGTACACTAGCTAGGGTAAAGTATTTTTTCTGAATTAATTCACCAGTAGTACCCCTGAAGCCGAGCCATCATTTTTACGCTGCATTCATTTAGGAAACGAGTTGCACGCATGTTTAGCATATAAACAATTAATTTCTGTCCGAAAGCGTTACCTTCCCTTTGTTTTTATGAACATTTTCATTATAATCGGTAGTAAAATAATTTCCAATAATTCGGCCACATTTATTAAATCACACAATGGATCATCATCATCCTCATCATCATTGTCAACCATTATCAATCCACTGCTGGACGAAGGTCTCCCCAAGTTTCCTCCACAACGGTCTATCTTGTGCCAGTCTCCTCCATGTCACTCCCGCATACTTTCGAATTTCATCCACCCATCTTCCATGTGGTCTTCTTCTGGGTCTTTTCCTGTCATTTGGAATCCAATCTAAAATTTCGGCTGTCCATCGATGGTCTGTTCTTCTGGCAGTATGTCCAGCCCATTGCCATTTCAGGGATTTAACTCTGATCATGATGTCTTCCACTCTTGTCATTTTTCGGATCCACGTGTTCCTCTTCTTATCTCTCATGGTTACACCAAGCATGCACCTCTCCATGCTCCTTTCAGTTGTCTGCAGCCTTTGTATGTCTCTTTTAGCTAAGGTCCACGTCTCTGCACCATACGTAAGCACTGGAAGGATGCATTGATCAAACACTTTTCTTTTAAGACATAATGGCATATTGCTCTTGAAAATTATGCTGTTTCTTCCAAAAGCTCTATAGGCAAGTTTTGTACGCCGATTAATTTCTTCACCTATGTGACCCTCACGTGATATCTGCTGTCCAAGATAAACGTACGTGTCTGTTATCTCCAGCTTTTCTCCATCAATCGATAAATCTTCATTTCTTGTAAAAGCATTGTACATCACTTTTGTCTTCTGAAAGTTCATTTTTAATCCCACTTCTTTACTCTTGTCAGCAAGTTCCTGGATCATACTCTGTAGCTCTGATGGGGTAGTTGCAAAAATGACTATGTAATCAGCAAAACGAAGGTGGGTTAGATAATCTCCATTAATCTTTATCCCTTTGTTTTCCCAGTTCAGTGATTGAAAGACATTTTCCAATGTGGCATTAAAGAGCATCGGAGATATGGTGTCACCTTGTCTCACCCCTTTTCCAATTTTTATGTGTGTTGTATTTTTAAACAGCCGAATCTTTGCACTTGCATTTTCATAGATGTTATTAATAATATTAATGTATGCATCTTCAATACCGCAGGATTTCAGAGCCATTGCAACTGCTGATGGTTTCACCGAATCAAAGGCTTTTTCATAATCGATAAAAGCCATGCACAATGGAAGTTCATATTCCCTCGCTCTTTCAATTAGTTCTCTCAGTACGTGAATATGATCTATTGTGCTGTAGCCACTCCTGAATCCAGCTTGTTCTCTCGGTTGAGCCATGTCCAGTGTCACCTTCAAGCGGTATGAAAGAACTTTAGTGAAGATTTTATAAACCACTGATAGGAGGCTGATAGGTCTGTAGTTCCTGAGATCCTCAATGTCACCTTTTTTATGCAGCAGGATCATTGTAGCGTTGTTCCGATCCTCAGGAATCTTCCCTTCATTAAGGCATCGAGTGAAAATTTGGGCGAGTACTGTTTCGATTTCTCCACTTGCTTCTTGTATGATGTCTACAGTAATTCGATCTTCTCCTGGAGCTTTTCCCCGCTTCATGTTCTTGATTGCATGTGCAACTTCTGCTGGGAGGACTGGAAGAACTCTGGTACTGGTAATTTTCATGATGTCTGGAGTACATGCATAATCCTTTTCATATCATTTGGAGTAGAAATCTTTCACTCTTGTCAAAATTTCGCCTCTATTTCTTGTTACAGAACCATCTTCTTTTCTCAGTGCCATTATATGTTTTCTTCCCTTACTGAGATGTCCTTTTGCTATCTTTAGGCTTTGGTTGTTTTCAATTGCTTTCCTCACTAGTTCACAGTTGAATTTCCTTACGTCTTCAGTGATACTTTTTCTTACTGTCTTGCATAGCTCCATATATTCCACTTTGGAAGTCACATTTTCTTTAGTTGTCCTCATTATCTCTTCTTTTTTGCATCAACATTTTGGTTTTTCCTGATAATTTGTTCACATGCAATTTGTTCTTAGACCCAGCTAATTTTGTTGCCGTTTCCATAAGAGCTTTGGTTACTTTTCTGTTAACTTCAGAAATATCCTTTTCTTCCGATGTTAGGCCTTCTAAAGCAGAGAATCTGTTCTTCAGTTCCAATTTGAAGGTATTATGGTGTTTTTAAGGTTGGTTATGTCAATACATTTTGTTTGTCTTATGAGCTTGCTACGTTCGAGTTTAGTGTTGAGGTGCATCTTACATCTCACCAATCTATGGTCACTGCCTGTGTTGAACTTGTTTAGCACACTGCAGTCTTCTATGACGAATTTTTTGTTACACATAATAAAATCAATTTCACTTGTCGTCCCATTTGGATATCTCCATGTCCATTTCCTGTGTGGCTTTTTCTTGAAAAAGGAGTTCAAGATGAAAAACCCTTCTGCCTCTGCAAACTCTACGAGAATATTTCCACGCTGGTTTCTGTTGCCGTGACCGAATTTACCTACTGAAGTTTCATTCTGTTGCCGATGCCCTATTTTTGCATTGAAATCTCCCATAATTATCTTCAAGTGCTGCTTACCTTTATTATTTAGATCACGAATTTCCTCTTAAAATTCTTCAATTTCTTCTTCAGCATGACTTGTGGCGGGTGCATAAGTTTGAATATTCTGAGCCTGGTATCATCTCGAGAGTTGGATAACGAGTCGCGCAGCTCTTGCAGAGGAACTTTCAACTTCTACAACTTTATCCTTCAGTTTCTTGTTTATTATAAATCCAACACCACTAGTTCTGCCAGTATCTGTCCCACGATTGTAGAAGAGATGTCCACTTTTCAGTTCAATGAGATCTTCTCCTTTTCTCCTTACCTCACTTAGCCCGACGATGTCCCACTTGATCCTTTGTAGTTCCTCTTCCAATTCAAGAAGCCTTGAATCAGAAGATAGGGAGCGTCCGTTATACGTCGCCAAGGTCAGCATCAGATGGCAGCCTAGTCCGGTCCTCCGGGGATTCTTAGCACCCTCTGCCTTCATGTCGCACTGGCCGCTGCCTTGGCCAGGTACATTCCAGCTGCCGGAGACTGAGGGCCAAGATTTAAGTTGTGGAGTCATTTTGGAGGGGTTTGGCCATAACTCACCACGCTGGCCAAGCGGGTTGGTGAGTGTGGGATAGCATTTCCTCTAATCCCGATGGTATAGTTATACCGCTATTGGCGGTCGTCAGAGCCCCTTTAGTGGGAACAGGATGTACCACGAGAAGGCGGGGTTGACATTTGTCAAGGAGAGGTTGTGATGTTACGCATCACCTGACCTTACATCCCACATAAAATTCTCAGTACGGATTTTCCTTCCTTACACAATGGATATAACGAAGGAAATCCGTACTGAGAATTTTATCATGGGAACCTGTTTTTCATTTAAAAAATCGATTATAGTAATAAATAGAAACTTATACTGCCAAAACTTCTGGTAATATCTTAATTCCTGAAATTTGGCAAGGTGCCAAATAGTTGCGAAGTCAGTTGTTTTATAGTCTTTCACTACATTTTCAAATGATGTAGTTATGACGAAATTTAACTAGAAAAGCAAATTTAAGTTGCTAAAAAATGTTTCAGTCTACATGTTCAGATAATTGGAAAATCTGACGTCAAAAATGTACCTTCCAGGACCTCCGAAATATTTTGTTTTGAAGAAATATGATTAGGAAAGCAATTTCATTTTCAAGCAATTTTAGTCTACACACATATTCTGAAATTTCGAAAATTGGACATCACGAATTTTAATCTATAAATCTTTATTAATCATGAAGTAAAAATGTTAGAATTTTGCGTGAAATAATTAAGACAAAAATTCCACCTATTTTTATTTTGCATCTTTGCTGAAAATCAGTGATTTGTTAACAAGACAATTTGGATCTGCAGATAAAAAAAAATCTACGACAAATGCATATGGGAAAACATTTCTTCCAGAACGTTAATTTATGATAAAACAAAATGACTAATTACTTCATTGCACGGAAGTGGTTCTGAAACACTAGTATTTGACAAATATGTTGTTATGCTGTCCTTTGCGGTTTTCAATATTTTCTTCATTTTCATTTTTCTTTATTGATATGAAGATACCTTCATCGTTCATTTCGTAAGCAACTCCATTCTCATTTGCAAACACAAGATATTCCAGTGAACGCCATTTTGGTAAAAATCGATTTAGCCTGTGATTGTCATAATGCTTCTATAAATTTTGATAACTGCTATTTTCCCGCCAAAGCATGTTTGTCTTTTTGAAACCGCAATGGTTTCTCCGGATGGAGATGAAAAATTAATACCTGCGTCATGAGCACTAAACACGTCATTTAATCTGAATGAACTAATGAGAGCATACACGTCTCTCATTTTATTAACACGTTCCGCAGCCTAACGAATGCCTGACCAGAGATCCTTTGGCCAACTCACGCGTACAATACCTTAAATTGATTTAGATATTGGACACTGGTCGGAAAATCCTATTGGCTAACAGCAGTTGCAAGCTGCAGTGGTTTCTCAGGCATTAATGATTCATTACATGGCACACTCTACGTATAGAAGTTTCACGTGAAGAGCGTTGAGTCGTTATTTTAAAATTTCGATAGTCACGTTCTCTTGCTCTCTGTCTGAATGGCCCAATTGCAATTGTTGTTCAGTGTTGTTTTCGACATTGTAAGAAAGGCGATAGTGTTACCAGAATGCTTCCATGTCGTGTAGCAAAAGTACCATTTTTTACACTGCAGAATTTATGTCACCGGTCATTAAATTTTTGTTTTAGTTAATTACGTTCTTTTTGAAATACTCATTTTGTAAAACGGACAACGAATAATGCATAGACACACATGCGTCTTGAAGAACATGAGTGAAGAAACTGGTTTGCATAGCTTCACATCATTGGTTTGTATCCAAACAGGTCTGAGCTGCTACAGGCTTAATGAGATGTGGGATATATCTGCCTGAAATGGATTTTCAATTCTATAAAATTACACCGCGGGAATCTGATTCCACCGCTTTTGGTGGAGTTGTAAATCATGTTCTAGAAGGCACTTTGTCTTGCAACATCAATCTATAATTTTTTTATAAAGAAAAAATTAAGAAAATTAAATCTCTTATGCGGAAATTAAAAAAAATATATTATCTCAATAGCATTTTTGAAGCCGTATGATTTTACTTTGGTTAAGCAAAATTTTACCGTTACGAAATGTATCAACCTTCCATAATAATTGTGACAATATTGCTTGAAGCACTCTCTTGTCCTTATTTCCCATTCATATCGAAACTAATACACCTGCAGAAATAACGAATTCCAGCCCAACTTGCCGAAGCTTACTGTATTTGATGACTGAAAGGGGGCTTCTCGTGTGAGTTTCATTTCTTGTTACAAGATGTGTTTCCTTTTAGACGTTAAAGTCATGTAGCATCAAAAGAACACAAAATGGTAAAATATATTTTACGTTTGATAATTATCTTCATCACAAAATTGTGCAAAATCGTAGTCATAGGAAGTAATCAAATTTGAACAAAGAACTTGCAAATCAGTAGGCTAGTCAAACGCAAGACTTGGTTTCTTGCAGTAAGGAGGCGGGTTTCCTGCCCAGTCATTAAGACAACGCATAACATTCACAAAAGAAATTAAGAAAGTTATTATTTTTTTTAATAATAATTTTTGTCACACAGGCACTCAGTTAGGACACGGAGGTGATGGTTTTTCTAAATTATTTTACTTGAGTTTCAGAAATTATTTCGCAAGACGAAATCGTACAGATAGTTGAGAGATGAGAAACACCACATTAAGATTTAGCAGTCTTCTGAAACAATTTTTTATTCATATAGGTGCCCATTTTGGCACCGAGGTTTTGGGTTTTTCTCAATTATTTTACGTCAGTTTCTGAAATTTATTTGGAAGGCGAAATCGAACAGGTAGTGGAAAGGTGAATAACGCCGCAATATGGGAGTTACCCTTCTGAAATGTTTAAATACACTGACGGAAAAAAAATCCCAACACCAAGAAGGGGTTGTATTAGATAAACGACAGTTGGTAGGCGGTGAGAGTACATCTGTAAGATGACGTCAATGCAAATTTCGCGCTCGACGCACACGTGTGGCGGTAGTAGCGCCCCTCGGAACATGCAAAGCAGGTTTGCTGTAAATACGCGCTTTAACGTTCGTGAGCGTTGGTTATCGTTGAGATTCGACGTAGGGTGTTGATGTTAGTCAAAAGTGCCTTTAAGAAGACGAAAAAACCATTATCAACAGCTCGCGGAGTTTGAACGAGGTCGTGAAATAGGGCTACGAGAAAGAAGATATTCCTTCCGCAATATTGCAGAACGACTTCGCAGGAATGTAGCCAATGTGCATGATTGTTGGCAGCGGTGGTCAAGGGAAGGTACTGCCTCAAGAAAACCGGGTTCCGGCCGGCCACATGGCACTACTAAGAGGGAAGGCCGCCGTGTACGGCATATGGCCGTGGCGCATCGTACCGCATCTGCGGCAGCAATTCGAGCTGCATTTGCCACCGCAGTGACACAACGAACTGTTAGAAATCGGTTACGTGAAGGACAGCTCAAAGCCAGACTCCCTGTAGAGTGCATTCCACTTACTCCAAACCACTGCCGTTTGCGACCTCAGTGGTGTCAAGCTAGAGCTCATCGGAGGACGGAGCGGAGATCTGTTGTGTTTTCTGATGAAAGCCGGTTCTGCCAGTGTGCCAGTGATGGCCGTGTGTTGGATAGAAGGAGGCCAGGTGAGCGCCTGCAACCAAGCTGTCTGCGGCCGAGACTCACTGGACCTACACCTGGAATTATGGTCTGGGGAGCAATTTCCTATGACAGCAGGAGCACTCTCGTTGTTATCCCACGCACATTGACGGCACAGTTGTACGTCGGTCTGGTAATTCAACCTGTTGTGCTGCCATTCATGAACAGCATTCCAGGGGATGTTTTCCAACAGGATAACGCTCCCCCGCATACCGCTGTTTGAACCCAACATGCTCTACAGAGTGTCGATATGTTGCCGTGGCCTGCTAGATCACCATATCTTTCACCAATCGAGCCTGTTTGGGACATCATTAGACGACAACTCCAGCGTCATCCACAACCAGCATTAACCGTCCATGTATTGACCGACCAAGTGCAACAGGCATGGAACTCCATCCCACAAACTGACATCCAGCACCTGTGAGACACAATGCATGAACGTTTGCGTGCTTGCATTCAACATTCTGGCGGTTGCACCTGTTATTAATGCACCAGCATTTCACATTTAAAATGTCTCTTCTCGTGCTTACAAAAAGCTGTGATCTTGAAACCTTAATCGATTAAATATGTCCCGTATACAAATGTATTGCAGCAATTTCATTCCTCTACAACTATTTGTTCGTGGTGTTGGGATTTTTTTCCGTCAGTGTATTTAAAAAAAAATTAAGTTGCGATGTGTTTCAAAACTCGTATAACTATTTAAATGCTATTTATTTATATGATGTTTATCGATCGAATACAAAAAACACGAACTGAATGTTGAAACATTGGGGCAACTCCAATCGTTCAGAACCTATCGAACGGTTAATGTATTTTGCACCTAACCATAGACAAGTCTACTGCAACTTAGCTAGGCAACAGCTTTCTCATTCGGGAAAAAGACTTGACGCCGTAGATCGCGCCTTTAGAAAGGAGGAAGGAGCAGGTGCTCCACAGGAAAGATCAGAATGAAAAGAAGGTGAAGAGAGAAGTGAGAGTGTATGCGTTGCTAATATGTTAAAGCGGAACGATAAGTGATGAAGCAAGCTGAACAAATCCAGACATTGAGCAATCACTCTGCATTACTTAGGTTAGAAAGTTCTAGCCGGGCTATTGAGTTGAATGAATAAATAGGGAGAAAAGGTAATTTGAACTTAGTTAATTTATTTTCAGCGAAGGAAATTCATAATTTATCGTAGTTGATCCATTGAATAAATGTTGAAAAACCTGCTAGTCGTCTTGCAAGGAAAAACTAATTACTAGTATAATGTTATCAAGGGTGGAGTACTATTGTTTTTAATGTAATGAGGCTGTGCAGTCAACTTGCATTAATCTGATGAAAATACTTTCGCAATATCTAGACGTTCTTGTTTGAAATTTAATTTAGTTTAATCGGAGGTAAAAAGTGGATTAAAGTATGAGGGCAATTTTTATATATATTTCAATGAAATATGTATGTTGCTATGCTGTCAAAATAGGTGAGTACCCAATCACAGTGCTGTATTCGAGAGTATTCTAAACAAACAACTGTCGATTGAAATGTTCAAACTCATGAAAATTTATCTCGAATTAATTCACTGAGTTTCAACAATTGATTGGTGAAAATTGACTTCATAGTAATTATTCTAACATTTTTTACATCAGAGCTCGTAAAAATTCATCGGAAATATTCCGACATATTTTTTACTTTAAGGCTCGTAATAACATAAATCTGCTATTTTTATTTTATAACGTTTAACTGGTTAAATTTAAGGTCAAAAAGAATTTCAAACGCAATAAATCTGCTTCTATTTAATTTATTTTTACCATTAAAAACTTCATACATCCAAACGATTGCAACCAGCAAATTCTAATTTTTTTGTTTAATTACTACTTCAATTAAATCATCAGAAGCAATGAAATCCGCTTCAACAACGCTCATCGAAATATATTTTGTCTTTCTTTCATTTTGCATAGTGTTATGCTAAGTATGAAAAAATACTTTGAAAACTTCCCTACAATTCGTTTCTACGCTTTTCTCTAACACCGGAATGCTTTCGTTAGAAGAAATGGTATTCTTCCTGCCATATTTTTTGAAAGAGAAAAGGAAAGTAATAACCCAACTTGTTTATTCCTTTTTGCATTTTACACGTCGTCTAATGGTTTGAAATTTCTAATAAAATTATAATAAGTTCGACTTTGGAAATTTCTAATATGCTGAGTTTATGTACTATTTCTTTTCTTTAATTTTGATTGCCATAATGTCAAGCTTTAGAAATAATAATTTTTCTGGTATTCCATTTCGGCACCTGCATTTTGGTTGTTATGCTAAGCTTAGCTCAGAGAAATGTTGTTTTAACTCCTCGAATCTTGAAAAGTATATTTAACATTAACGAATGTTTACAGAGTTTAACCCTGTTTAAAAATCATCAGAATGCTTCGTCATAAAAAATCTCTTGGATATACACTTTGGCGACTGAAACATTTTCAGTTTGTACATTCTATGAACAGTGCTTTCTACTCAGCCATAATGTGAAATAGACTTGAATTACAATTTCAAGTATTCTGATTTCGACGCAAGAAAATACGATGTCTGAAAGCACAAACAGTACATTCTTGCCATTATGCAAGAAGTACAGTCACTTTATTGAACTGGTTCAGCTGAGGTCGCTTCATTAAAGTGTTTCATTTGCTGTATAAATTATTGCCATTACGCAAGGTGTACGGTAACTTCATTGAAGCGTTACAGTTGCTGTTTGCACAAAACATGTTCCCTGAGACAACTGTTCAAAAAAATTCACACAACGTAAATGGCACTAAAAATTGTTAATATCAAAAGGGTGAAACATACTTAATAACACTGAAAGCTAAAATGAAAACTATTCATAATTTGCAGATTTAAAGAAAGTTTACATTGAAATTTCTGAATTGGCACGTTTCCATATTTTTCATTTATGGAGAAGTGTTCTGCATTCTTCTTTTTTCGATATTTAAGTAATAAGTAATTTTGTGAAAACATTAAACCTAAAGAGACTGCTAATTTCGACAAACAATCGTAGCTCAGCAATTAAGGTTCTTCTTTAGATGCATTAATCAGCATCAGGGGAAGCTGTTTTAACAAAAAAAGCCTAAAGTTCCGGAAAATTAGTCTTTTAAATTATATGATGTAGTTTATTTCCATAAATTACTGAGTGATGCTACATCAACAGTTTAAAGACATGCTTTATGGTAAAAAATTTAAGAGCTTTTAACTACTTGATTGTAAAATATCTATCCATTAGTCAATATTTTTATCAATCTGAGGCACTAAGATATTTAAAAATTGGCTTTTTTTAAAACTTTAGGAAAGGAAATATGATATTATTTTACAAATTTGAAGAAATATTTTCTGAAGCAAATGGGAATTTAATATACATAAGCAGAATATATTAATCATCAACATGTGACAAAGCTACGAATGAGGTTGAATCTGACAGTGTAAATGAGCTTTTCGAAATTTGTGAAATTTGTTCCATAAGATAATATTTTAAAAACACTGAACACAGAGGGAATAAAAAGTTGGTATATTTTTCCATGAAATATTTTCAAATTCAAAGAAGTTAAGAACAGTAGCGATAATTTTATTTATAAGGTGTTTTCGTGGGAAACTATTTAAAGAAACTTCTTCATGCCCACTGTGTAATTTTTGTGCTTCTGCTAGTCGGGGCTAAATAGACATATTAAAGCAAAAATAAAAAATATTTAGGTTAGTGTACTGATTTCACTGGAAATGCGCATCCAGTGAAATATAATATGTTTATACGGCATCAGTGCATGGAAAATCATCTCTTAATGTGTGCTGATTTGATGCACGGTAATGTTTGACGATGAGCCATAGATTAAGTGTGGTGTTGTAGGCATTACATTTAAATTGAAAGGGAACATTAAAAACCATAAGAAAGACAAAACCTGCACGGCCTGCAGTCCCTTACATTGGAGTGAAATATCACCAAATGACCATCCTTTTAAATATCATCTTTGCAATTAAACCTGGTGTTTCATTCATTGAATTTACTGTTTAAAAAGCATCCGTTTGATGACATTTGAAATGGAAGTTTTAAATAATTTGGAAACGAATTAAGCTGTTCGTTGCAGAAAAAGTGCATATACGTCTGCTAAGAAAAAATAAATTGTTGTGAATTGCTGAAATCTGTCAAGTTAAGTTTAGCATTTGATCCCGGGAAATAATTATGATTTCACTTGCTTATTTCGTAAAGGATTAAAACATGGTCAGGAAGAAGTAACCGTAAGCCTAGACCTATGCAATTCGGGGAGGAATAATTTTCACAAGAAATATTAATTGCTTAATTTCTTCGAAAACATCATACGATAGACACTTCTCCATTCCTTTTTTTTTCAGATGACCCAGCAACAGTGCATGCTGAGTTGCACTTTTTGCAAAATGCGATGTTTACTTTTAAAATATGCATACTGATTTTCTCCTTGAATATTAGCTCAAAAAATAAAAACTGTGACTCTTAACAACTCAAAGCAGTTGTTATGGCTCACAGTTGTTATAGCTTTCATAAAAACTGAAAACAGTTGTTATGAAAACTGGAAGGAAGGATGTTTCACTTCAAGCACAGGTAACAGGGGGAAATACAATAAAAATACGTTCAATATTGAGAAAGTATTATAAACAAAGTATTTTGGTAGAGCTACGTACTGATGCGAAGAAAGGTTAATCAAAGAATTACCATTTTAATGACAGATTGCATAAGGAAGCATGATATGCTTATACACTGAGTGTATGCCTCATTCAGAGATCTAAATTTTTGTTAAAAGATATGTTCAAGTGCATGGGCAGTTTTCTAAATGGAATTCTTTTCGTATCGTGTTTGACTCTCATAAGTAGAGTTTCACATCAGTATGAATTTCCTGTACAATTTTATACATAACTACATCCTTTTCCCTGAAAAATGAATTACAAATTAAAATAAATAAAAAGTTTTTAATAGAGATGAGCTTACCTGTTACTTGGTGTTCACGGCGCTAACTGTGAATGCTACTCAAAAGTAACGGTGATTTTTAACTGTGATTGGAATCACAGTTTAGGACCGGTTATTTGTTTCCCTTCCGTGAATCCGTGCAGCAGTAACGACTAACGAACGAGTAAAGTAACTGATAGCAGAATCACTTAATGGAACGGTGGGTTGGCCATAACACAGCGGATCCTGGGTTATATGTTTTTTACTTTTATACATAAATCTGCGTTAACGCCGACATTTTGCTGTAGTTATAATGGCTTTTTCAGTTGGGTTATGCGTAATTCTTTTATGCGATATATAGGTTAAATTTTGAATTCAGATTATCAAATATACATTTCTTTTATACCTAACATGGTGCCACAACTTTGAAAAAAATGAGACAGCATTTATTTTTCAGCCTTGAAAGGGACGAAGCAACGAAAAAATTACCATCTAATGTACACACACAATTCAAAAATTTCTCCAAATTCAAAAAATTAAAACAAGCAGAAAGTATGGATATTTTACCCAGCATTAATGGTAAATCAACTAGTGAACAAAATTCTTTGAAAAGGGCCAAGTATTATAAGTAAATAATGTGTTCTAAGGGTGTTGAATATAAGACAACACATTCGGATTTACTACCTAGTATTTGAAAGATAAAAGTTCTTTCATATATTAAAAATATGAAATCATGCAGCATTTCTTAACTCGTTTTATAATGTAAAAAAAAATAAAGGTCAAACTAGACAGGACAGGTAGCGAAGAAAGTATTCATTAGCATAATCTAAAATTGCGAGCCCTCTTCCCCTTTTTTTCTTTTCGGAAGCATTTAAAAATGTACAATAGTATTTAATATTTTGAAATTTCAGTCACATGTTTTTTAAGCCATTCCATAGTAAAATGTATAACTGAGATACTACTGCCTGCCACAGATTACAAAATTATGAACTTTATAATTTTCCGAAAGAAGATATGGGCACAGCCCACGTAAAGTTCTCTGACAGAAATTTCAGTCGGTAGTCATAGTCATAATATCTATCAGGTTTTGTAAAGTGGTTAATACCTGATGATTTTTGTAGGGAATGGAGGAGGAGGGGGTCATATAAATTGTGGACAAATATAAGACTAAATTTAAGCAACTGATTACCTCCCTGTTAGGGAAATTTCTGTGAAGGAATATCTATAGCTTGCATGTGTGTGTATTATTTGGAGGGAATTGCCACACAGGCACGAAACTAAATCGGCAGTTAATAATTAACATAAGAAATGTGTTACCGAATTGTGGACTAGACCTCCATACAGAAGAATGCAGAGTCTACAGGAAATAAAGTAGCTAGCATTCTAATAGTACATACTTGCGCCTTACAGCAGAGCTAATGTCAAAAGCCTCCCGGTGGCGCAGTTGTCTAAGCGATGGCCTTTGATCATTCGTCCGAGAGGGAAGCGGGTTCGAATCCCGGTGAGGCATGGATGTTGTGTTTGTCTTATGGCACTGGCTCTCTCCTTTCCCTGAAACCAGTGATCCTAAATTAGGGACGGGCGACTGCTTATAGCTTATTGGGTTGCTCACACTGGTCGTTAAACTTCCAATAAAAAAACCTAGGCTTCCTCAAAAACTACACTGTAGTAGATGTTGCCATTCGTGAGCTAAATTCCAGCGTAAGGTTGGACACCTACTCACCTAAGGTGTATTTAGCTCATGAATGACAACACCTACTATAGTGTAGTCTTGTGGAAGGGTAGGGATGCTACCTGAAAATTCGACTGTAAGTAATATCCTTTTATTCCCAAGTAAATCCCATAATTTAGTGAAATTTATAATACATCAAGTCTAGAAATTACCATGACATCAAATTATTAACTGTTCATCAAGTTCAGGGGGAACCCTGAGCTGAATTACTTTTTTGTTATTTTTGAATACAGAAAAAGAATCAAAATAAGAAACTGTGAGTACTGATATTATGATTGTAAACATCACAATAGAGTATTACAATATTTAAGCACGAAAAAAGACTATTGTTTTTGGTATTGACTTTGAGATCAACGCGCATCTAAAAAAAATGTGAAAACACAATTTACTGTAAAAACTATAATACTTAGGAGTTTATTGATATAATTAAAAATGTAAACCTAGATCTACAGGATTATAGCAAGTATGGATGTCAAGGCCCTTTTTCCAAGTACCACTGTACCAGAAGCAATTGAAAACATTATTAAAAAATTAAAACAGGACAAAAATCTTAACACACAATTTCAAGAATCAAAAGCAGTTTTATTATACATTTATGAAAACAATATTTTCAAATTTGAAGAGAACATTGCAAAAAAAAAAAAAAAGAGGCCCAATGGGTTCCCCTCTGTCAAATCTATTTGCAGAAGTGATTATGAGCAATATTAAGGAACACATAATCTGTACAATGGAAGAAACTCCTTCGGTGTACTGTAGATATGTGAATGATATTTTTATTTTGTCACGAATGAGTATTTATGAACTTGAATTAATAACTCAGCAATTTGGTAATATCTATCCAACGTTGACAATAGAACATGAGGAGGAAAATACTTTGATCTTCCTTGATGTTAAAGTTGTCAAGCAAAGAGACCAACTACAATACAGACTACATAGAAAACAGTCATTTATTCCTGTTCTGATTCCATATAATTCAACACATCCATACACACAGAAATAAAATAGTATTAAAACTTTAATCAAAAGAGCAATAATCACACACTCCTCAAAAGAAGAATTCTTTACAGCCATTCCATGAAAAAGTGGACAAACAGGGAAAAAATTAAATTGTATCATATTATTATTTATGATACATCAAATTGAAGGTATGAGTACTACATAGAATTTGAATTCACAACAAAAATGCTATAGAAATAATTGTCTCCTTGCATTTCAGTCTTAAACATCCAGAACAAAAGGTAGAATTTACATTTAGTAATTAGACAATTCTAATACCAGTTCTGGAAATGTTTTGACAACTGTTTTTCACTTGCAGTTGTATTTCTTAGAGGTAGCAGAGTCCAATTTACCTTGTAACAACATTTTTACACTTAAAAATCATTGAAAATTTAAAAACATTTTTTTTTAGTCTGCTGACTGTCATTTTTTTAGTCTGCTGGCTGAAATGACCATAAAGATAGTTTATACTAACATTCCCTTTGTGTAGAAATTTCAAACTTTGTGGAAGTTTGACTGTCAGCAGTCTGAACAAGTGTAGGAAAAGTCATGTAGAAAAAATTAATTCTTGGACCTCAACTGAGGTGTGACGTGTGTGACATTTTTGAAAGTCTCACTTAGGTGTCACGCTTGGGTACTGAGGTGATGCCTGACATTGCCACAACTCTGTTTAATAAAAAAGAAAAGACTTAACGCTGTGTATCAGACAGCACAAAGAAAAAAAGATTTTTATGCCATAATTATATATTGTCAGTTGACAGGTACCAGGAAAGGTGTGAAATCAATAAAAGACTCACTATCAAAGAGGCACAATTTAATACAAAAAAGACACATGCTGATGACTATAAGTGATGCTTTCACACAGTTCAAAAATGAAAATTTGAACATTTTAATTAAAATAACTAAGTTTTACGACCTGTGTCCTGGATATGTGACATTGATTTTGTAAACACCACGGAATTATGTGCTTGCAAATATTATGCAAATTTAAATTATTTTATACAATCCTTGGCCAGCAAAATTCCAATTCCCCAAAGTTTCCTTCAAATGAAATACAACTGATGAGTGTTTTGTGTTGCAGCATTCAAAATGAGAACTGCATGATTGGATTTTGCACAGACTGTAAAAGTGATGGTTGCATGTGTGTTGAAGAGATACACTTAGACACATTTGTAACATGAAAAGATATAGATGGTTTCAAAAAAGTGGTTGAGATTGATGGTTCTGTTTGAAGAACTGTGCTTCATAATCAGTTATATTATTATAAAATTCATTATTTTGCTATTGTAGCTATGGGATTAATAGATGCCTCAGATAATTTGTACAAACTACAAATATTAGATGAAAAGGCAAATTTCGCCACTAAATGTGAAAATAAGAATTGTTTGAATTTATGGCACAGAAGTCTAGGTCATAGGGATATTGAAATCATAAAACAAATAGAGAAAAAGGAGTTAGCAGGAGGAATAACTCTTTCCAATTGTAAAAAGGAAGAAAATTGTGAGTTTTGCATAAAAGGCAAACTTACACAGAAGCCATTCTCCAAACAATGTAGTTTTAAGGCCAAAGCTGTATTAGAATTAGTACACACAGATATTTGTGGTCCCATGGTTGAGGCCAGTCCTAGTGGTTACAAGTATTTTATCACATTTATAGATGACTATAGCAGATACTGTTACATCTATTTGCTTAAAAGTAAAGATGAAGCATTAGTAAAATTTAAGCAATATGTAGCTTCAGTGAAAACCAAATTTGGAAAAATGCCAAAATCAATAAAAACAGATAATGGAGGAGAGTATTTGGGAAGAGATTTTGAAAATTATTTAGTAGAACAAGGAGTAGAACATAAAACTACTGTTCCATACTGTCCTCAGATGAATGGAATTGCTGAAAGAAAAAACAGATTTTTGACAGAAATGACAAAAACTATGATGTTAGATGCTAATATGGAAGGTAAATACTGGACAGAAGCTGCAATAACAGCAGCTTACATACAAAATAGAGTTCCAACACAAGCAACAGGAAAAACTCCTTTTGAATTATTTAACGGATTTAAACCATATCTTGGTCATATTAAAGTATTTGGATCAAAAGCTCATGTATATGTACCAAAGCAACAAAGAAGAAAATTTGGCAATAGAGCATAAGAGGGAATCTTATTAGGATATGATCAAAGATCTAATGGATACAGAGTATTAAATAAAGAAACAAACAAAATAATCATTACCAGAAGAGTAAAATTTGATGAACGTCAGCAAGCTATAATAAAAAGTAAACCTGCTGAAAGGAAAGAAGATGAACAAGAAATTTTCGTTCAAAATGAAGTAATGTCATCGGAAACTGTGGAAGAAAATAATGATGGAGAAGAACCTGAAAATGTTCAAAGAAAGTCATCAAGAATAAACAAAGGAAAACAACCAGATAGATTAGCACATGTTGCAAAAGTTCAATATAAAAAGGATCCTCAAAATTTAAAAGAAATCCAGGACATGAACGAAGTAGAAAAAGGAAACTGGTTGAATTCCATAGAGGAAGAACTAGATGCATTGAAGGAAAATGAAACATGGACTTTGGTAGATCTTCCAGAAAGAAAGAAAGCCATTAAAAATAAATGGATTTTCAAAACAAAATACAATGCAAGTGGAAAAGTCGAAAACTATAAAGCAAGACTTGTTGCAAAGAGGTATACACAACAACCGGGATTAGACTTTGAAGAAACTTTTTCACCCGTAGTAAAACATACCACTTTAAGAACTCTTTTAACAGTAGCAGCAAACAGAAAATGGAATGTTTATTATCTTGATAAAAAATCTGCTTTTCTGTATGCAAAATTAGAAGAAGATGTATTTATGGAACAACCAGAAGGTTTCAGAGAATCAGAAAAAGCAGAAAAAGTTTGTAAATTGCATAAGAGCAAACAAAGTGCCAGAAATTGGAATAAAACAATAACAGAATATTTGTTCAACAAGGGATTCAAACAAAGTACAACAGATCCTTGCTTACTATCACTAAAGGATAGAAAACAAACAACTTATTTAGCTATTTATGTAGATGATATATTAATTGCATCGAATAACACAGAAAATATAAAGAAAACTGCAAATTTGTTAAAAAATCAATTTGAAGTTAGACATTTAGGCCACATAACATATTATCTTGGAATTCAAATAGAAAGAGAAAAAGATGAAAGTTTTCTTCTGGGTCAAAGTAATAAAATAAAAGAAATTATACAAAGTTATGCTACAGATCAAAATAAGGAAAGTAAAACACCAATTAGTACAGACTACAGAAAGAACATTCAAGAAGAAGAAGAACTTCTAAAAGATAATGGACTTTATAGAGAAATAGTGGGAGCTGTCATGTATTTATCTACAGTAACAAGACCAGACATTTGAACTGAAATAGGCATCTTAAGCAGAAAAGTAGAAAAACCAAGTAAACAAGATTGGTTAGCCATTATGAAGTTAATTATTATTTGAAATCAAAAGTAAACCTTAAATTAAGACTATCTTCACAAGACCCACCAATTTTAAAAGGCTATGCAGATCCTGACTGGGCAGGAGACCGGACTGACTGGAAATCAACATCTGAATTTGTTTTCATGCTTGGAAAGAGTGCCATATGTTGGACCAGCCGTAAGCAGTTAACAACAGCCTTATCGACAACCGAAGCAGAGTTCATCTCCACTGCAGAAGCAAGCAAAGAACTATTGTGGTAGAGAGAGTTACTCAAGGATATTGATTGGGAACAGACTGGAACCACTACAATATTTCAGGATAACAAATCAACTATACAATTTATGGAAAATCAAAAGATCAATTCCAGATTTAAACACATTATGCTGCGGTATCAGTTTGTGAGAGAACTGAGTGGAACTGTTCTTCTGTTAAACTACTGTAATACTTCTCAAATGGTTGCGGACATTTTCACCAAGCCATTGGCTGGACCCCAGTTTGAAAAACTTAGACTGACACTAGGCATGATAAAATGAACTCCTACAGCCAAGTGGGAGACTGTTAGAAATTATTATTAGAAATATGACTGTCAGAGTTCTTCGAACGCCTCAGCGAACATTTAACAGAACTGCAGGTGGCGCTGCTCGATACGTTTTTAGTTGTTTACTCTAGCGAGCGTTGCCTGAGAGAAGAAGATCCCCTTCTGCTGCTCACGTCGGTTAGTAATCTAAGTGGTTGATCTTTGACTGAACAACAACAATGTCGGTGATATGTAGAGGGTGTGCGTGTTGGAATAGTGAGTTATTACCTTTTTGTGGAGATGTACAATAAATATTAGTGTGTTGTCTTTGAAGCATTTATGTGTGTGGAAACCCCTTATTTTTCGCTGTGTGATTACTAAGGATAGATCTTCCTGCAGCTGGTAAGTGGCTTTCTGCGTTACTTAAAGGGATTATAGATTTTAATTGTTTAGAAATATCTAACACAAGTGACATGCATTTTGTAGATTAATATTCACTGAAGTACGGGATCTAGTAAACCATCAATAAAATTATTCAAGATCTTGACAATAGAGAGCCCTGTGCAGAGAAAACAATGGGAAGTGAGATTTGTGAAATAAGATCTACGTTAAATTAGTGACTCATATTTTATTGCAGCATGATCTACAGATGCAAATTCTCAATGCATGCACTATTACATTCCAGTACTGCGTGTAGTCTTGGTATTACGCCTGATAAGGCACTAGACAATATGTCAACGGGAATGGCTGATACCTGCTGCAGAATGGTGTCTTGTATCGATGGTAAAGTCTACAGATTACCTCTATAGGCACGTGATTTCAAGTAGCAACTCAACCAGAAATAAGCTGGTGTGAGTTCTGGATATCTAGGGGAGCATTCGTGTGCACCATACAAAATCACCTACCTCCAGCTCAATAGACATCGGCCCTGACCGTGCAAGCCGGATTTCACGTTGAACTCCTGATAGAAGGTTATATGCAACGTATTAGCTTAATGAAACCGTGTGGTTTTGCAATCATAATGATAGGACGGAGCATTATTATTTTCGCACATTGAAAATGTGACTGCATTTCTCCGTAATGGTTTTTATGTCTCACCCTAACGTTGCATTGTGCTAGTAATGTGCAAACTTCACTTATGTGTCATTTTCTAGTGCAGGGCCCTCCATTGTCGAGATTTCGAACAATGTTTTCCTTGATGCCATACAAAGTCACCGACCTCTGTGCATATTAATTTGTAAACCACATGTATCTCCGAACCGTACATCCTATCTAAAGGCATTTTTTCGACAACATTTTTGAAGCTACCGGTATATCATCATCATCATTGTCAACCATTATCAATCTACTGCTGGACGAAGGTCTCCCCAAGTTTCCTCCACAACGGTCTGTCTTGTGCCAGTCTTCTCCATGTCACTCCCGCATATTTTCGAATTTCATCCACCCATCTCCCATGTAGTCTTTTTCTGGGTCTTTTCCTGTCTCTTGGAATCCAATCTAAAATTTCGGCTGTCCATCTATGGTCTGTCCTTCTGGCAGTATGTCCAGCCCATTGCCATTTCAGGGATTTAACTCTGATCATGATGTTTTCCACTCTCGTCATTTTTCGGATCCACGCGTTCCTCTTCTTATCTCTCCTGGTTATACCAAGCATGCACCTCTCCATGTTGCTTTGAGTTGTCTGCAGCCTTTGTATGTCTCTTTTAGTTAAGGTCCACGTATCTGCACCATACGTAAGCACTGGAAGGATGCATTGACCAAACACTTTTCTTTTAAGACGTAATGGCATATTGCTCTTGAAAATTATGCTGTTTCTTCCAAAAGCTCTTAAGGCAAGTTTTGTACGCCGATTAATTTCTTCATCAATGTGACCCTCACTTGATATCTGCTGTACAAGATAAACATACGTATCTGTTATCTCCAGTTTTTTTCCATCATTCGATAAATCTTCATTTCTTGTAAAAGCATTGAACATCACTTTTGTCTTCTGAAAGTTCATTTTTAATCCCACTTCTTTACTCTTGTCAGTAAGTTCCTGGATCATACTCTGTAGCTCTGATAGGGTAGTGGCAAAAATGACTATGTCATTAGCAAAACGAAGGTGGGTTAGATAATCTCCATTAATCTTTATCCCTTTGTTTTCCCAGTTCAGTGATTGAAAGACATTTTCCAATGTGGCATTAAAGAGCTTGGGAGATATGGTGTCACGTTGTCTCACTCCTTTTCCAATTTTTATGTGCGTTGTATTTTCAAACAGCCGAATCTTTGAACTTGCATTTTCATAGATGTTATTAATAATATTAATGTATGCATCTACAATACCGCAGGATTTCAGAGCCATTGTAACTGCTGATGGTTTCACCGAATCAAAGGCTTTTTCATAATCGATAAAAGCCATGCACAATGGAAGTTCATATTCCCTCGCTCTTTCAGTTAGTTCTCTCAGTACGTGGATATGATCTATTGTGCTGTAGCCACTCCTGAATCCAGCTTGTTCTCTCGGTTGAGCCATGTCCAGTGTTACCTTCAAGCGGTATGAAAGAACTTTGGTGAAGATTTTATAAACCACTGATAGGAGGCTGATAGGTCTGTAGTTCCTGAGATCCTCAATGTCACCTTTTTTATGTGGCAGGATCATTGTAGCATTATTCCAATCCTCAGGAATCTTCCCTTCATTAAGGCATCGAGGGAAAATTTGGGCGAGTACTGTTTCAATTTCTCCACTTGCTTCTTGTATGATGTCTACAGTAATTCCATCTTCTCCTGGAGTTTTCCCCCGCTTCATGTTCTTGATTGCATGAGCAACTTCTGCTGGGAGGACTGGAAGAACTCTGGTACCTTTCATGATGTCTGGAGTACATGTATCATCCCTTTCATATAATTTGAAGTAGAAATCTTTCACTCTTGTCAAAATTTTGCCCTTATTTCTTGTTATAGAACCATCTTCTTTTCTCAGAGCCATAATCTGTTTTCTTCCCTTACTGAGATGTCCCTTTGCTATTTTTGGGCTTTGGTTGTTTCAATTGCTTTCCTCACTAGCTCACAGTTGAATTTCCTTACGTCTTCAGTGATACTTTTTCGTGCTGTCTTCCATAGCTCTATATATTCCACTTTGGAAGTCACATCTTCTTTAGTTGTCCTCATCTCTCTTCTTTTTTGCATCAATATTTTGGTTTTTCCTGATAATTTGTTCACATGCAACTTGTTCTTAGACCCAGCTAATTTTGTTGCTGTTTCCATAAGAGCTTTGGTTACTTTTCTGTTAACTTCCGAAATATCCACTTCTTCCGATGTTAGGCCTTCTAAAGCAGAGAATCTGTTTTTCAGTTCCAACTTAGAAGTATTATGGTGCTTTTTAAGGTTGGTTATGTCAATACATTTTGTTTGTCTTATGAGCTTGCCACGTTCCAGTTTAGTGTTGAGGTGCATCTTACATCTCACCAATCTAAGATGCACCTCAACACTAAACTGGAACGTGGCAAGCTCATAATACACTGACGGAAAAAAAATCACAACACCAAGAAGGGGTTGTGTTAGATAAACGACAGTTGGTAGACGGTGAGAGTACATCTGTAAGCTGACGTCTATGCAAATGTCGCCCCAGGCGCAAACGTGTGGCCCTAGTAGCGCCCCTTGGAACATGCAAAGCAGGTTTGCTGTAACTATGCGCTGTAACGATCGTGAGCGTTAGTTATCGTTCAGATTCGACATAGTGTGTTGATGTTAGTCAAGAATGCCTTTAAGAAGACGAAGAAGCCATTATCAACAGCTCACGGAGTTTGAACGAGGTCGTGTAATAGGGCTACGAGAAGGTGGATTTTCGTTCCGCAATATTGCAGAACGACTTGGCAGGAATGTAGCCACTGTGCATGGTTGTTGGCAGCTGGGGTCAAGTGAAGGTACTGCCGCAAGTAGACTGGGTTCCGGCCGGCCACGTGGCACTACTGAGAGGGAAGACCGCCGTGTACGGCGTATGGCCGTGGCGCATCGTACTGCGTCTGCGGCAGCAATTCGAGCTGCAGTTGCCACCACAGTGACACAACGAACTGTTTCAAATCGGTTACTTGAAGGACAGCTCGTAGACAAACGCCCTGTAGCGTGCATTCCACTTACTCCAAACTACTGCCGTTTGCGACGTTAGTGGCGTCAAGCTACAGCTTATTGGAGGACGGATTGGAGATCTATTGTGTTTTCTGATGAAAGCCGGTTCTACCTGGGTGCCAGTGATGGCGTTGTGCTGGTTAGAAGGAGGGCAGGCGAGCGCCTGCAACCAACCTGTCTGCGGCCAAGACACACTGGACTTATACCGGGAGTTATGGTCTGGGGAGCAATTTCCTATGACAGCAGGAGCACTCTCTTGGATATCCCACGCACCCTGACGGCACAGTTGCACGTCGGTTTAGTGATTCAACCTGTTGTGCCGCCATTCATGAACAGCATTCCAGGGGGTGTTTTCCAACAGGATAACGCTCGCTCGCCTACCGCTGTTGTAACCCAACATGCTCTACAGAGTGTCGACATGTTCCCGTGGCCTGCTAGATCAGCAGATCTTTCTCCAATCTAGCACGTGTGGAACATCATTGAACGACAACTCCAGCGTCATCCCCAACCAGCATTAACCGTCCCTATATTGACCGACCAAGTGCAACAGGCATGGAACTCCATCCCACAAACTGACATCCAGCACCTTTACGACACAATGCATGAAAGTTTGCGTGCTTGCTTTCAACATTCTGGCGGTTACACCGGTTATTAATGTACCAGCATTTCACATTTAAAATGGCTCTTCTCGCGCTTACATTAAGCTGTGATCTTACAACATTAATGGAATAAATATGTTACCTATACAAATGTATTGCCGCCATTTCATTCCTCTACAACTAGTTATTCGTGGTGTTGGGTTTTTTTTTTTTATTCAGTGTATATTCTGTTTCAATTTTGATATTTTGGACATGCATGTGCCACATAGCTATTTATTTGGCCTGCACATTAACCAGAATATCAAATTAAATAAATTTTAATTGTAATACATTAATTGAATATTTTACTAATAACTTTTTTTCAATTAATTTTATTTTGTCATCATCATCCTCCTTGCCAACTATTATGAATCCACTGTTGGACGAATGTCTCTCCAAACCTCAAAACGGTCTGTCTTGTACCCGTGTCCTCCATTTTACTTAAGCATACTTTCGAATTTCATCCACCCATCTCCGATGTCGTCTTTTTCTGGATCTTTTTCTGTCCCTTGGAATCCAGTCTAAAATTTCGGCTGTCCATCGGTGGTCCGTTCTTCTGGCAGTATGTCCAACCCATTGCTTTTTCAGGGATTTTATTCTGATGATGATGTCTTCCACTCTTGTCATTTTTCTGATCTACTAGTTCCTCTTCTTATCTATCCTGGTTACACCAAGCATTCTCCTCTCCATTCCTCTTTGAGTTGTTTGCAGCTTTGTATGTCTCTTTTTGTTAAAGTCCACGGCTCTGCACCATACGTAAGCACTGGAAGAACGCATTGATCAAACACTTTTCTTTTAACACATAATAGCATATTGCTCTTGAAAATTATGCTGTTTCTTCCAAAAGCTCTCCAGTCAAGCCATATACGCCGATTTATTTCTTCATCAATGTGACCCTCCCTTGATATCTGCTGTCCAAGATAAACGTACGTTTCTGTTATATCCAGCTTTTCTCCATCAATAGATGCATTTTCATTTCTTGTAAAAGCATTGAACATCACTTTTGTTTTCTGAAAGTTCATTTTTAATCCCACTTCTTTGCTCTTGTCAGCAAGTTCCTGGATCACACTCTGCAGCTCTGATGGGGTAGTTGCAAAGATGACTACTTCATCCGCAAAACGAAGGTGAGTTAGATAATCTCCATTAATCTTTATCCCTTTGTTTTCCGAGTTCAGTGATTGAAAGACATTTTGCAACGCGGCATTAAAGAGCTTGGGAGATATGGTGTCACGTTGTCTCACTCCCTTTCCAATTTTTAAGAGTGCTGTATTCTGAAACAGCCGAAAATTTGCACTAGCATTTTCATAGATTTTATTAAAATATAAATGTATGCATCTTGAATACCGCAGGATTTCAAACCCATTGTAAGTGCTGATGGTTTCACCGAATGAAAGGCCTTTTCGTAATCGACAAAAGCCATGCACAGTGGAATTTCATATTCCCTCGCTCTTTCAATTAGTTCTCTCAATACGTGGATATGATCTATTGTGCTGTAACCACTCCTGAATAAAGCTTGTTCTCTCAGTCGAGCCATGTCCAGTGTTACCTTCAAACGGTGTGAAAGAACTTTAGTGAAGATTTTATAAACAATTGATAGGAGACTGATAGGTCTGTAGTTCCTGAGATTCTCAATGTCACCTTTTTTATGTAGCACGATCATTGTAGCGTTGTTCCAATCATCAGGAACCTTCTCTTAAATAAGGCATCTAGCGAAAACTTGGGCGAGTACTGTTTCGATTTCTCCACTTGCTTCTTGTATGATGTCTACAGTAATATCATCTTCTCCTGGAGCTTTTCTGCGCTTCATGTTCTTGATTACATACTTACAAATGTTTTGTAAGCGTTGATCTGTAGCATAACTCATGAAGTTTTTATTACCTCACGTCGTTCCATAGCACCGAATTCCGTGACCGTGCACACCAACTACGCGCATTTCAAAATACTTGTTTTCACAAGTGCGGAGCATGCTTAAATTAAAAAAAAATAAATGTGCGAAAACTGTTCAACGGAAATTTTGCACCCAGTATCGTAGCTTGTATTTCATTTGTGCGAAGAAATGATTAAGCTTGTTTGAATTATTAATGGTAGGAATTGGTGCATTTTTATGAACAACCTATGAAAATTGCAATGGTGAAAATGAACTTGGATTTTCCTTCATAGGTAAAACTACAATGCATTCATCTTCTGGAAGAATTTTCCCTCTGTACAAGTTGCTCAAATAATATGTTTCCATATCCCTCTCAATATCCGTGCTTTTTTTAAATTTTAACATGTTTTAACGTTGCATCAAACAATTGAAGGGTAGTAAATATTTATGTTTGACATAATCTGGAAACATGTACTGCAAATTCCCGCAGGTTAATTTCAGTGGCAGTTTGAATTTCGGTTTTCGTGCATCGCAGTTTTCTTTCATTTTGCTCATCATACTGACCAAAGATAATGCAATGCTCTGGAAACAACGGGGTTCACTGCTACGTAAAATTCCATAGTTTTCTTCAAATGGTGACAAAGCCATAATAATAATATTAATAATAATAATAATAATTGGTATTATAATAATAATAATTGGTATTATAATAATAATAATTGGTATTATAATAATAATAATAAACTCTAAAATGTGAGTGAAAATCCAAAGTGTCGACTTTGTCAGGAAAAAGATGAATTTGTGTCTGATCTGGTACGTTACTGCAGCAAACGTGAACCGACGGATTACAAATTTAGACACGACAGCATTGTAAAATTGAATAACTGCTCATTTTGCAGAATGTACAATCTGCCAGCCTCGAAAAAGTACAAAAAACATCAGGCTGTGAAAGTTTTAGAAAATAATCAGGTCAAGATCTTGTGGTATTTTTGAAATTCAATGGGATAGGCATCAAAACATAATACCACAGACACAACAGTCATAGAAAATACGAAAGTCTTGATAATTGATAGAGTACTTCTTGGAGATGCCAGAATGGAAAAAAAGATTTTGAACGAAATGACTACATATACAGAGTTGTCATAGAAGTTGCACATGGACTAAACACACAGCAGTACTTCCCAGTGTCATCGGGCACTTTGAGCGATTTCAAAAAAATTATGGTTCATTTAAAAAAGTTACAGCTTTCTCATATATCATTTATAGAACTACAAGAAACAGCTTTACTTGGGACATCATATATTTTACACCGATACTAGACTATTAACTAGGTCTCCGGGGGACATTTCTATCAATGCAACAGCACCAGCAGTCAATGGTAATTTTGTTGTTTATCTTTGTTTGTCAGGCACTGTGTTTCGTATAGCTCGAAGAAAGATATAATAATAATTATAATTAAAACTTCACACTATGTCACATGTAGAATAAATAGGGTTGATTGGAATCAAATTTCACTCATCCGGAAAAACCTTTAGAGAGGTTTAATGATCGATTCTTTGTATAACAGGTTTAATGATCGATTCTTATGTATTCAACATTTTGTCTCGTTTAGAAAGTTTCGATCATTTTACTAAATCTTATTACATTGAAGTCCACCATATATACCTGACATCTACTCTAGTTATAAACAATCGTGAGAGAGTTTTTCTTGAAATAAATGGCAAAATAAAATTTCAATAAATGATTCCTAGCTAGACGGCTCCAGGAAATACGTGCGTATGTACGACGAAATTATTCATTTAAAGCAGGTGTAAGAAATACAAGAGACATTAGAGCCAGTAACGTAACCAACTCCATAGCATTGCGGTCTAAGTGCTGGCTTATGAACGTTGGTCAAAGTGAGCCCAGGCTAGAGTCCCGTATGATACGCAGGCTGTGAGTTTGCTCTGCCGCACATATATCCTTTCTCCCTTGGAACCATTGGTCTTACATTAGTGATTGTTTACTGCTATAGCGCATAGATTCTATATCGGCTGCAGTTATGTACCTAAGTAAAAAAGGTAACATATTGGAGTCTATTGAATAATAAGAAAGGAGAGATGATTATTAATTTTGGACAACTGCTTCGAGGTCAAGAAATATATCGCCATCTTTTATAACTTTAGAAGACGTGAGAGTGAAATAAAAGGAACTGATAAATTTCGAGTTCTTTTGATATTAGAGAAAAACGTTTTAAGATGAAACCTGAAATCGTTCATGCACCGTGATATTATCTTTGTTCTTGCATTCGAGAAAAAGTTTGTTTTTTTAATTATTTCCCGAACTCTCGGGCACGGCACGACACTGAGTACTTTGTTTAGGGAAAATTCAAATAAAATGTGAAATTTGCCAACGAATGATGGCAAAGTCTGTGATTTAACAACGGATATATAAAAAAACAATGAATTGTTTCAGGAAAAAGGATTCGATGTGATGAGTCATGATTCAAACTCTTGCTTTACAGAACCTTGTGCGTCAGACTCAATTTCACATGCCATTTCATACTGTCACGTTACACATAACCCTTAACACGAAATGTTGTTATTATGTAGAGATAAGTGTCTCACAAGATTTCAGAAATTTATCTAAGTTGCTAGAACAAATAAAATAAAACCAGGAACTAACTAACATTCATAGGCAAATGCTGAATGATAGTGGAGGTGCTACATAACAGAAATCATTTTAAAGCTGCGAATTATGATAAGAATATCCCCATTGGTAAGAATGTAGTTTATGGTTATACAATGGAAATACGATGGGTAGGCATCGCATAAAGCAATGAGAATCCAAGATGGCCGCTATATTTCAAACTGGCTACACGTGTTGAGATTTTGTTAAAAATGTTTGTTAGACATCAAAGAAAAGGGTTCTTGGTATCGATTTATATGTGTTAGAGGAAAAGGATTTCATTTTTCATGTTACAAATAAGCTAGGAATCCATATAGGTACTATTTTGTCGTATATACTGGGTAAAGTGAAAGAAAGGCGAACTCAATATGTCCTCCTACTAACAAAAATTAGTATTTATTAATGGCTGAAGCAGGCTGAATGTTACCAAAAAGGTCTTTTAAAAACACAGCTTTTTAACAACGTCGTCCGGCACCACATCATTCTTCACATTCATTCCTACAGTTGCACAATAGGGTACAAAACAAATCACCACTTATGCAGTTAGGCTTGTTCTTACAGCTTTTACACATACATTTGATTAGCTCTTTACATCAGTCAGAAATTTCTGGAAACTCCAACCATTTCATCTGCCATGATACATCATCCAGCCACCATCCTTATTCGGTTGGAGATGGAACACATATTGTGCCTCTGTTTGCTTGTCCCCAAATGTGTCCAGATTGGAAAGCACTATGTAATACCTGTTGTTGTAATGTACCATTTTTCGGTGGCAGATTTTCAAGCGGACAATTTTTGGTCATGAACAACTCTTGTCTTGCATCATTTACACTTGTATTGTTACTGGTTGAACAGTACAATAGTACTACGTATAGTTAAGTAATGTCTAAAATTTCCGTAGGAATTGAAATGTGCGGCTGTAAGATGACTGAAAGTTCAGTAGTAGCTTCGGTAAAGAGTATCTATGTCTTCCAAGTTGATATTTTTGTCTTTCCTGTGAAACTATGATTGCTATCATAACCTGTGAAAGCATAAAATCCTGAAATTTGTGATTAGCATGAATTCCACTCTCAAATCCTTGTATTAACCGACGATTTCTGGTCCTGCAACCACCCAACGTCTTAGTGCTCATGGACCCTGCGTCAACACTACTGCGCCGCCGTCCTGTTTCACAATTGTGTTACTTTGTTCATGTGCTTGTTCTACGTTGATTGCTGAGACGATTCTGTTTGATTTTCTTACACAAACTGTCCTGAAGAAAATGAGCGATGTATGTATTGTAATTGAATCTCTGCCTTAAAAACGTCTTTCAGATGTATTGGTAGCCAACGTGCACAGATATGATGAGCAAGCAGAAAAACCAAGGAATCATTTTTCTAGACAGTCACAAAAAGTAGTTTCCTTCTCTGATTGAGAGAACAAAGAGAAGCAAAAGAGGCAATAGGATTTCCGTAGTAGGACAAGTCAGCCAATATTTGAACAGAACGCTCTCTTTTGCTCGTTTTTCACACCAAATACTAAATTCAATCTCAGGTTACGTTTCTTGACAAGCATCATACAACAAACAGTATAGTGCTGCAGCAAATACTTGATAAATTACTTTGGCTTTTGTCACGTAGGTTGCTTTTAGATAACTTTCAGCAGCAGGAGAAGATGCAATATCAGAATGGGCAATTGCACCATCCCTTTCGCTTCCTGACATCCACTTATCCAAAACTCGGGGAGAGCTTGTTCAAAGTGATATGACCCAAATATCACCAGGAAACCCCCCATATGTATCTGGATAATTCCACTGAATCAGGTTTGCTAACGCAAAAAATGGTTGGTCCACTGCCATGACAGGAATTTGATTTCCATTAAGATATTTTGTAACTTGTTTCATTATGTTCATCACAAGCCTAATCACAGCTATTAATGACGTATTTTTGTAAAATAGTAGCAAAAGTGTTGACATTTCAGGAATGAAGTCAGTTTGAGCTTTTTGATCACTCGCATGATAGCTCACGATGCGTCGATTACAATGTGGGTATCTCAGTTGATAACGTGCTTTACACACAGCCATGCAATCTGTTCTTTCTTCAGATTCGTATCAGTGGTTGACAACATTAGTTTTTATTTAGCATCAGAACAAACTGGAAGAGTAGATTCTTTTGACTGAAGGAATGCTGGTTGCATTCAAACAAATTCTTCTGGATGACGTGGTACCCTTTGCTTTTTGAAGGCACTTACGCCATACTGCATAGCTTGTGTAGAGCTTGCTGCTACTACACATTCAGGTGTTGGATTTTGAAATACGGATGTACATACCTGTCCCATGAAAGGAACTGTCTGAGGCTGAAGTGCTTGAATTGCGCTCTGTGTTATGGTACTTCCCAATTGTGTAGATCCCTTGACGAAATTTTGATGGGCAGACTAACTTTTCGTCTTGTAACTTAACATTTGCAAGTTCACATATCGCTGATGAGAGTTCCAGACACACCAGTATATGAGACTGAAATTCCAACTGAATACACCTTTTCCACGTTTTTTTTTCGCGTTTTTCCAAATATTGAAAGACCCATGTAATCCTGAAGGGGAGGGGAGTGGTTCCCTATGAGTTTGTTAACTCAATATACGTCCAGTTGGCTTACGGGTCTATAAGTTAAAATACAGCAATTGCGATATTGTGAGAGATGGTTGGGTAATAACTTCATTGGCTTCAGTATTGGCTCAATATAACAGCACATTCACGATAGCCAGTAGGGAGCGAGAAACATATTTGCGTTGGGATTCGTCATAGAAATCACCATTGAACGTGTTCTGGTGTTGAAGTATTTTTTCTTACCATTTTCGCAAGACGCAATAAAGCAATTGTCTTCATCTTGATCATACTTACCAGCTTGAAACATGGCGTCACCAACAGTTTGTCATATGCCAAAATATACTCACTACCAGATATGTTTGCCGTCATATACAGGAAATACGAAAGCATCCTCTGTCGTAATCTTGACATGTGTACATCAGGCATGTATAATTACTCATCCAGGTGACTGGCAAACACTATTAATTTCATTATGCGAAACTTGCACGTTTTTGTCAGGCCACTCACCTTGAAAACTGCACGTGTTTCATTTGAATCTTTCACACTTTTCTCCATAAAATTGACTAATTCTGCAAAAACAACTCCTTCGCATATGTGAACACTGCTGCTTTCTGATGGCATTTGACTACTCCGACACTTGTACAGTCTTGCGAAGCACTTTGCATGATATTTTGCATCCAGAGCAATCGTATCGCCCCACTATGTTTTGCTAGTAGAATACTATTGTCTTGTTCAGTGGCACCTCTCTCACCTTTTGATCTACATGCAACGTTGTAACAACAAACATTTGACCCTTGGTGGTCGCAGAACCATCACAAAAGAAGCACACATCTTTAGAAAGAGGTGATCGGTCTTTGCCTTAATTTGATGATGATGTAGGCTCTTCTTTCTCACTTTCAGAAAGTTTTCGTTTCTTTTCTCTTTCAAAAATTTTGGAATTGTAATTAGATGCAAATTTTATGCCGTTTAGCTTGTCTTTTTCATAATGTTTTTTCCATCCAGCTGTGGTATTCATCAAACATCTTTATATTAATAACCGTGGGTAAGGCATTATTACCTTAAATTTCTGTACGATTTCCGCAAGTGCTGCACATCTAGCATTACTTGAAGATACATTTTTATTATTTGCAGGACACATCAAATTATTAGCACATGTATAAAAATTGCCACAGTATAAAAATTATCCAATCAACAGATTTCGATTTTTCTTCAACCAGGTCACTCGCAGACACTAATCGGAGCCACTTTGTCATTTTTAGAATGCCACCTTCACATACTCAGATTTAAAAAAATAATAATAATTAGGATTAGTGGCATATTAAGTAACACAGAATTTATATTAATAAATTCTGTGTTACTTTTTACAACGATCTTGATATTTTAAACAGGAGCCGCGAATATAAAATCTTGAAATTGCGAAATGAATGTCCCCTTGTACAAAGAAAGACCACTTGCATTCTCCATATTTGTTCTTAGCTTATTTTTAACATGAAAAATGAAATTATTGGCCTCAAAAGCGTATAGTAAATCGATACTAAACACTCTTTTGTATGATGTGTAAAAAAAACAACAACGTTGTAACAAAATCTCAACACGTGCAATAATTTTTAAAAATAGCCGCCATATTGGATTCCCATGATATTGGGCGATGCCTCCTCATCTTATTTTCATTGTATAACCATAAACTACATTCTTACCAATGGAGATATTCTTATCACACCACGCACGGGGAGAACTGGTTTTCCAGTTATTTGGGTAGCGGCGCCCCCACGGCCCGAGCTCACCTTGTGACGGAATACTTTTCGTTTCCTCTTGAACGATACCATCACCGAAGGGACAGCTGTTCATCCAGCTGATGGGGGATGGCGTCCCCACGGCCCGAGCCGATTTTCTTTTATAATTTACTTTTTCGTCTTTAGTTCCTATCTTGACATGTGCCCGCCTCAATTGTAGGCTTCTGAGGTTGTGATGAGGCGCCAGCTCCGGGTTTTGTTCCTCGTTCCCTTCCCAGTCCCTTCTCTTTTATGTTACATTTTCTGTTTTTCCGGAGCTGGTTAGCTTACACCTTCCTGCACGTTTGCCGTGTGCGATGACCCGTACAGGTGGAAAAGAAGATACTGGAGGCTGAGGTATCTGGGGACCGGGCTGTAGTTGTCTCCAGATGCCAACACTCCTCTTTGCCCTCTGCTTCACCCTAAACGGGAGGCTGGGAGCTAACCCACTCCTAGTCAGGAAGTCTGTGGCCGAGTGACGTCCAGACTTTTAGCGGCTTGTCGTTCTGTTCGGTTGGGTGAGTTTGGTGGTAGGGTGGGCATGCCAAAGGGGTGTTTCCCAGGCATGGGAAAGTCTGGGTGCACGCCGAGCGCATGTCTGCCCTATCAACTTGCTATATCCGCTGGCTATACCTAGAGCCGTGTCCTGCGTCAGCTGGGGCTTGCGGACCTCCGGATCTCCCCTGTTGGGCTCGGTAGTGGGTAGGGATGTTGGCGGACGAATCTTTTTGTCTCCCTCATGGCAAAACAATGTGTTTCCCAAGATGTCACTATGAAGCGCCGTGTGGAGGATGGGACACCCTCCTCCACTAATAAACTACTCATTTCCAACTGCAATGCTCTGTTTCTTCTACTTCATTCTGTTGATCATGCACAATCCCTTAGTTCGAAGAGTCCTTTCTGAATTATTAAGGCTCTTCAGGCCGTTGCGGGCTCACCAAAGAGTGTTAAGAAGCTCCCGTCAGAGGATCTTCTTGTGGAGACATCAAATCCACGCCACAGTGCAACCTTGCTGTAGACGACCATTTCTGCTGGACGTTCCAGTCCAAATATATCCCCATGGTTTCCTCAATTCCTCTCGCGGTGTTATCAACTTCCGCGACCTGCTGGAGTGCAGCGATGAGGAATTGCTGGAAGAACTTGGGAAGCAACATGACACTGGGGTTCGGCGTATCCTTTTCCGGCGGGACGGGAAGTCTATTCCCTCACTGAACATCGTGCTTACATTTGACTCCCCTACCCAGCCAACTTCCATCGAGGCGGGGTACTTAAGTCTCGATGTTCGACTATACATCCCGAACCCCTTGAGATGTTTCAAGTGCCAGCATTATGGTCACTCCCAGCAGTCTTGCCGTACTGGAGCAAAATGTGGGCGCTGTGGGTCGCATGAACACTCTTTGACGGACTGCTCCGCTGACTCGGATCACTCTGTCAATTGCGCGGGATCTCACCCGGCTTCTTCTAAGCAGTGCCCAAAGTGGATCGCGGAGCAGGCTATCCAACGCCTGAGGACGACTGTTCATCTGTCTTATCCTGAAGCCAGACGGCGGATAGCTCCTCTACCAACAGGCTGGCGCTCCTATGCATCGGTTGTGGTCCATAAGGACCACAACCGATGCATAGGAGCGCCAGCCTGTTGTCTGGCGCTCCTATGTCTCGCTGCAGACTGAGGTGACCATCCCAGCGCGGTGTCCTTATGATTTTGAGGACATCGTTGTTGCCGGATTGGAGGCACTGAAATCTCGCCGCATTAAATCCAATGCGCAGTCAACATCGACGCCTAAAACATCCTCTGTGCAGAAAACATCCACTGCCAGCAATGGGACCCAGGTCCCGGGAGCAACTCGGAAGAAGCCGGAAAAGGGGAAACCTGGATCCTCCCCCAGAAAAAGAGCAGGGCAAAACCACCAAAACCCCCGGTAGCTCAGTCCTGTGTGAGTAAGCACAGCCGTGTGTGACCTTCGGACATTGCAGATGGTCAGGAGCTGATGGACGACTCGGAGACCTTCTAGTCGTCTGTCTTTTTCATTTTTCATCCTTTCCTTTTATTTTTCTTAATGGCTACGCTTCTTCAGTGGAATTGCCGAAGTCTGCGACCACGAATTGATGATCTGAAGGGCTTACTGTCTCCGCACACACCTGTGTGCGTTTGCCTCCAGGAGACAAAGCTTCGCCCAACGGACGCTCTTGCGCTGCGGCGATTTTCTGTTTTCCGCAAGGAACATGAGGACGGTTTTATCGCCTGCGGAGGAGTGGCCGTTTTTGTTCCTCATGGTGTTCCTGTCACTGCGGTTGCCCTTCAGACGACTTTGCAGGCAGTGGCAGTGAGACTTTCTGTGAACACCCTGTTCACGGTCTGATCCATCTACCTGCCACCGGCTGAAGCCGAGATCCTTTCAGATCTGGAAGATTTAGTCGCCCACTTGCCTCCTCCTCTCTTCATCCTGGGAGATTTTAATGCACACAATCCGTTGTGGGGTTCTAGCTCTCGAGACCCCAGGGGACGTGTTGTTGAGTCCCTTCTCTCCAACACGTCCCTCTGTCTCCACAACACCGGGGCAGTCACTTATTTTCATGAACCCACCCGCTCGTACTCAGCCCTTGATCTGTCCTTGAGCTCGCCATCGTTATATCCTGACTGGTCGTGGAGCGTGTGTGATGATCCCCTTGGCAGCGACCACTTTCCCATCTTTCTCCGTCTAGCAGGTGACATGTAACGGCATCCTACTCGCCCTGCTAGATGATCTATCGATCGAGCCAAGTGGGACTCATTCATGGCTTCAGTGAACATTACTCCAGACATGGTGACCTCGGGTACGATCGATGAAGCTGTTGCGGCGGTAGCGGATTGTATTGTGCAAGCGGCAGACTTTACCATCGCTAAGACTTCGATTAAACTTTCACGTTGCCCGCGACCTTGGTGGAATTCCACTTGCAAGGCAGCTCGTCAGGCCCAACATTGGGCTTGGGGAAGGTTTCGTCGGTACCCCACCGACGCGAACCTCCTTGCTTTCAAGAAAACCAAATCTTACGCGCGATTGGTACGTCGTTGTAGCCAACGGGAATCTTGGATATGCTACGTATCCGGGATTAAAACCACTACCAGCTTTAAGATCGTTTGGGAGAGGATCCGCAAGATTCGGGGTAAGTACACTTCTGGGGAAATCTCCATTCTCGAGAGTGATGGGGGAATGATTGCTGACGCTCAGGGTGTTGGTGACTTTCTGGGCGCGGCATTTTCTTAGGTGTCCAGCAGCAGCAATTACCCTGCTTCGTTCCGGCAGTTACAGCCGCGGCTTGAACCGTCCAAGGTATCCTTTGGACCGTTTTCCGCTGCCGATTATAACAGCCCACTGACTGCCGTCGAACTTAAGAATGCCCTGAAACGGCCTGGCCGAACATCTGTGGGACCGGATAACATCCATTATGAAATGCTGAAGCACCTGTCTCCATCCTCTCTTGAATGTCTGCTAGTCCTGTTTAACAGGATCTGGCACAAGCATGACTTTCCCGAATCTTGGCGCACTGCCATTGCCGTTCCTGTTCTCAAACCTTATAAAGATCCCGCTAACCCGTTGAACTACCGACCAATTGCTATGACGAGCTGCCTCTGCAAAGTCCTAGAGCGCATCATCAATTTTCGTTTGCTTTTTTATTTGGAATCACGTCGCCTTCTTTCATCTCACCAGAGTGGTTTTCGGAAATTCCGATCCACCTCAGATCATCATCTTCGCCTTGAGTCATCTGTCTGGGCGGCGTTTGTCCGGCGTCAGCACATGGTCTCCGTGTTCTTCGATATGGAAAAAGCCTACGATCGAACCTGGAGATACGGCATTCTCCGTGATATGCATGACTGCGGATTGCGGGGAAATTTGCCAACCTTCATTGCCGGATTTACCGGATGTCCCATGTGCGCGTCGGTTCGACACTTTCTGCGTTATACCCACAAGAGCAGGGTGTCCCTCAAGACTCCATCCTTTCTGTGACATTGTTCATCCTTCGTGTTAATAATCTTTTCACCCCACTTCCTCCGACGGTTCGTGGCACCATGTACGTGGATGATCTGCAGATCTCTTGCGCATCTGTCAACATGTGCACTATTGAGCGGCAGCTGCAATCGGCCATTAATAAGATCTCTTCCTGGGCCTCCCACTATGGATTTGGCTTCTCGACCCAGAAGACTGTTTGCGTCCATTTTTGCCGCAAACGGGGCCTTCACCCAGGCCCCAGTCTCCGTCTGGATGGTACCACCATTCCTGTGGTGTCAGAAGCCAAGTTCCTTGGGCTATCTTTTGACCGAGCTCTCACCTTCCGACCTCACATCCAGTCTTTGAATCTGTCGTGCACGAAGTCATTGAGTATCATGAAGATCCTCTCTCGAACATCTTGGTGGGCTGACAGGTGCTCAATGCCTCGCATTTACCATTCTCTGATTTGGTCGAAGTTAGACTTCGGATGTATAACGTACGATTCCGCACGTCCTTCCGTGTTACGGCCTCTGGATCCTGTCCATCACCAGGCTCTGCGGCTATGCACTGGTGCTTTCCGTACCTCTCCCGTGCATAGCCTGTATGTCGAGGCCCATGAACCGCCGTTGTGAATCCGACGTAAGCAGCTGTCTCTTCAATTCTTCACCAAGTTGAAGTCTCTTCCTGATCATCCACTGCATGGTTCCATTTTCCAACCGCAATGTGTCCGACTTTTCTCACACCGCCCTTGCTGTGTTCCGACGTTTGGGATTCGGATGTCGAACATGGTGCGCGATGCTGGTCTAGACTTGTCAAGGATTGGTTTGACCGGGTTCTACAATGAGCCGCCTTGGCAGCCGGTTCAGGCAACGGCTGACCTTTCTCTTTGTGGGTGGCCAAAGTCATTCACGCCTGCTTTGGTGTACCAGCAGCTCTTTGCCCAGAAGCGGTCTCTCTTCCCGGATTTCGTACCTGTATTTACTGACGGGTCGAAATCCGGTGAGGTTGTTGGATCCGCATTCGTGTGTTGCGATGCCTCCCATTCTGAGCGACTTCCGCCTGAATCCACCGTCTTTTCGGCTGAGATGCGGGCGGTACACCTCGCTTTGTGCCACATACAGTCTAGATCTCATCGCCGCGCTTTGATTTTCTCCGATTCCTAGTCCGTCATCCACGTCCTATCTTCTCCGGAGGACACGGACTCACCAGTCGTCCATGATGTCCGTCGTCTTCTTGGAACTTTGGAAGGTGCTAGATTCCTGGTCCGTTTCTGTTGGGTTCCTGGCCATGTTGGGATCCGGGGTAGCGAGCTGGCAGATCTCTCTGCCAGGTCTGTTTCCTCCATGTTGCCAGCTCGGCTGCCACTCTCTTTCCTAGATTATCGCCCATTGATCCGGAAATTTGTTATGAATGAGTGGCGGTCCCTGTGGTCTCAGCAGGGCAGCAATAAACTCTATGCCATCAAACCACAGATCGGACTATGGAAGCCAAGTTTGCGGAAGAACCGTCGTGAGGAAGTTGTTCTTGCGCATCTCCGCATTGGGCAATGTCGTTTTACTAACCGCTTTTTGCTGTGTGACGACAGTGCCCCGATGTGTGAGGCATGCTACTGTCGTCTCACCGTCCTTCATGTTTGGTGTAATTGTGTTCGTTTTTGTAATCATCGTTTTCGTTATTTTCATTCTCATTTGTTGGACGAAGGAGCAGCTACGCTGCAGACTTTCGTTGGTGAGGACTGCGATCTGACAGCAGTGTTCTCATTTCTTAAAGAAATTGACTTTTTTAAACTCATCTAGTTTTACCGCTTTCATTTCCATCTTTCACTTTTACCGTTTCATCCTGTTTTTACCCTTGTGTACGTGCTTTATTGATTTTTTTCTCTTTTGATGTCTTATGTTTCGTGCTCATTGGCCACCAATGGCCCTTGCGCCATTAAAATCAACTAACCAACCAACCAACCAATTCTTATCACAATTTGCAGCATTCATACATCTAGCACCTCGACTATTACTAATTCGGTAGTGTATTGCAAGAGATGAAATTTTTGTAATAGCATGAATCGGTTCGTTGTATACTTGTGCTTTTTATTGATACATCTATCTTTCAATGTTTTAAGACATTAGCCAAGAATAGTTATTTAATTTTGGTGTCACAATTGTCTAAAAAACAGCTAAAAGTTTAGGAACATAACGATTGTATTCTCCAGTAATTAATAGGGCCACCCGGTTGCGTAATGGTCTAAATGCTAGTTTATGATGTTTCGTCCAAGTTGTGTCCGTGTGCGAATCACGGTGAGGCACAGATGTTGTGCCTGTCTTACGGCACCGACTCTCTCCCTTCCTCGGAACCAGTGGCATTAAATTAGAGGTTGGAAACTGCGTGTAGCTCATTGAGTTGCTCGTGGTGGTCGTTAAATCCCCAATCAACAAAGAAATTGCTAGGCTGACTGATGTACCTTAGCAACGTAAAATTCCAGTATTGAAAAAGTAAACTTTATATTCAGATTTAGATCACACTGGATGGACTGTTTTGCTTAACAAGTCAGAGTTATAGAACGAGTTATATTTTGTTGTTTTAATAAAGAAAACAAAACGACGTGTATCACAAGTGGATGTGAGTTTGGTACAAAGTTATGTTGCATTTCAGACATAATGATAAATTATGTCCTCTTTCCGAATCACGAGTAATCAAATGTAGAAAATCAGACGATACTATCTCTATTGAAATTGTGAACTGAGTTGTTGGTCTTATATCAATGAGTGTTTAATTTCTTTCACATAATAAATAAATTATTTATACAAAATCACAAAAAGGCAAAACAACTTGTTATTGTACTGTTTTCAGCATAGTCATATACATTTGAATGGCACTATTCAGTGCAGTCAGGATAGATGCTTATTCAGGGATTCATATACTTTCTAGGGACAAAGTTCGATGTTGTACAGTTAAGCAATAGATTTCAATTGTATCGAATTCTACAGTGGTCATCATTTAGTGAAGAGCAATTCTACGACATTCAAATTTCAGGAAGAAAAACAAACGCTTAATATGCTCAAAGCTATGGAATTAGTAATGCCCACATTGCTGTCTGCATTTGAAACTGATTGATACTTTGCCTGCAATTAAACGGTCCAGAATAATTTTATCAGTTTTATTGAATTACTTAGGCAAAACGTCCACGTTTTAAAACTTCTTTTGTAAAAATATCTTGCGATCAAATACTTTGTTATAAGAAATTACAATCTGCATGCACAAACATAGAGTTCACTTCAGCAAGCACTCAAAGGCGGTTATACCTGCTCTTATTCTTTACGGTTGAGGAAAATATTTAAAAATGTTTTCAACTTTTCTTAAATACGTATTACATCTTATTTTCTGCATCAAAATTTCCGCAAATGCACAATTTAAGATCTACTTCTGCTGCGCAACAGAAACGACATAGAGAAATTTGCATAAGTCATATTTGAAACAGAAAGGCAAATTGATTTAAATATTGCAGGAATATGTTGAACCAAATATTCTTTTGAAATCTGGAAAAACTTGAATTTCTGCATTGCCAATCAAAAAAATACAATGCATCTTGCCTTCATAACAAGTGGATCCTAGAAAAACTTAATGACCAATAGGAATTAAGATGTATTTTCTAAATTACAAGTTCTTCCACTGATATTCTCCAATACGACAGCTGAACAAAAAATGTCGTCAGATGACTTCGATGGAAGTTAAGCGGTTGAAAGATCTCAACTTAGAAACCTAAGTTGGCATCTTTCAAGGCATTTCATTTTTTATATTAGAGGGTATTTTCGACGCAGGAGTTTGAACAAAAAATGTTGGATACTAACTGAACTGAAAGTGATGACGCGCCGGATATAACGGACCCTCTCGGAAACATTCGCGTTTATTCATCTGAACGATGTAACGCACGATACAGTGAGAAACATTTCAATTTGAAACAATCTGACACAAAGTCACACACCTTCTTCTTTCACCAAAGTCTCTACACATGAGACGTTTCTGTTTTCTTGTTCATATTAAATGTGTGTTACTGAGTTTATAATCCGTTAAAGCCTTGCGCCAGTGTCAAATTTTGAATGCCGTTCCGATAAGTAGTTCGTAATTTATGCTCTTCAAAACTTAAAAATCATAGACATTTTGAAGCTGGCGAAGGAGCTCAGTTATCGTCGTTTGCAGACACCAAAAATTCATAGATACGGGGCGTTGTTTATACCTTTGACTATATCTTCGATGGAACTTTAATTTTTCGAATAGCAAGTTTTGACTATGTAAAAAAAATTACCCTTAGCATTTATACTGAGTTGCAATGCAGGAAGAAAATTAAATAATATTAGCATTTTTACATCAGTGCATCAGTATTAAATCAAAGACCTCCCTTCTTAAACGTCTTTATTAGCAAAAAATATTTTTCTTATTAATACATTCTTATGATAAAGTACGTTTATAAAGTTGACGCATTAGCATTTATACTGAGTTGCAATGCAGGAAGAAAATTAAATAATATTAGCATTTTTACATCAGTGCATCAGTATTAAATCAAAGACCTCCCTTCTTAAACGTCTTTATTAGCAAAAAATATTTTTCTTATTAATACATTCTTATGATAAAGTACGTTTATAAAGTTGACGCATTAAGATATTAATTAGAGACAGTAATAACATAGAATTGTCATAACAACATACTGTAATAAAAGATATGTGAAACTACCATACAATATTTCTCTTTGTTCTTTACAATTTCTCGGATATAAGATTCGTCCTTACCGTAGGTCTTAGCAAACTCAGCATACGATATTTTGTCTTTCCTTATAAGTCGAGAACTTTCACCTTTTCTCTTAAAGAAAGCACTTTACGGCTTCTCTTTGGCATATCCTCTTGCGTTCTACGGCCATTATTAAGTACATCAGGGATATTTCAGAAAAACACGGCGATACCGCTACAGTCGATTTGAAAAGCGAGATGGCCACTAAGTGACTCACGGCCGACGTCCATATGCTCAACGTTAAAAATATAGTTGCCCACAGAAGGACGTGTTGGCGTGCAATGCTACTCGGGAGGAAGGAAATGATTAAGCCTTGAGACAGATATAGGCAATGTGTTGTGAACTACACGCCAATAAGTAGTGTCTCTCAGTATGGAGTCCGGCCGCCATGATTACTAACACTGCATGCGCGACTTCTGAGCTTGGAGTTGTAGGAGTTCCTAATGGTGTCCTGCAATACGCAATCCCATGCCGCTTGAATTTCCTCACGCAGGTCCTGCAGATTGGGCGGTAGAGGTGGAGTGTGGAAAGCGTGTCCAATAGCATCCCTCACATTTTCAGTCGGAGATAAGTCTGGCGATGCGAGTGGTCATTATTGAGGGTCAGTGCCTTGAAGAGAATCTCTCGAGAGAGCAGCAGTATAGGGAGGAGCGCTGTCCTGTTTGAAAATCGTACCGTAGTGAGCGTTCGGAAAACGTAGAGCCACTGGTTGCAAAACTTCATTAACGTAGCGTTGGGCTTTCAAAGTGCCTGCAATGAACATCAAAGGTGATCTGGCATCGTAGGCAGTTGCACCCCACACAATGACACCAAGTCTTCTGGACGAGTGACGCTCGACAACAAACCGTTCATATTCGCGCTGTTCACGATGCATCGACACATGGATTCGGTGGTAGTCTCCTGCAAGACAAAAGCCGGACACGTCACAGAAAATCACCCGCTGCGATTCTGGGTGGCTCCATTACAGTCTGGCACGACACCATTGCTGTCTTTGGTGATGAGGCAATGGTGTTAGGGGTATTCGTCGTAACGGTCTGCGTACGTGTAGTCCTACATCGTGCAGTCGTCTGCCAATGATGCTAACTCTAATCGGACTATGCATGGAGGATTCCACTGCTCGCTGAATATCCGCAATCGTGGCTGTTGATACAATCCGAGCATGTCAGTCAACCCGTCGATCCCCTCTCTCCGTGGTTCGTCTAGTTCTCCCAGACCTATCCTGTCGCTCCTGCGTTCGTTGTTCTATTCACTGCCGCTAACAGCTTGCTATGGTTATATCCCTACGATCAGTATGGCGCGCAATACGGCGATAAGATAATCCCGCTTGGCGAAGCCTGGCAATTCGGGCCCTCTCGAACTCCTCCATTTGCTCGAATTGATTTCTAACTTTTCTCTGAGGCGTACTTCACTTGCAGAGGATGTAGCCAACACAACAGCACGAGTCAGATTAACAAACACGCGCAACGGGACGACCTGACATACTCGGTCAGGCAGAGAGCTACACCCCTCTTTTCTTGCGTTATTCCGCGTCCGAGCGTGTGACCTGAATCATTCGCATGCCTCAAAATGTGAAAGCTACTGGACAAGTTTCATTCCTGTCGGTTGCTTCCTTCTGGGTGCAACTAGGTATTTGATGATGAGTGTATACAGCACGGATACGCTGGACACAGGAATGATTCACATTCCTGGAAAGACTGCGCGAGATTTCTTCACGCTATTCAGAACGACACGCAATTTAAAACTTATTAATTGTTTCCTGTAATTTTCCATTTAAAATTTTGCGGACCACGGTTGGCCGCAAGTAACTGAAACCGCGGATAAGGTGAAACTACTGTAATAATAGAAATTGCAAAGAAGTTCGTCATTCAAATAACGTACAATAACCGCATTGAGGGTCTCGACCGCCGGACGAGGTAAGACCATTCTTAGTTCTTTTCCCTTCTTTCTGGTTTGAGTAATTTCTTTAACATGCAGCGAAGCGTAAATGTGACAAAAAATTAAAATTACACTTTATGCATCTCAAAACAGAAGCGCACGATTTCACGATAAGTGCACACGTATGAATTCGAAAAACATTTTTCTTTCATTATTCTTGTGAAGTATAAGACAATAGATTTTCCATGGATTCCAATTTGAAATAATTTCTGTTCTTCAATGTCTTAGAATCAAAATAGCGTTTTCCTTTAAAATACGACCTCAACTGCAAATTTCACTTTTTAATAACTTTCGACTGTAAACAATTAACACATGCACTAATGTCTTTCATGTCAGACAAAAAAAGATATTTGGTGCAGTTAATTTGAGAGATATTTTTTACCAAAACTACTGTGGGGAAATTCCATTTTGTATATCACATAAATCATGATAATCCGTTGACAATGAAGTGGAATTTTAATGGTATGTTGTAGTTAAAAGTTTGTAATTTAAAATTTCGTTCGTATTAGGACAGCTTATCAAAACATTCTTAACCCCAGGATATTACCTCATGAATAACTATATTTACATTTCAAATGAATGATTTTCAATTTTATATGCGTACAATCGAACACACGTATCTAAATTAATTAGAACGATTTTGGTTTTTTTGTCTGAACCCAGGACAAAAGTTCCATTACCGAGTAAGGTGATGGCAGAAAACACAAATTCCGCAAAAGCATACCTGGTAATTAATGGCGTGAAATCTCATTACCAGATTTTTCTTTCAGAATTTGTGTAGCACTGAACATTGCGTTTTTACATAGAATCCTTTCTTTCGTAATGACAAAATAAGTTTCTGGAGAAATGTATTTACACCAATCGAAGGTTTGTGCATAAGGAACTGCTTTCAATAATTTATTTGGAAAATATTTTATATATAACCGAATTCCAATGTTACACTGTATTTTTCTCATAAATTTGGTCTTTATACATTTTAGGTGCTTAAACCGCAAACGTTTTTGTAAATCTGAAACAAGGAGTAATCACTGAATATCTGGAAGATGTGAAACAGTTATTCGGTTAAAAACCGGTTTGTTTTGTATTATAAACTATTCAAACATGAATTTCCACATTTATGAAATTAAAGAAAAGCATTTCGTTTAGAGTGATTCAATTCAGTAAAACAAACATTTTGACATGAATAAAATCTCCAGCTTCGATCATGAATCTTGCAGTCCGAAAATATTCTAATTTCTCTTTAAATCCCGTTGAGTACATTTCTCTCTCCAGCTACACGATGTTTTTGGGGCGCATCCAGAATACATGTCTATTATCTTCATAACACTACCTTTCGGTAATGAAAATTAATAGTCGTCTGTCTACAGCGCTTATGCTCACTATTGTTATGGCGATGCTTCCAAAAATTTCTATTCTTCAGTGCATTCCACACTGCTGGCCACCCAAAATGCAACACCAAGAAGGATGCATTCGATTGGCCTTAAATTCGCAGCATGCATCGCCCGCGAGAGGACATGCAAACGAGTAGCATTGCAGGGCATATGCAAATTGTGTGCCCCCGGCACGCCACCGAGAAGCACTATAAAAAGGGTGCACAGAAGGCGTGATGATCTGAATAAATCTGGTAAAATTACACGAAACATTCGTTTTAATCGTAACTCACACTAATTTTAATGCAAAGATATTAATATTATTACACCGAAAGTGCTTCCAATTCTAGATATACACATGTGCTAGATATACACATTTTACATTTTCCAATTTCAATTTTGTTAGGTTTTCATAAGAGGTGTTTCATTTACATATCCTATGACTTGACTTCTAGAAATTGATGTCAAAGTATTTCCTTTTAAATGTCACGTATGTCCTTGACGCTGCGTTACGTAAAACTATCACAGAGTCAGTGAAAACCGGGACATCAGTTGTGTGGTACGAAGCTCCATTTAATTATACGAAAGAGATATTTTCCATTTGAAGTCAAGTTAGTGAGGATCAGGCTATGCTCAAAACGAAAGCAAGGCATAAAAAGCAGATGACTTCAAGCTCAGTTAGACGCGAAAAAAATGGCACAGAGAAACCTATGTTGAACATCACTGTTCATCCTGTGTCAGGCAATTACTCCGCGCTATGCGTAATGCAGTAAATAACAACGCATGACCGGAAAACTGGCAGCAACAAGTATGAGTCATTTTCTTGTAGGACTTCCGTCCATAGTGAGTACAATTTAGGTCCCAGCCACCTACAGCGAGTTCGCCTTTTGGGCAGGACACAGAAACGGAAGGAATGAAAGCAAGTCTAAAGACTAACACAACAGTTTGTAGTGAGATTAGAATACAGTAGATGGCGCCACCGTACAAGTACGATGTGGCACATAGAGGGGAGAGAGACCTTCAGGGGGTATAGGAAACGATACCAATTTAACCAGTGGGTCCAGCCTGGCGGCAGTCACTTAACGTGCTCGTCCGATGCACGACGAGCATTCAGTGATTGTTAACAAATCACACCACCTCCGCAAAATGAGCCCAGGATCGAACCTGAGGACCTTGCATTGGTAATCTGAACTTCTAACCACTCAGCCATTCGCGGCCGCCCCGGTGGCGCAGTGGTCTAAGCAATGGCCTCTGATCATTCGTCCAAACGGGGTCCGGGTTTGAATCCCGGTGAGGCATGGATGTTGTGTTTGTCTTACGGCACAGACTCTCTCCCTTCCCTGGAACCAGTGACCATAAACTAGAGACGGGCGACTGCTTATAGCCTATTGAGTTGCTCATGGTGGTCGTTAAACCTCCAATCCATCAAAAATCCAGTCATTTTCGGCGAACATCACTGTTTGTAACGGAAGACGCTCTTATATGAATTGTTTGCCAATAAACTGTTGTCTTTATCGTTATGTCACTTCCATGCTTAATTTAGTCTCCCAAATTATAGGAGCTAATGTAACAGCGGTATAATAAAAGAGCGTCAATGAAGAATTTAAACTGGTGCTTTAGGTATCATTTTTTGTAATAACTATGATTTCTGTGAAGATACATAATCACCTGTAAAGACATACTGGTAAAAGTTACCTGCTTTGAAATATATATACCTTGAAAAGAACAGAACTATGTTTCCAAACGCAAAGGCAAATACCTCGATGTGAAATAGAAAGAAGTTTCACCGGAGTTTCTCGCCGGCCGATATTCAATTAGGCAGTAAAACTAAGCCACCCCTACACCCCAAGCAGATGATGGTCCTTCTCTGGTGGTCCACACCCGGTACAATTCATCGGAGTTTCTTGGCAATAGACCAAACCACACTGCAGAGCGTTATCATTCTGAATTACACCAGATGGACCAGAAATTGCTGCAGAAACAACCGGCTTTAGTCAACAGAGATGGTGTTCTGCTCCAGCAGAACTCCCGCCCTCATGTCGGACAACGAATGATGCTGACATTAAGTGCCTTGTGCTCTGAAGCACTGCCTCATCTTGAATATTTTCCGGACTTATGCCCGACAGACTATCATCTGTTCCGTCGTCTGCATATTTTCCTACCCGGGAAACAGTTCACGACAGACAACGAGGTTCAACGTGCAGTTGATGACTTCTTCGGGTCCCAGGGACAAAACTGCTTTTGTTCCTGGATCATGGCCTTACCTGACAGTTCGCAAATATGTGTCGATGCCGACGGAGATTTTTTTGCCTGGGTAAGTTGTTTTACTTTTCCGTTACGCCATCCACGTGTGCTATGCCCTTGCCGGACATTCCATTTTCACCCACCTAATGAATCAATGTTGCAAAGTCACGAATCAAAGGACGCAAGTGAGCACCCCATCGTTGAATTGACAGAGCAATGACAGTGTGGCCAATTGGGCGAGTAGAGACTAGGTTTGAGTGCCAGAAGTTCCATTGTTCGTGTGTTTCTAATCTGTGATGGTTCTCCTTCGATTTCAGAAGGTGTCACTCAATAGGGAACTGCGAAATATGAGTGTTCCATAAAATTATGTGTAATATAAGGTGGTAACTGAAAAAATAAATGAAATGAAGCTAAGCAAAAATGTAGTCGCCATAGTTTGAAACGACATGTTTCCACCGTCTTGGCAGCTGCTGGATCCATTCCTGCAGAATTGTGATGACTTTGACGTGAGTAAGTGCTTGTTAGACATCGACCCTGTAGTTGAACCGCTGTCCGTGCATGATGTGTTGCTGTCACCGGAAAATGTATTAGTCGCTTGCGTCAATGTCCTGGGAAATAGGTTGGGTGTAGCAGTAACTCCAGCCCAGCTGCATGGTCGTATGACAGGTCACCTGCGCTGAATAAGATCTCTCTCTCCATCCAGTTGTAGAATGATGCCCTTCCAGTTAAGCAGTGCTGGTCGTTTCCACGAGAGCGATACTTGAATATCGTCGAGCTGGTGGCAGTACACGTCGGAGGTGATAGTGATGACAGCCAGTACCCCAAACACACGACACCCAACATATCCCATCAAATAGACAGCAGCCATACGTGAGTGTAAACCACCCTTTTGGTGTAAGCATGGGTTATATTTAAGGTCCAATTACTGTTTCCGGTATTAGACATTTTCATACAGGACCCGTTTCCTGTCATCTGTCACAATGTTGTCGAAGAATGGTTCAAATTTGTCACTTGCAAGCAAAGAAACGCATGCACTCATGCAGTTCGCTTTCTGCTCAACTGTGAGTTAACGGAGTACCCAAACTCCCCTCTTGATCCCCTTTCCGATTAGATGTACGTGCGTGAAATGGCTCGTATCGGTAATCCCCAGCTGTTCGCCCAAATACCGCGTGGTCATATGTGGATCGGTCTCCACTAATGTCTTCAGCATGTCCATATCCACTGTTGCTGACCTTCGGGGTTTTGGGATGGTCTAAGAGGTCAAAATTTCCCTCTCGATGTCGTTCGAACCAACAATAATACTGATAACGTGATATGGCATTAGGATACACACTCGTTATGTTCCTTCCCGTGGCGTGGGTGCTACTTTGACGAAACTCATACAGCATGCAATGGCGGATGTACTAATTGTCCACTTCCGTGTTAGTTTGCGCTTACACTCCTCGCTTACTGACTGCTAACTGCCACTGACTTAAGCCACCTACTTGCTCATGATATGCGGGTGTGCTGCGCAATCTCAGCGGCCAATGTGCGACATGGCTGCGACTTCAACTTTGGTACCTCGCCATCGGACATTACATTCTTTCCAACACAATACTTATATTCGCTCTTTTACCCCGAGTTAAAGAATGGCATTCATGTTTTGATACATTTTATGCACAGTTACATTTTGCAGGAAAGAGTGAAACAACTAAAACAACCATGGACTGTAATATATCACTTGTAAATCATCACCTTAAATATTAAAAGTATCAATATACATATTAAGAGATGGGAAGGTCGTATACTTATTTCAAGAATCAGTTATTTATCTTTTTCGAATGTGAAATATTAAAATATACGAGTGTTTTGCAAAGAAAAGCGATTTCAGTAGTTAAGTGTAAATCATATTATACCTTTAATATCATAAAATAAAATAAATTGATTTTTTTATCCAATGTATCGCACTGATGGCGCATACACAGCTGAAAGCTTTAGAGCTACCTTTAATTACATAACACTGAAACCAATGCAACATTTCAACACTTTAAAGCCTCAGCTTTATTACTGTCAGTACTGATTTTGGAAATAAACCAAAATAAAAATAATTTGGGATGGGTTTTGAAATGTTTGGCAGGTGAAACTTGTTCCAGTGGTTTTGACATTCTGTCAAATGCTTTATTTACATATATTTGGTGTGCGGCTTTTTATTGTGATAAGGCAAATATCAAAGTAAACGCTTTTGGTTGTGATAATTTCTTTTTTTCATTTTTATAAGATTTTGCGATTACGAGTAGAACCTTTCTTCGCGGGTACATAACGACAAACTGTAATTTTGGGTCCGAAAAATGTCATTTCAGGTTTCGAATAAGGATTTGTTTTTCTCAAGAATGAAATAAGTGATAAACCCGCATTTTTGAATTAACCGGAAATTTCTGACAAAACGTTTGTGATGGAGAAAAAACATTTTACGCTTATCTCAAAATTTTCTGCAACAGCACATCTTAAAATCAAAGAAAGAGAAAAAAATTAGTATTCTGTTTTTCTTAAATAAATTAAACATATTTCTGAGGTGTACGATCCTTAAGAACGTAGGCGTCAGAATATAAATAAAAATTGATAGATGTAACATAGAAGAGAGAGAGAGAGAGGGAATTCTTTCTAAGAAACACATTTTGATTTGATATTATATTTAGGTAGGAAATCATAAAGTGCAGCACTTGTGGAAATGATTCTGCAAAAGAAGAGGCACAGGCTGATGCCGTTTCTTTCCTACAAATGAATGAAAGATTTTTTCATAAAAATATGATCTGTAATTCAAACAGATCTGAATATTATTTGTCATTATTACCAAAAAATTACCAACAGGAATTCACGGTCATGTTTGCGCAAGAAAGAGGAAATATCAAACACGTTTCTACTTTAGTCCAAAATTAAGACTTTACTTTCTTTGAAAAAAAAACAGTAGGTATATACTGTTGCTACCGAACGGATAATTCTTTTATATAAAATTCCTCTAGTTTTCCATACGAAAAGACATAGGAAGTACTTTGTTACAGAAAATAACAATATATACTAATGTAAAATTCTTACTGTTTGTGGAGGTAGTCAGTTCAAAAGCCCATTACGGCGAAAAGTGATCCTCGCCAGTTAGATTATCATTTATATGTACAGTTCACTAAACATGTTTGTTATCTATCAAAGTAAATATAATTTGTCATAGAAAATTTTGGAGAGGCTGTTTTTCAAGTGTTTAAACGTACAGTTCAAGGTGACACATAGGGAATAAAATGCTGCTGGCTGTATGAAATATCGGAATGTTATATTTTATATAGTATTCAGAAGAAACTCATTATTTGCAAACATTGTTCTCAGCATTTATGGCCGAGGTAACTCCTAAGATGTTGGTAACCATAGAGCTCTAAGATATCTGTTATTATCGGCTGTTTGCTGTATGTACTCTAGTTTAACGTAGCTTAAAAATCATTACTGTAAGAATTTCAAACTAGAAGCATATATATTTAAGATTTCAAAAAAACTAGATACAGACTACCATGAATTTCATATTTCATTAATTATTCATTAAGACGATAAGTAATTCCGTAGTTACTAATGAATACTGCACTAAAACTGATTATCCCAAGGCATTTAGTTACTAATTAATATCGCACTAAGAAATATTATCCAAAGTGCATCTCGCATGTAATTTGAATCCGGACTTCGGCCAGGCTGCCTGATTTTCGGCGATGCATGGGACCTGGCCGAAAATGACGCAGCCTGGCCGAAGTCCACTCTTGGTTCCCATACTAACCTCTGCTCACCATCGAAAACCCCTACGAGGGTCAGACCAATTTCAAATCTGGACCTTGAATAATTAGAAGCAGGACGTCTGGTCCGTTGAATAACGTTTCCTATTGTTCCACTTTGGAGGGCGCAGTTAGTGGGCATTGTGTAACCACGGATGTTTTGGCACAAGGCTGCACCGTGGGACATAAACAGTCCTGTCAAGAAGGAGTAATGCTTCGAGGAATGTTCTGCTAGGAAAACCTGCGTCCACCTGTTCATCGGCAAGAAACTATAGCGTTTGTCACGTAATGAAAAATCATTACACAGCAGTCACTACCTTTCATGGCAACGGCACGCCACCTAATTGTATTGCATTCCTTTAATATGGTCATGCTCTGTGTCACACTACCCACATTTGAGAATGGTTTACGGAACATGAGGAAGGCATTCAGGTATTGGTTTGTTTCCCATGTTTTTCAGACATAAATCGAATTGAGTATCTGCGGTATGTGTTGGAATAGCAAATCTTATCTGTCCCGGTTCAATCAAGTTTCTTACAAGCTCGAAACAAATACCTTAATTTTTAACATGGTGCGAATGAAAAAGTGTATCTTAAATATGCGCGTTTTTGTATATTTTAAGGGTAAACGTTCATAATATCAAGAAGTTTCGGATTTCTCTTAAATATAATACACAAATGATTTCAAATGGAAGCTTAAAGTAGGAATAATATCTTGAATTAAAAGGTGGACGAAAGCGAACCTGATGAAAAGTTTAATGTGCAGAGTAACAGCTGAATAGACGCCGCGTTGCCTTTTCATTACGACATTGCCAAATCTGGAGAGTTCAAGCCTTAGCGGATGGATCCAAGATACCTAAACTAGGAATGAAAGAGAGTACTCCCATGGATGTCTTAAGTCTTCTCCGCGAATAATATCTGGTGCTGGCGATCCATCCTTTACTAGAATTAAAGCTATTTCTCCATCAAGTATGACGCTTGGTTCATCAGAAAGAAACGTACATGATTCTTCTGTGTTACCTTGAAGATTTGTTCTTCTAATTATTCATAAAAGGATTTTCTCCATCTTTTTTAAAATAAGGAATCCTTCAATCCGTTTGAACTAGGATATTCTTTTGCAGAAAAGCATTCTGTATGGTCCACCCTGTTGGCAGGGCTCACCATAAATAAAAACTGTTTTTTTAAATCTTTCAATTGTTATGTTATACTTTGTGGTTTAGGAAATTCCTGAGCGCTTTTAGTTAGAGACTCTGTGTTGCAAAATCTTACCCTTACAAATAATCGCCCTCGCTTCTCACTAAAGAGGTATTCAGATATGCACTAGTAGGAGTTTTTCTTACTCTTTCTTGGATGAATATTTGGAGACTAATTCAATTGGGATATTTATTCATTTTTACTTCTATGGTGTTGGCGTTTCCTCTTGTTTGTCTATGCGTATGTGTGAAAATTAGCCCTTTCTTAATTTTTCAGAAAGTTTAATTTTAGTGTGCATCGCTCGTCAATGCCACAATTGTTAGCCCAGTATGTATGTTAACTTGATTTGATGTTTTATTGCCTCTTACAAGCAAGAAATGCTGCTTCACCTTACAATTGTCATTTTACCCTCTGAATCAGATACGCAGAGTATGATGCAGGAACTGGCTGACAAAATTAAAGAAGTGGGATTAAAAATGAAATTTCAGAAGACAAAAGTAATGCTTTTACAAGAAATGAAGATTTATCGATTGATGTAGAAAAGCTGGAGATAACAGACACGTACCTTTATCTTGGACAGCAGATATCAAGTGAAAGTCCCATTGATGAAGAAATTAATCGGCTTATAAAACTTGCCTGGAGAGCATTTGGAAGAAACAGCATAATTTTCAAGAGCAATATACCATTATGTCTTAAAAGAAAAGTGTTTGATCAATGCATCCATCCAGTGCTTACGTATGGTGCAGAGACGTGGACCTTAACTAAAAGAGACATACAAAGACTGCAGACAACTCAAAGAAGCATGGAGACATTCATGATTGGTGTAACCAGGAGATATAAGAAGAGGAACTGGTGGATCAGAAAAATGACAAGAGTTGAAGACATCATGATCAGAGTAAAATCCCTGAAACGGCAATGGGCTGGACATACTGCCAGAAGGACAGACCACCGATGGACAGTCGACAGTTTAGATTGGATTCCAAAAGACAGGAAAAGACCCAGAATAAGACCACATGGAAAATGGGTGGATAAAATTCGAAAGTATGCGGGAGTAACATGGAGACGTCTGGCACAAAACTGACTTTTGTGGAAGAGGTTTAGAGAGACCTTTGTCCAGCAGTGAATTGATAATGTTTGACAATGATGATGATGATGATGATGATATTTTGCAAGTTCTGTGAGGTAAGGCCCTGAATTGGTCAATAGGGGCCCTCACATTAAGCTTATACTATCAGCACTGTCGTACTTAAACATGTCTTGTTGGTTTCACGTCGTTGCGAGCCACTGCTTACCATTGGAGCGCTTCTTCTGCGAGTTGACTAAAAAACACATTATGCAACTGTACAGGACAGCATATGCGATTTTTTTTTCTTGATTCAAATAGTAGAAGAAGTTCCGAAAGCTTAGACAAACAATATCATGAGAGAATGAAAACTACAACAACTGTCAACGTTTTGTCAAATCAGTTCGAAATATTTCGACAATTTCAAAGAAATACTTTTGAAATCTATATCTATTATGAATTTTTCAATGCCTGTTCCCTAAAGGAAATGTACTATTCAGCATTACTTCCGTAAATTATTATTGTTCTTGATTTATTTGGTTGCAATCGAGGGTTCAGTTAATAAAGAAAACATTTATTGTGGCACGCTATTTTCCTTAAATTGAAAGAGATTTAATTTGTTTTTCTATTGCAATGCCAATCTATCTTATGAAATATTTGGCTTTTCGAATTCCTGAAGGATATATATTCTATAATTTTCACTGTAGTTCTGTCTGAAACCAAATTTTTCAAAGACATACATATATTAACATGTTTAATCCAAGTAGCTTTTTGTGCCAGTTCTGCACATTTTGTTCAATATTGGATACCATGATCCCCGTGGTTTGGATTTCTCTTCCAAAAAACAGCTTGTCCTTACCTGCACAAATTTTTGTACAGCGAAAGAGGGAACTAGAGTACAGTATAGAAGGAAAGAAAAATATAAAGTATATCAGGTCTGGTTTGCGTCTATTGATGGGTGTCAGTGAAGTCCGAATTGTGTGTCCAGATCGCTGTAAATGGAGAAATGTGATACGGCAACAGTAATTAAGTAATCAGTGAAAAATGCATCTGGTAGTTTGCATTTCTTTGTGGAGCTAACCTCTGAATCTCAGAAAACAGCTTAGTAATATGTATGTATGTATGAAAAGTGGACTTTTTTCACGATATTATTTATTTTAGGAACACATAGAATCAACGAAGGTAAGCCATTATATATATTCGTAAATATTCAACTGAAATAAATACAAATAATAATTCGGGAAATCAAACTAAGAAGGCCTCAATCATGAAGAGTATCGACGTAGATAAGGTACCTGTGAAGGACAGTAAAAAATCAAAAACAATGGATGTGCAGAAAAATTGTGTAGAATGTATACGTAGCATTTTATGATTCTCGCGCGTTTAGAAAAGAAAACAGATTATGTTCAGTTCTGGTTACAATATACAAGGAATTGTTTGTTTAGTTCGATGAGAATGAATTGTGTGTTAGACTGAATTTGTCTGCTGTTGTTCATAAGTTCTACGCTGCCCTGTTACTTACGGTAATGATACGCAAAGCTATCAAGTGTGAAACTCTTTAATTTAGTAAATTTGGTAGGCGACCAAGGGCTTTTTATTTCATAAAATGACTGAATCAAGTAACTTTCAAACTATACAATCATTTGAGTACTTGTGACTTTTCTACCATTTGGGTCTAGTTGATTTTAAGCCTTTTCTTTTTTTACAGTGTTTTGGAATTAATCTTCAGGTGGTGATAGCCTTAAGACGAAGGAAGTCAGCTTCTAGCATTTAAAATGAATTTGAATATTTGTTTTTTTATTTCCCAATAATTTATCGAACAATCCGCATTTGCCAGACTAAGTTGGTTCTTTTGATACCTATTGATTTCTGTAATGATTTATTCTTTTGCTGAAAAGAGGTCTGATAACTGATGGTAATTTCTCTTAAACCACTTTAAGACAACAATGAGTGAAATCTGAAGATGTAACATTTCCATAATTTAAATATGGTCCAATGAAATGGGGTTATATAACCTATATAATTTTTAAGCGAAAGGTGTGCTCATATTTTTTATTTATTTGCAATTTGTTTCTCAGTCCTTAGTACTTGCGATAAAAGCAAAATAAAAACGACTGATTTTGCGCAGCACGCAAGAAGATTGACTGTATCTGAGAGAAACGTAACTCATAATTTTCGACATAATATCATTTACACTGGTGCCAGAAAAACTGGTACAGACGAGATTATGCAAATTACATAGCAACGTCACCTATGCCCGTACTCGGTTACGTCCGCCAGAGCGTATATAAAGCGATAGACATCCTTGCCAGCTGCCAGAGCTGTTTTCGGCATGATAATGACAAGTACTAACGATTTAAGAGATTTTCAGCGCGGTGTCATAGTTGGCGCTCGTGAGATGGGCCATAGTATTTCGGAGGTAGAAACGAAGTTCGGATTTTCACGGACGACCATTGCAAGGGTGTACCGTGACTACAAGAATTCCGGCAAAACCTCCAACCTACGATACCATTGTGGCCGTAGAAAGACATTGGGTGAACGTGACATTCGTCGGCTGTCAATAATCGTTTCACGCGATAGGCGTGCAACACTCTCGCGGGTATTATCGGAATTCAATGCTGGAGCCTCAACAAGCATCAGCGTCCGGACTGTGCAACGTACCCTGCACGATATGGGCTTTGGGAGCAGACGCCCAACTGGAGTCCCCTTGATGGGAGCACGACACAGAACTATGCGCCTCACTTGGGCACGGCAACACCGCCATTGGATACTTGACAATTGGAAACAAGTAGCCTGATCTGACGAGTAGCGTTTCCAAATGTATCGGGCAGATGGAAGAGCCGTGTGCGGCGCAAACACCATGAAGCCATGAATCCCGCCTGTCAACAGGGATATATACCGGCTGGTGGGGGTCAGTAATGGTATAGAATGTGTTTAGCTGGACTTCGCTGGGACCCCTGGTACATCTACAAACGTCTGTGACCGACCAACGCTATGTGCGCATCCTTTCTGACGAGGTACACCCGTTCATGTACGGCATTCATGCTGATGGGTTGGGTCTGTTCCAACTTTACAATGCACCTCCACACCAGTGTCGGGACGCCACATTATGGTTAGAAAAGCATTCATCTGAGTTTGGGGTGTTGCCATTCCCACCCACTTCCCCAGATCTGAACGTGATAGAACATATTTGGGATGCCATGCAACGCGCTATCGAACACAGGAATCCGATACATCGGATTACACCCGAATTGTGGAACGCTCTGCAGGAAGTATGGTGTGCATTGCCTACAGCATATTTCCATAAGTTAGTGTAGTCCATGCCCCGTGGTATTTCTGCAGTCCTGCGCTCCCGTGGGGGACCAACCAAATATTAGACATGTGTACCAGTTTTTCTGGAACTTCAGTGCATATCTGTGCATATCAATACCAGAGGTCGTAAGAAACCATGGGGATGTAACCATTGTTTCCAGTCAATTTATAACGAAGAAAACTGAAAAAATATCAGCGCCTTAAATCTAGTGTCTAACCACAACTATTTCAATTTGGATGCAGGAATCTAGAAGCAAATAAAAGGAGTGCCAATGTGTGCGTTTTATGTCCAGTCCTCGTGGAGCTAGTAATGAGACTGCTAGAGTACCTTAACCTAATTAATTGTATTAAGAACCTTGAGTAAGAAATTTCTACGCAGAAGATGTAGCCTTCAGATGGGAACACGGACTAGACAAATTAATTGATCTCTTACGCAAGACAAACAACCAGTGAGTACACGATACGATAAAGTTCACCACGGAGCTTGAACTGAGGGCGACACTAACATATATTTACGTCGCGCTCAAAAGAAATTAATCATGCCCTTTCGGTTTTGATGTATAATATAAAACATCCTCAGTTGCGAAACTTTTCCCTCGTGTTTCACAATGCTCAAAGGAGTACAAAGTCTCTGAGTTTAGAGCATTGTTCTATAGAATGTACGACGTATGCACACCTGACAGCCTGAGTGAAAAGGAAATCGAGATTATTTATGATAAATGTATAAAAACCGAACAAAGAAAGATGACATAAACAGAATATAAATAAATGTAAAGAACGGTATGTCAACGATTACAAAATCAACTAGTACCACAATGAGATATGCAGAACCTATAGCATATGTCCCACGCTTAAAATATTGGTTGAATAATTAAGTACGTAAATACGACATCACAGTAGAAATAAAATAAAATCACCGACCCTTTTATCACATATGATACGAATCTGCAAAAAAGACAATGCGAGAAAGATAAAGCGTAAGAAAATTATACCCGAAAATCGCAGCGGAATGAGAAAGCGATCCTTAAACACTATATGTAGAGAACACGTGAAATGAACCAGGTCATGCAGAATACAGCGCTAGCTAGAGAGGTCACGCATTGATCCGTCGTTCCTATGTGGAATATTGTAATATTAGAATCGCTCTTAACGAACGTTTAACAGTCTGCCATTAGAGAAACAGTCAGAAATCTCTCCAGCAGATTATCATGTAATGAAAATGCCTCCATAAAATTACCAATGGTTTAAAATGCATTTAAAAAAATTGAAACACATCGAAGCGCACAATATAACTGCCATATAAAAACACGCAATACTGCCCTTTATTTCTTCTATGTTTGTTTTATCAGGAATCATCATTGAATCTTTTGCTTTCTAATTGTCTGCATTTCATGTCGGCCTAACAAACCTTCCAGTGTAGACCGAAAACTGGCTATTCCTTATAATTTTTACGCCAGTAAATAAACGGATTTTTATGACACCTTGATGGTTTTGGGTTGTTTACATATTCCTACTGCACCGCAAAATCCGTTATTCCATTTTTTTTATATAAATGAAAATAACTGTTAGACATTTATATTCAAGGAAGCTTTCTTCATTTGAAAATGTTGAATGAGGTGATGTATTAACTAAATTGTTTTTATAAGGTGAACGTGTCCAAAAAAGTAACTATCAGCTTTCAGTAATATGTTACGAACTATTAATATTTAAAAGATAGTTCAATGGTATTCCTTCTGTACTCTTTAAAGATCATGTTACAGTGAGAGCAGGTAAACACTTGCAGTTGCGTAAATTTAAACTTCACAGGAGTTTAACTTGTTTTTTTTTACCACAGTTCAGTTGTCGGGCATAAAACTATTCACGTTAGGCTCTGTTGCGAGCTACGGTAGCAGTCGTTATATAAGTAGGAGCGGATAGATGTGTACGCTCTGGATAAAAGGGGTACGCATTCATGGCATACGGTAGTCATTTGAGTTCCATGTCCGTTCACTGGTGCGCTGTGCTATTGAGATCTATGGGCCAACTGATTCGATTAGCCTCTTGATAGATACACCTTGGGGTCTCCTATCTTGTGTTAAACATCAAACGCAGTGAACCAAAAAGGTTTGATCTTGTGTCAGCAATTAGTTCAGTTTGCTAACAACCAAATACCTACGACCTCCTTAAAGTTAGCATTACGAAAAACAGTACTAAAATATAGTGTTAGGAATGCAGACTGATTTTAAGTTACACTGGCGTGCAAAAATTAAGGACAAGACGCCTTTTGAATGTAACGTCCTGCAGAAGTGCTCCACATCGACTCAAATCATACTATAAGATCCCCAAGATGTAAGAATATGGGAAAAGTGAGCAAAACCGTCCAAACAAGGAATCCGAAGGATACAAAAGCAATTTTTTGAAAAGGTAGCTTTGACCACAACTGCACAGAAGGCAGAAACGTCCATGTGACAGGCGTCTGCCAAGAAAAATCCAGTCTTTAGTATGAGATATGATCACCCCTGACTACGTTGCAGGATTTACAACGTCTGTCCATGCTGGGGACGAGGTTGTCAAGTAGCTGTTGAGGCATCGCGGCCCATTCCTCTTGTAGCGACAATCGCAGCTGCGGAATCGTTGCTGGCGGCTGGTGACGTGCTTCCAAGCGTCTCCCGAGAAGGTCCCTCACGTGTTGGATTGGATTTAGGTCAGGGGACCTTGCGGGACAATCCATGCGATGAATATCGTCACTGTCGAACAGCTCTGCGACAACCACTGTACGATGAGGTGTAGCGTTGTCGTAAATGAAGAGTAACTCAGGAAACAGAGCACCTCTAAACAGATGCACGTGAGGCAGGAGAACCTCGGTACAATTGCGTACACCAGTGACTGAACCTCCTTGGAAGATGTGGAAGTTAGTACGGGTACCAAGCATCATACCGCCCCTTACGAGAAATCCGTCACCTCCAAATTGGTCCCTTTCGATGATGTTGGAGGTGTGGTTGCGGCGTGTTCCATGCTCTCTCCAGATGTGTATACGTCCAGGATCGCTCTTCAGATTAACCGGGTCTCATTCGTAAAGGTAACTCGACCCCATTGCTGATGTGTCCAGTTCTTGTGTTCCTGGTACCACAGAAACCTACGTCCCCGATGAGCAGGTGTTAATGGCAAACACCATACTGGTCGTCGTGCAAATAGACCACCTTTGTGCAACCTCCTGGCCACGGTAAAAAGCGATAACGGACGTCCAGTTGTCTGTTGCATGTGCCTTGCGATTTCTCCCACTGTCTGTCGTCTGTTTCTTCTTGCCTGTAGGACAATATACCGGTCGTTCGCCGCCGTGGTTACTCGTGGAAGACCACTGCTAAACTATAGAACAGCTGTCCCGGTCGTTTGAAACGCTATCGAAGCTCGTGAAACGATACTGTGAGCGATCCCGAACTCCTCGGCCATACTTCGACATTCTTCTATTTTCCCAATGACGCGACCTCGGGTAAAGTAATCCAGATGTCGTCTACTGGATTGCCTGTTGGCCATATCCCACGGTGGCAGCAACTCGACGTCGTTCCAACCGATGTACACCGTGCTTTCACCGAATTACTGAGCGTACACCGCCCGTGTGCTTTATACCCTTCCGACATCCCCCCTACTTTATGCTGCTTATATGCGTTTTCCGTACCGTATCGAACCCTAGTCTATATCCTAAGTGGTCTTTCGGTCCGTTCTGCCTGCTCGTTCCGCTGTTTTGCTAATTTCTCTGTCTGTCGTCCACTGTCTGTCGTCTGTTTCTTCTTGCCTGTAGGACAATATACCGGTCGTCCGCCGCCGTGGTTACTCGTGCTAATTTCTCCTCTTCGTCCTTAATTTTTTCCCACCAGTGTATTTAGTGGCTGAATGAATTTCAGTCTTCCATTTCAGCCACATGTCCTGTTCATATTCATATCAAGAATTTTAGAAGCTCGACAATGTTTTCTTCTGCGTTTGAGTTTTCTTGTGAATTCCTTTCTTGCCTCAGTGTAAAACCTACAGTGGATATTATCATTTCGAACTAAGTTCGTCTTCGCTTCTGAACCAAATCGTTGAAACACGGCCCTCATTGAGAGTAACTAGGTGAGATCTGATATTTTTCATTGCGAACGGCTTTCGGAAAGGATATTCGTTATTTTTAAGATTTAGATTACAATCACGCTTATCATCTATTCTATACTGAAAACAAACTAAGTTCAATTTTTAAGAATGAAACCTAAATACCCTGCAGAGTTCGAAAGCTCTCAGTGACTGCTTTATGGCTCTGAGAGTCATAAGTAGACACAGCAAGAAAATCATTCTCAATCTAGTAGCAAATGATGACTATCGAAACAAATCAAATCGTAAAACTAGAAAAGGAAAGAAGATGTTTAATTTTTATGTATAATGATCCAATGTAAAATACAATACAGGGCTCTAACCTACGGTTTTTCCAGTTTACATTCATGAATATAAATACAAGTAAGCGTATTTTGTACAAAATGTTATGTTAATGTACATTTCACGATATCTACTTTATATTGCTGTTGATTCTAATATACTCCTTTTTGTACACTTTAAAATCAGATCCTGACATGTGAGCCCAAAAATCTCTTCAATTATGTGCGGAATGACACATTGGGTAAGACAACAATTAGTGAAATGTGAAGATGAAAAATTTCCATAATTTTCAGATGGTCCAATGCAATGGGGTTACATAATCTCTATAAGAAGTTTAAGCTAAAGCTCTGCTTACATTTTAGTTTTATTTGCAATCCTTTGTCAGTTCTGAGTACTTGAGGTAAAAACATTTTAAAAGCAACGATAGATTTTGTAGAGCGAGCAAAAATATTGGCTGTACCTGAGAGAGACGTAACAGAGAATTTTTGACATCTTGTTATTATATCAGTTGATATCAATATCAGAGGTCGAAAGAAACCTTGGGGAAATGATCATTGTTTTCAGTGAATTACCACCAACTAAAACCTGAAAACTTATCAGCACCTTAAATCTAGAGTCTAACCACATCAACGTATTGTATTAAGTTATGAATTTGGAAGAAAATTTGTCCGTAATACTTTTAATACAAGCTGTAATATAAATATCTGTCAAACTTACACATTTACGCTAAATTTGAGCGAATGGTAACATTACAATAAGGAACTGAAGAGAACTATATTTTGATCCGAACGAGAAGACGGGAATACCACTAACGTTCTCACTCACTCCTTGCGTTTCATATACAATACCCAATGGTAGACATGATCAGATACATTATTTTCTTATTGTTAAAACTGGGTAAACGGAGGCTGAAATTTTTTTTTCCAAATAATAATGTGGCTTTTGCTGTACTTGAAACAGAAGGGATCTAACGGTGTGAATATCATATTCGTCGGATAAAACACCTTTCACATTAGCCAGGAGGTGCAACAATGGTTTTCATTTCATCTGTAAAATTTATTAGGTATTTCTTGTCATAGAAATTATAGGTATTGTTTAAATCCGCGCATCATGATGCATTTTTTAAGTTGAAACCTGTTCGAAAGCTTTCAGATTTCTTTTCAGGATACAGTATATTTCTGTTCCTACATAATTTATTGATTGACCAAATTTGCAAAGCGTGAAATTGTATGAGAAAAACAAATTTTCCATGTAAAATTTGATTAAAACCAAAAGTCGATGAATTATCTCCTGCTATTCCTCTCCCGAATGTGTTACGGCAATTAAATGCTTTCACATGTAACGGTTGTAGATATTACCGTGTTTCAACTAAATAATTATTCCAAAAATCAAAGTCAAAATTTTGTTTTGAAATCAGTCGGAACACAGAAAAAAAAATCGTATGTTATCTATCTATGTATCTTCCTGATACGTTTATAAAGCTTTCTAGTCATACATTTTTAAGCTCAGACTTTGTTATTCTTCCATGGCGCCAAAGAATATTAATTCTTATGTTCCACCTAGCTATGTCTGCCATGAATTCACAAAATGTTGCTTGAAGCTGGCTGCTTCCTGATTCTGCAAGCACGTTAGAACAAAACTGTAGCCTCCGAACTCGTTCATAGAAATATATAGATATCCATTTTCTATGCTGTTTCGTTTTTGTACATGAATGAGCATTATTATTATATGGTATATTTCCCATAATATCCCGATATTGAATGTTTAGGACTCGCCCGCTTTCCGTGAGCTGAGTGTAATAGTCGTATACAATTATATTAACGGTAGCACTAAAAGTAGAAAACAAAATAAAGCCGTCTGTAGAGTAAAATTCGCTTTCCTGCCACAAGGCTAGCTACGCAAATTTTAAAAATATATCTAAAGGGCTTTTTCGTGATATTTGTTTTCAAACACCTCTTCACTCCCTCCCACTCAGACTATTTTACGAGAAGGTCTGGAGCACCACACGGAGTCAACATTTGGAGGAAACTATGTTCAATCCCTTCTCCACCTGGTTCTTTCATTATTCATTAATCACTTCGCTCCCAGATTAGGAGATGTTTAGATTGTAAAACGACACATCATTTACAATACGAACCTCCTGTGAAATTTATCAAGTGCATCCCTCACACTACTAATGAATACTAATAGTTCCAGGCAAAATATTCTCCAAGTACAATGTAGGGCCAGACATATCAATTCTTAGATATTACCTTTTGTTTTCCGCCGTATAGCGAGCTACCGCCTTGCCTTTACTATACAATCTGGCTATCAAGGCGGCAGAAGGCGTCCTTGTATAGAAGAATAATTACCTTGACAAAACTCAGTCCAGTACACGGAAATAAAAAACAGCAAGATTTTATTATTCCGATAGCATTTTCTTCACGGGTTTCCGATGGCTTCCCGCTCAGGGTCCTCGTGCTAACCACGTGCTACTTTTTCACAATTATTCCCGCAATACCCGGTGGACGAAGGAATCCTCCTTCCCGTTCACCACGCTGTACTTCTGCGATACTTGCAGCCCTTCCGTCAAAAACCGGTGTCCAAAATAGGACCCTCTCTCCTTGACGACCGAAGCTCAACTGTCTCACTATATTCTCCGGGCTCTTTCGGTCCTCTCCCACGCATGCGCTGGAAAAACTCGTTACTCGGTCAGCACGTGAAATACCTGAGCTCAGGAATGTCGTCGGATACCCGCATGCGATTACAACCTTGCAGATATACAAAAGCGGTATGACAACTTGTTTAACAGAAGCACTCGAACAGCCGACTCTTCAAGGTCAGGTGCCCCAGGGCGTTCATGCACCACTCCCTTAATCCTTACATAGGATTAAAATTGCTCCACGTGGTGATGAATGTCAGTTCTTAGTTGAAACAACAAAATGGAGGAATAAAGCGTTCTTCTACACGTGTTCATCACAACATTGAAATTAAATCAATTCATATTTGACAGTTTGATTGCGGGCGACCCTTACATAAAATTTTCATTTTCGAAAACAGAAGAATGAAAATTAAGATGACACTCTATACATTTTTTTCATTATAGGCGATACAGGAAACAACAAACGAGAAAATTTCGGGAAGCAAATCACATTAAAATCTTGGTAATTATATTTAAATAAACATCCAATATCCAATGCAGAAAAAATTGCAATATTTTAAATGCGGTCATCGAACCCTTCCGTATTGGAAGAAAATATAAATTGCGGGACGAAATGAACTTTTTCAACTCCAAAGGTTCGCCCCATTTGTTTAAAAATAAAAATGCGGAAGGCGTTTTTGATAATTATGTACGTATTTTGTTGGAAATTTTTAAGATTTGTTGATATTTAGTTTGGAAACTAAATATACACACATGGACATATAAGCGGAATGTTTTTAATAAAAATTTAATGAACGAACACGTTTATGCAGTATAAGGATCCTTTGGAATGTTGTCGAGTTCACCGATTCTCTTTCCTGGGACAGCTATCTAATTATGAGGCTGTACCAAAATGCTGGTATTTTGCTTTTCCATGACATGACCCACCAACACGTTTCTGTTTCCTCTATCAACTGGCTTATTGGTTTATATGATGTAGTGATTTTCCTTAGGATCATTTACCATCTTAATAATATTTCAAGTTAAAATTTTGAATTTTCGTTTTCCCTGTTCATCTCCCTGATTGGATTTATACCCTACATGTCCTCTTTTACTAGCTGAAATTTTGAAAATCTATTGCATCTGAGATATGTATGAAAAATTTCTCACAGTTACAATTGTGCTTATGCGGTTCCCTAACACAAAAAGATAAATCCCCAGCGCAGCCAGTTTATCCGATTGCTATTTACAGCTAGAAAAGTACTTATCTTCCAACTACAAAGAACAGACTTCTTTTACATTACTTACTTCCTGAGGAAGCTGATATCTGGCAAAATGTTTTCTACTGAACTTTGAAGTTGAAACAAATATACTGGCGGAAAGTGAAAAAAGTACACCAAGAAGGAGACGTCTGATACCAACGAAATTTATACAGCATAATAGCGGAATACAGAGGATAACGTGATCAAAAGATTATGGCAAAATACAGCTGTATTATCTGGTAAACTGAAAAATAACATTTACATGTAACATGGTTAGTACGAGGTTGAACCGCCATGAACTGCGTCACACTGTGCAATTCTGGCATGGAGTCTGTCGTACAGATGTTGGATGCAAGTTTGGGGTATTGAGTTCCAAGCACCTTCAACCTGGACGCGCAAATCGGGGATGGTCGTGGCTGGCCGTGGAGACCGGACAATTCGTTGCCCCATAAAATCCCACACGTGCTCAATGGGGAACAAATCCGGCGAACGTTCAGGCCATGGAAGTTTTCTCACAAACTGAAGTGCAGGTTGCATTGCACGTGCCGTGTGTGGGCGTGCGTTATCCTGCTGGAAAACACCACGACGGACCGACCTTACAAATGGCACAACAGCGGGCTGAAGGATGTTGCTGATGTAGGAGGTGCTGTTTAACGTACCCGGTGCAAACACTAGTTGTGTACGAGAGTGATAGCTGATCGTTCCCCACACCAGACCGGGTGCAGGCCCTGTGTGTTGCTGGCGGATGCAAGAAGGGTGGAGACGTTCCCCTGTGAGTCTGCGAACACGCATACGGCCATCGGAGGCTCCCAAGCATAATCTGCTTTCATCGCTGAACACGACAGATCACCATTGCGTTCTCCAGTGCAGGCGCTGGCGATACCACTGCAGCCGTTCCTAACGGTGGGCTGGAGTCAGAGGTACACATGCCAGAGGCACACGTGCACGTAGTCCTGTATTCAGTATACGGTTGCGGATTGTTCGCAAAGTCACCTCAGGTGCAACGGCAGCTCGGATTGACGTCGCAGTGGATGTTCTGCTTGACAACGCCACTCTTCTTATGCTTCGATCGGGCCGCTCATCAGTCCGTCTGTGAATCCCGGTTCCACGTCTTCTCGTGTGGGAATGTTCCTCGGACCATCTACGCCACCATCGTACAACCACCGATACTTCCCATCCAATTCACTCCGCAATACGACGATACGACCACCCGGTCTCGCGGATTCCGACTAGACGACCTCGCTCAAAGTCCGATAACTGATGAAATCTTACACGTCTTCCATATCAAGGCATTGCAGCTTCTGCAGGTACTTCGCACATGTCCGTACGCCGACGACTAATTATATTCCCTTCGCCGTACTCCTTAAATACCACCGACGATAATTTGCATATTATGCCGTGCTGTGGCGTAAGCGCTCACCGGTTGGTCGCGAAATTAACATCACGCCTACGTAACCTCGACAGCATTAACATATATAAATTTCATGATTGTCCGGAAATTCCTTCTTGGTGTTCTTTTTTTACTTTCCGCCAGTGTAATTTGAACTTGCGGTGTTCATTTTGGCATTGAGTCTTCGAAGATAAAGGAATTCTTTATATTTTACTAATCGCTACGTGTCTGTAAAATTAAAATGGTTGTTATTGAATTCTACATTACATTACTCTGCAGTTGGAAAAAATCGTTTTCATTGATCCGTCGTTAACCATTTGTTTGTACGATTTAAAAGCTGGAGCAAATTTTATTTGGTGTTGCAAATCTTGATGTTTGTATTTACATATTTTCCAACGACGAATTTACATATTTTCCAACGACATTACATTATCATAACATTAATGTAAGCGATATTTTTTCCGTTGTGAGGTTTTTGGTCGAAATATGAAGGTACTACGCACTGTGTACCCTAAGCTTGCTATTATGCATCTAGGTGAGTTACTTGAAATATGAATTACAGCATATCTATGAATCTGGAAATGTGCCTTGTTTTTAAGTGACAATTTTAATATAACTCACCAAAATCTGGCCATGTGTATTTTTTTCTTAATAACATGTTAGAACACTGTATTTTGTAAGACAAGTTGGTTGTGGGATTTTGATTTGCCTTGGTAAGATTTCCTTGTAGCTGCTTAGTAAAGCACACATATTAAAATATCTACATTGAGTTCTCGTAGTTGTCTGAAATATTTTGCGCGGTTTCTGAAGAGACTGATGAGAGCAATAAATTTCCTTCGCTTTCGACCTTCAACATTTAAAATGTCTAAAACTTCTACAACGAACTGTCCTTGCAAATAATGATTGTTTCACCAGAAGTCAAATTTTTTTCAAGTCTTGCAAATTGAACCTTTTTCGAGATATTACAGTAGGAAATTTGGGGTCATTATTCCACTTTTTTCACCTATTCTTCAACTTATTTCGTAGGTCTGTAATTAATTTTTGATATGCCATTGCTGTACTCAGTGGAAAACAGTTCTCTCAAAATGTTGATGCCTAGTGAGTAAAAAAATTCGTGACACTTCAATGTCTCACGTCATATCAAAATTGTTGTTCTTAAAAAATAATTATCACTCGGCCATCTGATTTTATTTCAGTACACACAACTGACGTGGATTAGGAAGATCAAACAGAGGTCATCGCTCTTTCCACGTTTATAAGCGAGTCACCAAACATTTATCATTGGCCGCCGCCGGAAATCGAACCCAGGGTCTCCCAGTTACGCGCCCGACATGCTACCAGTGCACCACAGGGGCCTGGAACACAAACACACATGCGACTGACTGCCAAACCACATGGCAGGTTGCTTCTTGGACCCCAGCACAATTCTCGGTATTCAGCAAATATAATAAGCAGCAACTGAACAAATAAGTAGGAGTCGAATGAGTAATTAATACACACAATTGACGTGGATTAGGATCATCAAACAGAAGTCATCGCTCTCTCCACGTTTATAAGTGAGTCAGCGGCATGGAGAATTCAAGGCCGCAGTGGTGGCATGTCCGGCGCGTATCTGGAAAAACCTGGGTTCGATTCCCGGTGGCGGCCAGTGGAGAATTTTTCCGTGAATCACTTATAAACGTGGAAAGAGCGATGACTTCTGTTTGATTTCATTTCAGTTGGGATATTATCTATGTTACATATGCAAAAAGAAAAAAACTCTTGGTAAAATTATTTTTTCCGTTTCACGACTGTTGGAAGAAAGATGTCATTACCACATTGATTGCATGATATGTTGAATCTTGAAAGTTGATGGTGTCTTTGCTGTAACAGGCAATTTTATCACATTTCAGTTACATCTGTTTACGTAAATACTTTTGAATCTCGATATGAAATAGCTTTCTACGATATCGCTATTGCTGCTTTAATGACCGCAAAACCTGAATGAATTCTGAGTATACATTAAATTTCATTTACTTACAAAATTAGTTCCGCGACTTTTCTCCAGTTATGCACTATTCTTCACTACGGAATCTAGAATATTTTGCATCTCATGAACTCCTCTTCAATTGCTCTAAGTTTTGGATTTTGGCATTCTGTTTTTCTATAAAACTAAACGAAAAAATTGTTAAGCAGAAATTCTAGTGAAAGGATGGTAAGCAGATTTAAAAACTAAATCATTGAATGTATTTTGCTCTTTTGATACGTTTTAAAACATAATATAACATGATAACATATTTTTAGGAATTGTTACTGTATTTTTCAAATGCAGGGACTTAGTTACAGTAACAAACTTGCAAATTATAAATGCAAAAACAGTGTATTATTTATGGTCATTTCACTATAAATGACATGAGGAATAAGAAGCGAGTACTTACCCTTCATTGTTATCATCTTCAAGATAGCACATGTCGCGGTACCAATTTTTGCTTTTTTTGCGGAGAAATATTAAAATAAACATAATAATTAAACCACCGGTTTGGCAGGTAGTGGCAGGTAAACTACCGGTTTTGCATATTGATTAGCGACGGGCACCTCACCCATTCCCAGTTATTGAAAATAGCGAACATCGCGGTAATACAGTAACTTTTCCGGTTTTTTTTAACAAGTAAATAAATATAATAATTTGTTGCCCAGGTTAGTACCACCGGGATTACAGGTAAGAAATTATATTTACAAAACGGCTTGGCCATCTGGCTGTGCAATTACCAAGTCCTGCTCTTTCTAGTGATTTGCAAAATCAACATTTGAAGTTTTTAGAAAACTTTAACTGAAGAAAAATCGCAATGATGGAGAGAAACACTGGCCACGGCTTAACTAAGAGGTTAATTAGCATAAATAGGTGGCTTACACGTTGCACATTGCATTCGTGTACTGAGAAAACTCACTGAACGACAGAATGAAAACAAATTTCCAGCATGTATGATTTTGTTGATTGTTTAAAGGAACTTTAAGGAGAACTAAACATCCATGCATTAATGTTATTAATAGCTACTAAGCTTGGAATACGGAGTATCGAATTTTTTAAGACACTGCTTTTACTAGTATGTAATATTGGAAAGAGAGTGAGTCAAATGGTCATCATTATGCGAAGAATTCTGTATGCGTTTCCGAATGCTTTTTAATAACTAAAATAGGAATACAATAAGATAAAAAATAACGGATACTAATTACCCTCTTTGTTTTCCTATCGACATAGTCAAAATAGCAAAAACCACCCAAAGCTGTGGAATATGTTACCGAAATTTTCTGGTAAAGGCAGAGGGGTTTATTATGGATTTAAAATACATTTTAAAGAGGTAACGGTTTAAGGTTGATGGCACAAATTTAAAAATGACGGATGCTTGCATGTAGTTTCAACAAGAGACACAAAATGAGAGTTACATCGAAGAAGAAATTAAAACAAATGAGAAGAATGCCTGAAGAACATTTGAAGAAAAAGAGCAGTTTACAAAAGCACTTCTCCCTCATGCATTCAGAAAGATTTTAATCAAATTAGCCTTTAAGTTAGTAATTACACGTCAGAGGCACAGAACATTTTAAAAATGGCATACAGACTTTGCGAAAAATTGAAAGAAGACTAGCAAAATAAATGATGGGTGTAACCAGGGAAAATAACGGGAACTAGTGAAATGACAAATTTAAAGACATCATGAACAAAGTAACAATCCAGGAACTGCGATGAACAATACATAGATACAAGTCACCTATGGGCAACTAATATAATAAGATTTAAACCAATGGTATTCGGGACTTTTATGCTTGCCGTGGTGAATCGAATGACAATCGCTCACAGGACAGGGACTTGAAAGGTTTTTGGAGATACCACTGGATTAAGGATGTTGATAATGATGATGGTATTCATAAATCAAAATGAGTTAGTCAAAGATAATTCTGCTAGAGGTAAAACAACCACCTGTAGCAATTCCTGAGTCCATTGTAAATACATACCGCTAAATCTCAAAACGTATTTTACGACGTCTGTACTTTTACTAAAATATCGGTTCGGATCCTAGCGTCTCGAACTTCTTTTCTTTGTTAAAAAGATCAATTGATACAAATTACCCAGAAAAGGATTAAAATAAGATGAATTATTTCTTCATACAAAATTGTGTTTTCGTATGCAGTAATATGTAAGAAAATTATTTATTATAAAGATATTTACAATATGTTTGTGTAAACTTTACCGAACCCACTGTCTATCAAAGCAATTAAGAGCTTGCTGGTAATACAAATGAAAGACTAGTTATATGGCGGAACGTTAGATTAACAGTATGTTAAACATAATAGGAACATGAGGAATGATACATTCCTTTATATTTCGGGAAAACCTAAATCTCTGCGTATCAAGAAGAGGATCAAAAATCTTCAGCATATCTTGACTTCAAAAGCAGAGGACTCTAGATCAATTTCAGGATCCACAGAAATGAAGATGTAATTTTTTATTTTATTGATATTCTCTTATATGTCAGCTGATCAATATAAATCGGAGGAACGGGCGTTCATTCTGTTGCAAGATGTAAAGCACGATACAAAAGTAACAATTGCATTTGCAGCAGACCCATACAAAATCTATCGACTGTTTTGAGAGGCGTAGCTATATATATCTACGTCATTGGCACCCCTAAAATATTACGCCCCATCTGCATTTCCCTCATATGTAAATACTGTATATTACCAATTTAACAGCTCTCTCTCTCGCTCTCTCTCTCTCTCTCTCTTTCTCACTCTCTAATCAAAATTGACGTCATATCAAACTTAAAACGAATTAACGTCATATAAAACTCAAATCCAATTGACGTCATATCAAACAACTTTTGCTTAATGCTTCAAAGGTCAGACCTTCGGCGGAACATCAAACGACCCTAATGCAGCTGACAGTTGAGGCCCAAAGCCAAGGCAATTATCGAAGACCACCCTCCGAGATAATTTAATAATGTGAACAACATCATTATCGTGCAACGCCAACTAAAGAATGACGGCAGGCTTTATTGTTGTCCACGAAGTTCGTAGTTCTTTTTTGGTTAAACGGTCTATACCACCGCACCTTCGTACTTTTAAATAATCTACTAACATCGCCTGAATATTTTAAAGAAATGCAGCATTTACGTTGTAAAAACTACTGAAACTGGCGAACCATGCAATGAACAAATGTGCAAACAGACAAATGACAAATTATGGTGCAAAAAGGTACCAGAAATTGGTGCAAACATTTCAATTGCAGTTCTAATACAATTGCAAGCATCAGTTTTTCACACTCTCTTGAGCTGCGCTTGGGACAGCCCGCCGGCACTTCCTTAGCTAGGCCTTTGCAGTTTTTTTCATTTAAGCCTAAATAAATAACACGTTGCTTTTCGTTATTGATGTTAATAAGCGGACGCTGATGAATTTATATTACGTTAACACACTGCGCCCGTACTAAATTTTGAAAAGCGTTCTTATACCTTTTTTTAAATAATTGCTTTTCAAGACGAGAAAACATAGCTTACGATTGTTCGTCCAAGTGGATCCTGGTTTGAATCGTAGTGGGACATGAATGTTGTGTTTGTCATTTAGCCGATGGTCTTCTCACTTCCTTGCAACCAGTGTCCCACAATTAGAGACAGAGGACTGCTTGTAGCCCACTGTGCTGCGTATGGCGGTCATAAAACCCTCAAACGAAAAAATAAATAAATAAAAAAAAACATAGACATCTTGAAGTGAAGGATGAAGCTTCATTACCGTCGTTTGTAGGCTCTAAAGAAACATGGACACCAAATGTGCTTTATACCTTTAACGATATCACAGCGAAGTTTTTAACAAGAATGGCAAATAAATTTTAAATCATGAAAATTTTCTTGTTCTGAGTAGCATAGTGAGTAATACTGCAAAAAGCAGATTAAATCATTTAATGTTGTTGTTTTTCATCGGGGCTAAAACAATGACCTCTGTTTATGAACGCCTTCCTTAGCAACCAATTCCAGGTAAGATTTAATGTTGTAGGTAATACGTAACAAAAGACATTACTGAACGAACAGTTTCTAAGTAATGATATATATTACAGAGTAGTTCGTCATTTAGTTCAGGGAAGATCACCGCACTCATCGTGACGTGTGCTGGAGAGGTAAAATTACCTTTCATTACGTTCCTTTACTCTCGCTCTGGGTAAGTTCTTTAAATGAAGAGCAGACAGCTGTGTGCAGCTGTGGCATTAAATTATGATTACCCTTCGGTATCTAAGGAGAAGCGCACAATTTTATAGCAAATCCATGCACATGATTTTTAAAATCATTTTTTTCATTTTTGCTGTGAAGAATAAAATAATTGGTTTTAATTTTTCCGATGTTAAAAACTAATTTCTGCTCTCCAAGCTTTGGAAACATAAGTTATTTTTCTTTTAAAGCATGATGCTGTCGGCATAATTCACTTTTCTTCCTTGTAATCAAGTTGCTTGAAGCACCAAGGACTTTTATCACAAAGAAAAAAAAATATATTTCTTTCACTGAACATTGAAAGATTTTACTACTATATAATTGCTAATCACGATAATCTGCTTAGAAGGAAAAGTTGGGTTTTAATGCCAGAATGGATGTATATTTTGGAAAAAAGTTTCAAATTTAAAAAGTAGTTCGTATTATATTGTAAATGGTAAAAATTTTATCACCCGAAGATAAACATTTTAACATTTTCGAATGAGTGATTTGGATTTTTTGCGCTTATAATCAAGCATGAGTATCTTTATCAATTTACCTTATCCTTATTTTTCTTCGTCTTAAAAACCGCACGAAATTTCTACTTCTGCATAAAGTAAAGGCAACATAAACAAATACTGGAACACATCTGGTGATTAATACAGTAAGATCTCATTGATTGATTTCTGTTTTGCAATTTGTGTAGTGCTGAACATTGCGTAAATATTTAAATCAATTCCTTTGTAAGTGACAGAATCATTTTCTGAAGAAATGCGTCCGTATATTGTGCTCAATTTCACTTATAGACAACACATAAGCAGTTACTTTCAGTACTTTACTTTGAAAATTTTGTACATAATTAAAATTCCATATGCTGATTCATTCAAACTGTGATATGTATTCTTATATTTATGGTGTTTGAGAAACCACTGAGTTTGGAAATCTTGAAGATAGTTGAAATATGACTCTTTGATGGAAAACTGTTAAGCAATTTTTCTGTAAAAAACCCCTGCTCATTTTTTCTCCTATAAAATACTTAGATATAAGTTTCGCTTCTGTTTCAAATTTCTTCATTTTAGGCGATCTATTTCTATTACTTTCCAGAGCGCAACTACTTTATAAGAAGGTCAAATATTTCCTTATGTCATAAGGCTTTTCTCGTGGTCGATAAACAAAACAAAGGGATAGAAAAACCAATACATAATTTTCTTTATCCTTTGAGTGACTTTTAGATGAAAAAAAAAGATTTCTCTTCCGGCGACGCAGTTGAATGGTAGCTGGTTTTCGACTGCAACTTTGATACAGTCAGGTATACTAGTCCTAGATGAGGCACCTGCAGAGTCATGCCGTACGAAACTAGAATTCATCCTTCTCGGGAATTATTGACCTAAAAGAAGAAGAGTTACTGGAGATTCTCTCAGTTGTAAATCGCCCACTCCATCCGAGAGAGAGCTAAATGCTTCTCGTAGTTTTTATTCCTAGGACATAAAACCTTGCAATTTTTGACTGGCTGTTAATTTAATTTTAATAAAACCATAGTCCTCTTCATTAATTTCACACATGACGGAAAAGGATGACAGGATTATGTAGAGTTTCACCCAAAATATTTACAGTTATTCATTTTATAATTTACTCGCGAGTACACAAAACGAAACATTTTATAGGTCCTGCAAACGCTATAGAACTCATAATTATAAATCCACAATTTTCTAAAGCATAATTTATTTTCACTTACTTTGAATTTTTGGGCTTCAAACGCCTATTTCCGATATTACACCAAATTAAAAAGAAAAAAGTTCACAAGTGTTTACTTATTTATGTACGTTTTTTTCCTAAGAAAGTACCGAACTTTTTTCAAACAATAATAGTTTATATCAACATACAATATATTTATTGAATTCACTAATCTATAATGCACAGAAATCACAATACCTGCTTCTCACACACTTAGAACGAGAAAGTGCTATGCAGTACAAACGCCCATAACCAGGATTTCGAGACCCTTGTTAAATCAGAGACCTCTCTAAATTCGTTTTCTGGTAAAAATTCCTATGTATAAATATGCATTTCTGTTAATATGCAATGCGAGTGGTCATTTTCAATGCGAGATTGCATTCTTCGTTTTCTCTAATTTGTGCATGACGTCACACATGATGAAATACCACGAAACATAATCTTGACTGGTAAAACGAAGCTTTGAACTCGTTTACATGCTCAGAAAACTATATCACTTTTGTGAATAGCCCTGAGTGGATATTTTGCAATTACTATGCCTTCATATCTCGAAACTTCTCTTGAGAATTCGTTACTTTTCTTCAACATTTGTTACTTTCACCATAATACGTTGACGGAAAGTATAAAAAGAACACCAAGAAGGAGACGTCTGATACCAACAAAATTTATACAGCATAATAACGGAATACAGAGCATAACGTGATCAAAACATTATGGCAAAATACAGCTGTATTTGCTGGTAAACTGAAAAATAACATTTCCATGTAACATGGTTATTACGAGGTTAAACCGCCATGAACTGCGCCACACTGTGCAATTCTGGCATGGAGTCTGTCGTACTGATGTTGGATGTAAGTTTGGGGTATTGAGTTCCAAGCACCCTCAACCTGGACGCGAAAAACAGGGATGGTCGTGGCTGGCCGTGGAGACCGGACAATTTGTTGTCATATAAAATCCCACACGTGCTCAATGGGGGACATATCCGGTGAACGTGCAGGCCATGGAAGTTGTCTCACACCCTGAAGTGCATGTTGCGTTGCACATGCCGTGCGTGGGCGTGCGTTATCTTGCTAAAAAACACCACGATGTGCCGACCTTACAAATGGCACAACAACGGGCTGAATGATGTTGTTGATGTAGGAGGTGCTGTTTAACGTACCCGGTACAAACACTAATTGTGTACGGAGTGATAGCTGATCACTCCTCACATCAGGAGACCACGTGTATGCCCTGTGTGTCGCTGGCAGTTGCAAGAAGGGTAGAGACGCTCCCCTGTGTGTCTGCGAACACGCATACGGATATCGGAGGCTCCCAAACAGTATCTGCTTTTATCGCTGAACACGACAGATCGCCATTGCGTTCTCCAGTGCAGACGTTGGCGACACCACTGCCGCCGTTCCGGACGGTGGGCTGGAGTCAGAGGTACACATGCCACAGGCACACGTGCACGTAGTCCTGTATCCAGTAGACGGTTGCGGATTGTTCCCACAGTCACCTCAAGTGCAACGGCAGCTCGGATTTCCGTCTCAGTGAATGTTCTGCTTGACAACGGTGCTCTTTTTATGTGTCGATCGGTCCGCTCATCAGTCCGTCTATGACTCTCGGTTCCACGTCTTCTCGTGTGGAAATATTCCTCGGACCATCTACGCCACCATCGTACCACCACCGATAATTCCGGACCAATTTGCTCCGCAATAAGACGATACGACCACCCGGCTTCGCGGTGTACGACAAGATGACCTCGCTCAAAGTCCGATAACTGCTGTAATCGTACACGTCTTCCATGTCCAGGCATTGCAGGGTCTTCACACGTGTCCGTACGCCGACGACTGATTACATTCACTACGCCGTACTCCTTAAATACCACCGACGATAATTTGAAGTTATTATGCCGTGCTGTGGCGTAAGCGCTCACCTGGTCCCGAAATTAACATCAGACCGACGTAAACTCGACCTTATTAACATATGTAAATTTCATGATTGTCTGCCAATTCCTTCTTGGTGTTCTTTTTTCACTTTCTGCCAGTGTATATTGTTTTCTTCAGAATTGGTAAACATTATAATTATTTACTGTTCCTTCAAAATATGTTACGGATATTACTGTCTTATATTAGTGTAGCTGAATATGCCTGAATGTGCTGCAGCAGGATATTTACCATACTTCTGGAAAACCAAATATTCGGATATAATTTACCATTATTTTCCTGTGGATACTCACGGAAAAACTCTGGGTACTGAATATTACAGTATATTTTGTTCCCAATTTTTGTTTGACTTAGTACGTTTATAAGCGGAATTCTTTGAATAATAGTAAGATTTGGTTTGCGGAAATGAAATGTCAAATAATAACTAACGTACTATCTACGTTTTTGTTTCAGCAGCCGTTAACGCAACACTTGATGGGCTAATAATCGAAAGAGTAACCTTTAAATAGTCTGGATTTTAAATACATTACATTCGGATTGACATAAAATTTTTGTAAATATAACTACCTGAGAACTACGAAGTGGAGCAGTATTTAGAGAACTGGCCTTATTGTCATTATTCAACAGCTGTTTGTTCATTTTGTTTCCAGAATTAAATAATTCGTGAAACAGGAAATAAGAAATCGCCGATAAATATGCTCATCTTTGAAGTCCGAAATTACACAGTATCGGTTGGACCGCAGGTTTTCTCAAGTCTCCTTATGTCAAATTCTAACAAGTACACTTAAGTAAAAATAAGTAAAGCTCGTATTAAAAATCACCAAAAAATTGTATTGAAAAAATTCAACTAATTATAATTAGTGGGATGGATGAGCCTGTTGATCAGCGCAATAAGCCACAAATGACAACGGATGAGCATATTTAAAGGATCAGGTGACCTTCTTGAAAACTCTGAACTTAGAGCCTCATTTCTAGACACTCAGAGAACGAGGGAAGAATGCTTATCAGGAGCACGGGGGCTAGTGCGAAAGCTCAGGTTACTTCCGGTAGCGGCCGCGCGGAACAAACATGTGTTTCCGTTGGGCGGCAATCGTGCGAGGTGAGGAAACCCCACGCTTGTAACATTGTAGAGCGCCACCTAGTAACCATTTTTAGAAGCTTCTGCAAACAGTAATAACTAAATGAGTTACTGGTTTGCACCAGGTCCGCTAGATGTCGCGTCCTTCACATTGAACTAAAAATGGAAATACAATTATGAAAAGTTTGTAATATTTGGCAGCGCCCCTGTGAGGAAACCGCGGCTCCACATGGTGCCGCGGCGCACACTTTGGAAACCAATGAAATACGGGATTACACCATTGTACAATACAAATATGGAAGACGTGAATCCCTTTACTTGTGTAAATATGTCATGGATGTTTAATTCGATAACATCCGAGAACTTGAAAAATTCGTCGTCCTAGAGTGGGAATCAAATCCACGTCTTCCGGATAGCGCCAAAGTGTCCTAACCACAACACCACCCAGAACGACTAAGTCGCAAGCTTCCGAATAATTTCAAAACAATCAACAAAGGATTCGCTAGTTTAAGCAACCTGCATTCATATATTGCTCATCTGGAGGTTTACAATTAATTCCCGTTATTGCCCGGAGGCATAGCATATCAATGAATGAAATACAGGATTAAACACAATGAAAATTTCGAGGATGTAAATATTTTAATTGGTAAAAATATGACACAGATGAAAAGGCATATAATATCCGAAAACTTGTAAATTTCCTCGTCACTGAGCGGGAATCGAGCCCGTGTCTCCTGTGATGTTTATATTCAAATTAATCAGGAACTTGAAACTTGGTCTTTCTGGGTGGTGTAGTGGTTAGCAATATTTTGTTGCTATCCCGGAGACGCGGATTCTACCCCCGTTCCAGTAGGACGAAATTTTGAAGCTTTCAGATTTTATCTGACTTAACACCCATGTCATATTTACACTAATAAACGGATTTACAGTTTCCAAAGGAAAGCTCATTCTTACAAGAAATATTTGTACTTACTGCTAGTTTAACGTTTGAATGTTTTTTTTTGTTTTGTTTTTTGTTTTCTTTAGTTTTTTTTTTTAGATTTCTTTATTTTTTTTTAAGTTTTGTGGCGCGAGGCCCTTGAAATATATTTAATATATTTTTCAGTTTACAATCTTATCCCATCAAACGCACACCTACACATTCAAATGATTTGCCGCCTTTCGCTATACAGCCACTGAGATTTACAGATTTCAAGAATTATTAATATCTTAAAATCTTCCATATTCACGAAAGCAAATTAAATATCACGTGTAAAACATATTTTGTGTGTAAAACATATTTTCACTCGTAAGTTAAAAACATGTGAAAAAAAACGATTTCAAAGTTATTTTGGGGCTGTAATTAAGGCCACTTATTCAGTGACTTTAAAAACAGGACTGGAAATTAAAAAACAGAAAAAAATTTCATTCATGAGCGTGTACAAAAGATAAAGAATAGGGTCACTGATGACAGTTATTCCACCTTGGGACAAAACTCAATCTGAAAAGCATGTACCAGGAAAAATGCATATTAAAAAAAATATTAAGAGGGATCCTTATGATTCACTACGCCAAAATGTGTTTTATGGAAAGTTTGTGCTAGCCAGTTTAGTTAAAATCATCTTGTTATCAATTGGTGAGAAAGTTTTGATAAAATTCATAGGCTAATGCAATACCTTAACCCCCTTCTCCGAGGAAAAACAATCGAAGATTTTAGCCCTTTATACCCTGTCCCTCTCAAAATTTCCAATACACGTTATGTTTTTTTTTCTTATGTGCACAGTATAATTTGAGATAGTCTTTTTTTTATGGTAGTTTTTGTGTGTTTTCATATTTCATGTAAAGATTTTTTTTAACTATGATATTTATTTTCTAGAGCCAACAATGGAATTTTTTTCCGGCCTATGCTATGAAATTTCGCACTCTGAAGAGTTTTATCCGTCCCTGAAATTCCACATATTTTGAAAGCATTTTCCATCACATTTGTGGTTTACATTCCTGGCTAACGTGTAACCTGTACTCCCGTTGGAGTAATGGCTCTCGCCGTCCGTTCCTTTGCTTCCTGAGATGAAATTTTGGTAGCCAATAGCTGCTCGTATCCGAAACGGCTCGATTTAAGGATCTGCCTAAGAACCTTGCTTACCTTTTTACAGAAAAACATGTGCATTACACATCGCCATGACAAAAATTCTACTAACACATTTTTTTCAATCACATTAGTACGAAGTCAATTGCATTAATTTAATTTATTTTCGAAATAAATTACTTTTGAGCGCTTTCTTGCTGGAAAACGACTCTTTGTACTTTTGCCTCTGTTGACCATTCGACATCAGAAATTACACCAAACATGAACTTTCGACCTCTGAAGAGTGACGCTGTGTCGTACGGTCAGTTCAGTCATAATTTTCAGCTCTGCCGAGCTGACAGAAGGGTGTGAGTGTGGCATCAATCTCATGAGGCCATGGACTAGTCGTGCCAGTTCGGCACAGTTCAAAGCTGTGCTGGATCTGTGATAGTTTAGGGAGCAATCTCGCGGAACACTTTAAGTCCCTTAGTGTTTCTTGAGAGGTCCATCAATGTTGCGCATCTCAAGCTTATGCTGGATAATCACCAACACGTTTTCATTATCTTCGAGCATCGTTCGGCCGATTGTTTGTTTCTTCTGAATAACGTGCCATGCGGCTGCAGCAAACACAAACACAGGCCACGAGGATTACGTCTTTGCGATTGGAACCGTCCAGTAGCCCCTCGTTCCCCGGATTTGAACCCGGTGGAAGTTCTAAGGGATGGTATAGGGAGGCGGGACAGGAAGTTCATGGATCCTGGACCGGTGTTTCTGGCGGAATTATTCACAATGCGAAACCAGCCATGGCTGGCAATACCACATGTAACACTCCAGCACGCGGTGGAGTCGATATCGTCGTATGTAACGGCTGTTATGCCCTATAGAGGAGTAACAACACGGTATTAGATAGGTATATATTATTTTTGTCCATTAAGATTATGGGGCAATGATGTAAAAACTTAACTTTTATGTGTATAATAATATTCTAAAAAATTCCGCTGCAGCTTTTAAACTATGAAGTGTGAACTCATCATCTCCAATTAAGATCATAAATATACGAATCATAAATTTTTGATTCCGTTGCAATATTTAAAAATGAATCAACATATGCGCAGCATATGTGACTCAGTGGTGTGATGAGTAGAATAAATGACGCTACGTGACCTATAACAATCGAAAATTGTTGACATTTGAACTTGTGAAACGCCGAGTTATTGTAAAACTGGAAACCTGTATTACTGCGTTTTTTTCTTTTTTTGCTTTAAATTTTCTAAAACAATTTAGGTCCCCCAAAATACAATAAGTTGACAGAGACATGTCAAAGGAATGATCTCTTGTTCTATTGAATCCCAGAAAATAAGGGCATTGAGTGTTAGAAACAAAATCCCTATAAAGATTCAGAAGGGAACTGTCTAAGACTTCAACAACACACTAAACATTAAAACGTAAGACCAGAGTGATGAATTTTAAGCAAGAATATTCGCGAAAAATTAGTCCCACGCTGTAGGGGGAAAACCCTTACTGGAAATAACCCCATCAGCAGATATCATTTTGGAATCCACGTGTCACTAAGAAAGTGTCGTAATCAATACGAGACATTCTGATTGAAAAGCCTACTAGACCTGTTTTTGATACTAAATAAAGATTAAAGATATGTCTATGGGTGCGAAATTTGTAAATGTTTAATCACTTGATATCAAATTAGGAACTGTGCAACATCGTCTACCAATCATGCTGACAGAATGGTTTACAAATGCCTCTTTAAAAAGAGTAAGTATCCTAAAAGAGCTATGCTGTATACAGGATCAGACTTTGTAGTAAATAACACATAATTTTCTGAATAAAACAGAAAATGCGTGGGGATAAATGTTCTTAGATTAAATATTTCTAAATCTGCTAAGAAGAAGACAATACAGTGCTCCTAACATTTTTCGTATGTTTCCCGACAATGGACGAGAAAGGGATATTTATGTAGCGGACATCTATTCTCAACAACCACAAATAATAACCCCTCCCTTCAGCTACACAGAATCCGCGCCCCCTGAACTGAGTTTCTTGAAGCAGAGTTACGACATATCTTCGTGTGTAACTGAGAAAACCTTGTATTTCTTCGGCTGTATTTCAACAAAATTTATTTCTCAAACTGTTCGTCTAATGAGAAATGACCTCATTCTATTTTGGTAATGGAACGATGGACAACCGGGAAGAAATTTAATATTTGACCAGTGAAATTTTATTTCTCGAAGTTCTTGCATATTTCAGAGATTTGTATCTGTTTCGCTGCCAAATTTCATAATGCAAATTTCAATTCCCGAGAGTAACTACTCTCTTTTTCTTTTAAGTATTTCAATAGGAATAGATATCAATTTTCCTGTTCCGTTTAGTTTTACCTACGTTTGAGTCGCGTCATTGGGCATTAGTACTTAATACGTCTAGTCTCATAGGTTTTTGTATTTTAGCCCAAGCGAATAAACGCATTTCAAGTGAGCGACACAAAGTTTTACGCTTTAAAGATAGCACAAAGGGATGTATTTTTTTACAAATCCTGCAAATGTTAAAATCTTACGAAGTGCTACCAACAATAATATCCCATCTTCCTGTCGTCCCAAACAAGATGTCGCGAAGCAAATCAGCTGCACTGAATCAGACATAACGTTTGTTCAGGAATAAGTAGTTTGTAATAATGAGTGATAAAAATTGTTATTACTGAAATGCTCTTTATCATTGTTATCATACGTATATATATGAACACATCATTTGTTATCATACGTATATATATGAACACATCAGTTGGTCATTTAATTACACTTACTTTCATTTCATAATTCAAAAAATAATTTACTTGCAATGTGTTATTTGTTTATTTGTAACTTAAATTCAAAGGCGCCATTAAGAAAGGCCATAAACGGCCACGTTTCTGTAATGAAAATCGTGCTTATTAGTGTCTTTTCAGGGCTATGCAGTAGGATGATATCGTAATAAAAAACAAAAAACGTGCAATTCTTGACACAGATCACTGATATTCATCACTGCTCTTGTCTGAGGTTTTCATCACAAACCATTAGGCTTCATTTTTAAGATGGAATGCAATAACCTTAATAAATTAAAATTTATCTTAAAAAAGCAGCTATTTGATAGTTGCACGTGCAGTTTTCCTATCATTGTGCTTATTTTCTATGCAAAACTAAAGAAATGCGTATCATCTACGTTTGGTTCACAGTAATTCAGAATTAATCTGCCTATTCAAACGCAAACACAATGCTGCATCTCTACATCAGTGAATCATTCCTGATTTCTCAAAGGCTTTGGTTTAAATGTCTTCAGTTAGGTGCTCACCGTTTTCTACTATTCTGCACAAATTTTAAATTTATTTTTCAGAATTAACGGACCTGGGATTTATTATACACCATATAGAAGGCATGTCCTGCTGAAAATATATAGTTTCCAAAAATTCGGCAAATTATTGGCAGCTTGTTCTACTACCGATTCTGATGAAACATATTTACACACATGGAATCCGAAATTCATTCTGACAGAGATATAAAACCTATATAGCAAACTGTCTCATGAGCGATTCATAAACAAGAGGGAGGTTCATAACTATAGGACACCAACTGGATTGGTCTATAGCAGAAGGCTGATTTCATAAACTCGAAATAGCGTCGCGAACGGCGGATTATTATCACCAACATTTTTTTAAGTCCCTCTACAGGTGAAATTTCCCCGTTTACCTCCACTTTTCATAATAACATTGTAGCAAACTAATTATGCTGTCCAACTTTGCAATTAACATTTTTGCGTAAATATTATATCTTTAGGCTTGACTGAGCTAAATTCACTGCTTTACTGCTAGTGATGTTGATGTCGAGCTTCCCTGACAGTTACACAAATCCTGTAGTCCCACATCCTTCTGAGCCACGTTTACTTGTGAAGAGGTGGGTGCTTGGCTTTACTACACACGCTGTATATTTCTCTAGTAAAGCATCTAGTGCGCTGTTTTTATATGAAGTATTTTGAACAGAGTCAGCGGTTGAATAAGTTCTCACTTTTTGTTAATGCATTTTACAAAAGCCCTGTGTGAGAACTTGCTCTGTTGGTAAACATCAGCGACCATTTTTAGGTTGTTGCGATAAAGTGTCCGGAGTGAACGAACAGTGGAGACAAGCCTCACCACAGCGGAATGGAACCACAACCGCATGTTGCAGGTAACAATCACAGAGGTACTATGAATATCTGGCACGTGTGTGAAGAACAAGGTTAAGGCGTTGTTTGTTTCGACGTAACATGGCTTGCAAAGGAAATATGCAGACGCCAGATTTGAGAGTCATCTTCCTGTATGAAAGTAAACTTGGTTATTCTGCATAAATTGTCGCTCGAAACGCTAACAAAGCGTTTGGGGAGAATACAGCCAACGGGCGAACCATTCGGCGATGTGTTGTGAAGTTTCAAAGCGGAGATACGGACCTCCATCAAACCGAAGCACGAAAACGAAGCACGTGGTCGCCGACCTGTTGCTGTGTCTGACAATATTTTGTTCCGTGTGGTTGAAACGGATCTTCAAAAAACGTGTTGTGGGATAGTGACAGAAGTAGGTGTTCACCTAAGGACAGTTGTTCGGCTTCTGGTTGCTGTGGGTAAGGTAAAAAAGCTGGATATGTGGCTGCCGCTTGAGTAGACAACTGCCAACAAGACTAGACGTTTGGAATTCTGCACGTCGCTGTTTTCTAGGATTAAACAGGAGCACCTACTGCATCGAATCGTCACCTGCGATGAGAAGTGGGTCTTTTACGATAATCGGACTCCATGTGCACAATGGTTAAGGAAGGCACAGCCTGTTGGACGGCACCCTAAACCACCCCTACAGATCAAGAAGATGATGTTCCTTGTCTGGTGGTCCACAGCCGTGATGATTCATCGGAAGTCTTTCGCAAGAGACCAATCCATCACTGAAGAACGTTACTGTGCTGAATTACACCAGATGCACCGGAAATTGCTGCAGAAACAAAAGGCTTTTTAACTGACATGGTTTTCTTCTGCTCCAGGACAACGACCGCCCTCATATCGCACAACGAACGATGCTGACACTAAGTGGCTTGGACTATGAAGCACTTCCTCATCCTGCCTGTTTCCCGGACTTGTCTCCGACAGACTACCATCTGTTTTGTCTGCGGATCACTTCCGGTGTGGAAAACAGGTCACGACAGACAACGAAGTTCATCGTGTATTTGATGATATTTTCGGTTCCCAGCTACTGGAATGTTTTCATTCCGGGATAACGGCTTTGCCGGACTGATGGTAACTATTATATCGATGCCGACTGGGATTATTTTGCCTAGGTGAGTTGTCCTACTTTCCGTTCTCGCCGTCCACGTGTGCTGGTCCCTTACTGGACATTTAATTTGCACCAGCTCAATATAAGTAATTCGCACTCCATTTTCCTCCACTGGTTGACACAATGGTTTTATTTCATTTGTGGAATGTTATAATGAGTAAATTTATGTTCCTTTTTTTTTAGATTTTGTACAAAAGACGACTACTTTAAGAATTTCGATAAAAAATAAGAAGTGACCTGCCCTAAATATTGTCATATTGATGGCAGAGAAGAGAGAAAGCTATTGCTGTTAAACCATAACATTCATGTCTTACCAAGATTCGAATACCGATCCATCTAAAACGAATCGAAAGAAGGAAGTGCTGAGAAAACTGCGCCACTGAGGTGGCAATTTCTTCTTTTCGCTTGGGCTTTATTTTACAAGAAAGTATTATTCATTCGGAAATGAATTAAATAATACTGAGAGTCTATTGTTTCTCGGACTTTAAAGGAAAATGTTTAAATTTCCAATTTTAGAGTTATGTACACAATTAAAAAACTGAGTAACGATTAAGAGCTGATGATACAAGTGCTCTGCTACCGTCTGGTACCCGCAAGTATTGAATGATAGAGCGATTTTTTAAACGAAAACTGCGTTATTCATAATCAGCGGAAATTTTCAAATTGAAAGCTTTGTGTGGACTTAAATATATTTTTTTCTGCGTTTGTGTCATGCAAACAAGTAAAAAATGAGTACATATCGTACTTTGTACTTGGGTGGGCAAGATTACCACGGAAAAGTTTGAAATTATGAAACGAGTAGATGGAGATAATTATCTCCTACGCGTGTTTTGGAGTAGTATAAGTGTTGCAGTTATACAAGAAAATCAGCAAATACCGAAACACATCGAGATAGCAAAGCGTTCAAACGCCAGACATGATTGATATGTTGAAATCGTTATTACTTCGTGACCCTCTCTTGTCTTCTGACAGTGCTCACAATCGTTAGAGGAATTTAGAAACCGGAATTGGTAATAGAGAGTAGATAATTTTGCCCCGCGATTGTTTGATCCCGAACATTCTTCAAACAGTTTTTTTTCGTGTTGATGGCTCAAATGATTTAGCGTATGTTTTGTGCTTGTTTGGTGGCTGGATGACTACCCTGAGGAACTCACAGATCTACAAACAATCTCCCGTCACCAATGTAGATTACCAGGTTCTAGTGAACGTAGAGAGCCAGTGCCTTAAAAAAAACAATACATACCTACCTCACGGAGATTCCAAACAGGACCCATCTCGAACGAATGAAAAGTATCATCACTTACATCACAAAAAATACCGGAGACATTGTGCACTGCTTAGGGATACGTTTTACATCAGTTCCAACAAGAGCACAATTGTAGAACCTAGAAGTGTGTTCCAGGGAAAGAATCATTGAGTATTCAGGAGTATGTTGAATCCCTTACTAGCGTTCAATCTTGTGCGAATCTCTCTCTCTCTTTCTCTCTTCTATATAATAGCCGTTACATTTTTTTCTTTTAATATTCTCACGAAAACATTCCTAAAGAATGTTTGCCTCAGAATATATTCAGTTTTTTTCAGTAAAATAAAATAACTACTTAACTCTTTTGGAGTATAGGATATGCGGTTTATGAAATTCATCGAGAAGCGTAAACTTTCTTTTTCTCCATGACTAACTTCTCACCAAAAATTTTCGGTTATTTCGAAAATGCAATTCCTTTTCGCGTTATATCATACTTGAGAAAAAAAACAGTATACCAAACCTGAAGTGTGTCGCAATGTACGAAAGAACAAAGATTTTATTTCAAAAAGCAAAACCCTTATCAAAAGTGATAAAAAACTTACTACAACGGAAAGACTGTTCTTTAACATTTTCCAATTTAAAAACAAAAAGAGAAAAAAGATAGAAAATTTGTGGAGCCGCAATAATTGAACAAATTGTTTGGCAAAAAGCCAAATTTTCCGAAACAAAATGTTACTTCTAACCTTAACAGCAGTTTTTGGAAGTTTCTTATTGTAAATTTATTTTCGGAATGATTACTGAAAATAATAATGATGGATCTCTTAGGTGTGCTAGATGTGTGCTGTTCCATAGTCAACAATTTCAGTGTGATTTAATTAAAAAAACCTCTAAAGTTCTTAACTTTTTTACATCCTCAGTGCAATCCATAGGACAATTTGATGTATTTTTATAATTACTGATAACAAACGTATTCTGTAATATGGTGTTCACTTGCCAACTCAATCCCCTTTTTTTTGCAAGATTCTCCTTTATATTTGAAAGTTCCCATTCCGAAAAGATACTTATCTGATACTTGATACAGACTTATGACCTTCCCGTTTCTTCATATCTTGATGGTGTTAGTAATTAAGGTAATGTTTTAGAAAATGTTCCATGCAATATTATTTCCCAAGTGATAGGCATTTCCTACAAAATGTTACTTTACGGAGAACATGTTAAAACATGGATGCTACTTTTAAATAACTGTAAGGGCAGTTAATACTTATTCTTTCCTTATTCAGGACTCTTGCTTCAATCGCAGAAATCCCTGCGCATATTATAAACACACAAACAAAGAGATTTCTGGTGGTAGAACGACTTTCATTACATACTACTAGAGATAATATAATGTCATGGCTCTGTTAAGTAAGCGGCGGCGTGGCATGCTTGCGTCCTTCGTACTGTGGCTTTGCAACACTGATTTACACTATTACTTAGAATGAATTATTATTTTGTAAAGCATTTAATTTTTAACGCACCAGATAATATTCGCTACTTGAAATCGTATTGTTGCAGTGATTATTAATCCGCGTGAAAAACTCCTTTGGATACTGTCTGCATTTTGTCAAGTTTAACCTACCTGTCAAACTACGGTTTTGCCATTCTTCTTACGCGTGTAATACATATGCAAATATTCTTGCAATTCAGCCTAAATAACATAAGACAGAAAAAGATGCTGAAGCTTTTGTCTGTTGCATGAATGAAGAAGTTTAAGAATTTTGCATAGTAACAGAAACACTTTTGTTTCAGAACTTAACTAGTGTTAATATCTGTGGTTGCAGTAGTGAAGCAGCGGGACGAATGGAACGTGCTATATTCAGTGCCGAGTGTCGCTTCACTATTCGATTCATAGCTTTTCCAATCGCGAGACTTGAGACGACGTGATCATCTACCTGATATCATGCAGCACATGTATGTAAGCTATTGAAACTAAAATCATTGTTTGGGGTGCTATGAGTTTCAAAAGCCGTTCTTAACACCTACGCATTGTTTGAAGGACGACAGATTTGCGATACGTTGAGAAAAAGTGTTGCAGCAGTTTTGTTGCTATAACCGCGTGGTATACCGCACATGTGGTTTCAGCAAAATAACGTCAGCGCCCACTCTGCCCGTACAAGACGGTAGGCTTCTCGCCAAGTCGTTTAATACGGAACATAAGTGAACAAAGAATGGTTATATATACCTCATGACATCATCCGTGCACATTTTCTACACGATGCCACTCCGTGTTTTAAAACGTATATCCCAGCCTATCTGTCATAAGACCTGTTCAGGACACATTACATGACTTCTCTTCCTCTTAGTGTAGGTGACGCTGCATTTTGTTAATAACTTCAATTACATTTTTTATTGCTTTTGTGCCCAATGCCCCATTGCGTGCACCTTCAGCACTACACTAGATTTGAACATTTATCACAAATCCACCTCAAGACTGACAACCATTGTGGATCTCTCTTTCGTAATTAAACATGCTTCACCTTGAAGAGAGTGTCGTATTACCCTGAAGCAGCAATGCGTATTATAATACTGCTTTCAAAGACTGTGTCTAAAAAATAAAGCAAACGTAACAGTTAAAAATTAAAGGATAACTTGTCATGCTCTCTGTACATGAAATAATGTTCCGTTTCCTTAAACTGACCTGTTCACATTATTGTAACCACAACCTTCCATAACACTAACAGAAGGTCGTAATTCACCATATTTCGAAATGATTCCACATCCGCGGCTTACTCTCGATTTTATACTTCAGCGTCCAACATATTCACATTAATTTGCGCAAAGGTACATCTAGGTTACTACTTTTATGTTTGGGTACGTGATTTAGTTCATGATACACGGGTAACAGAAAATCGTATTATCATACAGCTATCTATAATAACTATAGTATAGCACGCGTTTAAAATAACATTTTGAAAAAAGGATAATTTGAATTTCTAATTCAGACGATATCTCAATGATTTAAAAAATACTGGTAAGTATTGTGTCAAATTAGATGCCGTGAGTAGTGTAATGTATCCATGACATGATGACGCTACCTTAAATGTTCCATTATTTGTTCCATTGCATTTTACTCGCTGCACAATTATCGGGGAATGTCTTTACAATAATTTCGCTGAAAATGTATCAATATCAGCACGGTAGTTTATTTCGGAATTAAAAATCAGCAGTAACTATATTTCTGTTAGCATTCTCATATAAATTATTGTCAGAACATTTTATCAATTTAGACAAAATATTTCTAAACTTTATAAACTACCGTATCGCTAGACACAAGTGTTGATTCCCATAAAAAAGTTACCAAATTAAAAAACAAAAGGCGACCTGATTACATTTCATAAGTCACATGTTCAACTATTAGCTGACTTAAATGACAACAAATGATTTATTTATTATTATTATAAAAACGGTTACGTTTTAACAAAAACGAAGTTTACTAGGTTATAATATAAAGTTAGTTTTATCAATGTACAAATTTTAATCCTTCAGAATACATTAATGCGAAGACGAAGGAAAACATAGGGCGCAGTTCGGTGTATTCATCCCACAGACACATTTGCGAAGTAGTGTTTACAAACAAAGTTCCGCAAAGAAATATCAGTTTTTGGTATGGGTGTCAGGAGGGTTTCACAAAGAAAGGAACACCAAATTGTATGTAAAAATTATTCACTGCGTAAAATGGTTCCTATCTCATGAAATTGTTCGCGTAACACTCAAAATATGACCACCACCTGGTTTTCCACTTTGCCTGTCTGAAACCTCTACTGCTGGTTCACAGGGAGTGATTTCCTGCTAAAACAAGCCATCGGGAGCAGGCAACGCGATAGCTATGGAACCGTGCGAATGATCAGACAGCACATTCTGGTTACGCGCAGCGGTTACGTACCTTTCCAGACAGAATAAGGGACTAAATGTGACCAATGAAAAGTCTTCCCAAAAGATCACAGAGCAACACGGCCTTGAACAGAGCCGACCCGGCACGACGGGGCCATGGCCTAATATGCCGACGCCATACCCCCTCAACCCGCAATTCGTTAGCTCGGATCAGCTGAAAACGGGATTCATCTGATCACACGATGCTTGCCCACTCTGCAGAGATACCATTTTGATGTTCCCGACACCATGAGAGGCTTAATGACCGATGACGAGCAGTGAACATTGTCACTACAGTAGGCAGTGCATTCCATTTGGCCAGGCACCTCGTACCATTCCCTCACTGACGCTGCTTGTGCCCCCGATATTGATTGCAACTAATTAAAACCACTTCAAAACGCCGATTAATTCCGACCACTTAGTAACCGCGGCCTAAATTACTGGACGAAATTTACGCCTTCTTTTTTGAAGCGGTCGGTCTGTTAGAGCCCGGAGATTCTACGTTGACCCGGTCATCAAAGTCATGTGGTCGGCCCCTGCTTCTTCTCTGGGAGCTGGTAGGTCCGTCCATGGTAAAATCGCGGTACTCCCTGATATGGTTGGGCTCGGAAACACTACTTTTCTTACCATTTTAGCGATAGAATTACCCCATTGTCTAGCTCCTACAATCGTCCATAAGCGTCGCTCCTATCACCACGTTTATCCATGTTTGTCGATTGCGATACACTGTTGAGAAGCCCTGCTGTCCACATATTGATCACCTGCGTTCAGTTTTGGTTTGTTCCATTTTCCGTGGAGGATGCCCATGTCAACTGCCCATCTCTCCTATCTCTAATCTTTCGTCTACTGAGTGTACAATGGTAGTGGTACAGAAGACGTCGTGGCGCCACTTCTTTATCAAAGCCACTGAAATAAAGTGAACGTGGAGCACCTAAAAACAGAACCAGAATAACAGACTTCAACAATCGGAAAAGGCGATCAGGATTATTGTTCGTCAGGGGTACTATACCGATCTGGAGGTTATAGCGCTTTCAAAGCAGTTCAATAAAATACGTAGTACTTCCAAAAATGAGTGAAAATTCACGCTGATCTTCTAAATATGCTTTACATGATTTCCGTGAAAGGAGAAATGTCCCACGTTCTTTTCCATACGACATAGATGCGTATTTACATGTATTATGATCTTCATTCTCACGCGATTGGTAACATACATAGATAAATTAAAGCTAAGCACCATTTTGGAGAAAATACCTTGTCAACTCCCATTAGATTATTGACCCTATACGTTTGCCATTTTATGTGATTCACATCTTTGAGTTACTGCAAATTTTCATTTTATTTTTAATGTTCTTCCGCAAATCGTGTCACAAGATTATCATCTATTCGTCTCGACATGTAGTAAAATATATCGGTTGGATTAAATAAAAAATCCCGCTTGCATCTGCATTTTATGCACTTCTACCTGCGTATTACAGATTTCAGGAACGAGATTTGTGTCTGCTTACAGGTGCGCATTTATCTCTCATGTCACTGTGCCTCAAATTTGAATAAGAAATCCCACTTGCAACCGTATTTTATGCACGTCTAGCTGTGAATTAGAGATTTCAGATACGAGATTGGTGTCTGGTTACAGGTGCGCATTTATCTCTCATTTCACTGCCCCTCAAAATTGAATAAGAAATCCCGCTTGCAACCGCATTGTATGCACGTCTAGCTGTGAATTAGAGATTTCAGGAACGAGATCTGTGTCTGCTTACAGGTGCGCATTTATCTCTCATGCCACTGTCCTTCAAATTTAAATAAGAACTCCCGCTTGCAAACGAATTTTATGAACTTCAAGCTATGAATGAAAGATTTCAAGAACGAGATTTGTGTCTGCTTACAGGTGCGCATTTATCTTGCATGTAATTGTCCCTCAAAATATGACTTGCACAATCGTTTCACACATTCAGAAGACTAGTGTCCCTGAAAATTTCACAAAACCGGCATACGCTTTTTCTGCATACTTTCACGTCTGAAGGCCTAAAACATATAGCAGATTCTTGTGATATCAGGCAGAAGCATCGGGACACTTATCTTGTGGAAGAAGTATAAATCAGGTTAGAACAAAGACGAAGGGAAGTGAAAAGAGCAGTTTCCTCCATTTCTCGATTTCTCATAGTATGACTTAGAGCTAGCATTAAGTGCTTCAATCGTAAAAAAAGAATACTACATTTCAAGCATCTATGTGGTTGTATTCTGTTCACCATCACCTTCAGCTTTCTCTTCTTTATTTCCATTTTCGAATTCTGTATTAATCAATATGGTACCCCACCTGGTCGAATGGTCATGAAAATCAAGGGAACTTTTTAAAGACTTCAACGTTTATTTCGTGTAGAATTCTTCGTACTTTGAAAACAGAGATTTACCTGTAAGAATATTTTATGAAAGTTAAATACGATTCATCATGCAGTATAAACGTGATAATCTACATTGCAATATATCGATTCTTTCAATATCCTGTCTTTGCAGAATATAAAATGATGAAGGCGTTTGCAGTATAATACTCAAAAATTTAAATGTATTATAATTATGAACATCTCTTAGGAGCCATACGTTGAAACGCTGTCTTCCGAACGAGCAGCTGCTCTTTAACTTTTGCAGTAATTTTCTTAGGTACAGTTGCGTTGTCTTGAGCTACGAGAATAGTGGGTTCTTGGAGAAATGCAACACGTATGCCAAGTCTTGGAATAAATCCATGAAAAACACTACAGCATTCAAGAGCATTACTCAGATAACGGAAAATTAATATATTGTTAAATTCTTATAGCAAACGCTAAGTTATCATGATCATTCATATGGATCTATTCTTGTGGTTGAAAAATCAAATCTGAGTTATTTTCAGTGTCTTTTTCAAGCGTACAAATAATTGTACGTTACTTCATAGCACCGCAAAATTAAAATACATATATTCAATTAACATCATACTTTTTATTTCCAAACCATTCTAATGCAAAGCATTCCTATTAGCTTCGCGAAAATTTTATTCTAGACTTATTTTACATTTTGATCTAAAGTCTACGGTTTCAAATATCTCAATCAGCCTTATCCATAAGCTCTCTCAGTATTGGAATTAAAACAAAATATTTCCCTATGTGAACACGGCTTCCTTTTTCTTTGTCAGATAATATTTTTTTCTTTCATGGATTCGTCGTTATTGTGAATATGAATATACTGTATTAGTCCTGATAAAATGAAACCCGTTCGAGTAGCTTTATTACGACGAACGAAAAGGTATATCCGTAGGTGTGGAATAACTAAACAAAACAATTTACGAGGAATCAAAAATGCACCAGTGTTCGTAAAAAGTAGCCGTAGACATTCATATACGCATCCCATTGGTTAGGGAGACATCTGATACCGTCCGCAAGGAGGAATTCAGTTGCTCCTTGAACCATTTGGTCACCGCAGTCATGACGCTTGCATCAGAGTGGAATTGTTGTCTTTCAAAATTATTTTATAAGGGTCCGAACAAATGAAAGTCACATGGTGAGATATCGGGGCTGTAGGCTGGTTGTTGCAGAACATCCAACCCTCTCCGTGCTAAAGCATCCTGCTCAGCGTTCGAAACATGCGGATTTGATTTTCGTGCAACAGAATCATACCACGCAAAAGCATGCCGGTTCGCTTATTCTTTATTGCTTTATGCAACTTGTCCAGTGTGTCCTTTTTGCTGTTGTCATTTACGTTCACATGAGGCTATGTATCGTCCACCAGCAAAAGCTCTTCATGGTAAAAAATGTGGAAAGCATAACCTTACCGCCGGAAGCCTGTAACTTAATTTGTTTGTGTTTAATGCTCTCTTGTTTGCTGTATGGCACCACGATTCGTCGCCTGTCACTATGCGCGACAGCAAGTGGTTCCAACTGAACTTAAGTGGTTTACCCTCCGCTGCGTAACGTAGCAAGTGGTTCGAAACTTCAACCCATGCGTTCTTCTTTATGGTGGTCAGTGAACACAATTTCCCATACTGCAGTGTCTTAGTAACCACCGTTTGAACTATCACTAATGACATAGCGAATTCCTCCGCTAGCGAACATAAGCTCCGACGACGGTCCACTCGTATTGCTACATAAATCTTGGTGACGGCTTCGTCTACGCAACAACATGCGCCAGACACAGCAGCGGTGACCTTACGTATCCTCACGTTCTTAGCGAAACACTTGCGCTCAGAATCACCGCACGCATATCTACCTTGGAAGGTTTCGGAATCACGCTGGCCATGTTGTCAACGACCTGCAGCACAATCCACACATTCGAGGAGAATGAACGCGTGCTCAGTTGTGGATTGGATGCGCTTATCACGCGAGCTGTGACGTCATCAGGCACCCCGTGCGTCGGTCTACGTGATGCGGAACGAACTGGCTTCACTTTTTTTTTGATTGGAGTTTTAACGACCACCGGGAGCAACTCAATGGGCTATAAGCAGCCGCCCATCCCTAATTTTGTGTCACTGGTTCCAGGGAAAGGAGAGAGCCACTGCCGTAAGACAAACACAACATCCATGCCTCACCGGAATTCGAACCCGGACAACTTACGGACGAATGATCAGAGGCCATCGCTTAGACCACTGCGCCAGCGGGGCGGCCTGGTTTCACTTGATCACGCCTCATATTCCTCATGGGCCTGCAACTTCGTTTATTTTCTTCACTTGATATAAATAAAAATTTGCAACCTTAATCGTTTCGTCGCTATATTAATTAAAAACATATATATATTATGTTTCCCTGAGTGGCTGTATCTTCGTTTGATGTCAAATAAATAAATTTGTATTTGGTTGATGTCAGCATGTTCGAAATTAACCAAGCGGTATCTGAATATGCACATTCCAAAATTATGTTTAACGGATGCGAATTAGCATTTAAAAAAGAACTCCTCTTAGCTAATTTCTTACGTTCTCGTGAAACAGACACACAGCATACAAAAAATGTTAACTCAGAAGAGGATTTTAAATGAAATCTAAAAGAAATTACACCGCATATTATGATTACATGAATTCTTGGCAAAATGTGCTCAGTATGCACCATGACTGTTCAGCAGCTCTCCTGCCTTACATATTAAATTAAATTGATGTTAAGAATTCAAGAAGCGTACCGCCAAGGAAGGAAGAAACCTCGATATATGTGTGCTGTTCATAGCTTATGTTAAAGGATTTCTCGAAACAAATGATCACTAAGCACCGAATTGCCAAACTCTAGTACCAACAATCTTTATGCAAAAAGAAACAAATAGAGGTAAAATGGTGGCGTGTATAAAGGTCATTACACCTGATAATGAGTTATGTTAAGCAGTCATTCTTGTTCTTCAGATGGAAGAGCCAGGTTTGACAGAAGAAAAGTCCAGTTTTCAGTGGGAGATGCTGTGAATTCCTCTAATATGGCAGTCCAGATAAAGTAACTATTTTCAATGAATAATGATATATAATTGTATATGCCGTTCTAGAAAGCTACCCATTTTTGTACTATATACCAATAATCTGAGCCTGGTATCTTCTCGATAGTTGGACAGAGCTGCACGACTCGTTATCCAACTATCGAGAAGATACCAGGCTCAGATTATTCAAACTTATGCACCCACCACAAGTCATCCTGAAGAAGAAATTGAAGAATTTTATGAGGAAATTCGTCATCTAAATAATAAAGGTAAGCAGCACTTGAAGATAATTATGGGAGATTTCAATGCAAAAATAGGGCAACGGCAACAGAATGAAACTTCAGTAGGTAAATTCGGTCACGGCAACAGAAACCAGCGTGGAAATACTCTCGTTGAGTTTGCAGAGGCAGAAGGATTTTTCATCTTGAACTCCTTTTTCAAGAAAAAGCCACACAGGAAATGGACATGGAGACATCCAATTGGGACGACAAGTGAAATTGATTTTATTATGTGTAACAAAAAATTCGTCATCGAAGACTGCAGTGTGCTGAACAAGTTCAACACAGGTAGTGACCATAGATTGGTGAGATGTAAGATGCACCTCAACACTAAACTGGAACGTGGCAAGCTCATAAGACAAACAAAATGTATTGACATAACCAACCTTAAAAAACACCATAATACTTTCAAGTTGGAACTGAAGAACAGATTCTCTGCTTTAGAAGGCCTAACATCGGAAGAAGTGGATATTTCGGAAGTTAACAGAAAAGTAACCAAAGCTCTAATGGAAACAGCAACAAAATTAGCTGGGTCTAAGAACACGTTGCATGTGAACAAATTATCAGGAAAAACCAAAATGTTGATGCAAAAAAGAAGAGAGATGAGGACAACTAAAGTAGATGTGACTTCCAAAGTGGAATATATAGAGCTATGCAAGACAACACGAAAAAGTATCACTGAAGACGTAAGGAAATTCAACTGTGAGCTAGTGAGGAAAGCAATTGAAAACAACCAAAGCCTTAAGATAGCAAAGGGACATCTCAGTAAGGGAAGAAAACAGATTATGGCTCTGAGAAAAGAAGATGGTTCTATAACAAGAAATAGAGGCGAAATTTTGACAAGAGTGAATGATTTCTACTCCAAATTATATGAAAGGGATGATACATGTACTCCAGACATCATGAAAGGTACCAGAGTTCTTCCAGTCCTCCCAGCAGAAGTTGCTCATGCAATCAAGAACATGAAGCGAGGGAAAGCTCCAGGAGAAGATGGAATTACTATAGACATCATACAAGAAGCAAGTGGAGAAATTGAAACAGTACTCGCCCAAATTTTCACTCGATGCCTTAATGAAGGGAAGATTCCTGAGGATTGGAACAATGCTACAATGATCCTGCTACATAAAAAAGGTGACATTGAGGATCTCAGGAACTACAGACCTATCAGCCTCCTATCAGTGGTTTATAAAATCTTCACTAAAGTTCTTTCACACCGCTTGAAGGTAACACTGGACATGGCTCAACCGAGAGAACAAGCTGGATTCAGGAGTGGCTACAGCACAATAGATCATATCCACGTATTGAGAGAACTGATTGAAAGAGCGAGGGAATATGAACTTCCATTGTGCATGGCTTTTATCGATTATGAAAAAGCCTTTGATTCGGTGAAACCATCAGCAGTTACCACGGCTCTGAAATCCTGCGGTATTGAAGATGCATACATTAATATTATTAATAACATCTATGAAAATGCAAGTGCAAAGATTCGGCTGTTTGAAAATACAACACACATAAAAATTGGAAAGGAGTGAGACAAGGTGACACCATATCTCCGAAGCTCTTTAATGCCACATTGGAAAATGTCTTTCAATCACTGAACTGGGAAAACAAAGGGATAAAGATTAATGGAGATTATCTAACCCACCTTCGTTTTGCTGATGACGTAGTCATTTTTGCAACTACCCCATCAGAGCTGCAGAGTATGATCCAGGAACTTGCTGACAAGAGTAAAGAAGTGGGATTAAAAATGAACTTTCAGAAGACAAAAGTGATGTTCAATGCTTTTACAAGAAATGAAGATTTATCGATTGATGGAGAAAAACTGGAGATAACAGATACGTATGTTTATCTTGGACAGCAGATATCAAGTGAGGGTCACATTGATGAAGAAATTAATCGGCGTACAAAACTTGCCTGGAGAGCTTTTGGAAGAAACAGCATAATTTTTAAGAGCAATATGCCATTATGTCTTAAAAGAAAAGTGTTTGATCAATGCATCCTTCCAGTGCTTACGTATGGTGCAGAGACGTGGACCTTAACTAAAAGAGACATACAAAAGCTGCAGACAACTCAAAGAAGCATGGAGAGGTGCATGCTTGGTATAACCAGGAGAGATAAGAAGAGGAACTCGTGGATCCGAAAAATGACGAGAGTGGAAGACATCATGATCAGAGTTAAATCCCTGAAATGGCAATGGGCTGGACATACTGCCAGAAGGACAGACCATAGATGGACAGCCGAAATTTTAGATTGGATTCCAAGAGACGGGAAAAGACCCAGAAAAGACCACATGGGAGATGGGTGGATGAAATTCGTAAATATGCGGGAGTGACATGGAGGAGACTGGCACAAGACAGACCGTTGTGGAGGAAACTTGGGGAGACCTTCGTCCAGCAGTGGATTGATAATGGTTGACAATGATGATGATGATGATGATACCAATTTTTGACACGTTGTAATATACATATCATTTGAAACTCGTCGCGCCAACGAGACACGTCACTACTTGAAAACTCAGCGATAACTATTAAACAGTTGGTAAACAATAACTTAAATTGCAGGTATATCGCGGATTTGTTTCTAAATTGGTGACTTAGTCGTTTGATATTTGATAGGGTAACGGTTAATAAGATGTAGCTCATTTCGGACACTGTACGATTGTTTTAATTTATGAGGTATTTTTTGTGTTTAAGGTTTAACGACCAATGTGAAGAAACTACATGGGCTATAAGCAGTTACATGTCCTTCATTTTGGGCCATTGGTTCTACAGGAAAGTTAGAATCAGTGCCGTAAAACGAACATAACATTCATGCCACACCAGGATTCCAAGCCCGACAAATCACGGACGAATGGTTAGAATCCAGCGCTTAGACCTCTGCACCACCATGGGGGCATGCGACGCTTAAAATGTCATTACTCAAGAAAGCATTCCAGTTTTTTTCCCTGAGCTATAATGGATACGTAGAAAAAAAACTGGAGTATCATCAATATGTTCAAGTGATTTAATAAGGAATGGAAACGTTGCGACTCATCTTAATATTGTGCATGTTTTTCTTAAAAACGGGATGATAAATATGGCTTCATGTCTGTTCGCACCTTCTCAATACTGTGTTAGGTCTTCAAAGAACAAACTTACGCGCACTAATTGAAATAAAAACAAATATTTGCTGCTTAAGTATTTTCCCAAAACTTGACTGAACACTGTTCATGAATTTCTTACATAACAAATTCAATTCTCCTTGTCGTCTTGCAATTTCTGTCAAAAGATTTGATCATCTAAAGACAATATCATACTCATTACGTAATTAATTTGACTGTAATTAAATTGACTGAACACTGTTCATGACATGGATCAGCAGCCGTACAAGGCGGAATATCTTCGGATGACCCATACACACCATCTGCAGAGAAAACCATCGGATCGTGAGAGCAGCACACACAGATGTAACGACGTCCTTGTGCAAAGTCCAGAGACGTGTAGCGGCTGCACAAGGGACTCCTGTGTCCGCCAGAACTATTTCCGACACCTGCCAGAGGCGCATTTGCATTCTCTGCGGTCCTTACGTTTTCTGCTATTAACACCTGACAAACATCGGCATCGATTGCACTGGTGTGAGCAGTGGACAATGTGGAATATTATGGACTGAAGTCGTATAGTGTTAAGCGACGAATCCCGCTTCTGTATGTGAACGGACGACTACCGCGTAAGCATGTGAGTTGCGCAGGTGAGCACTACAATCCTAACCTCACTGTGCAGCGGCACACGACAGGACCTGCAGGCGTGATGGCTGGGGAGCCATCGCGTATAACAGCCGGACTTCCCTTGCAGTGACGGTGACAGTTCAGCGCTATATACAGGTGATCCTGCGGCCCTATGTACTGCCTTTCCTGACGGAGGCCCGAAGCCACTTTACAACAAGATAAAGCCTGTACGCACACGGCTCGGGTTTCCCAGGATTGTTTGTGTTATGCTTTGATAGTTCCGTAGCCTGCTAGATCACCTTATCGCTCTCCGAACGAGCATGTGCAGGATCAGATGGGACGCCAAATTTCTCCATGTCACAGTGTTCGTGATTTAGAGCGTCAGTTGAAAGATGAGTGTCCCTATTTGTCCCAGGATAACACACGGCGTATCTTTGACTCCCTGCCGGAACGTATCACCGCATGTATCAGAGCACGAGGCGGTCCGGCCCAGTACCAACGCTGACCAGAATGTACACCGTACGTCCGCGGGAACTCGTCGAGCTGCTGTTATATTGTATTCACTTCTGTCCGTGGAATGTGCCATCGCACTATTAAAACTTCATTTCGATCCAACGCCTCTTTCTTAGTGTTCGGATTCTTATGATAATGAGTGTATCAAACAGTTAAGAGAAGAACGATCTTGATTTTTATTAAGAGGTATAACAAAACTTACATTTTCTTTCATCCAGTGCTGTGAATGCTCCGCTGTTGCTCTGGGATCTACTCGGGGGCTTTTGTTCGTTCGTCCGAGATACGTATGAGTTCGAATCCCGGTGAGGTGTCGATTTAGTGTTTGAATTATGGCAGTTGCTTTCATATTCATGTTCTGCTTTTCAAAGTTCCATTTAGTTTTATTTTTCTTTGAAAACGATTCACAACAGCTGTATATACTAATTCCTTTTTGTAGAAAATCATTGTAATAAAAATTTCGTTGTGTTGTACATTTATCAAAAATAATTTTAATAACTGATTCCCCGGCGAATTCTTGCAGACTACAATAAGTCTTATAATATTTTATTGCCCGGTGAGTTTTTCAAAATATCTGAAGGCGAACAGTTCCCTTGTCACATTTCAGGCTTTGATCTGTAGCCAAGTTCGAAGTCGTCTGCCTAACAATGGATTGTTCTCTAGCAGCCCATTGCTGGAAATTTCTCTGACCCTCAACCACAACCACTTCATTCACGATAAAAGTAGACAATGAATCTATTTATTTTAAATGTCTCGCAAATATTCGACAGAGTACTCCAATCTTGGCCTATAATCAAGCCCATCTATGCACAGTCTGTGTTAGGCAATATGATTTACGTATATTTGTACGTATTTAACTGTTTACCTCCACTTCCTTCACATTATAACCCATTGAAATATTGTCGCTTTGTATCATAACTTATTAATGAGAAAGCTACTTTCACGAAGTATGAAATACCAGCCCTGCTGGTTTGCGCAACCAGCAGGGCTGGTATTACTATAAATGACAATTTATTGATGACTATATATCCTTGTGTTTATTTGTCCGAAAATGCAGACTTGTAATTTACAAATCTGGATTTTGTACAATAAAAAGGCATAAACAGGCATTAGCAAAGATTGCAAATGCCTGTTTATTCCTGGCAGGCATAAACAAGCATTAGGCAGGCATAAACAGGCATTAGCAAAGATTGCGGTACGTAAATGTAGCCTGTCAAGCCATTAGAAAACATTCAAATAGGAAAGCACAAAATCACTTCAACTTAATGTCACTTGATCTGGTGGCTCTAAAACTAGGACCACGCAGACTGAGTGCTGTCATTACCAGCGTGCACTCTATTACAATATAAGGTCTATGGATGCATTATACATCTTATGAAGAAAAACCATTCACGAAAGAATTTATCGCGCAATGTTACTTTACTTAAAGAATATATATATTTCCAAGATAAATTACTAATGCTTTGTTTTAAACAGCCCCATGAATGTTCTTCTTTAAGGAATAAAAAACAAATAAAATATATTGCAGTAATATTACCTGACCGTAAGTGTAAGTAACATAAGTGTGTCGTAAGTGTAAGTTAGAATCGGGGATTGCCCATAGCGGACAACCCCCTGGTGTGCAAAAATATAACTTTTTTGGTATATTTTAGTAAAATAAAATAATTTTTCGTACATCATAGCTATATTTCCTTGTGCATTTCACTGAATCTGCTGCAGATTTTCGTAAGTCTGAGCTCTCGATTTTTCTCAGGAATCTGTATATTTGCACTTTTCTAATCATAGCTGTAGTACTTTGTACCTGTGTCATTCAAGTCAAACGGAATATTTTTATCATCAATTCACCTATATCCGTAATTATGTGCATGAACGTCCTTACTATTCATTTATATAGTTGTACATGTTTCAAAATTGAAATTCCAAATTATAAAGTGTTTCAAGTAAACGCTAATTTATTATTTTTCGAAATTTTGACATTAAAATGGTGAAATCTGAAAAATTATAATTCCATTTGCTCAACGAAGTTGTAGAAAATTTTCGTCTGAAACGAAATTGTCAATGAAGTAAAAAAATTCTTATCTCACACACAGAGGTCTTGGTGGACGAGAAAGCCGCTGCTGCGGACAGAGGCATCGATAAGATGCAGATGTTTGGTGTGCAGAAGTTTTGGTAGAGGGGTGCGCACAACACTTAATAGAGAATAGGTTACAGGTATGTTGAGTGTTTTTTTTAAAAGATCATGTCCTATTTTTAATTCATCTGTCTGCCAAATCATAATGTTTGCTATTTAAAATCTGTAAAAATTATCATTGTTTTCCTAACTGGTCGCAGAATTGTGTGCCATTGATGTTTTTTAGAATGATTACCAGTGATTCCAACAGACATCAACAAACATGAATCATTCTAACAAACATCCATTGTGTGCCATTGATGTTTGTTAGAATGATTCATGCTTTTATTGTTATTGTTTGGAAGATATTGATATTGGAAACATGTTAAATTATGAAGAAAATTTATTTCCACAATTTACACATTTGTAGCCCTTTAGTAAGATCGTAATGGTATGTCGTAAACATCTCTTATAGATACACTGTATAAACAAAGTAATCGCTTTTTCCACGTTTTTCTTTAATAAACGCACAGCAACAGAAAAATTGTATTTCGCCACCGCTGGGATCAAACCTCAGGTCTATCGATAACTAGCCGAGTGCGTTCGCTTTACTCTGCTGTTCCAAAAATTCACGGCAGTATGTGTGTTTATCTGTCGGCATGTGACATCACAAATCAGTAGGCATGGACTCAGCAACTGAGACATCTCGATCTGGTGCGGCTTAATAGCACAAGCTATTCAATTATAGCTAATAAATCCAAAGCGTGAAAGTGATAGTGAAAATCTTCCAAATACGCGGAGACGATGTGAATTGACAAAGTCATCGCTCTTTCCACGTGTTTTTTAATTAACACAGGAAGCAACAGAATAATTGTATCTGGACACCACTGGGATCGAAACTTAGATCTCTGGATAACTAGCGGAGGGCGTTCGCCTTACACTACGGTGGCAAACAATCCACGGCGCTATGTGTGTTTGTCTGTCAGCATCTGACATCACAAATCCGTAGAGATGGGCTCAGCAACTGAGATGTCTCCATCTAGGGGGGGGGGGGCTTAACGACACAAGCAAGGTAAATATAGAGAATAAACCCATAGGGCGTGAGTGATAGTGAAAATCTTCCAAATACGTGGAGACAATGTGAATGGACAAAGTACTAGAACGCACTCGGCCAGTTATCGAGAGATCTAGGGCTCGATCCCAGCGGTTTACAGATACAATTTTTCTGTTGCTGTGTGTAAGTTAAAGAAAAACGTGGAAATAGCGATGGCTTTGTCTATTCACATTGACTCTACGTATTCGGAAGATTTTCTCTATAGATACGCTAGTGAATAACTCGAACACAAAGTGTAAAGCGACTTTTCTTAATTTCCGAATTGCTGTTATGCTCAGAGTTTATGTTGAGCTGTGCCAAATTTGTTTCGTGGTATGTCACATTGGGTTCTTAATTTTCTTAAAACTGAACACCGCCGATTAATATTCACTACAGTGTAAATATCAGTTTATCCTCTGCAGAAGCAGTAACCACGTAGTTTCTTTCCTGTACGGTGTACAGCTTTGTACATCTCCCAGTTTGTCTTTTTTTTTATGCAACGTCAGATACATGGATTAGTTTCGTTTGGAGCACACATGATTTTTCTACAATATGCCAGTCACGTCTTCCCAAGCTGAGATATTTTGACCTGACAGGGCATCTATTTGAACGAGATTCATTTTTCAAATCGTGCATTTTCCATGTTGGATATAAAATTGCGCGCTTCCCTTTAGTTAGCATATGATGCGTTCCGCCTTATGTCTGCTGACAGATACCGACAAAAAGGAACCTGCAATCATTTGTTTCAGAAGTGTTTTAGGAGTTCAGAAGCTTTTTAGCGTACGATATTGTTAGAGAGTCTAGAGCATAGCCAGAAGTAGCTTTCATATGAAACCATTCCGGGTGATCCTCCTTCAATTGTGTCAATTAGTGAGCACACTATGAAATAAATTGAATAAAAAAATCGGTGAAACTGCAAATGCTATTTGTTAAAGGTGTGATAAGCTGACTTCCAATCGTTAATACACTGCTGAGTGTATAATTTCCTCGCTTTTCGAAGAAATAATGTTCTAACAGCGTTATGGAGAAGTAAACTTTTTGTAATTACTTTTATAAAGACTTTCGTTTTGATTGGGGATAATAATAAGAACGGACATCTTGTTCCCTTAGTGCAGACTACAGCGTTGCTAAATAAAGGAATTGTGTACCGGCTTACAAAGCAGATACATGAACACATTTGTTCTTAGGAGACTGCTCGAAGATGAACAGTGTTTTCTGTTAAAAATGATCTAATATTCTCAATGGGAAATGTTGTTTTATATATGTTCGTAATGTACCATTTCAACACTTGTATGAATTAGTCGCCAGTATTCTTGAATCCCGTTGGTTAAATTACCATATTTCGGTAATAAAGCTTGACATGCACCGTACGCTATGTTATGCTGAGAGCCATAGCACGTATTACTTGGAATGACACGCTGCATACCGTCGTCCTTATTTTAATTAATCGCAGGTAGATGTCGTGAGGTTGGAGCACCATGTACCCTCTGGTTGCACAAAATGGAACTATTTGTATTTTAACAATACTCCGGCGCATGATCTTAAGGGTATTCCTTCCAAGACTGGTTGCATTTCGTCCTACAAATGTTTCACTGAACGTGTGAAAACTCATCGTCTTTAACCTGCTGGGCGCCATGAGCGTGTTGACGTGTTTTCTTCGTCCGTCCCTCAAGCGCCATCGGTTTCTGATATGTCCTGAAATCGGGGCCCCAACAACGGCTTGAACGAGCAGAGACGGCGGCCTGTAAAGGATTTTCCAAAATCGCCAAGAGCGAGTTAAGACGTATGTTCCTTTCCCCTGCGTAGTAACCTAAGATACGTCCCATGTCAGTTGTTAATTGATGAATAGAGTTTAACCAAACAAATTCCTGTGACCCAAGGAGTGTGAACAAACGCACTCCGATTACTCTCTATTCCCTATGGCGTCTTCTTAGAGGGAAAGATCAGGGCTATGTAAAACGGTAGAAGCAGAATTGCGTCGCACTGGAATTTTTTAATTTCTTCTCAGGTTTTTACTATACCTTTCGTTAACATATGTGCACATAACAAGTATTTACCTTGTAACTTACAGTACACCAGAGATGCATGAGGACTAGATAGTTAAAAACTTTAAACGATAAACTGCTAAACTAATGCTCCAGTATTACAAAAGTATCGAAAACTTAATTGTTAAACTCTCTGTAACCAGTGTTGATTGCGCACTTCGTATACAGCCTATTTTGGATAACAACGCGTACGTCTATATAAAAAAAGCTCTTTTAATTTTTGCACTTCAAAAGTTTTCACTGTCTTGAAAGTAAACCTATTGTTTCAATGTATGAAAGAATGCTCATGAGAAAATGCCCACTTCTCGAAAATGTCAAGTGTCGACTATCTCTTACGTCCATTAAAATCATGGCATTTTTTTATTATTTATTTAAGAAAGGCTTTAATTTCAACTATCTGGTCAAGATCGGGTTTCGGACAACTTGCCACAAACGTTTTAGGGGCCGTATGAAAATTGAAATTTCTTGAGTCTATAATGAGAATTGAATTGGGATCCAGGGACGAGCCAAGCGGGGGTGGAAGGACGCGTCAATCAAATTTTACGGTTAATAAATTAATACGAGTGTCAGTGACGTGGGAGATGTTGAGAAAACGTTTTACTGAGAGAAATCGTAATGTTACGTGGCACGCTTACTATTTTTGGTAAAACATTATATAATTTAATAAAAAAACGACTTGAAATCAGAATATGTAATTCAATATAATTCATTATTATTTAATAGAAAACAACTTGAAATATGAGAATAATTTTTATTGTTTTGTTCAATACCGGGTACTGAGGGCAAAAGACTAACAATTCTTTTGCTATTTTTTTAATCTTGAAGGTTTCAGCATTCATGACGCGCATGGCCAGCGCTATCACAATAGATTTCGTAAAACATAATTTTTTGACCTAAAACCCTTATGCATTTTATGTTCTTTGAGCTTCTCATAATTTAAATCTGGTCGTAAATAACAACGAAAGATCTCTCTAAAAATTGTGAACGTTTTCAGCATTGTTCAAGAAATATATGCTTTCTTTTTTGAATTAATTTTCTGTTGGCAAATTTTAAAGAAAGAGCTTCCAGCGTTGACCGTAAAACCGTGCTCTGAAATAAGGTGGAAAAACGGGATCGATGCAATAACGGTAACGAGGACTGTGATAGAATTTTGATGTAATATAATAAACCATATTTTATATTACCGCTTTAAAGAATCTTTTGAGACAGAGATACATGAAATTTAAACAATCTTTCTTAGAAAAAACAATAAAAACAAAGCAAAAAACGTGCGGGCGTATTTGTTTCAGGAATATTTCGTAAATTATTTCTTCAAAAATTAAGGTTGGTTGCAAATTAATGCAAAATCACTTGTAGTTACACCACCCATAATATAAATGTTAAAACAAGTAAATGTCTGTTTAAAATAATGTAGAACACATGGAGGCTTCATAGGTATGTCCTTCAGTTTTGTGAGAGATAATTGTGCTTTATGAAAACTCCTAATTTACGGGAAATAGGATATGAAAATGAATCAGAATTGAAAACGTTTGTCGTAAAAGGGGAGGCAAATGCCCTTGGCACGCTCCAGTTAGGAACTTCAAAGAAATTACAAGAAAATGTTCTATGTATGTCAAGTGAGAATTGTGCTTTAATTTGGTGAAATAAATTGCCATGACTTAACACCATTTTTTTTAAACTACGGTTTTCGACGGTACAACCTAATTAAAGTATGACTCCTGCTATTTTTGGAAAGCGACGATAAGGTGGAGTTTTCAGTAACGCTGAGCTTTTACTTAGGCACTAAACATTTACATAACACGCCAAGTTATTAATATTTCTCTTTAATTAGGCATAAAATATTAAACTCCAGGCCAGATGCCTAGGCCCTTTAAACAGTAGTTTTTATCCCTATGTCATATCCATAACGCATACATAACAGGTAAAATTAATAGCATTGCACTTTCACTTTGGCACCAAATATTAATCAGTAGGACCTAGGCCTTTTTAACAGTTTTAAATCCATCGCACTAAATACTCATGACGTTTACATAACATGTCAAGTTGTTAATATTGCTCATTTACTTAGGTATTAAATATGAATTACTAGGGCAGGACATAGCTTGAACAAAAAATGTTAAAAGGACCTGTGAAATAATATTTATTGCTTAAGTAAATGTGCAATATTACCAACTTTGCTTTTTATGTAAACGCTATAAATGTAACATCGGCAAAATAAAACATGTTAAAAAGTGCTTGTGACTAGTAATTATTATTTAATGCCTATGTAAAAGCGCAAAGCAATTAATCTGACTTGTTACGGAAATTTTTATGAATATGAGATCGGTAGAATAAAGACTACTAAGGGTACTTGTGACTAGTAATTAATATTTAATGCCTATGTAAAAGAGCAAAGCAATTAATCTGACTTGTTACGGAAATTTTTATGAATATGAGATCGGTAGAACAAAGACCAGAAGGGCGAGGGTGCAGAAATAAAATTGTAATCTATAAAGGCGACCTACCTGGAAGTTGACAAGGTAATATCAAAAGTGTGAGTTTGGTGCAACCCGCTAATAGTTTTGTGGTCATACTACATTAAAGTGGACACGAAAGGGAAAAGAGCAATTTTTATAAGGCCCCTTAAATAAAAAAATCTGTACAAACTCTGCTTATTGGTGTAAAAGTATATTTAAAAAAGCTCTCCAACCGGCAGGCGGCTTTCTCAAGGGTTGCAGACGTTACTACTAAGTCTGGCGAGTACAAAAAAAAGAAAAAAATAATTCGAAACACAGGTGGCCGGGAACGTTGTATTCTGAAACTTGATGCTCGAGGCACGAGGTGATACACTGGTTTCTTTCATGCGGAGAATCATCATAGCAAATTCCTCCACGCGGACGGAATATCAACAGATTGGGTATCGTTGCATGCGTAAGGATGTGTGAAGATCTCAATACTTTCTCTGATCAGTGTACCTTTGTAGCTAGTATATGTACCTTTGTAGCCCCAATCTGATGTCTCTCATGTGCTCTTTAGACATTACAGTAATCGTCATTTCCGTCATTCCGATGTAAACTTTCGACGGCATATTCTTTTAAGACTGAACACGATCCAAGCCAGTTCCAGGAGACCCTGTGTATGCATTAAGGGCAAGTGCCTAGATGTTTCCCAACCGTGTTTGAAAAGTGAGGGTTTGTTCAATCGTAGAAGCACTTTGCTTACCGAAAATATGTGATAAAACAGAAGCAATATTTCACATGCAAGAAATAATCATCTCGACTGGTCATGCTCTTAACGAAATCTTTGGGGAATATGTTACTGGGTATTTGTAAGAAATACCAGATAAGAAAAATTATAAATTCAGCAAAATTAAGACACCACATTTTACTGTGGGAAGGCATCTGTTAAGCAGAAGTTTCCCCAGTAGATTCTTCACAACTCCAGGAAATCATAAGCAGGAAAAATAATCAAAAAAGAGAAACAAACATTCGGTCAGTATATAATCATTAAATTGTCGCAAATCAGTGGTTTCTTCTCAATATATCACTGTAATATCATCATCAGAAATCTCCAAAATTTCTTTCCGTGGAGTGGGATGTCATCTCTCATCATAGAATTTGTAATTTGAGCGTTGTCGAACAGAAATCTGTAAATGCTAATCCTATTCCTGGAACAACCTGAGAGGATTCATAAGTTTTCTGAGGAGGTGATTCATCGGCAGAGGTAATCTGCAAATGCTAATTCTCTTCCTGGGACAACCTCAGAGGATTTGTAAGTTTTCTGAGGAGGTGCATCATCAGCAGAGGTAAAATGAAGACTGATAGAAAGTTTTGTGAATATAAATATGATTAGATTACTGATTAGAAACTTTCGTGAATATAAATATGATTAGATTACTGATTAGAAACTTTCGTGAATATAAATATGATTAGATTACTGATTAGAAATTTTTGTGAATATAAATATGATTAGATTACTGATTAGAAATTTTGGTGAATATAAATATGCGATATTTCTATCCAATTATTATCTTTCAAATTTAAGTTCTGCTAACTACTTCTTTTTTTAACACTGCTTAATAAAATGCTTCTCTCCCTAAGCAGAAAAAAAGGGGAAAATATCATTGTTTGTAAAATTCCCGTTGCTCGCAATAAATCCCATTATTATCATTCGCGTTTGATAGACTTCTGATTACGCTTTCCAAGCGTAGGTTGAAGAAGCGTATATGCTCCAGCTTTGTCCGTCTGTCCGTGCACACGATATCTCTCGTAAAAACGGCTTGATTTCGTTGCAATTTTGTTATGTGGTAGAAGATAACATAGGGACGAATCCTATTTAAAACTGAACGAAATGGGGTCAAAGGTTAGGGCACAGGAGGAGCGAGATTTATTCTACAGCCTTTATCCTCATAACTTTATTAAAATGCTTCTATTGCGACAAAACTTTATCATATTGTTCCGGAGCTGTACTAAACCAATTCTGTTAAATATCATCGAAATGGAATCAACGGTCAGGGCACAGGAGCGAGATTTATTCCACAGCCACTATCCTCATAACTTGACTAAAATTCTGCTGTTCCAACAAAACTTTAGTATGTTGTTTCGGAGGTATACTGAACCAATTATGTTTAATATTATCGAAATGTGGTCAAAGGTCACGACACAGGAGCGAGATTTATTCCACAGCCAGTACCCTCATCACTTGAGTAATGATCTGTGGTATGTTGGAAAGCTTAAAATAATCAATGCATTGCATGATTTTACTAAGTTGTTTTCCACTTAACTTTGTCTTACTCTACCAACACGAATTGGCTTATTCATCCAATGCATTGAGACCTGATATCCAACTGTGAAACATACTGATATTTCACCAGCACTCGATGCTACGAACAAAGAAACCGATATAATGCTGTAAATCTACGAAAGTCTCGAATTTTACCACGACATTCTGAAAATAGCAAAGAAATATGAAAAGTTTACAGAAAAATTTTTCAATTTTATTGAAGAAAATATAAGCCTAAAACAAAAGTATGGCCTCGCATTTGGAAAGATACGAATTTCAAGAAATTACACAAAAACTGTGCAACTTGCTGATCAGGTTACGTCTGTAGTAAACTTTATGACATTAAATAGAAAGAGACTCCCATATCTACGTAACTTTATTAAAGAACTAGTGATTCAAAATACACAATCCCAACGATGCTTCTTTCTACTTTATTTTTATGTAGCTGTCAACCAGCAATGCTTGAAATAGTTTTCTGGATTTTTTGCAGCCTATTCTTACTTCTCATGAAAAAAAAAAAAAAGGAAACAATCTGTCCACAACCGTAAATTTCTTCCGTATATAACTGATTATCTAAAACAGGCGTTCCATAAAACCGGTGAGTTAAATCCCACAAATGGAGAGATATAGGTGTACAATAAAACAAATATTATTTGTTCCTAAAGTATCTTCCCTCGGATGGTATGCAAGGGTCCCTTCGTTCAGTGCATTTTTCAAGGCATGTGTCGAAGGCATTTATAGAAGCTGCTTCAGCGATCCCTGTACAGCTTGAGTAACGTCCGCATTTGTGTTGAATGTTGCGACACAGAACTTCTGCTTCATTGTTCGAAATAACCAGAAATCGCACGATAGGAGGACAGCACTGTAGGCAGGCTGTGGCATGATTCAGTATTGCATTTCGTAAGAAACTGTTGAACACAAGCAGTCACAATTGGGCAAGTGTTATCGTGGTGTGGAGTCCACTTTTACACCAGTTCCGGTCGCTTAATCAATATGTGTCGTCGGAGACGCTTTAAGACCGAAAGGTAATACTGAGCATTGACAGTAATTTGTGGAGGAACGGAATGCTGATAGACTATACCTGTATGATCAATGAAAATTATCATCATCACCTTCCTAGGTAATTTGGTTTGGCGGACTTCTTCGGGTGGAACCGAGTATGTGCTTTTCCAGTCACTCGTTACGCACTTCGTGGGGAGGTCCAAATAGTGGAGCCATGTTTCATCGGCAGTTAATACTTTGTTTATAAAGTATGGATCCTTTGCAATCATTTGTTTCCATTCATTACTCGCCTGAACTCTGGCTAACAATTGTTCTGTCATTAGGTGATGAGGTATCCATCTGCAACTAAACAATGCAGCAGTAATTTGTCGCGCAGAAAGCGGAATGCCGACGTTTTTGAAATATTAGTTGACGACGTTATGTCTTCACAGGTTATTCGTCGATCTTCTTGCGGAATCGCCCAAACAGTGTTAACAATACGATCCGTGACAACACTTTCAGGTCGACCAAACGCCCTTTTTTTAAATCACGGTGCAATCGAAAAATCGTTGACTCACCCAAATATTTATCTTTGTAAGCTTTTCTCTTTAAATCAACTGTTTGTAGCACCGTTTTACCCAAACTATAGCAAAATTTATTTCACAATAAATTTCACTTCTTAACTCTGAAACAGTCACCTCCCTATCTGTATGACAAAATGCATATGTACCTTAAACAACTGCGCAATCACAAAACCAGAATCGTTTTCCAAAGCTAATAACTGTTTCCACTTCTCTGTTTCAATTATTCGTCTGTGTGGTTATTTTTCCCCTTCGCACTGTTGCCAGCTCAAAAATTAGTAGTCTGCATTTTCATGTAACAGCCTTTGTACAAACTTTGAACTTAACACTTCAGGGGAATGATAATTTTTTCTGATCTTACTCAGACCATCTTCGACTTGCACAATAAAATAAGAGTTTTCAAGTGACATATTTTCAAGAAATTTTAGTTCCATTCCCAACCTCAAAAGGAAAGAAAACACATTCTCTGATGTTGAAATAAAAGCCCACAAACTGGTAGAATATGAGGATAAATTAAAAGGACAGCTTGATAAATCCCTTTACAGGTTTAACGACTTGCACCAGCTGAGGCCCTGCTTTAACTTTCTTGCCAATCATTTCATGGCCGATGTTTAAAAATACGGAGACCTTTGAAAATGTTCAAAGTTTTTCAATTACATCTCTGTGTACATGACTAATGAAACACATAATCCTTTGGTAGCATCCTGCAGAACTAGGAATAAATTAAATTTGGTGTCTTGAGGGAGATACAAGTTTCTTTTAAAATAAGCAAAAGTAAGTGTTGTTGTATTATTTCCGTGCGAAGAGCGTGAAATAAACGCCTAATCTTCTGGTCGTACTTCCATGATAGCAAGCATATTCTAAGAATTGCAAATCAGACTTTGGACCATAAGTATAAACTCTTAGATGACGGCTTTAAGACATCATTTGTCACACATGAATTAACCCTAGAGATTCGTGAATGAAGTAGTTGTGAAATTTTATGCGCACATCATAAAAATATATTATTTTATTCGTTTAAATTGTACGAAACTGACAGAGACTGAAGTAAAATGAGCATCCAATCTTGCAGGGATCCACCTTTTTTGACAGCACTACTTCAGTAACTCGAAAAATAATTCACAACAAATTTCTTATTTGAAGTTGATTTACAGGTTTGCTCAGAACGCAGTTCTGGAAATGCTCTTTGGAAGTATCTTTGCCAAACGCAGACGATTGGTTACCCATACAAATCCTAGGGACCAAAATTTATTTCAGCTATTCGAAAGCAACTTTCATCATTGTCGATTCCTCTGATTTTCCATAGTAAGGGAAAAAGCTGGATGATAGTGCACGCTGCTAAACACGTTGCTGATGATATTGACAGAGGTTCAAATTTCAAAAATCCTTTTTTCGATTTTAATTATACATTCGCGACGCAGCTTTTTGTTACGAACTAAAAAGGGTTCAAAAATGAACGCCAGGTAAGTAACTCAATTAGTGCAGTAGAATTGTTCGCTCAGTACAATTCTACTGCAACAAGAAAAAATCCCAACACTTTTATTCGAGATTTTCATTCATTAGCAAATTTTATCTAATTACAACCAATAGATTTTCCAGAATTTAAGCGCCTTTAAGAAATTTTGTGCACTCTATGTTCTCATGAGCATTAATGTTTTAGCAGCATAATCACAATCTCTCAGTGGCATCATTAAATATAGTATTTACATCATCACATGTCAAATTGTGATACTTCACGGCAGATTTCTTATCACATCTTCAACATAAAAACGCAAATACTGTTTTAAGAATTGTTAAAACTTATGCCGGAGAAACATTTTTGAATCACACATTTGTTCACCAGTTGTGACCAATATTGTTAAACTAGTACCTTTTAAGAAGATAATCAAATTATGTGGAGATTTTTTCAGTTATTGTTTTGGAGTGTTTCCCACCTATATATGAATCCTTTTAAACTTTTTTAGACCTCAGGATATCTAGAATGCGAATTTACTAATTTGGGAGACAGTTCTTTAATGAAATTACTGATAGAAATGGGTTTGTTGGTTTTCATAATTAGTTTTTTTTAACTTAGTGTATTCCTTGAGTTCTGGTGTATCGAGTACTTCGGAGATTGTCTGAAGAAGCCGTATAAAGAAAAGGTAAAAGGAAATGTTGCACAAATATACTGAATGACCAACACAAGAAAGACCTTTCTTTTTGCCGGGAATAAAGACAAATGCCGCTTTAAGCAATTTACAAAAGACATGAAAATCTCTATGTAAATTAACAAACAAAATTTCCCTAAAATATCCAGATCCATTTTTCTGCATGTTCATGATACTACTGAAGTCAATATCCCCACTAACTGCAATATATTATTCTGGCATAGGTAGCTACTAGTTGAAGGTTCATTTTAGTTTATAGGTGTGCCGCTATGAGGAAGTAAAAACATACCTTTGTATGTAATATTGTTCTGCTTTATTGACCTACATAATAGCTTGATTTAAAAGAATGGACATATGCCACTCATTTGGAAAAATGTCGACATACCGTATTTATCTGCGTATAACACGAACCCTAATTTTGAGAAGACGCTCGACTAAAAAAACTTAAATTTAAAATAAATGACTTAGGAGCTCTGAACTTTTTTAGATACTTCAACACACGTTTAGTGATATTTCTACTACCTATAAGACATATAATTAGGAAAGAAAATGCATCTGTTTGATCGAAAAGACTTGGATACTACATCTGTTACAAAAATTATAATCAGAATTACTGCTACCTTGGAAACTGATGAGACAGCCTGAAAAATTGAAAACAGCCAGAAGACTGGGTTCATTAAACCGACGCCGTTTGTCGGTAATGCATGGTGATCGTTGCGTGAAATGTTACCCTCAAACCAGAACTACAAGACCACGCATACAGACTAACGATTTTTATTACCAACTGTCAGCCACGGAGTTCGGACGTCATCGGAAGTTTCGTCATATCTTCCCCGAGCAGCTGCTGCTTCGCAGGTTGTGCCGTGAAAGCAACTTAACGAGAGGCGACACTTAAGCTTAACATGGCAGCTCGCTTTGGCTACTGAAGCGAGTGAGGTTACCTTTCGGCGCATAAAGAAAGTAAATCAAGTGTCTACCTCAATTTTTTTGTATGAATCGTCTTTCCAAAGAACTGAAGATTGCAGTGATACCACTTTTAAAAAGATCTGTCAGAAAACAGAAGTTTCATTACAGAAACGTCTGCAGTTAGAGTAAAGTTATATCAAACCGTTAACATTTGGCACCGTCCGGATGCGTCGCAACATTGCAGCAGCATTAATTTTACCGAAGTTTAAATAAAAAAGAAGTATACGGGTTTAACACGCAGGTAGAATTTCAGCCCTAAATTTTGGGAAAAAGGTGTGTGTTATGCGCCGATAAAAACAGTATGTAGATTTCCAATTCTCAAACTTATAAAGTTTTATTTGTCCCTCAGGACCTCACTGAAATCGTAGAGGTAAAATGAAAGCTGTAAACGCATTTTTTGACCAGAATTACAATTCGTATGTTTTTTAAAAATTATAGTCGAACCATTCCTTACTTGAATGTTAGTCTTTCTTTTATAGCAATATTTTAGAGTCAGACACGGTTTTTTTTTTAATTTCGGAAAACTTTTGCACATAAATGTTATCCTGTTTCTTTTATTCAATGCTCCAATTCTATTTCATTTGACCAGTTATTTGTTACCGGTAATACGAAGAGTTTATTTGTAAAGAACACTTCGCGATTAATCGAAGATAATTGACTGCAACTCATAAACTGGTAGCTTCATTCAGAGTTATTCGGGAATAATTTTAACGTAATTCAACCAAAGAAAAAATTTATAGAACACTAAAAAGGTATTAAAAACTTTTTCTCAATTCAGAAAAGTCATATTGTACCAGTCTTGCAGTTCATAACAGTACATTTTCTGGCGTTTCATGTATTCAGTTTCGTATGTTAAAACAGTCAGTATCACTTTGTTCTTTAAGTTCACGTTAATTTTAGGTTTCGATTTGCGCGTACGTACACTAATTGTGGAAAACAGAGAAGACATTTTGCATGCTGTAGGTCACAGGCAGTGTAATGTGATTCAATATATGTGTCATTCTGTACACGTTGTGCTTAAGTGTCAATAAACCGCTTTAATAATTTGCGGAATCAGTGGATCCTGGCACTATTTTGAATGAAAATCACGATAACTCTGATTTTGTAATTAGTATTTGAAAATAAATTTTTCCGTTGACAATTCTTTTTGCATGGGACATTATGAGTTTAATTGCTGGCATTTTATAATACAGATGAACCCATTTATAAATAAGTTAATGGGACAGTAAAACAAATTCAATATATACGATCTTCGGTATAACTTGTAGATAAGAAACGGCTGTTTGTTGGTACATTAAGTTACTACAGGTTAAAAATAGTAAATTATATACTATTTGTGAATTAATCGAGGGTGAATAATACTTTTTATTGGAAAATAAAACTTGAACAATAATACAAGATAAATAATGATCAAGATATTTAGCCGATGTAAATGCCAATATATCTGCCAAATTCTGCAATTTGAGATGTTATATGATACGTCGGATAAATAAGACAGATCTCGTTTGTTCTGTGCCTAATTTTGTCAACTTCCTCTGACGCGGTGGTTAAGTTATTTCTAGATGCCAAACAATCTCTATGACTTTCTGAACAGTTTTAGTGATTGCAACGTTCGAGGGGAGTGGTAAACAGACAGCGTTTCCCCAGATGATGTATGTCTCTGAAACGTGTCGTGGGTAAGGGATTGCAAAAAAGCAACTGAAACACTGTTCTCATACACAGTAACCACATGTAAGTAGAATCATGTCGTTTGTTTCAACTGCAAGAGCTTTCTTGTTTTCCATTGAAACAGCTACGTGAATTCCACTTTTGTATGTTGATAATCGTGATGAATTTCGGTATCGGCGTTTCTTCGAAAATTATTTTTATTATTTCCGGTAAAAAAAAAGGGGCACATTACCATGCTCAGGAGATCTGTAGAAACTTTGATTAATATGGATATCCGTATTATTCGAGCTCGTTATATGTGTGTTTATTGTATTTACTTTGCTTCAAAGGAAAAGCCCGTGCACATGTTTCGTTCGAAATTTTGATGCTTTAAAGGAACACATAAAAGCTCGACTGAAAATGATCACTCTGCTCATTAGAAGAATGTATTCGTATTTGCTACCAAATTGAACACAAATTTCATACGAACCGAAAAAGATTATGCCATATTTTCTTGAATCTTCGATTTGGAATAAAATGGCTTTTTTTTTGGGAAACATGGAAGTGATTTCATTTTCGTAAGGATAAAAGGGTTGCAGAGACAACCGGTAGACACTGCTGTGACAATGCAATCTATGTCACCTGACATAAAGACAAAAATTCTGCATGTAGAGACATATGTACAGATGTACGATATAACATAATGCTTTTTTTAATACAGGGCTCAAAGACTCCTGTGGGCCACTCTGTGGGTTATAAGCAGTCTCCCGTCCCTAATTTTCGGCCACTGACTCCACAGAAGGGTGAGAGATATTGCTGTAAGACAAACACAGCACCCAAGCCACACGGGATTTGAACCCAGACACTTCACGGACGAATGATCAGAAGCCTTCAGTTAGACCACTGCGCAACCGGGGCGGCTACTGACTTATTAGATGGTAGGATGCAATTTGGAATACGAATTGGTAAAGAATCAATCTGTGTATCAGAGTAAAACTACCATTAGTTTGTTGACAATACTGTAGGTTTCATTGTGTGCCAGATTCTGAGAGTATATTCAGGAGATAAAATGTATTTCTTAGCCGAATCACTTGCAAACATTTTAGGCATTGTGTACAAAACTTTATATGTTTACATTTTTATAGCTGTACTCATATAAAAAGTCTGCTGACGATGAAATGAAAACTTTGATATTTTTACATATAATACTGCGCGTTGATATTTGAAACAACTGAAACGTATTTTGCGTTTATTTTGGGTAAAGTAAAACAGTTTCAAAGTTCAAAGCATCTAATAAAAAGGCTGATTTAAACAAACTAGAATTATGTAAATTCAAATTTGAAAAAGCAAAACTTGATTGAAAAGGATTTTTATTTTTTTTAACTATTGATATGACATTGAACGGTAAAAATAATTCAAAAGTATCGAGCAGAGTAACGCAGTCATGTATGTAACCACAGAATGTTAAGAATATTATATTTCTCCAAATTTCAAGGCTAAGTTTCACTAAATTGTTAAAAACAATATGTATATATCTATAAAGGTTTTGAAAAACTTCAATCTATAAAATATTTGATATTAGTATCCAAAAGGGATTAAATTCCCACTTTTGAATATCTTGTTGCAAATCTGCTGCCGAAAATAATTTAATTGAATTTCCTTTGAACGAATAATTAAAATATATACACTGATGAGTGCCACTGGGTGTGTTCAATATGTCATATTACGTACCGGAATTTATAAACGTACTAGATATAGATATGAATGTAAAACCATGTGAAAATTTTAAGTTGGTCTCTTATTTAAAATCATACAGTTTTCGCTCTTATGCAAAGGCATACCTCAGTACTAGCAATGCCCTTACCAATATATCTCTTTATTAGTTTATTTGAAGAGTTTTGACTAACGGAACACTACAATCACTTAAAAATATTCACTGTTTGCTTTGCATAATTGTAAACCAAAAGCTAAAAAATTCTGTTAGTAGAGTTTTGAAATCATTAAAAATGTGAGAATATATTACAACGAAAACCAAAAATTATGAGAAATATTTTACATAATATTGGGGAATGAAATAAAAGATTTCTTAATAATGTTTCTGTCCAAAAGAAAAACTAGCATTTGATGTTTTCTTTAACAAGTTAATAAAATATATCTTAAGGATTTTACAGACCAGCCGTTTTCGAACATTTTTCGTCCACGGCTCTCTTGACCTGAACATACATGCCCGCGGCTCCTTTGTATAAAAATTGTTACAAAAAAATTATATATTTCTTAATGCCCTTTGAATGGACATATATTACATCCATTGGTCAAAAAAGTTATGGATATTGCTTTCTTTGCTGTATATGCAATCCGTAATCCTTTACAAAAGTAATTTAGTTTTTTAATCAATAAACGTAAGTTCCGGACGCAAATTAACAAGATGATGCTTATTGTGTAAATCGAACATTAACACTTTTTAATCAGCTTACGATTTTATGAAATCTTTTTCTTGTATCAAGGTCGGTGGGAAAGATAAGTTTGCTTCTTCATAATCAGGTCTTCAAATCAGGGCACAATTTTGGAAACTGCGCTTCGCATCACTTCCTCGGCGTTAAATCGCGATCTATGGTTGGTTTTGATTACTGCCACTGCTAAAAACCCTGTGACGTATGAGTAGAATGTCGTACTGGCCCTGTTACCTACTTTTGGATGCTCCTGCTTTACTAAGATCAAAATCTCAGGTAGTGATGAAGAAACGAACTTCGATTTCATTGTGAAATCTGATGAAATATCAATACGTTGCTTTTATTCTCCAGCGGTGAGAATTGATGGGTTGTCATACAGTTGTGCTGGTTAACCTCTTTCAAAAAGTAATTGTCAAAGTAAACTTTGGGCTCTGTTTAATGGTTCACAAATACAGGCTTCAGATCTTCACTCGAACCCGAGCCATTGTTCTAAACATGTGTGCAGAGCAAGAAAGCAGCAATTTAGATTTTTATGATCCAACCTTTTCTTCCCCAATAGTAATTTCCTTCTGATGGCTGAACATTTTTATGGCAGTTAAATAATGTGTGTTTTAGTACCTTGCAGGGAGACCTTTAATGAACTGAGTTTTTCAAAAGTTTAAGAAAGATATACCAGCTTCGAAACAAAGTCACCGTCCTTGAACTTCCACGAGCTGGAATGTTTTTCTTCAATAAAATAGACATGAAGTACATTGCTGAGTTCATACACCCTTTTCAAGATATTTCTACGTGAAATCCAGCGAGAGTTGCATTAATAAATTATACAATTTTGTTGAGTCCCCATATCGGCGCACATTTGTTCAAAACACCTGGACTTAAGTGTTCGAGTTTTAGCAACATTTACCCATTCGATCACTAACTGAAGGATTTCACTAAGAGCAGGGATGGTGTTTGTTTGTTGCAGGTGCTTTCCTGTGAATGATGCAGTGTATCAAAACAGTGCAAGGAGCTTTTCTACGGATCGCAGCTTGCACTCCGCCATAACATACAGACCTAGGACGACATCCATCTGTACACACACTTACACATTTCTCCCAGTTAATGTTTTCTTCCATAAAATAATCTTGTATTTCTAATTGGTCTGCTGTTTTTGTTCCAGATTTTATACTTTTGAAGAAAAGAAGATCGTGAAACTTGTTATTATCATCTATAAACGCACATTAAAAATTAGATGAGCATTATCGTGGCTGTCAGTATTTCATCCAACTGAATAGTAAAATCACATTTTGGTTTTTTAATCAACGGGTCATCATTATTGTTAGACATATAGAGTATTCGACGACTTGTGAAGACAGGAATTGAATTTTTCCGTGACGGAAATTAAAATCGCGTCTCCTCACTCCGGAGTGAATTGCTCTAACCGACTAAGCTGCACAGACGGAATGTATCACTGCAGATTTTTCGTCTTGACACGTGTTTCACCTCTGTAATACGTCACAGGCTAATAGTGTTATCTGATAAAGACACACTTAGCACTTGTTTGGGAGCAGACTCGACTATCATAATAAACCATATGAACACAAAAGCTAGTAAAATAAGGATTTCAGCAATGATATGAGCTTTTTTGCCCTTTTTTTTACGATGAGCAACTTTGTAAGATGAAAGTTGTTTGTCTTTGTAAGACAAACAACTTGACAGCGTGTTGAAATTTGTATTAACACCCGTATCCTGCTCCTTACGTTGCCCGATTTGGTTTTCGGTGAAGAAGCAATCCATATGTGGTAACTTGGACCTAATGCCAGACACCTATTAGATTGACGCAAGAGACGTTTCCTTGGAACAAAGCGCAATGCAAAATTGTATTTTTTTCTGACTTATCACGTAGACAGTGAAATGGACTTCCATTAGTGAAACGAATGCCGGTGCAGAGATACCTTCAGGACTGCTTTTTCCAGATAATTCTATTTGGTGGAAGCTGCGAGATGTCATTTTGCTGGTTTTCGTGGTTCTGTTTTTGCTCATTAATTTTTTTGACCAAAACCATGAATTTGGACCTACACCTCGACTTCTCGAACGATATTGATCTACTAAGGTTCCAAAATTTTTGCAATAGTATGCGGCATGGTCAAAAATTTATTAGCAGGTCAATGCATCAAGTCATACTGCTCGCTAAAATTTAGTTCCCATACGCTGTCGCAGCCCGATATCCAAACCTTTAGACTGTCAAAGTGTGATAGTTAAAATCGAAATTTATTTACCCATACGCTGTCTCAACATGACATCAAAACCTTTTGACTGTCAAAGTGTGATAGTTAAAATACGAAATTTATTTACAATAAAAACATTATACAATTGAAAAACTTCTTTCTTCCGTCAGATACTGTTGTTTTCCATACCGGTTCCATTGACTTTAAATAGCTTCGATAAATATAATTTGTGTCAGATCGGATTGAAAAGACGTGCTTATTACACCCGAAAATTCGGTATCATCTTTCTTGTTTGTGTTTCTGTTGATATCTAAGAATATATGTATTTCCAATCCTGACGAATATTATAGGAGCATATCAATCTCGAAATTAAAGTAAAATAAAACACTTGCAACTCTTGTAGAAATTACGACCATATACAGTTTTAACGTAAAGTGTATATTTTAACTATGCACGAATGATATTGTAAATTGGGAGAAATAGTAAGTGAAACGTATCATTATGTCAAAATTTTTATTGCGGGGACAAAACAATATTTGCCATCCCTATATTCTTGCACTTTGCAGTATATAAGCGAAAATATTATTTATAAATTTATTTTCAAAGATAGTTTTTTAAGTGTTGATGAAATGTGACACCTCCATTTTACAGCTGGTGAAAACTAGCTTCAAATATCCTCCGAGTTCAGAGTAAGTTCGATAGTAACTTTTTCTGATGAGCATATTGCATTGAACAACATACGTTCTTAAAATATAAAATGAAACCCCTGTACTTCAGAAAGGATTTCACTCAAAAATCGTCTTCCCCTGAGCTTCTGTTTCCAAAATAAAACATATTCTTTTACGTAAAACATTTCGCTATTCAACCTATTACGTTCAACTAAATTAATGCAAGCTACCTATTTGATACATGGCTTCCTCATACCTAAATGAGAATCAGTAGGATAAAAGCAAATGTCGTTTTGTAAAAGCTGCTGTGACTTCATGGATAACCTGATAATTAGTAAGATTTCGGTAACACTGTTAATACCCCGTTAAAGTCATTTAATTTTTATTTAATTTGCCGAATGGCAACCATCGCAAAGTTTCTTCTCAATTTCTTTGACCATAACGATAATGCATCTTTTGTTCTTCAAATAGAATGCTGCCCTGTTTCCTCAGTGAACAAAAATGTTCTTCACACTAAAGTAGTGCAGGAAGTAACGAATGGAGTGTCGAATGGTGTATCGAATGCTGCATAGCTTGTATGTTGGTCTTGCGCACAATCTTCCTTCTGTGGAACCGTGACACAAATTTTGAGCGGAAACTGGGTATCGTCTGCGATGGTCTCCAAACCACGAAAAAAATAGAAGAAAAGATAAAAAACAGTAAGAAAGAGCGTGTGAATCGGAAACAGGTAACGTTAATCTCTGCCATCCAGATACGTTTTGTGCTTTTTCTGCTATGCTTCAGCGATGAGTAATCATTTGACTGTGCCTCAGCGGCAATGCAGCAGATATATCGGCTCCATAAAATATATTGGCTTATATGCATAAGCCAAATGTTATATATTTATTTATCTAATTGGTTATGTTTGTATATTATAGAAATATTAACTATCTAAAGTTGAACTTTTTTTTATCTGCGAAGATCGACTAATTTCATGCATGTAACTGAAAAGCTAAAACAGGCATCAACACGAGTTATCACATTAATAGACCCCCAAGACACGGAGTTTCAGATTTAGGGAAAACAGCGTTTACTCAAAGAAAATGAGAACTATGGAAAACATTTGTAGCTCCTCCGTACTGTGAAATAATGTTCTTTTGACCCTTAAACAGCCAATTTAATTGACGAATATAAATCCTGAAACTCGACACCTTGCAATTATTCCGCATTCACCAAAACCACTCAGACCTTATTGGCAACTCAACTTTTATGGATTTATCTCAACCGAAAAGAAAAAACTTTAAAACCGTAAACCCAGATCCCCACTTTAAGCTTACCGGAGAGAAATCAATTCACATCACCTGTCTTGGAGAATACCATATATAAATGAGAGAAATTTTAATAGACTTTTTTGGAATTTAGTTCAGTCAGAATACGTTGTTCTAGGACAAGTTTGTAACATACTGAATCCTCAAAAATGAATGATTATGACAGGTATCCCGATGTAAATTTTACATTATTTTTCATGTACGTCAGTGTTTTGGTTAGCTATATTATGTTACACTGTGAAATTTCGTGACAACCTTAGATTTTTTCCATGGAATAAAACACAAATGTGATTAAACTGTACATAACAAAATGCTACTCTGAATTGAGCAGCACATATATTATTATTCCTTCTTGATCATACTTAGCTTTTCAATGTCATATATTCTAGAAAAACATTTAAGCTTATAATACTTCTGAAGAGAAAAACGAATTATGGATTAAAAATGCAGAAGCATTAGCATTTTTGATTGATATTTCATGGAACACAGCATCGATATATTTGTCATTTAAACATGTTGCTATGAAATTTGGGGGTAGAATAATATGAATAGCTTTGTATGTTTAAGAAAAGAGTTACAAAATAGAACTAAAATTTACACTTTTACCCTAAATGTGAGAATTCTTTAAATTTAATATTACAGAGTGATAAATACTGATACACACCGGAGTGTCGTTAACTGCGTTCTAATTTCTCCGCAAATGCTTCTTTATCAAACAATTAGATCATATCGATATGCTCATTAATATATAATTCCGATTCTAGTTCAACTTTAAGCTGATAATGGACCATACAGAAATGGGGATGTTAAGTGATTTGCACAAACACGGCAAATAAAATGTATGCCAAGAATCGATCAAACATTTACAAGCTTAAAATCTGGAAAAACATCAGTGGCAATCTGTAGCGGTGTTGTTTTCCGGTTGGTTTACGGCCTTTCATCCGAGATGGGTCCGGGTCTCAGTCCCACATGGGACATGGATGGTGTTCTTTATTACGGCCCTGTTTCTCCTCTTTTACTCGAAGCAGCGGCCCCAAATCAGGGATTACCGTCTGATTATGGCCCATTGGTTTGGGAAACGTTAAATCCACTAAAAGGTAAGGGAGAGGATTATGAAGAAGGGAAAACAGGCTGAAGAGTTTGACAAAGGATTCACAGATACCACATGTCACCAGAATGAAGATATACAAATGTTTTAAAAAATCTGGCAATTAAAGCAGTAATATTTCATGTATTGATTTATCTGTTCAAATTTTACAAAAATGCGTGTTGCGTTTACATCCAAAATATCTGTTTGTGTTGAATATGTGTTCAGTTCTGCTTAGTGTACGTAATTACAAACACACAAACATGTAATCAACAGTAATGTATTTGGGAAAGAAATAAAATTAAAAATAAATCCTTTTCTTGTCATTTCTGGCATGGTTTTAAACTCTACTCTGTTTAACAATATTTTATTGTAGTTTTATTTTATTCTTAAATTATAAGGTGTTCGCAACTTATAAGTTGCGAACACATTATAATTTAAGAATTCGATAAGTACTGTTCTTTTTGCTGCGTCATCCTAAAAAATTATTTAGGTTTCTCAGAAAAGAATTGTTTTAGTCAGAACTATAAAATCTTAAACGTAATATGCAGCCTATGTAAAATTTCAGCAGCAATATAATTTCATAAACTGAACAGCATCGATATGAAAACAAATTATCAGATTTGTTGATGAACAGTAAGGTTTGAAAAAGTTATAGATATGTTCGATCATCATCACCATCATTGTCAACTATTATCAATCCACTGCTGGACGAAGTTATCCCCAAGTTTCCTCCACAACGGTCTGTCTTGTGCCAGTCTCCTCCTTGTCACTCCTGCATACTTTCTAATTTCATCCACTCATCTCCCATGTAAATGGACGATGTCATCACTCTTTCCACGTTATTTTTTTAAACAACGCATAGCGACTGAAAAATTGTATTTCGGCACTGCTGGGATCGAACCCCAGAACTCTCGATAACTAGTCGAGTGCGTTCAAATTTACGCTACAGCGCCAACAATTCTCAGCGCCATGCGTGGTTTATCAGTCAGCATCTGACTACACGAATACGTATTGATGGTCTCAGCAACTGAGATATCTTCATCTGGTGGCATTTAACGTAACAGCTATTTTAATTGTAGCTGATATATTCAAAGGTTATTTGTTTAAAAAAAATAACGTGGAAAGAGTGATGACATCGTCCATTTACATTATCTCCACGTATTTGATATATATTAACCATCTCCCATGTGGTCTTCTTCTGAGACTTTTCCTGTCTCTTGGAATCCAATCTAAAATTTCTGCTGTCCATCGATGATCTGTCCTTCTGGCAGTATGTCAATATATAGAATTTAATCAAAATATTGGTGTCCATGACTGTAACAGCAGTACAGTATTTGCTCACAGCGCACATCTCTGAGCTGCCGTCACCCCTTACCTGTCAGATATTTAAAGAGGTGTTACAGTCGCTGGTGAACAGCTATTGTGGTGTAATCAACGATACTCTCAGATCTCAGTGACGTCAGAAAAGTCAAGATCATTAGTGAGGGTCTTGTAGGAACTTCATTAACGTCAGAAATAGTAGATTTAAGGCTAGCAGCTATATCAATTATGATGTGGAAAATTGTGGACACCGTACGGGGAGTGATGGTCGGTATGGCCGAATATTCCTTTAGAAATTACCAATAAAAATACGTTCCCCAGTTAAAGTGCACAGTTTACAAAATGTGTTTTTCAAAAATTAGAACTCCACACTATTTATGCTACTGTGAATGTATAAAAATTTGCGTTTCCCAATTCAACTTCTGTTTCAAGAATTTGTAGCAGTAATAATGCATCCCTAGTTTACAGTTAGATGTCTCAAACTTCTCTTGTGATGCTTCTTCCTGAAATGTAGTTCTTTCACTTCTTTTCCTACTAGTTGGCTTTTTAAAGTAATTACGGTAGCTTTTTGCCCGTTTCAGATCAGTATGTACAACCAGTGAGGTATACGCTTACTTTATATTTTGCGTCATGAACTGATGAGCACATAAGTATCCCCACTGACACATGTGCACATGTCTGGAACGATAGCAGGCTCATCTTATAAAAATCGCACATGCGTAGTAAACAATAAATAAGCATAACACGATACCACATGCTAGCATTCATGATACAATTACTTTGTATACGTGCAGCAGAATATCAATTATATATATTAATCTTCCTAAGATAAAGCAATAACATTTCTTAGCTAATCTATCAGAATTTTTAGTAGTATACATGCAAATAACTTCTTGATCATAATAATGACCTTCATTGTTAGAAATTCATAAATCGGAAAACCCTAAGAGGAAAAGCCCTCTGAACGATAACTGCACCCAATTCTCTCCGAAGGGAAAGGCGAGACGCAGTAGGTCCAACCGGCGCTGAAGCGAAAAAAGGGTAGGTGTTAGATAGGAAATATTATAAAACTAAGGAAGTTGAACAATGGAGCGATGGAACGTATAAATTACCTTTGGTAAAATGCCAAGTGCTGAAGGAAGCTATGTCTCATACTTCTGGTACATTAGACTATTTTAATTATAACTTAACTGAATGTCAGACTGGAATTTAAATTTGAATTTGAATTAGGCGGAAAGGTTATCTGTTGCATCTTATTTGTTTTGTATTTTAAAGGATGAAGGGCTTTAGTTCAATATTAATGCTTATGTTCATCTTAAGCAGTTAAGTTTATATTCGTGTAATGTATTGTAATGCTTTGCTCTATAATATCAATCTACTTAATTTTATTTTATAGTATTCTATTCTTGTTTCATTTTATTCCAGCTTTGTTTTATTCCGGTCTTGTCTAGTGCTGTCGTATTAGTTCAATTGTAAAATGATTTGGGAGATTATTAATTCATAGGAAAATTACTTTTTTTAAGTGCCAAGCTTCATTTTTTGAGATAGCTCACAGAACATTAATTTTAAAGAATCAAGTTATTTTTACCTTTGGTATTCGGATGAGAAGATAGCTGGAATGCAGCAATAAAATACTTTAGCATGCACAGTGTCTATGGTTTGAAATGCGCTGTGATGCGCAGTCATTGAATATTTTATTCTCTCTGGTATACAGAAGTAAAAAGGATTCCAATGCTTTCTCTTGGGTTTCTTACACCTGATAGCTGCATTTTGCAAAGGAATCTTAAATGTACATTTTTTCAAGTCGAATTTATTCGAAGGCTGGATACAATGATAACAAGTGAAGGTTGGTATTACCGGAATGAGAGGAAAGCTTAACAAGTTAGGGTCTCTTACAGCCACAATGATATTAAAAGCATCTTGCTCCCCTGGACCAACGTATAAGACCTTGAGTGTAAAAGCTACAGGGAAAAGTGGAAACCATTTAATTTGGAGAAAAAGTGCATCTTATATGCCAGAATAATTCGGAATTTGATGGACAGCATAGCAGAACTGAGCTAGTGAGCTTAGGCACAACTTTTCTCTCTAAAAACAGCTAATTTTCTTACTTCAGCCTTAAACTTAGACGTAGCTCATAGGTAAAGCATTTTTGATTAAACCTTTAACTACCATAACGCACAATACGCCCATACATATAAACTACCATAGCCATCCGAAATGCTTGTCTAGAGTGAGTCAGATTTGTTACCCTTACCTGCTCTTGAAATTTGCACGACCTATAAGGGATCAGCAGGTATGACCCTTAGTCACTATTGTTGTTACTAAACAAAGAACTGAACTAACAGACAGTTTTGGGCGTTATGGTATTAAGAAAGATACAAGAGTTTTGGGTCATGGTCCTTAAAGGGTTAATTTGCCTTTTATTTCCAATGAGAGAATTGGGGAATCTTCCACATAATGCATATAAACAGTTAGAGTATTATATAATGACTGGTAGTTTCTCTGATAAAAAGTATATCAGAAAGTACAGCAAGAAGTTCCCGGATGGCAAAAGAAATACGACACGTGCTTTAAACCCTGTGAAAACAGCCCTTGTTTTCCATACAAATTAGTCTCAGGCAGTAATTATAGATGTCGGTAAAAAGTTAGGCAATTTAAAGGAATTAATTATTCCTTTATATGTATTATTAGTTATGAATTAATTATTCAGTTGCCGAACATAGCTACTTATAGGACAATGAAACATCGTCTGAAAATGAGATATATTTTGGTATGAAAACTCCAACATAATTTTAATTCAAGTTTAAAATCTAGAAATTTCTCAAATGGCCTATGAACATTGCCAGTAATATATGGAAACTATTATTTATATTGCTAAATGGAAAATATATAGTTTTTCCTGAGAGTAAGCATTTATCTTATGAGGAATTTGGCAAAATGTCAAGCTGTGTCACATAATATTTTAAGTCGTGTGATGCCCGTGCTAAAACTTACGCATCAAGCACTCACGTATTAATGTTCTCGCAGCTAATACATTACTTTTGGATATTTTGTGCATTGCTGGGGAAACTGTTTTAGTTCACTTTCAACTGCTGAACATTTGTAGCACTTAGGAGGGTGTAAATCTGATACCATGGATTATAGCGATGAGCTAAATGTCAATTTGGTCAACCTTGCTTAGGTGCTCCTAGGCGATGAAATTTTTCTCGACCTGAAAACAAAATCTGTTTTTTTCAGATAAGAAGCCGACTGCCACGAAGACAATCTCAGAAAACATACGTATTTGCTATTTATCATTACTTCAATAACAATTCATACAAAGTTTTAGTAAAATAGTGTTCGATATTTGGAAATACAACTACCAAATCGATAACATATTGCTATTCAGGGAGTCATATGTACTTCATCACAAAAGGAACACTCAACCCATATGAAAGCACATCGTTTAAAATAGGACATACTTACAGATTTCTGTGTCAGACGTCAAGCCATGTTGTTGTATAAGAGCACTGCAACATGAACCATTATCTCTATTTAATTTTCGTTATCATAACGACATGAATGGGTATTTTAATAAAAATAATTGCTTGATTTTTTTTTCTTAAGCAACATGCTACCTGAATACACTCAAGTTAAATACTGTAAGATGCGCAGCAGGGAAATTGTTCTACAAGCTACCACTCCTAGAACCCATAAATGAGATCCGACAAACCTCTCATGAAATCACTTCTAATTCAAATATGATATGTAAAATATTCATAGCGTGTACGTTAGAACAGAGGAAATGAATTTGGGAAAACCTTACAGCTAAATTTTATCTACGTATAAAATATTGTAAATCGAAGACAATACCAAATTTTTGTGTATTTCTTAAATTACATATTATCACCTAATTCTCTTCAATTACTAGAACCCAGAGCGTTAATTTGAAGACAGTTTCCAACCAGCGTAGTTTTCGTTCTATATTTCAAAAGAAGAGCTTGAAGAGCCCTTGCAAACTTGGTCAAGTAGTAATATTCATAGCGAAGGAAATCCCTATAATAAGGTATATCAGTTAGTTCGATGAGGAACGAACTACACTCCCGGGAAAGAGGAGAATGAGAAGGCAAGCCGTTTCAACAGGAAATGGACAAACAACGGTCACAGGCCGCTGTCTGATCCCGCGCTACGAAAGATTCATAACGATCAAATCTAGGATTGAACACATTGGATATAACCTCGACTATAATTTGCCATAGCTTAGTACGCAAGGGTTTGATTTTCAAAAGGTGTCCTTAAGATCACCGTAAGTTAAAAGTAACAATTAACTTTTACACTGACAAACATCCAACTGTCTGAGAGATTTATTAAGAGAAATTGGTAAACAAAGTACCACAAAATGGGAGACTACAGTCTTTGTGATGATTATGTACATTATGGAAATACATTTCTCACAAATATTCTATTATTCAAGTCAACCAATGTTTCGTTGGCCCGAAGCCTAGCTGCAATAAGGTCGAATGGCACGTTAATGTTTAAACTGTATATGATATAATAAATGATTTTTACAATCACGGGTTTTGGTTAGTTGCTTCAACGCGCTTGATATAAATGGTGTGGAAGCCATGTCGTTAAAAATGTGCGAAGCCATTTCGTTAACCTGGTTTGTGAAAGGAAATGCATATCGCTGCCCATTGACAATATCACGCAACAGGACTGTAGGACCTACCTGCTGGGAAAAAATGGTTCCCATGATTAATTCTATTGTAAAACCACACCAAACGGTGACTTTGGGAGAATGAAATTGGAACTCGCGCTCTTCGTGTAGATTTCCTATTGTTCAAATTCTGCAATTGTGAGTATCAACAGCACCATACCGGTGAAAGTGTGCTTGGCCTGTTCACAAAACGTTCCGTCATCGTTCTTTGTCGTGTTCATCCCGACAAAGAAACGGCATTGAAACTAACTTTCCTGAGCTTCAGTGGGTGGGAACCTAGTGCTGAATACATGGATGTATTGTAAGAATAAAAGCGCAGTATTCCTTCAGAGCTTTCCTGATCGTACTTGAAGGATTGCCTAAAGACTGGGCAATACACCAAGCGCTCATTCTTTTAACGACATCTGACATTTTGTCTCTCTTACTCTGTGGATACCTCTTCCACGTTGTGCTGTCGTTTGACAGGTGTGCAATACAAAGTACCTCTCTCTCTTCAAACTTTTGGATTATTTAAAGTAAACCGTTTGAAATCACTGTCCCAGTTTCTTAAACATTTGATAACCTGTACTTCGCAGTACTCTTACGGTACAACTATTCCTCTGTTAAAACATCTTTCCGGGAGATCAACGATTACATGGAGAAAGTGGCATTGACTACTAAGCTACATTGAAGTGACGTATTCCGCAGATGCATGGTATTACAAGAGCTTCTTATCAGGCATGGCATATTGTGGGCACCTGTAATTTGCATACTCGGACAGCGGTGGCACGTGTAACGGCAGCTCTTTTCGTCACACGAGGTTGGAGTGCAATTTAACCAATGAGAGGCGATTTTCGTAAATAATGTATTTTTTATTTCAGCAAACGAATTCCACTGCATCGAATGTTCTCATATCAAATCTGAAGTAATTCTGAAGGCAGTTCCACTTTTATAGCTGTCGAGAATGTTAGTATTAAATATGGACAACCTGCATTTGAATTTGCGTACTTGAGTGTACGTAACGAAAGTATATTCCTGTTTAATAGCTTCGACCTAACGCTGTGTTTTCAGTAACGGTCCCTCATTTTTTGATAAACCTACCTACTTTGTAGGATTCAATTACTACTTTTCGTTTTCCGTTCCTGTGTTATGTGGAACAGAAAACTTGCACTTCTATTGCTGATTTGTAAACAAACAATGTTCTGTAAAAAGAACACCATCGTGTACAGAATTCTATCCTATGTCCAAAATGTTATGTAGAGATCACTACAGACGCAGTTTTGATTATTGTATCAATTTTTTTAGATATTTTTAATATGACTTTTGTTGTAGTAGCTGCGGTTCCGCTTAAAAAGGGACATTTGGAGATCCCAGGGCTACTCATATTTTGTTCCTCCAATTCCTAAATCATTATTGGAAATACATGTGCCGCCCCGGTAGCGCAGTGGTCTAAGCGATGGCCTCTGATCATTCGTCCGAGCGGGGTCCGGGTTCGAATTCCGGTGAGGCATGGATGTTGTGTTTGTCTTACGGCACTGGCTCTCTCCCTTCCCTGGAACCAGTGGCCCTAAATTAGGGACGGGCGACCGCTTATAGCCCATTGAGTTGCTCACGATGGTCGTTAAACCTCCAAAAAAAAAATACATGTGTAAAAGTATTCATATGAATTTCAAATCACGTATTTCCTTGCATCACTAATTCCAGCACTTTTATGCAACTTTTACCGTGTAAATTGGGTAGGAATTCTTGCATCCTTTTCTACCAGGACAAAGGAAATTTCAGGATGTTGATGTTTTTCCTATTTATACGTAAATTTAATTCTAAAGTTTCACCAGTTAAGTGTTTGGTATTTCGTTTTGAAGAAAGGACTTTAATAACAAGAAACGGATAACATTTCAATGTGAACAATGTACTCCCAAACTAAAATTTTAATACAAAAAATTAGTTGCTATATTCTTATTACACTACCCTTACATGTTTATATCTGTACAAGAGGATAATAACAGCATATAGAAATGAGATTCTGATGTTATAATAAATATTTAATACCACACCTGTTTCTAAGATTTCTATGGTAGCATGGAGAGAGTGACGACTACGGCGATTGTCAAACATTTAGTGCAGTACCTTGTTATTTTCCGTTTAGTAGTATATTTGTAAAAGGAGAACTGAAGCACAGCCGATTTATGTAACATGCACACTGATCTAAGAAATTGTAAGTACTAAACACGCAATAATTACCGAAATTACCACATCAGTAATTAACGGATTCCCAAAAAACTCTCGTATTCCAGCAAATTTCAGTTTTGGAGTACTTTCATTCCAGCAAGAGAGTTTCTAGGTTACACACAACGTGTGTATGCTGTTTATTGGATTGCGAATTAGTAACTGATGCCATATACCTTTTCGGCTCAGTATATCTCTTGTATAGAAAAAAATAATTATAATAATACTAATAAAAATGTAGTGTAATTAGTTATAGCATATTAACAATAATTATATGTAATCAAATATTATTATAATAATATATTATATTAGGAAATCGAAGCACTCAAACTTGATCCTCTTTCATTTTTTTGTTAATAAAATATATTATCTATAAATTTTAAATTTATGATTTTCGAACTATAGCACTTGGGAAACCGATTTCTGCTTTTGTTGGGCTCTAAAGTTAAAGAAATCAGATTCGAGGGGATTCAGTTTTTACTGTTAGTCGTTTCTGTGTTCTTGAACGGTTACCGCTCATATTGAATACTACAAGTTATACACTGAGTGACCACTTTGATATGACCACCTGACAGTTTTAAGCAAATGATCTATGTCTATACGCTGTTGTCGCCAAAGGGCGAGGCTAGTATAAAATGGTAAAGCTTAGTGCTTGCGACATTAGTAGCAGTGGTTTTTGGGTGACGAGATGGGTACAAAATGCTATTTGACGGACTTTCAACATGGGATGATTGTAGGAGCTCGGAGCCATGGAGCGAGTATCACCGAAACGGCCGCATTCGTGAAATGTTCTATACCAGCTGTTGTTAAAGTGTTTAAAGACTGGACTTTCAGCAAAAAAACTAGGTCTCTACGTGCAACTTGTGGTCGTCATCGACTAGTGACTGCTCGGGCGGTACGGAGAGTATCCAGACTGATAACAGAGAAAAGAAGGGCAATAGTGCAGCAAATTACAGACCATCTTAGTCAAGGATCCCCTTAAACGATCTCTGCACGCACTGTTCGCTGTACACTGCATCGGATGGGATATGGCAGCCGAAGGCCTGTTCGAACACCTTTGCTGTCTGCAGTTAACAAGAGCAAACGTTTCCAGATCGCACAGGAGCAAAAGGATTGGACAGTTGATAATTGGAAACAAGTTATGTGGTCCGATGAATCACGTTTTCCGTTGCATCATGCCGATGTCCGAGTGTGAATTTGGTGGAAACAGCACGAAAGCAAGGTCTCCAAATGCATATCTACAACCCTTCAAGCTGGTGGAGGCCACGTTAGGGTTTGGGGAATGTTTTCCTGGCTTGCTTTGGGCCCTTTAAGTCGTGTTGATCAAAGTCTGACTGGCATATCATATCTAAACATCGTTGCGGACCAAGTGCATCCAGTCATGTGGATGGTATAACCCAATTGCGATGGCTACTTTCAACAAGATAATGCGTCCTGCCACAGTACTCGTATTGTATAGGATTGGTTTCAGGAACATGCCGGTGAGTGTTCTATGCTTAGGCGGCCCCCAGATTCTCCAGATCTCAACCTCATTTAGAATTTGTGGGATGAAGTTGAAAGAGCCATCAGACAGCTGGATCCACAACCTTGCAATCTCACACTCCTGGAAAGTGCTATTCATCAAGCATGGTCTCAGATTCCACAAACCACCTATCAACATCTCGTGGAGTCACGAAGAATCGACGCAGTATTAAATGAAAAAGGTGGCCCAATGATGTACTAAGTGGGTGTTTATAATAACGTGGCCATTCAGTGTATTTGGGCAGTTCCAGTTTTTGGAGATTTTTCAATCAGCTAGAGAGTTTGGAGATTAAATAAAATGTGTTTATGGATTTTACTGGAACGAGAGTTAGTTATTAACGCCCCACAACTCTAAGGCTCACTAAATTTCCCCTCCGGAATAAATTAATTAGATAAATATTACAAATTTATTAAGTAATAAAAGGTGAAAGTTTTCCGTTTATTCATGTCTCACACATAAAACCATTAACCGGCCGTAACTAATTTACTAGTGGGCTGAAATCAGCTCGAACGAATATATCCGCTATCTAAGGACTAGGACAAATTAAACTAGAACGGACGGTTGCTACTACTTCTGGGTTAGTCACTCAGACTTTTAATTTTCTTTTTCTCATAGCGTTCTTTTTCTTTGTTTTTTGTTTTTTTGACTTTTCAAATCTTCGTTTTTAATAGTTGAGTGGATTTTATCCGTAAAGATTTCTTCAGGAGCTTTGTCTGAATTTCGCACAATGTGAACCAGCTACCAGATAAGAACTTCGTTTTACCTGCTGTAAGTAATTACTGTTCATATTTTTGTTATTTATAAGACTTTCTCTCTTGATTTTTGTTCTTCTCCATTTTTAGACGCATTTTTTAATACAGGTAAGTTTTGAATGTCACTATAGAACAGCATACCTCCATGCACTCGTGAAATTGATAATATATTTATATAAGATTTTGCCAGATGCGGTTTGCTGTAAATGCTTTAAAGCACATGTTCACATTCATAATTGCATGCATTTTTATTCATATAATTGAAGATTGCGTGTATATTACACGTGCCAGAAGTGTCTACTGATTTTTTTAGTTCTGTCCACTGAACTTTGACGTCAACAACCTCGCAACACTGCTTGGAAATGTCTGCAAGTGATTTTACTTTATCTACGTTTCGTTCACTCACGCCTTAGCTTTGGACGAGAGCAGAATTCTATATGATTTTTCATTTAACAGTATAATGTGAAATATTATATGTTCATATGAACAGTATCTCCGATAATATACTACAGAAACAAATTAGTCTGTTTCCTGCTTTTTTGCTGCATTATCAAATAATTTAAATTGCATAACACGAAACAGAATATTTGAAAATTTTACATTATATTGCAGCTGAATGAAATTTTAGAGATACATAGTAGTTTTAGCTGAAGTGTTTTGGAATTATTTCAGTATCAAATCATTCATGTACCACTGAGCATCGATTTAATATTTTTATTTATGTAATTTTGTACACCAATAAGGAGAAATTAATTAAAATATGAAATGTTCTTTAGCAATCTAAGGCTGCGTACGGAGCTGAGAAGTGTCCATTAGAGTCCTTAAGGCATATGCTATTTCACCGAAATAAGCAGAGTAAATGTTGTCACCTTTTACCTCTTAAATGAGCAAAGTGCTTTGGAATTTACTAACTTTTCAGCGTGTACATTTTAAAATGTGCTGCATTTGATTTCATTGAGAATGCTTTTCCAGAAAACTGCTCATAAACATTTCATGCGTAATTGTGTCCAAAGTAATTTCTTTGTGCTAAACCTTGTTTCATACAAAATGGATGACCAATACATGCACCGTGTTCCAGGCACCCAAAGCACGATGCTATTAAAAGAAATATAAAATATTGTTAAGGAAGAAAGCCCACATACACAACCAGAAAACGGATACTCCAATATACCTGGCACCCTCTGAGATGTGACATGTCGCAAGGGAGGGAAAAGCAAAAAACGGGAGACGTGCTTACTCGCAATTTTTTTAGAAACCAGAAACTTGGTCTTTCAATTCGTCAAAGATTACCTTGTTTTTCAATAGAACAAGAAGACAGGAAGAAATTAAACTAATTTAAATATGAATTATATTTAGGGAGTTAGGAACAAGTTTACCATTATAAATGAAGAAGTGAGTCAAAATTATCTAAAATCGGCTTCCAAATTATTGACGTCGTAATAAACAGGAGCTTTCTGCAATTATAAGTCGAATGGAACTTCATTCTGAATTCCTTTAAAGACAAAATCTAAACAAAATCAATAATTTTTTCGGACAAGCATACAGACCGCTAAGGAAACGAAATGGCAAATGAAGATGGAAAAAGTAAATTGATCGAGTAAAATTTGATCAACCTATATTTTAATCAAATTCAAAATCTAAGTATTTCAGGTCTTTTTATGAAATAATTAATCAGGTGCGTGCTGGTCATGGATTACCTTTGGAGGGATTGGACATTAATAACTTTTTATGAGGAATATAAGTTGTAGGAATTTTTCCTACAATTCATAAGAATTCGTTAAAAATTTTTTCTGGAAATATTTCACCTTGTTCTCTGGTTCGAATTACACTGCTGGCCACCCAAAATGCAACACCAAGAAGGAAGCATCCGAATGGGCTGAAATTCGCGGCATGCGCCTCCGCGAGAGCACATAAAAACGATTAGTATTGCAGGGTATATGCAAATCATGTGTGCCCGACACGCCACTGAGAAGCACTATAAGAAGGGTGCACAGAAGGTGGGTTGTAAATAGTGGAAGTGTGTTGTGCTGCCGGACATGTGCGTGGAAAGCTTACTGATTCCTCGTCCCAAAATACGGCAGTCATTCCTGCACGTTTCTGAGTTCAACAGAGGACGAATGGTGGCTTATCGCGACAGCGGTTTATCGTACCGAGACATCGGCGCCCGTGTAGAACGATATCCATCCACAGTGAGGCGAGTATGGCTTCGGTGGGTGCAGGAGGGGCGGACGGACCGACATGAGCGATTGCCGCATCCGCGGCACACCACCAAACGAGAAGACAGGCAAATTGTGCGGCGGGCATTGACGGCTCGCACCGCCACATTACGAACGTTAGCGCAGGAATTAGGGTGTGTTGCGCAACAACCTGCGTCAGCACGTAACGTTCGACCTCGTCAGCAGGAGAGGGGACTTGTCGCACGGCGCTCGTTGCCCCGATTACCATTGACGTCACACCACCGGCGAGTGCGGCAGCAGTGGGCCGTTGAACGCCGCTCGTGGACTACGCAATGGCACGACATTGTCTTCTCCGAGGAATCCCGCTTCTGCCAGCAACACCACGTTGAACGAATCCACGTGCAGCGGCACCGCGGCGAGAGAGTGTATGTTGCCTGTATTATGCATCGCCATACCGGTCCGTCGCTTGGCGTTATGGTTTGGTCGCAATTGGATATGACACACGCTCCCCTCTGGTACGCATCATCGGTACACTCAACAGCTACCGCTACAACTCCTACCTTTTGGATCCTCTAGTCCTCCCTTACCTGCAGGACCTGCCAGCGGCCACGTTTCAACAGGACAATGCGCGCCCGCACGTGGCACGCATCGTGCAACAGTTATTCCCGACCCACCAGGTGTGTCTGCTCCCGTGGCCCGCCTGTTCCCCCGATATGTAGCCCATCGAACACGTCTAGTCGCTGATCGGCAATCAAGTGGCTAGGCAAGCACCACCCGCGGCTAATCCTGATGAACTGTGGCAACGTGCGGAAGCAGCCTGGACCGACATAACCCTGCCCACATCCAAAGCCTCTTTCGTTCGATACCGCGGCGTGTAGCGGCCTTTATTGCCAGCCATGGGGGCCGCACGAACTATTGATGTCTGCGTGTTCCGCAAGTCGCACGGGCCTGCAAGCTCAATCGTTTCATCTTTGTATTTGTTGTTATTGGCTTTGCTATCTCGTGTCCTTCTTGGTGTTGCATTCCGGGTGGCCAGCAGTGTATTTTGTTCCGATTTTTTTTATTGTAGGTTTAACGACCACCGTGGGCAAATCAATGGGCAATAAGTAGTCGCCCGTCCCTAATTTAGAGTGAGTAGTTCCAGGGAAGGGAGAGAGCCAATGCCGTAAGACAAACACAACATACATGCCTCACCGGGTTTCAAATCCTGACCTCTTTTGGACCAATGATCAGAGGTCATCGCTTAGACCGATGCGCTACGTTTGGATTTCACTATATATTGTTTGGATTTCACTATATTTGGCATTTTTTATACATTTCAAGAATATATACAAGACTGAAATTTAAATTCTAAATGGAGACTGTTGAGTGCAAGAACTGAAGCTCATTTGAGAAAATAACGCACTCCGTCTGTGTAACGTACATTTCGCTTGCTCAAAATACCGAATTAGGTCTGAGTTCGGGTTGCGGATGACGCGCTGTGAGCACTGCTTTTACTTTGGAACAGCCTCAACACCTTCTCTGACACCAGGTACCCTAAATTTGGGGCTGGTGAGTGTTTACATCTGCTAGGGCAGATCACGGGTCTCGTTAAAACCCTGGACGAAAAAAAGATGCCACATCAAAATATAAATTTCGGATTAAAACAAAATCTGGAAATTAGAAAGCGGTTTTTATTGAAGGACACTACCCGAAACAAAACACACAGCGAAGTGAATGTTCTCACTATTTTTGCAAGGAACTCTGAATTTTGTTCAATCCGTTTTATTTTTTTTATTTATTTATTAATTTATTTGTTTAAGGCGAAATCACTTTACTTAATTTCACATATTTTGGTGATGGTTGAATTATTATTTCGCAGAAGCACCTGGATTTTCTGTTATCCAACATTATCACTATGAAATGACGTAAAGATCCTACATTGTTGAAACGTTATTGTGGGTAAAATTTCTAAACGGTATTACCAATGAAGCTAAGTTACACCTAGATAACATACGCTGAAACATTCTTCTCCGTTTGTCTTCCACATGGTAAGACTTTTCCAACAACTTTAACACATATTTAAGTCTACCTTCCTATTTCTCTCCTTTTCTACATTGGAAATCATCAATCGAATTCCACATTCTTTGGCACAGTATGTGCTTTCAGTTTGGTGCCAGCCATTCGAGTCTTTCGTGGTTTTCTTTCATTTTCCGCTGTGTAAACATTTCTACAAAAGTGAGGAGTGTATAAACTTTCGGACTTTGTTCAACCTCTATAGAAGCAATTGATATCAGGCAACCATTGATGATAACCCTTCGAAATTTGAAATGACTGCATTAGAACACATACCCATCTATAACATGCTGTATTTCCCCATCCACTTTCGGGAAACCGACCGCAAGTGGTGTAGTCTCTGTAATGTTGTAATTTCCGGCTGATGCGTGATTTTTATCTTACCCTTTCGATTACAGTTGTCAACGGTGTTTGTTATTTTTCTTGCAATCTATGTGTGAACAGAAAAATTCAGAATTACTCATGTGCAATTAGAGAAAGTGCTGTTCCACACTCACCAACCCGCTTGGCCGGCGGGGTGACTTATAGCCAAACCCTCACAAAGATGCTTACACAATTTCAAATTTGGCTCTTAGTCTACGGCAGCTAGAATGCACCTGGCCAAGGCAGCGGCCACAACGACCTTAAGGCAGAGGGTGCTAAGAATCACCGGAGAACCAGATTAGGCTCACATTTGATGCTGACCTTGGCTACTTACAACGGACGCTCCCTATCTTCTGATTCAAGACTGCTTGAATTGGAGGAGGAACTCGGAAAAATCAACTGGGACACTGTGGGACTAAGCGAGGTAAAACGAAGAGGAGAAGAGCTCGTTGAACTGAAAAGTGGACATCTCTTTTACTGTCGTGGGACAGATACTAGCAGAACTAACGGTGTTGGTTTTTTAATAAAGAAAAGACTGAAGAACAATATTCTGGAAGTTAAAATTTCCTCTGACAGGGCTGCATGACTCGTTATCCAACTCTCAAAAATATACCAGGCTCAGAATATTCAAGTTTATGCACCCACCACAAATCATCATTAAGAAGAAATTGAAGAATTTTACGAGGAAATTCAGAATCAAAATAACAAAGTCAAACAGCACTTCAAGATTATTATAGGTGATTTCAATGCAAAAGTAGGGCAACAGCAACACAATGAAACTTCGGTTGGTAAATTCGGTTATGGGAACAGGAATCAACGTGGAAATACTCTCGGGGAGTTTGCTGAGGCAGATAGATTTTCATTATGAATTCCTTTTCAAGAAAAAGCCACACACGAAATGGACATGGAGACATGCGAATGGGACGACGAGTAAAATTGAGTTTATTATGTGTAACAAAAAATTCGTCATCGAGGAGTGCACAGTGAGCTAACCATGTTCAACAGAGGTAGTGACCGTAGAATGGTGATTTATGTAAGGCGCACCTCAACACTAAATTTGAACGTGGCAAGCTAATAAGGAAAACAAAATGTATCTGCATAACCAACCTTAAAAAGCATCATAGTTGGAACTGAGGAACATATTCTCTGTTTTAGAAGGTCTAACATCGGGAGAAGTGTACAGTTTGCAAGTTAACAGACCACTCACCAAGGCTCTTATGACATTAGCAACAAAAACAGGAGGTACTAAGAGCAACTTATATAGAAAAGAAAATTTTATGAAAAACAAAAATGTTGATGCAAAAGAGAAGGAAGTTGAGGACAAATAAAGACGTCACTTCCAGAATGGATTATATTATGCAAGACATTGATATAGATATGCAAGACATTGATATAGATATGCAAGACATTGCGGAAACGTGTCCCTGAAGATGGGTATGTTTTAGAAAATATTAAGTTTTCCGAGTTATAATATGAAGTTATTTTAATCGATGTTCAAATTTTCATCCTTGGGATAACATTAATTGTGAAGGAAATGTTTACAAAAGGTTTTCTATTGGAAGTATAGGAAGCAAAATTACTTGACGTCCACCTTAATAATATGAGATAAGGGCAATGAAATGTATCGCAATCCTATGTCCTGACCTTTCACCACATTTCGTCCATTTTCAATAGGGTTCGTCACCAGGTGGTCCCCTACTACATACTGAAATTTCATCGAAATCGAACCATATTTACGCAAGTTATGTGGCATAAAGGCAATGGAATGATCCCGCTCCTACGTCATGACCTTCGACACCATTTGTGCCATTTTCAATAGGGTTCGTTCCTAGGTGGTCCCCTACCTAATAGTAAACTTTCAATAAAATTGAACCATATTTACGCAAGTTATGACACATAAGGGCAATGGAAAGATTCCGCTCCTACGTCGTGACCTTTGACCCCATTTGTTCCATTTTCAATAAGGTACGTCCGCCGGTGGTCCCTACCACATACTAAAATTTCATCGAAATCCAACCATTTTTACGCCAGTTATCGTGCGGACAGATGGACGGACGGACAAAGTTGGAGTTCATACGCTTCTTCAACCTACGGTTGGAAAGCGTAAAAAAGACGTACAGAGACTGCAGACAACTCAAAGAAGCGTGGAGTGATATATGCTTGGTGTAACCAAGAAAGATAGGAAGATAAACTGGTTACTAAGGAAATTGACAGGAGCATGCTACATCACGACCAGAGTGAAATCATTGAAATTGTAATGGGTTGGACATGTTGCTAGAAAAACCGACCACCGATTGACAATCGAAATAAATTTCAGACTGGATTCCGAAGGACAGGAAAAGACCCAGAAGGAAACCCTGTGGGAGATCGATGGAAGAAATTGGAAAGTATGCTGGAGTGGCATAGAGGAGACTGACCCAAAATGCCCGTGCATACAAACGACCATTGCCGCCCGAAACGCCTGTCAAGAGTGAGTTAGATTTCCTACACTTACCTGTTCTTTAAATTTGCACGACCTATGAGGGATCAGTCATTGTTGTTTTTATTAAACAAATGAAGTGAAACAACAGACAGTTTAGGGCGTTATGGTATTTAGAGTTATACAAGACTTTGGGGTCATGGTCGTTAAAGGGTTACTTGCCGATGCTTACTTAGGGCAGAAATTCTGTTACGGTGCGAATTTTCTTTTACTTTTTCGTAAATTTTCGGGGTTTTTCTGTAATTTCGCGAAAGGCAAATATATTCCCGGATTTAACATTTTTTACCTATTTTTGCCTAACTTCTATCATAAGTTTTTGATTACTGTATTTTTCATAATGAAATAATTTTAATGCTGCCTTCGTTAGAATTTACGCGAAAAATATACAGCAAAGTAATCCTACACGAAAGTCCAAACCAGAGCTTTATACGTGCTTTGAATTACCTCTCAAGATTGTTCGTTAGGAAAACACTCTTTTTAAATAAGCTTGAGGGGTAATACAATGTCACATGTACTCTGCTGAAGAGTGCACACGTGGTCTTTCCTAAATAGGATGTCGTCAGCTGTATTAGTAATTTTAGCTGGGAAAACAGCTCACAAATCAAGGTGTTTTGTAGACGCTTAACACAATTTATGTTTCGTGTTAGTAGTTTATGAAGTTTCTAGAGATTGCTTTTTAATTTTGAGAATGAGCCACGTGAGTAAAATGAGTGCATCTGAAAGATGCAAGCAGTTCAGCAAGGGAACGTTTCATATGAACAACAGTGTATTGAACAACTGATTACATTCACTTCGCCGTACTCCTTAAATACCACCGACGATAGTTTGCATAATATGCAGTGCTGTGGCGTAAGCGCTTACCGGTTGGTCCCGAAATTAACATCATACCTACGTTAACTCGAACCCATTAACATATGTAAATTTCATGATCGTCCGCTAATTTCTTCTTGGTGTTCTTTTTTCACTTTCCGCCAGTGTATTTTAGAAATTGCAAATGCAGCTCTGCAAAAAGGTATCCGTGAAAGACCGAGACTTTCTAATGGACCAGAGAGAAAACAGAAGAATGATAGTAGGTGGGCTTGACGCAAAAAACTACCAGTGTATTACAGAAAAGATAAGCTCAAAAGAGTGATAGGGAAGAGCATGTTCGTAGGAAATTACAGAAAACTGCATCACTGTAATCGGCCCTGTGAGTCGAGGAGGATCCTTCAGAAGAGGTTACAAATACTAATTCTGCAGGAAAAATAGACGAGCCGTGTCCCAAACCTTTGTTGGCCTCGAAGAAAGATTATGATTTCACTCCACGTCGCTCTTCAAAACTTAAGTGTCAAATGATACTGTCTGCATTTTCTAGAAAGTGCGATATATAAGGCATCAGCAATCGAGCGGCAGCTGATATTGCGACGGCGTTGCTTCATGATGTAAGTGAACCGGTTCAGTCGGAAGATTGTAATGTATCTGTTACTTACCGGCATAAAGTACGACGAGAAAGGTAAAAGACCCGTCAAACAATTCAAGATGAGGTAAACTTAAGATTGTAGCTTTATTTTTGGACGGAAGAAGGGATGAAACTCTTACGAATACTCAGACTGATGATGGCCAGTGGCACAAGCGAAAGGAATGGGAGGAGCATATTACACTTGTTGAGGAACCGGGTTCGGTCTATTTGGGAAGTTTTGCAACGAACAGCAAGAGTGCAAAGGACATTTTCGACGGTATCTTCAGCTTATATGACCAGAAGGCCTTTGACTTGTCAGAGTTAGTCTTTATTGGAAGTGACGGGGAAGTGAATAATCCCGGCACAAACGCAGGTATAATTTGGCGCCTTGAAGAAAAGCTCAAATCTCCCGTGCACTGGATTATATGTCAACTTCATTTTAATGAAGTGCCTTTACGCCACCTCACTGAAGCACTTGAGGGGAAAGCATCGGGTCCAAGAGGATTTAGTGCTTTATTGGAAAGCGTCTGAAGACGTGCACAAACCTTTTTATCGGTAATTTCCAGAAAATTTAATTTTCGCTTCAGTCCGACATTAACTATGGAGATCTTAGCTCGGATCAACTTTATTTGTGGGAAATTTGTAAGGCAGTTGATCTCTGCAGTTGATTGCCCACAATATCTGGCAAATCGGGCTCCTGGAACACTTGCACATTCCCGTTGGCTGACCCTCGCAAATCGCGTTCTGCCTTAGTATGTTGGAACTAGTGACCCAACACCACAACTTGTCTCATTAGACACCTTTTTAATGAAAGTATATGCACCATCGTGGTTCACGATAAAATGTAACGGAACCTGTAAAAATGGTCCAAGAAATTTGCAGCTTTTTATATCTCGGTTTCCGTATCTTCCAGATAATTTAAAGGATATTGTAAAAAGAGTCGTCAAAGACAACGCGTATTTTGCCCATGCAGAAAACTTGCTCGCTGTAATGTTGTTTGAAGACAGAAGGTATGTCCGCGAGCTTGCTGTTCGACGCATCATGAAGGCTAGGAAATCTTCCGAACAAACAACTACCATTAGGAAGTTTCGGATTCCTAAGCTGAATTTCCAGAGCAATGATTATATCGACCTAATCGACGGGCAAGAGTGTATTGTGACTGAGCCTCCCATCACACAGAAATGGAAAGACGATAAAGTTCTGGAATTACTACAGTCGGATAAATATCCAATTTCTTGCCACGTATTTACAAAAATACCCTGCCATTCTCAGGCAGTAGATATGATGGTTCAGATTGTAACAGATTCTTCTGCTCCTGTGTGAGGGCTTCTTGCAAGAGTTGGATTCATCACAGCAAAAATTTTGGATAGGAAGCTGATGCCAAGTTTTGAAAAAAGTCTGATTTCAAAATGAAGTAAACTCACTCCTCAAGTTATGCTACTAGGTAAGGTTGATGTCTATCATATTTACATAACGTATGCCATTTTCGGAGAAATATGACCAATTTTGAGCTCTTTGGGGAAGCCTAAGAAATAAACTCACGTCTGCTTAATTTTTACCCATGTATATACACTCAAAAATGGTATTAAATAACATGCTTATACAATATTTTTTTTTATATTTACAAAATGGAGAAAACGGGTGTTTTTAAACCATTTTTCCCTATTATTTTCAAACTTCAAGGTTCTTGGGGAAGCCTAAGATATCGAATAATATTATACATATTTCGGGGGGTCATGTCAGTAATAAAATCGCAAATATTGCATATGGTGACATTTCAAATTAAAAAAAAAAAGTGTTTTTCGCTCCACCTTACTACGCAAAGTTTTTGAAAAAAAGAATAGCCGTTGTATTGTTGATAAAATCATTGGGTATTGTCAAGATAGGGATTTAAAAGAAAAATCTGAAGCAGGTTACAATTTTTGCGCCGTATATTTCCGGACAGTTCATTTTATTCAAAAAACAGCGAATTTCCGTGCAAAAAGATATATAATGTAATGTCGGACATCGCCAACATTCGTCTTAGATAGAGTCAAGACCCGAATTACGTGGATACAAAAAAAGCTCTATCCACTTAAGAAAAAATAGCGCATTATTTTTTAGAATATAAAAAGCATCGATTTTTTCAGACAGCCGCAGATTTCTGCAAAGCATGTAGGGTGTTTGATTCCGATCAATGTAAGTCCATGGACCTTTTAGACGACGAAGATTTGTTTTTTCAGCCACATTCCTATGTCCGAAGATGAGGACAAACTAAAATGCGAATTTCGTGCATATAACGCGAGTGTAAAAGAATTTCGTGTCAGCGAAGAGTTGCTAGACTTCTGGAATACGGAAAAAGGTCGTTTTACTAAGCTGCATAAGTTCGCCATCGGTTGTTTGTCAGTACTCACAAATAGTGTTGATGCTGAATGATCCTTTTTAAAATGTAAAAACGTTTTACAGGATAACAGACACAGCATTAAAGAAGAAAATCAGTGTATGTATAATATAATGTATCAAAATGCCGTCCACTTAAATGGAAATTTTGATCTCGTGTAACGGCGTCATAACAACGCCAGAATTTGAATGGTTTATAAATGCAAGTATCAATTTTAAAAACTTATAAATTTATAATGATTACTTAGTTACGCACTAGTCATTTGAATTACTGCTTCCTAACGTGGTAGACTTTTTTTCGAAAATGTTAGTGTACATCATCGGCCGCGAACTTTTCGCAAAATTTCATAATTTAACCCGCGACCACCTCACGAATTTTGCCTTTTTTTCCTCGATAAAATTACTGTCTTACCGATGCTGCATAAATATTGAAATTACAGTAGTGGCCAAATTTTGTGGAAATGTTTTTGAAAATAGTTTATTTTTCAGATTTGATGGCTTTTTTGGAGTAATTCCATAAAATTATATATCAATGGAAAGATAATTTCATCAAGCATTATATGCAATAACTTTTATGAAGGACTTTGTATTAGAACAGCAGTTATAAAGAAGAAAAGTGAAACACATAGAAAAAGTGAGATATACAAAAATTCTCACCATGTCAGTTAATACTTAATTGGGTAACCTTTAGCGTTAATTACGGCCTTACAACGCCTTCCCATGGAGTGAACCAAGTTTTTTAGTTCTGAAGCTGTGATGATATGAAACCAAGATTGAATTATTGCTTCTATTACTGGGGTTTTATTGCTGGGTTGGTTTTACTGCAAGTTTCTTTGGTTGGCTCCACAGATTTTCGATGGGGTTAAGGTCTGGGATATTCCCTGACCATTCCAGCAGGGGAATATGATTATCTTGAAACAATTATTTGCACACAGCAGCAAAATGATGTGAATCCTGTTAAAATATAAATGCTTCATTATCTTGGAAAAGATCACTTGCGGAAGGCTTCAGTTGGGGCTCAAGTATTTCATTAATATATTTTTGGCCATTTATATTCCAATTAATCACGAAACTTCTTCCCACATCTTTTGTTGCCATACAACCCCAGATCATAACAGTTACTGGGTGTTTTACGGTACACGAAATGCAATCAGGATGCAAATGTTCTCCGATTCTTCTCATTGTGTATTTTGTGCCATCACTACCAAACAGGGAGATTTTTCTCTCATCACTCCAAATAACACTGTCCCATTATTCCGCAGTCCAGTTAATATAGGTTTTAGCCCTGTTTAATTTTTTAAACCTTTGTTTGAGAAATAAAAATGCCTTTTTTCGTGGACTACCTTTTAGACCAAATTCCTGAAGTCTGCGCCGAACAGTCCTTGCACTCAATTTCACATTTCATTGCGCCATTTCCTGTTGTATACACCCAGATGATTTTTTTCTGTCACCTAGGCACAGTCTCTTAATTCTTCTATCATCACTTGCTGTTGTGCACCTTTTCCTGCCTCTAACAGTCTGGTTTTGTAGCGACTGAGTCTCCTTTTACCTCTTCAGAAATTTAGGAATGCCACCTTTGGTTAAGTATCCACCAATTGTTCTTCTAATTTCTTCATAACTGAAGCCTTGTTCACTTAATAGTACTATTTCACATCGCTTTCTGTGTGACCAATCAACTCTTTGCGTCATTTCCTTAATTTTATTACGTTTTACAAGCTCACTAAATGAAAGAACACACACAGAAAAAACCAACCAACTTGATAGCAATCACATAACACACTGAAAAATGTCCTTCTCTCAGCTCCAATACATGACATCAGTAGCTGAACCTAACTGTGACTTAATTGGCTCATTTCCAAAACAAGATGATACCTGATTGGCTCTAACACTCATGCTCATTGGCTACATTCAAATGAAGGAAAGATACTTCATATCAACCTAAAAAAGTTGTGCTTCCTTTTTCTGGTTATTAGGCCATAACTTTTCATAGAAAATAATTGAACAAACTTTGTTGCATTGCATTCTTGTTGAAATGATCTTTCCATTGATATATAATTTTACGGTATTACTCTAAAAAATAGTGGTGTTTTATGAGCCATTAAACTTCAAAAATACACTTTTTCCAAAACGTTTTCTACAATTTTGACCACTACAGTACGTTTCATACCAAAACGTTCGCTGAAATTGATTTTAAGTTCAAATCAAATACCTTTTATTCTGAACTCAAATATTTAAGTATTTATTTTTACGAATATATTTAAGTATTTATTTTAACGAAGATAACGCAAACGAGTTTGAAAATTTCAACATTGAATTTTAATATTTTTATACTGAAAATTAAAAAAAAAAGGAATAGTGTCTTCAATTAATAGCGTAACGTTTTTTTTTTCAGTATTTTCGTACTGAAGTAAAAATAAAACACGGTTATGAGAAAAATTATTTATCTCGCTAAGCCAAACTTAGATGCACGTATGTGCAGTAGCACGAATCACATGTACTTCAACAACAAAGCTTAGAGCTCCTGTACTGTGACACGGAAAATGAACAGATTTGCTGCTATTTTGAAAACCATCAAAAAGTTACCTCAAAAGGCGACTAAAAGCGGTGTATGTTGATACCTTTACCTGTGAAAAATTGGGATGTCTGTTCCAGAATCATAAATGAAAATATAGAAATCTCACTGACTTTTTTATATCTTTTATACGAAAACTTTGTATTCGTATCTTTAGATACACAAAAAATTAAAGGTACATGGTTAAAACTCTATGTAACTGTTTTGAGATTATTTGAATAAGTTTACACATTTTTTGGAAAGTTCTGTGGAGCATGGCACAACACAAGCCTTTGTGTAGTACGTTTCGGAGTTTGGTGTAACATTGTACAATACCCGCAGTTTGTTCAATACGCATGCGCAAACTTTTCTGAGGTTGTGTAACGTTTTAGAGTTCCGTGAAAAGTTTAGGAGTTTATTTAAATATACATAAGCGCTTTTAAAAGAATAGTGTTACGTTCATAATATCGGTATAATATTTCAGAATTGTTTCGCTGTTCGCTTGTTGTGTGACAGCTACCTCTGATTTAGGGCATGAGACGTGACACTTTGAAGTTGTGTATTTTGGTCATCCCAGCATGTTGCAAGGTTAATAGACTACTAGGTTTGCTCATACGGGAGCACCGGGTGAGCTTTCCTGTAAATTCCCCTCTGACGTCACATGTCTTACAAGAGATAGCAGCGAACACGAGAGTTGTCTGCTGTCTTTTGACATACAGGCAGTTTGTTGGTAGAAGCAATGCGTTTGCGTAATCACTTCGTATATTTAGTTCTGTAATAAATTAATTTCTAATTATTTGTCTCCGAATTTGATTACCACTAAGTATCAACATGCTCTTAGAGTAAAATCTAAATATTTCTTATGCAAAATTCTGTAAATAAAAAAATACTCTGGCGTTTCTCAGTTGGGTTGGCCCATGGACCCGGTATGGCTTGGTCCTTCGTTTTTCGTTATTGGCTGCGTATTTTTTAAATATATCTGTATGTGATTTTAAATATACATTTTATGAATCATTCGAAATACTTTAATATGGCCGAGATATTTTTAACACTTATTAATATTTCCGGAGATGTTTTCTCCGGTGTATTTTCATTTGCATCTTCAATTTTTTAGCTACTAATATATAGAAATCCTCGGGGTGCCATTGAACAAATGTGAGAAATAACAAATTAAAAAAAAATCCTTTCTTCAGAACCTTGAGTTTTCTAAAAAACATTTTCCTTCTCTTTCAGCTGCGAATTGATGTGCCTCATTCGAATCATAGTACGTGTTTTTGAAAGTTTGTTGCCTCAGATGAATTTTAGAGGAATGTTTTTCCATTGCCTCCGATACGTATCTCTTAATATTTTTCACTTTATTTTTAATTCCATGTTCGCCATGGATTGGGAGGAACATCCGCTTAATGCTTTTTCTGCGGAAACCCCTCTAGTTCACTTTTACTTATCCCTTTTATTGTCGCCTTCAGCAAATAGAAGTATTTTGGAGAGTGGCGTACCGGAAAATCTCGAGCCCCCGCAAAAAATTCATCTAGACCCTTTTGCAAAAATCTATTAGCACTAAATTAGTTATTTCTTTAATTCCATGTTATTAATTAAGTTATAGGTACTTTAATATTTAAAATTCTTTGCAATCTACAGGTATTTTGCGTAAGACCAAAATTATTGCGCTTTACTGCGTGTAACACAAATCTTCACGTTGTAATGGAAATAATTTATCTAGTTTTACACCAGTAGAAAATACTACAAAACAGTTACGCAAAAGTTGAACATGTCATACAATTTTTATTCATTTAGACAGCTAAGGCCAGCCTCTTTGATACGCCTCGCGATCAGGCCTACAAAACACGTAAATTCTGTGAGAGCATAATGAAATTTTCCGATTTTTACGAAAATACAGAACATAAGTAAACAAATAAATAAGTAACAATTAAGAATCATGGCACTAAAAAAAAGCAAAACTACGTAAAGTTAAGTTATATTTTGATTTTCTACTGACATTTCATTGTGATTCTACTTTTGAATATAAAAAACACAACATAATGTCACAATGTCTTGCACGTAGTATAAAATATTCTCTTTTAAAAACAAAAAAAAAACGACACAGGTCTCTGCATATACCGAAAAGAACAACTTCCAATTCATTATATTCTGAAGAAAAAAGTGCAAAAAGAAGAAGTAAACGTGAAAAAAACTAATTCATAACACTTTATCCTTATTGATAAAAAGTTTTCATTCATTGAACAGATATTTATTTTACATTCTCTTGTTAATATACATTCATTGGGACTTTTGCTATGGAGGGCCCCAGGTCCTCTGAAATAACTGCTTTCCCGTCATCCAGTTTTAATAAATTTGAATCTCGGAAAAAAAAAAAACATTTTTTCTTTTTAATACCCATTTTAAAGCTGCCGCAAAAAAAAATCCTAATTCTTTATTCATGTGAAGATTCCGCAAAAAAGTCTATTCTCTAAAATGTTTTTCTATAACCGTGACACCTCCCCCCATCCCCATCTATACGCCTCTGATTCTGGATTTTAAAATAAAGTATCGCCTCGTTTACAGCGTAATTTCCATAACCTGCAGAGCTCAGCCATTTTGAAAATCTGTGGTATGTAATTGGGGATCCTTTGGTATTTCTGTAGTTATTCTTGCAGTCTGCAACAGTGCAGGAACACGAAGGCATCTCGAATAAGGTGACCAGATTTTTGAGAATGCAATTGAATGACATTTGTCCTCAATTTCAATACAAAATTTAGGACAATTTCGTTTCAAAATGAGGACATGACTGAGGACAGCATCTGACACATAATGGTAAAACGAAAGGTTAGCAAGGAATGTTATGAAATGTCCCATAATTGTCCAGTTTCATTGGAAAACATACGCTGAACCGGAAGAATGATTTTCATATGAAATAAGTATAAAATAGCAATAACATACTGTGCAGAATATTGCTACCGATGCAGTTTAAATCTTACTTGTAGTAGGAAGCAGTCGCAAACAAAGTTATATTTTGAATTTCTACTGAAATTTCATTGTGATTCTGTATAAGAATAAATATCTGAAACCAGAAAATTACTATGAGCGGACCGAGCAGAAATCATGGAATCTCAGTATGTTATCTTTTTGAGAAGGAATATTCCAAGTCCAATAACCTCACTTAAAGAAACAGTTTAATGAAAAATGTACTGAACAAAAGTTGTGGAACTCTCAGTGGAATCTATCAAATGTAACCAAATTAATTACATCAATTAGTTATTTAGTTGCAAGGAAGTGGATGCTGAGAAAGATGAGATTCATTTCCAATCCGAAAAATATGTTAGTTGAATCCAGTTAAAATAGAAAAGAAGTACTTAAAACAAAAACGAAATGGTAACACCACATTTATCGAGATGACTTTGTTTAATGCTTTGGTATGTTTCCCATCAATACTTCATCATTTCTAACTTAATTCAAAGATAAAATTCATCCGCTTCGGACAATAGTTCCATACCTTTCCTTTATGATTCCATTTCCTAGCAATTAAATCAGAAATTGATGCTAAATTTGGTTGCATTTGGTAAATTCAATTGAATTCTATGCCTTTTGTTTAACGCATTTTTTAAAATTTCAATTTTTTGGAGGACATTCAAAAAATTGTGGACAAAAACTAGCAAACTGAGGACATTTGACGTACTCAATAAGTTTTTACGAAATTGTGGACATAGCATTGAAATTGAGGATTGTCCCCAAAACATGAGGACGTCTGGTCACCTTAATCTCGAAAGAATAAACTATTTGCAAAAAACTTAGCCATTCAATTTACTATATATACACTAAAATTATTCTAGAAGCAGAAAAAAACAGCTCTTTGAACAAGAGTCAAAGGACATTTGTGACTGCCACTGCTTTGACCTTCGGTGCACTAAACGAGTGTAAGACAGCTGGCGTCATCAGACGACCTACTCCGCACTCCCGCGAAGGGGAAGCGTTACAGGTGTCTTACAGGCATAACTTAGGGTGTTAAAGAACCTTGAGCATGTTGTGGCGATGTTAATTTTCACTCTGGATTGTGGCACCACGATCGCTCTGGAAATCAAGGTTAGTACTCTTTTTTCAGTTAATAAAAGACAAATTAATTCATGTTCCACGCAAATATGAAATGCCTCACCTAGCTTTAGATCAGTTGAGTTTCGTAATCGAACGAAATTGCTGATCGTTAGTCCTAACGTCTAACCGATCTCGCCATTTAAACGTGTAATTTTTGGTTTTCTAAAAAATTAGAACCCCTGGAACACTTCGGTATTACGGAATAAATGTTGCTTAGGTATACATTTAAGAATAAAACGATGCAACAATAACTCCAACCTTCTCTAACGACACCAAAAAATGGTGCAACTGAATATCCTCCGTAAGTTCCCACAGAACAGTTAGTGGCATTCTTTATGTACATGTCTAAAACATAATGAATATGTGAGGAACCGTCGTTATACACTGAGTGGCCACTTTATTATGACCACCCCCTCAGTACTTCAATGGGCCATGTTTGGCCTTTAGTACTGCGTCGATTCTTCGTGGCATAGACTCCACGAGATGTTGATAAGTGATTTGTGGAATCTGAGACCATGCTTGATGAATAGCACTTTACAGGAGTGTGAGATTGCAGGTTGTGTATCCAGCTGTCTGATGGCTACTTTACCTTCATCCCACAAATTCTCAATGTGGTAGACATCTGGAGATTGTAGGGGCCACCTAAGCAAAGTAAAACCACTGGCATGTTCCTGAAACCAATCCTGTACAATACGAACACTATAGCAGGACGCATTATCTTGTTGAAAGTAGCCATCGTCATTGGTATAAACCATCCACATAACAGGATGCACTTGGTCTGCAACGATGTTTAGATATGATGTGTCAGTCAGACGTTGATCAACACGAATTAAAGGGCCCAAATCATTCCAGGAAAGCATTCCCCAAACCATAACGTTGCCTCCACCAGCCTGAAGGGTTGTAGCAATGCATTTGGGGTCCATGCTTTCGTGTTGTTTCCGCCAAATTCTCACTCGGACATCGGCGTGGTGCAACTGAAATCATGATTCATTGGTCCACGTAATTTGTTCTTAGTTATCAACTGTCCAATTCTTTTGCTCTTGTGCGAACTGGAGACGTTTTCTCTTGTTAACTGCAAACAGAAAAGGTGTTCGAACAGGCGTTCGGCTGCCATATCCCTTCCGATGCAGTGTACGGCGAACAGTGAGGGCAGATACCATTTGAGGGGATCCTTGATTAAGATGGTCTACAATTTGCTGCACTGTTGCCTTTCTGTTGTCTGTTATCAGTCTGGACACTCACTGTTCCGCCCGAGCAGTCACTAGTCGATGACGACCACATGTTGCACGTAGAGACCAAGTTTTTTGGCTGACAGTCCAGTCATTAAACATTTTAACAACAGCTACTCTGGAACATTTCACGAATGCTGCTGTTTCGGTGATAATCGCTCCATGGCTCCGAGATCCTACAATAATCCCACGTTGAAAGTCCGTCAAATCGCATTTTTTACCCATCTCTTCACTCTAAAATCACATTTACTACTGTCGACAGTTGACCGACAGATTTCGATATTCGAGCGATTGTGAGAACGACACGAATGGAATCCAATTCGTCGTTCTGAGCCAACCGTAACCGTGTGCTCTTGCCAACAGATACAGAAGTGCCCATCCGGACCTTTGCGAGACTTGAGCTTCTTATTTACTAATATATCTGGCCAAATAGATTGATACTTACGCTGTGTTATTGATACTCACTAGCTATTTAAAATCGTGAAGAATATTTGAAGTGGTGGTAACATCAGCGACTACACTTGAAGTATCCCTTATTCAAGTGCTTCGCATTTGCCTATGCTTTTAAAACGTTATCTACATTTATGAAACAGTTTGTTAAAGTATATTTTTCACAAAAGGAGAGCATAAGCTCATTCTTAAAAAAAATGTCGCAATTTTGCTCATAGAATCATTGAAAGCAGATTTATAACTTTGATATATTGTATGTTTCGAATTTTATACCAAACACTTTTGACTCTTGTGTTTCCTAAAAGACGGAAACACTGAATATTTCATATATCGAATTCCACAAAACTGCTATTTTTTTATAAGTGGGATACTTTCCTCTCAGCGTTTATTTCTTGATTCAAAATATATGTAAACGTCATGCTGACCTTTTTTAAAAACATCACTTATTCAATAATTTTTTTTCCGTTATATAATTTCATTAAAAAGAGTTATTATATGAGCAGAAAATAAATCTTTGGTTTCTTTATCAAACAATAGTTTCTCATGGAATTCCAATGCTAGTAGTAATGCTCCTATAATTACTTCGAAAAAACTTTTATGGAAATCCGAACAGCCTTTTCAAGTTATAAGAGTTAAACATTCCATTAGTAGAAAAATGAGAGACATGTACACGTAGGTCATCCAGAAAGTAAAGAATGTTTGCGTAAACTTCAGCGCAGTTTCTGGCCGGCACTCAGTTAAGGATATCTGGGCACAATGGGTTGTTGGCTATCTCCTGGCATAATTGTCGGGCGTATATTGTTCGTTTCTAGTTAGTTACGGTCTTTCAAAATAAACACGAGCATTCAAAATCCCGCTGAATTCGAAGTTCGAACAGTTCTCCGTTTTAGGACTGCTGAAAACACCAAGCCTATTGCCATTCATTGGAGACTTGTTCAAGTGTGTGGAGAAGGTGTGTAATAATTCAGTACCCGAAGGTGATACAGAGTGTTTAAAAACGGAAAAACATATGTTCATGACGAAGAGCTGTCAGCGGGTGCCCATCTTCATCACGAACGAACGCCATGAACGCCCGAATGCACACTGCCAGGAAGACAAAGGAACTGTTTGAAGAGTTTACAGGTACATGTTTCAGCACCCACCTTACATCCCGGACTTAGCACCATTGGACAGCCACTTGTTCCGCAATTTAAATCAGTTCTTTGATGGACAACGTTTTGATGATGATGCGGTAAAAGAAGCTCTTATTAACTGACGGAAAGGACAAGCGGAAAAGATCTGTGAGGAGGGGATACTTAAGCTTATCAGTGCTGCCAACTGTTTTATTATAGGTACCCTAAAATGATGGTCAAATTACCCTAGAATCAGTCAAATTACCCTAAAAGTACAAAAGAACGCAAAAATACCGTAATTATAACAATATGTACATATACAAGTAGAAATTTAAAACCACAGCAAGATACAACAGGGGTTGAAAGACAGACAGGTTGATATATTAATCAGTACATGTCTTTCGTCATCAGTTTTATCATTTCATCAATTACATGAAATTTGTAGCATGCTTGTTTTGAAAACAATCGTTTTGAATGCAACAGTCCATTCAAGGTTTCAGTGCATAGCGAGTACCTTTGCTTAGTTTTCAACAGGTTCTCAGAACTAAAAATCCTCTCAACCGCAGCACTGGAGTGTGGCAGGGTGAAAAGCGAAAAAACAAATCTACACAACAGTGGATACATTTGTGTGCCATCTCCACGTTTTAGGGATCTTACGTTTGACCAGAACACCTTGATATTGCAATTTTCGTTCTCCTCCATGTCATTATTCATTACCATGCGCCATTCTGTATCAAGATCCTGCAGATTTTCGCACTTAACTAGATTCGGAAACTGGGTAGCTAACGGCGATAGAGACATGAAAACCTTATTAGCAATGCTACGTGGGTCAATTGCTTTCAAATTTGGTGAAATCTTATCCTCAAACGGAAACTGTTTTTGAATCTGACTGCACACTTCCTAATAAAACTGCAAGCATCGACTGCGAATATGTTGCTTGCTTTCAGTTGTCAAGGTACTGCTCTCAAACAAGATGCACAAATGGGAACCAAAGTACATCTTCTCATAATCCAGAAAATTCTTTGGATTTTGGCAGTCAATCTTTGCAAGTAGCGTTTCGTGCAAGTATCTAGGATTCATGAAACACTGCAGCAGTGTCTTAAACACCATGCTTACATTGCCATGTAATACGTGAATCTTCGGTTCGGAAGACTGCATCTCCCTGTTCAGATCACTGAACAACGGCAGTACAAAGTCCAAGAAAAAATAGTATGCTTTTGTTTCAGGCGCATTTAAGCTTTAGAGGATCAAATGGGCAGACAATAGTCGGTCAGCTGCCACTGCATCGATAAAAAATAATTCCAATGCCTCCCAGTTTTGTAGGACACTCTTAATTACATCATGCAGGGACAGCCACCGGGTTTGTGATGGATGCAACATCTTCTGAGGTTTCACAGAGACAAATTCTTGAAATTCCTTCAGAGGGCATTTCTCTTCGGACTTAATCTGAAGTAGCTATAAATATCACGTGCCAAATCTTCTGCTACCTTTGGCGAAGTTGCACATGCATGCGAAGCACAGAGGTGAAACGAGTGACAAATGCATTTCATCACAAAAAAATGAAGCAGCTGCTCCTTGAACAGGGCAGCAACAGAATTGTTTCTGCCCATGATTGTATTAGCACCGTCTGCGGCAAAACCTACCAAGTTCTCCTTCCACGGAATGTTGAGTGCTTCAAATTCCCTCAGAATGCAATCAAATAAAACTCTGGATGTGGCATTTGTGACTTCAACAAGTCCCAGGAATGCATCGATTATTTCATCGTTCTCCACAACACGTACTAGGAGTGCAATATGCTTGGCACAGCTAACATCTGTTGACTCATCAATTATCAAAGAAAAAAATTATCTTTGCAGAAGGCTAATTAGGCTATTTAAACTGGTCTTTCCCAGAACATTCTTTGTGATGGCCGTATCCTTTGTCCGTGCACAAGACAATTCTTTAGCGATTTTGGAATCAGGGCAAACTCTTTGCACTAAGTTTGCCAAATGGTCTAAAGCTGCAAATGGCAGATTATGCTCAACAATATAGGCAACCAAGCATGCAGCAGATTCTTTTACCGCTCTTTTGCTTTTGGCATTGGATTTCATGCATGGCAACGAAAACAACCGTTGGTTTGTTGCTAGCTCCTTGCAGTTCTTCATGTGTCTTTGACTGCGAGCATGTCTCAAAAGTTCTGACCGCCCAGCTGTTAAATGCATATCACATGCTTTGCAATGTGCATACCGTGCACCTCCAGAACTTTGACAGAGCCAGCTTTTTAATTCTGGAAGTACTTCCCATTGTTGGGAATATTTTTGTTTGTAGGATTTGGCAGAAATTGTTTTCTTACCTGAATTTTTGCTACAGTCTGCAGGTTGTTGAGGATCATGAGCATCAGAAGAGTACTCCATTTCTGTGCTGAAGTTCTCAAAATCAACAGAATCAAATGCCAGGACCTGCCTCAAACAGTGTAATGTTTCTCACGGTGTCAAACAAACAACAGGAAGTGATCAGGCGTCGGCTCTGCGCATTGCCTGCGCCTGTCTGCTCTGAAAAGTAACACTCAGCGTCGTGAACGGGCGAGCCGAAGACTAAACAACCGGAGATCGGTTACGGATACCGAATACTGAGACCAAAATTTTACGAACGGGAAGAATAATAATAATTAAAAAAAAAAAAAACGAAGAATGCAAAAATTACCCTAAATTTTCTGCGATGTGCAAATTACCTACCCTAAGCCCTGAGAAGAAAGGAATTATCCTAGGGTTGGCAGCTCTGAAGCTTATCCTAAGATATGACAAAGGATTCAATGTCCAGTGTGACTAAATAAAAATATAGGCTAAGCTATGAATTAAAAATTTTAGAAAAAAATTTGAAACGTTGAAAAGTTTAAAAGTATTTAACTCTTATAACAAAACGTTGTTTACTTTTTGAATTGCCATGGTAGAATCACCAACGAATCTGAACGCTAAATCTTCGGCTAATGTTGAACTTAATTTAAAATGTAAAAAGGAAATTCATGGAAATTAAAATGCGGGTATTTGTAATTTACGTGTTTGTGCCTATAGTGCGTCGCATTGTGCCTATCGTTCGTCGCATAAATATAGAGATAGAACAAATTCTCGAATAAAAAAGAAACAACAACGAGCTTAAATGTGCACCTCATATTTATAGCAAAAATAGCATACGACACGCAGCTGCACAATAGTTTAACGGAAACATAACTATTCCAACGCCAAGTACAAGTAAAAAACAGAAATACGATGTCGCAAAAATATAAAGACTTACTAGTTTTGAGCACCTCCAGTACGAATAGTGGAGCCGTTGTTCCGAATAATTCTGAAAACCCGATTGGGCAGGCTGTCCACCAAGTGATATAAGTGTTCTGGACGGAGTGCGTACTAGCCTCGTTCAATCTGCTCTTTCAATGCCACCACACTTGAGAACTGCAGTCCACTCGCTTATAAAACACGAGCTAGGATTTCCCAGACGTTTTTGATAGAGTTCAGATATGGATAAGTGCTGGCTAATCCTTTACGGTCACATGATGAGTGTTAAAACAGCTTTTCGTTGATGCAGACCGATGGCTAGAGGCATTGTCTTGCTGAAACACAAAATCAACACCCGCTAGAGTTTCGGCAAACGGTAGAAGGTGGCTGCTGAGTATGTTCTGATACGTTTCGGAGTTTTGCCTGCCTTGTAGAAAAGCGATAGTTGTCCCATTGATCGCAAAAGCTCCACAGACCATCACAGATCCCCCTCCTTTCTGTCTGCTAAAGAAGGTGCGTGGCTCGCGTCGTAAATCATGCTAATAGCAGTTCCAACCGTCGAATCGTCCAGGTTGAAGATTTTCTCATCGGAAGAAATAGTTGTGATTTACTCGTACGTCCAGTGAAAGCCGCTGCTTGCTCATAACCATCTAGCTTCCTTGTGGCACCGCGTGACGTGTGGCAGACGGCGCATTTTACGGAGTACAATGTTGCGACTTTCCATGATTCGTCGATGAACTGTGTCCTTTGAGACGGTGACAATAACAGTCCGAAAAACGTGTGATAAACTTTATGATGAAACTAAACGCATGATGGCACGATCATCTCGTTTGGTTGCTTTTCGAGGTTCTCCATGCCGCTTTCTGGCAGTTAACTCACAGAGTGTCGATACAGTCTTATAAATGATTGCCCTACTCCACCCCATGGCTTTACCAATTTTCGCTACAGGCAATCCATTTGCTACAGTCTCTAAATTTTCCGCACCTCCACACCATAAATTTGACTGTTGCGTCGCATTTCGGCAAATGGATGTCTGACGGCAGGTTCGCTGTCTTTTGTAGGCTGAACGGAATTACGGCCAATGCGCGTGAGTAAAGCATGCTAATTTGTACGTCATATTTGCATATGGTTACTTCGCATAGTTGCCTTTAAATTTATGAGACACCTAAAATTACACTATTTCACTTTGTGGTGTTTTTTTACACAATCCGGTCATGACGACGGATCGAAACGTTTCTTGTAGAGTTATATCTATTTAGGTACCTCTTAAGCTTCCTACGTATATTCGCATTGCGATCAGGGCGAAAAGTCGACTGTCTCTATATTTATGCGAATCAACTTACAGTATATACACTGCCGGACAATTGCTAAGGACGGATGACAATAGCAACGATAGCAACCATAAAATGGAAGGCAGGAAAATGTGGAAATTAGCATAAGTGCGGGATACAGTAAGACGTGTTGTGCGAAAGCAAATTTTGGATTGCCGAACTTGTTCGTGACGTCATAGCGCTGATAAGAGATATAAAGGATTTGACGCGTATTGACCGTTGTTGTTAAAACGCAAAGTTGAAAGGGAAAGAATCAATTGACGAACTTGCAAGTTTCAAAATGTCTTCCCGACATCTCCTAGATGATTTTCCGCGTGGCCGTAATATTGGCAAGATTGAAGAAGGACGAAAAATAACATATGTTGCCAGGGAGTTCGACGTCAGCCACAGTGTTGTTTCAAGGCTTTGGAAATCATTTCAATGCCGCCCCGGTGGCGCAGTGGTCTTAGGCGATGGCCTCTGATCATTCGTCAGTAAGGGGTCCGGGTTCGAATCCTGTTCAGGCATGGATGTTGTGTTTGTCTTACGGCACTGGCTCTCTCCCTTCCCTGGAACCAGTGACCCTAAATTAGGGACGGGCGACTGCATATAGCACATTGAGTTGCTCACGGTGGTCGTTAAACCTCCAATCAAAAAAAAATTTCAAACAAATGGAAGGTGTAGCAAACGTCACGGGGGAGGTCGTGTTCGCAGTACGACACCTGCAGAAGATCGGTACATAGTGCTATCAACAAAAAGACACCGGCGCAGCACGGCTAGTAAGGTAGCAAATCAGTTTATGGCTGCTACTGGCAAGCGGATCTCCCGAAAAACTGTCGCCAGAGGTTTGCATGAAGGAGGACTACACGCCCGCCGTCCTGTTGTGTGCATCGCATTGTCCAACGTCACCGCCCGTTTGCAATGGTGCCATCAACATCGCAATTGGACTGATAACGAGTGGTCTGCCGTCCTCTTCTCAGATGAGAGTAGATACAGTCTATCGTCTGATTGTCGACGACAACTGATCTATCGTGATAGTGGTACTGCATATTGTCCAGCAAACATACAGGAAAGGGACCGATATCCGACATGTAGTGTCATGGTATGGGCTGGCATCATTATCAATGGCCGTACGTCCCTCTATGTGCTTCCAACTGGGACTGTGACTGGCCAACGATACATTAATGATGTTCTGCTACCTCATGTTCGCATGTTCCGTGGTGCTGTCGGTGATAGATTCATTTTCATGGACGACAACGCAACATGTCATCGAACAGTCGCTGTCCAGGAGTGTCTTGAGAGCGAGGATATTCAACGCCTCGTATGACCCGCACGATCTCCAGATCTGAATCCCATTGAAAATGTGTGGGATGCTTTGGAGATGAGTCTTTCTGGTCGCCAATGTCCTCGAATAAACAAGGACACCTTCATCCGTGCACTGACAGAGGAATAGGATAAATTACCCCAACAGCTGCTTGATAATGTTGTGCAAAGCATGACACGACGTGTGGAATCTTGCATCGCCCTCCATAGTGGCCACATCTCGTATTGACATCTTACGCCGGAACGCCTGCGGACGGTAATTACATTTTTTCCCGTTTACGTATTCTGCACAAAATATCCTGTTTGTCTCTTGAACACGTTCCAAAGCCTTCTGGATTTCAGAGCACAATAAATTGTCTTTCTTGTAATGTCCTGGTATTCAGACATTATTTTATTTCACTTGGCATCTAACCACACTTACTTTTTTATGCGCTATATAGCCGTTTATGACCCGTCCTTAGCAATTGTCCACCAGTGTATAACCTGAAGGAGAATATTATTAAAAGCATCCTTTTCCAGACATATACATGCCATCCTCACTTACGAACGGAACTATGATGTTAAGCTCTGAAACAACATTTGGATTATGATCGAATTAATATACACTGCGTGCAAAAATTAAGGAGGAGACGGTTTTTTGAATGTAACGTCGTGCAGAAGTGTTCCACATCGACTCAAATCATACCATAAGATCCCCAAGATGTAAGAATATGGGACATGTGAGCAAAAACCGTCCAAACTTGGAATCCAAAGGATACAGAGGCACTTTATTGGAAAGGTAGCTTTAAGAACAACTGGACAGAAGACAGAAACGTCCATGTGACAGATGGCTACCAAGAAAGATTCAGTCTTTAGTGAGGGATATGACCAACCCTGAGTGCGTTGCAGGATTTACAACGTCTGTCCATCCTGAGGACGAGTTTGTCAAGGAGCTGTTGAGGCATCTCGGCCCATTCCTTTTGTAGCACCAATCGCAGCAGCTGAGTCGTTGCTGGCTGCTGGTGACGTGCAACCAATCGTCTCCCGAGAACGTCCCAGACGTGTTCGATTGGATTTAGGTCCGGGGACCTTGTGGGCCAATCCATGTGTTAAATATCTTCGCTCTCCAACGGCTCTGAGACAACCACTGTATGATGAGGTGTAGCGTTATCGTCCATGAAGAGGAACTCAGGACCCACAGCACCTCTAAACAGTCGCATGTGAGGCAGGAGAAGATCGGCACAATAACGGACACCAGTGACTGAACCTCCTTGGAAGATGTGGAGGTCAGTACGGCTACTAAGCATGATACCGCCCCAAACAAAAACTCCGCCACGTCCAAACCGGTCCCTTTCGATCATGTTGGAGGTGTAATTGCGTATTCCTGCTCTCTACAGATGTGTATACGTCCAGAATCGCTTGTTAGACTAAATTAGCACTCATCCGTAAAGAGAACTCGACCCTATTGCTGATGTGTCTAGTTCTTGTGTTCCTGGCACAACAGAAACCGCCGTTTCCGATGAACAGGCGTTAATGGAACACACCGTACTGGTCGTCGTGCAAATAGACCACCTTTGTGCAGCCCCCTAGCCACGGTAACACGCGATAACGGGCGTCCAGTTGTCTGTTGCATGTGCCTTGCGATTTCTCCCGCTGCCTGCCGTTTATCTCGTCTCACCTGTAGGACAATATACCGGTCGTCCGCCGCGGTGGTTGCTCGTGGAAGACCACTGCTGAACTCTCAAACTGCTGTCCCAGTCGTCTGAAATGCTTTCCAACCTCGTGAAACGATGATGTGAGTGATCCCGAACGCCGCGGCTACACCAGTCACACTTCGACATTCTTCCAACTTCTCAATGACGCGACCTCAGGTAAAATGATCCAGATGTCGTCTAGTGGATTACCTATTGGCCATATCACAGGATGGGAGCTAATCGACGTCGTTCGAACCGATGTACACCGTGCAATAGCTTTCACCGAATTGCTGAGCGTACACCGCCCGTGTGCTTTATACCCTTCCGACTTTCCCCCCCCCTTAAGTCATGTTGCATAAATGTACATGCCTTACCGTACCGGACCCTAGTGTAACGCCTGAGTGGTCTTTCGGTCCGTTCTGTCTGCTCTTTCCGGTGTTATGCTAATTTCTCCTCTTTGTGCTTAATTTTTGCACACCAGTGTAATTTACTGTACGTTGTTGAGTAGTTCTTGCGGAAACATCATCTATTCTTCTTTCACCATTATTTTGAGCTGTTGGACAGTTTTTCCAGGTGTGCTGACATGCTTCAACGCATCGAGCAGAAGGTCCCACACGTGTTCTATTGGGTTAGCTTTATTAAAATTGCTCGCGAATCCATCTGCTGAATGTCTTCATTTTCCAGCAGCTCATCAAAAAGCTCCCATCTATGGCTGGGAACTAACGTACTAGTTCCCATCTATGGCTGGGAACTAACGCACTAATTCCCATCTATGGCTGGGAACTAACGCACTTTTGTCTTTTCATTTCGGCTTTCGACGAGTTATTGAGCGAAGCAAAGCCGAAGGCAAAGCACAGCTCTCTTTTCGAGACTCGAGGAATTAGTTGTTCGGGCATAGATACGAGATGACACATACGATAACCATAATTTTTTGCATGCGATTGGACATCGTCCACGGTTAGGTTTTAGGCCTCCCGATTACCGAAATTCCGTGTCATTGAGGAATAATCGTTTGAAACCGTGCATTGTTAGGGGGTTTCTTGGGTTTTGAAAAGGGGTTGTTTGTTATCTATCTTCTCCGAGGATCTTCAACCCTTCGCGGTGACACTTGCCACAGAGAAACGGCAGGACATGGTGAGTGACACGGGTTTGGTATCATGGTGATTAGTTTTGTCGTATAAAAATAATGACCATTAAAATAATGACCAATTTTAATAATAATTGAAAAAATCCGATCTGTATACGAGACTCGGGGCAATTAGCTGTTCGGGGATACCTACGACATGACACATCTGTTCACCGTGATTTTTGGCATAGGATTGGACATCGTCCATGGTCAGGTTTTGACGCCTTCCGATTCCCAAAATTCCATGTCATTGAGGAATTTCCATTACAACTAGATGGATTTTTCGTGAACCGTTTCACGAAAGTCGGCACACCAACATTAACTCAAAAAAAGTGTTTGATTTGGAAAACATAAAAAGGGAAAGACCACGTCTGTTAGCTAAACACTTGCTTAATCTATAATAACAAGTTAGTAAAATCTTGCAATACATTGATTATGATACGCTTTCCAACATACAAGAAATCATTACTCAAGTTATTACTCAAATTATGAGAATAATGGCTGTAGAATAAACCTCGCTCTTATGACCTGACCTTTGACCCTATTTCGATGATATTCAACATACCCGGTAAAGTATTCTTCCGGAACAACATACAAACGTTTTGTCCCAATAGAATCATTTGTACGTAAGTTATGACGCATATGGGCGATGGAATGAATCCCGCTCTTATGTCCTGACCTTTGATCCCATTTCGTCCATTTTCAGTAGGGTTCATCCACAGGTGGTCACCTACCACATACTAAAATTTCATCGAAATCAAATCATTTGTACGCGTTATGATGCATAAGGACAATGGAATGCATCCCGCCCCTATGTCCAGACCTTTGACCCCTTTTTATACATTTTTAATAGGATCCGTCCTCCGGTAGTCCCCTACCACATACTAAAATTACATTGACAGCGAACCATATTTACGCAAGTTATGACGCATAAGGTCGATGGAATGAATCCCGCTCCTATGTCCTGACATATTACCCCACTTCACCCATTTTCAATAGGTTTTGACCCCAAGTGGTTCCCTAGAACATGCTGAAAGTTCATCGAAATCAAACCATATTTACGCTAGTTATGGCCCATAAAGGCAATGGAATGGATCCCGTTCCTATGTCGTGATCTTTGACTCCTTTTCGCCCATTTTCAAAAGGGTTTGTCCCCAGGCAGCCCCTTACCACATACTAAAATTTCATAGAAATCGAACCATTTTTACGCGAGTTATCGTGCTGAAAGGCGGACAAAGCTGGAGAATATACGCTTATTTACCCTACGGTTGGAAAGCGTAAATAAAAGGAAGTTTGTGAATGTGCGTGTGTCTGTGTTTTTGTTATTCAAAATGAAAAACGTGGCTGCCGATATAAGTGTGTCTTTCTGTTTTGTTTACATGTAACCTGATCACAACCAACGTGAAGGAAAGTATTTCATGATAAATTTTAGGCATTTTTTAGAATGTTTCGTACTCTTCTTGGTGGAATAATGATTCCTTTCCGCATTCTAGAACCCCGGCCTCGCTCAAAGTCCGTCAACTGTAGTTTACGTTTTTTTTAGAAATTTTAGGAGTTCGTTTTTTTAGAATTTTTTATATTAGATGTCTTAATAAGCTTAGAGTTTGCAATAGCTTCGCTTAAAATTTGCCAACTGTACCCGCGTTGTCGTTTACGATTGGCGCCTTGTCCTAGTTTGTCAAACATAGATAGGTCTTTCTGTGATTGTTTCTCTAAGACTAATGCTAAACGTGCGTTTTACATACCTTAAAGATCAAATAATACTGATGACTGTTCAAAGATTTAAAGCCTTGAATTAATTACATATATTATTTTCTCCAGAAATAACTGAACACTAAGTTTCTGAATATGCTTTCTGTTATTTAAAATTGCTTATATATACGACTTTCTGTCGAGCTGATGATAAACTTTATTATAAATATTAATTATCTGACAATTACAAATAATGAGAGACTAACCTGACTCGAAAGCCCTGTATGTAGAATTGCAACGCTCGTGACATATCGGTGTGTGTCTATGGTTCCTCCAATTCGTAGGAGGCGGGAATATTAATCGAACCCCACAGCACTCCACACCAGGATACCCGGTGTATAGCCCGTATACGGACTATGCATAATGCATGCCTCTATAAGTTGTTAACCAGGGTGCTGCCGAACAAGGATATTTCCCCATGGGTCATTCAACTGAACCGCGACTCGTCGGGAGAAACTATGCTTTGTCATGCATCACGCCATTGCCTGCGTTTTTCGAGGAATCGGACGTATTTTGTTTAAAGGTCAAAGGAATTCGATGCGGCTGTAGACGTGGAACGAGACCTTTGTGATGAAAACGACTTCGTACAGTTCTGCCAGAGCTCTCTTGATGCGATACAGACGTCCAGTCTTAGGCTATCCACTGCAGATGTTTGGTCCGCCAGCGAATACGGAAGAGTTGACCGTCTTTTCGTGCGTTCATCCGTCGCTAGGCTTCGTACCCATGAATTCCGTTCGTCACAAATCGTCTTCCCACTGAAGCTGTATTCGCATTAATATGCTCGCTTTGGTGCGACATATGCGACGATGTCGCGGTGGAATAATGATTCCTTATTGCATTCTAACACACCGGCCTCGCTCAAAGCCCGTCAGCTGTAGTACGTACGTGCCTCACTGGCTACACCAAGGCGTGCACAGTTATTATTACTACCTTACTACCACGATTATCTATAGTCAACTATGCCAACTAGACCTGTACGTCCAGCATTTATATCCATCCTCTGTCAATTCTACAGCCACAATCCACTCTGTCGCTCCGCACCATTTGTTGCAGTTTTCTAAATTTCTGACTAGGAACAAACTATAACGTTACTGACAGGAAATAAAGGATTGAAACGTTATTTTTTCACGAATGTAAAACTCATTTGATTTCACTCTGGCAGAAAAGATTCTTACAAAAATCATGGCAAATGTGAGAGTGTCCCTGTCAAACGTTTTAATTTAACCTGATTATTATTAGTTTTAAGTAAATAAATAAATAAATAAGTTTCAAGTAAAATAAAAATCCCTGGAAGAAAAATGAAAACAGCATTTTTTATTTCAAACCTATTTCACTCCACCGTTTATCTGTATTGTAGTTTGTTGAACTTACCAACCAGTGGTGGACATGGATAGATACATTTCGATCCGTATTTCAAACTGCCTTGGTAAGAAAATAAATTCTTGGACTGTTACCTGTATGTAATGTTTAGTAGAAATGTTTCTATGTATTTGCGATGAAAGAACTGCCCATCATATTCACAGCACGCAGCATCTTTCCGGGATGCATAAGGAATTTGATGCAAAATTTATAAATTTATTCTCGAGAAACCCTCACATTCATGAAAACTATATGATTTTTTATCTCAAGTAAATTTGCAAAGTGTTTTCTATTTTCTATCACATAGAACTGCAGTATTAAAATTAGGTAAAATCACTAATGGGTTACTTTTAATTACGTTTTGTTTGCCGTTTGGTCTTATATTATACAGTTCCCTTATAGTATGTAAGGGTAATTTCTTAAGGAAGTGTTGAAGATTAATTATAAAAGTCCTAACGAAATCGATGAACTTCAATTTATTATGAAATATTTCCTATAACAGTAATATGTTTTGGGAGCCGACGCCCAACTCCAGTCCCCTTGATTGGTGCACGACACAGAGCTATGCGCCTCGCTTGGGCACAACAACACCGCCACTGGACACTTGATGACGGGAAATAAGTAGCCTGGTCTGACGACTCGAGTTTCAACTGTATCGGGCAGATGGAAAAATTCGTGTGTGGCGCAAACCCCATGAAGCCATGGATCCCGCCTGTCAGCAGGGAACTGTATAATGTACCTCCACACAAGTGTCGGGACGCCACATTATGGTTAGAGAAGCATTCATCTGAGTTTAGGGGTTTGTCATTCCCACCCAAGTCCTCAGATCTGAATGTGTAGAACACATTTGGGAAACCATGCAACCGGCTATCGAACACAGAAATCCGTGACCTCGGATTACACCCGAATTGCGGAAAGCTCTGCAGAAAGTACGGTGAGTATTGCTTAAAGCTTAACTCCAGAAGCTAGTGGGGTACATGCCCCGTCGTATGTCTACAGTCCTGCGATCCCGTGGGGGACCTACCAAGTATTAAACTGGTGTACCCGTTTTTCTGGCACTTCAGTGCATATATTATTTTCTAATGTTTAAAACGTTACTTATATTTTTGTCCTGTTCAAATTTCATCAAAAATACCTTCAATTCCACGTTATAACCCGCCTACCCGAAATTCGAAAAGTAACGATAAACAACTTATAGTTTCTCGATACAAAACACAGCGGTACTAATCCAAAGCTAACGGAGGAGTAATAGCTGACGTGCTGACACCTTTCGGCTATATGAGAACTATGTTGAGTGCGTGTACTTCAGAAGATAAGTCTCAAGATCCATGAAGTCAACTTAATACACTGCTGGCCACTTAAAATGCAACACCAAGAAGGATACGAGATAGCAAATCTAGATTTACTGGACACATAACAACAGATACAAAGATGAAACGATTGAGCTTACAGGCCCATGCGACTTGAGGAACACGCAGACATCAATAGTTCGTGTGGCCCCCATAGCTGGCAATAACGGACGCTGCACGCCGCGGCATCGAACGAAAGAGGCTTTGGATGTGGGCTTGTAGTACGTCGGTCCAGGCTGCTTCCACACGTTGCTACATTTCATCACGGGCGGTGCTTGCCGGGCCACTCGGTTGCCGATCAGCGACCAGACGTGTTCGATGGGTGACATATCGGGAGAACAGGGGGGCCACCGGAGCAGTGACACCTCGTGGACCTCGAAGATTTATTGCAAGATGCGTGCCACGTGAGGGCGCGCATATTCCTGTTGAAACGTGGCCGCTGGCAGGTCCTGCAGGTAAGGGAGAGCTACAAGCTCCAAAACGTCGGAGATGTAGCGGTGGCTCATTGAGTGTACCAGCGATGCGTACCAGAGGGGGGAGGGTTTCATATCCAATTGATCCCAAACCATAACGCCAGACGACGGACCGGTATGGCGATGCATACAGCCGGCGTCATAAAGACTCTCGCCACGGTGTCACACACGCGGATCCTAACATCGTGGTGTTGCAGGCAGAAGCGGGATTCGTCGGAGAAGACAATGTCGTACCATTCCGTAGTCCAGGTGCGGCGTTCAACGGCCCACTGCCGCCGCATTACCCGGTGTTGCAGCGTCAATGGTAATCAGACCACCGGGCGCCGTGCGACAAGTTACCGCTCCTGCAGACGACTTCGAACGGTACGTGCTGACACAGGTTGTTGCGCAACACACCCTGATTCCTGCGCTAACGTTCGTGATGGGACGGTGCGATCCGTCAATTCCCAACGCACAACATGCCGATCCTCTTGTTCGGTGGTGGGCCGCGGCTGCGGCAATCGCTCACGTCGGTTCGTGCTTCCCTCCTGCACCCACCGAATCCATACTCGCCTCACTGTGGCTGGATGTCGTCCCACACGGGCGCCGATGTCTCATTACGATAAACCGTTGTCGCGATAAGCCAGTATTCGTCCTCTGTCGAACTCCGAAACGTGCTGGAATGACTGCTGTATTCTGCGACGAGGCATCAGGAAGCTTCCCACGCACAGGTCCGGCAACACAACACACTTCCACTCCTTACACCCTGCCTTCTGTGCGCCGTTCTTATAGTGCTTCTCGGTGTCGTGCCGGGCGCACATGATTTGCATTTGCCCTGCAAAGCTAATCGTTTGCAAGTCCTCTCGCGGGCAACGCATGCTGCGAATATCAGTCCAAACGGATGCTTCCTTCTTCGTGTTGCATTTTGGGTGGCCAGCAGTGTATAAAACTGAAAGGTTCCCCTATCAATAAAGTACACTCTCTAATTACCTCTTGTCACATTTCGACTGTATGAAGATAAACATTGTCGCAAAGAAGTCACCGGAACATTACAAAGACTGAAAAAAATGTGTTTGCTGCTTTGCGTCCAGTGTGATGTCATTTCGCCAGCCAATAGCAGCTCATATACGAAATGACTCAACCTAAAGAGATACCTATGAACCTTGATACTTACATCTAGGACCAGCTCCTTGCGATATACTTGTCATTTGTAGCGTGCTGCGAACTGTCGGCCGATGCCGTAGCTACTTGGAGTGAGATATGTAAATCATCCGTTTAATGAATATTATTAGGCGGCGTTTAAAATAACGCTTAGTAATGTGAATTGTGTCACCACTGAAAAACATTTATTATGAACGAAAAGTTTTATTTCCTCGTGAATGGTAAAGTGTCCATTTGGAAGAACAAATCAACTGATTCCTTGAACTAAAAGTGAATGAATTACATGACAGGAATGATTTAGCAGATGATGCTAATCAGCAAATTAAAGTAGTTTTCCGAGGATAGACGACAATTCCATCGGAATAAATATTCCAGAATATGTTCGGAAAATAAATTTTTGAATTTCCCCCATTACTTTGCATTTAAAGGATGCAAATTATTTATCAATGTCAGTGATATCAATCGCTAACTGTCTCAGTTGACGTGGTGACTTCTTCCTAGACGATTCTTTGCCTCATGGCAGAACAATCCTTTGGCGAAACAATATACTACAATCATCACGCTAGCAAAAGGTATATGAGCATCATGGGAGCACTTTCCGTGTATACGGGAACACAGCTCATCATTCTCTAAAACAATGTACTACCTACTCCTGAATTGTCTAAAACGATGAGATATATCCTCTCTAACAGTCGCTAGGTAACTCTGAATATCATGATATTGAAACCAACCTTTGGATTTCACATAACGAAATAAACGTAGACTCATCTCTACGAATTTTATCAACAAAATCTCTTCCACTTCCACATTTTAGAGAACAGTAAAATGGCGCCAGAACCAAAAAAGAAACTTAGTGACTTGCTCTTCAAACCACATGTACAGTAAACACAGTGTAACTAACAAACGTACCAACGTGTTAAGCGCAAATTAAAATAACAGCTAACGTGCTGCCATGTATCGGCCTGTCTGTGATCTTCATAAATTAAAACAAAATGCAATTTCAGGACAAGTAACTTTTCACCAGTCAGGTTGAAGTATTTCACAATTTCCTTTGCAGTCACAACTTCACCACAACTTTTGGCGCTGTGCCAAAATGTACTAATCTTAACATAATACAACTAAGAGACTCAGATGTTTAAACAAAACATTTATTTTTAAACAGTATTTTACAAAAGAAATACTGAAAAACACCAAACATCTTTGTTAGGTAAACAATTTTAATGGGATGTTATATTTTTCGGAGCTCTATAATTAACCGATGATAAGCACAACAGCACATCGTGCTTATAATCAATATTCTTGTAACAAACAAAAAAACAGCCCAACGTTCACTTAACACCAGGCTTGTTATTTAATTTGACTCTTGTGCACAATACCACTTTTTTCCGTATAGTGCCGGATACGAGTGCACACGTGTAAGTTGTTCAATCAGTGTGTGTAAATAAACTGTTCTTTCGGTAGTATTTTTACGCGCGCTGATGTCAACAACATACACTTGCGACGTGCTTGATATCAAGATTCTACTACACTTCAAAACTATACGTGCACAATGAAAAAAAGAGTATAAAAGCGCACAAATGAAAAGACACTTGAAGCTTTAAAATACAATCTAGAAAGGCAAATGTGATAGTACGAACCTGGGTAGCATTGCTATTTACCTGCGGATTGATTTAATGCTGGTACTTTAATTATACCTACTAATATCTACATACATGCATATATAAACAATCCGCATAGTCTTCAAGCCAAGTTTCTGAGGATGAGCTCTGAACGAAAATGTCAGTTAATTGTTGCTTTTACAGTGTGTTTATGCGGCATTCGGGAAGCATAAACACAGTAAAAAAACACCAACAAATGAATGGAAGTGTTTTGAAGGCCGCTAAGTGAATGCTCCCTTCCACGAGGGACAGAATTCTACAAGAGCTTCGGCTTCCCGGCTGCTCCTGAGGGTTACCACTCCTCATTCTCTGCCAAATGTTCCAGCAATACCCCAAAACTCGTTATATGTAATTATGCTCGAGCGAAGCACCACACCAAGATCGATAGCGCAACGAACTTGCATCCCCAAAATCCGTTTAAAGTATATCGTCTCATAAACGTGTCGGCGAGAGTGCATTAAACAAGAAAATTCCGGGGAATGCGGATTTGTTCAACTTTTGAGGGGATCAATTATAGCCCTCATGTATCTCTGCATGTTTAAGGTTTCCTTCTCTCCTGGGTGAGTTTACCTTTGTACTTTAGGCTCTGCGGTTGGTCTTTCGAAGACCTTCTTTCCTGCCAAACTACCGCTCATTCTTTTCGTGCTCGAGCAAACCTGTTCCTCACCGAATGCTTGAACGCTTGTTTCCTTAATATGTAGGCTCTCTCTCTCTCTGTCTCCCTTTCTCGCCGTCGAATGGCCTCCTTCCGCCACTTGGAGAGCGATCCATCAGTTTGAGTTTAACTATGGGTGGCGTCCCATTTCCTCCTATAGAGTTAAATTTGCAGAATGCTACGGCCGAAACGTCTCTTCTCTCGAACTCGAGAGAACAGACTTTCTGGAGTAGAGATGGTCTGTCGAAGGCATGTGGCCATTCTCATTCTCGTTTTCCATATGCAGGGGCGTATAAACAATGTTTTTCCGTGGGTATAGCGGTACGATGAAAATTGGAAATGCCTCCCCCCCCCCCCCCGATGGCTGAGGCGCTGGCCTCTGATCATTCGTCCGTAAGGGGTCTGGTTTCAAATACCGGTCAGGCATGTTGTGTTTGTCTTACGGCACTGGCTCCTCCCTTCCCTGGAACCAGTGACCCTAAATTAGGGACGGGCGACTGCTTACAGCCCATTGGGTTGCTCACGGTTGTCGTTAAACCTCCAATAAAAAAATGAAATATTTTAAATCCACCAGAACAAATTTAAAGTAAATTAAAATTTAAATTAGCGCATCTTTTTCTAATATAAGTTGACTCAATTTTATTAAATTGAGGCAATTTTTCTAATGTACACTGACGGAAAAAAGAATCCGAACACAAAGAAGGGGTTGTGTTAGATAAACGACAGTTGGTAGGCGGTGAGAGTACATCTGTAAGATGAGGTCTATGCAAAATTCGCGCTCCGCGCATACGTGTGACTCTAGTGCCGCCCCTCGGAACATGCAAAGCAGGTTTGCTGTAAATACGCGCTCTAACTTTCGTGAGCGTTAGTTATCGTTGAGATTCGACGTAGGGTGTTGATGTTAGTCAATAATGCCTTTAAGAAGACGAAGGAGCCCTTATCAACAGCTCACGGAGTTTGAACGAGGTCGTGTAATAGGATTACGAGAAGGTGGATTTTCTTTCCGCAATATGGCAGAACGACTTGGCAGGAATGTTGCCACTGTGCATGATTGTTGGCAGCGGTGGTCAAGGGAAGGTACTGCCTCAAGAAGACCGGGTTCCGGCCGGCAACGTGGCACTACTAAGAGGGAAGACCGCCGTGTACGGCGTATGGCCGTGGCGCATCGTACTGCGTCTTCGGCAGCAATTCGAGCTGCAGTTGGCACCACATTGACAAAACGAACTGTTACAAATCGGTTACTTGAAGAACAGCTCCGCGCCAGACGCCCTGTAGCGTGCATTCCACTTGCTCCAAACCACTGCTGTTTGCGACGTCAGTGGTATCAAGCTAGAGCTCATTAGAGGACGGAGTGGAGATCTGTTATGTTTTCTGATGAAAGCCGGTTCTGCCTGGGTGCCAGTGATGGCCGTGTGTTGGTTAGAAGGAGGCCAGGTGAGCGCCTGCAACCATATTGTCTGCAGCCGAGACACACTGCGCCTACACCTGGAGTTATGGTCTGAGGAGCAATTTCCTATGACAGCAGGAGCACTCTCGTGGTTATTCCACGCACCCTGACGGAACAGTTGTACGTCGGTCTGGTGATTCAACCTGTTGTGCTGCCATTAACAGCATTCCAGAGGGTGTTTTCCAACAGGATAACGCTCGCCCGCATATCGCTGTTGTAACCCAACATGCTCTACAGAGTGTCGATATGTTGCCGCGGCCTGCTAGATCACCAGATCTTTCTCCAATCGAGCACGTATGGGACATCATTGGACGACAATTCCAGCGTTACCCCCAACCAGCATTAATCATCCCTGTATTGACCGAGCAAGTGCAACAGGCATAGAACTACATCCCACAAACTGACATCCAGCACCTGTACGACACAATGCATGAACGTTTGCGTGCTTGCATTCAACATTCTGGCGATTACACCGGTTATTAATGTACCAGCATTTCACATTTAAAATGGCTCTTTTCGCGCTTACATTAAGCTGTGATCTTGAAACCTTAATCGATTAAACATGTTACCTATACAAATGTATTGCCGCCATTTCATTCCTCTACAACTATTTTTTCGTGGTGTTGGGATTTCTTTTCCGTCAGTGTATGTTGACGCATTTATATTAAATTGTGGCATTTTTCTTCACTTTAATACAAATGCATCAATTTACATTATAAAAATTGTTTTCGGATGAAAATCACATTTCATCCAAAAATTTAAAAATGAAACACATTAGAATTGCAAGGACTACTTGTTCCTCTGAATACACACCAGTGGACAGAAGGCCACAGAATGTGCACATTTTCATATACTAGAAACATTGAATAACTGCAGTGATGAACAACCCAGAGGATCAATTGCAGTAATTAATAATTGCTACTCACAGACACCTTGTATATATGTGGCGACCAAAAATTTAACATAAACAGGGAGTAAAATGTTTGAATCAGTTGAACGACACATAATAATAGGTCCTATTCACCGAAAAAAAAAGATATAATAAACAGGAAGTGAAGTTTTTGCATGAGTTAGGCTATCCATAAACATAGGTCATATTCCCCAAAAATATATTATAAACAGAAAATAAAATGTTTCCAATTCATTTTTTAATTGTCCCCGTCGCTGTAGCGCTGCCCAATGATATGGCAAATAGGGTGATCACAAAGCTGGATCCAGACACAAGTGAAAGATAAACGCACAGATTGAATTTGCGACAATGGGTCTAAAAACTGTGAGTTACGCAACTCATAAGTTGCTTTAGGAAAACCAATGAGTCAATTCTAAAGACTTTTCAAGAATTTGGGAATAAATATATACAGACATATTTATTTTTAATATTACTACCTGACACTTCATGAGTTTGTAATAATCTGTCTTAGAAGACAATGTCTAAAATGGTCACTCAAAATTTACTATATTACCCAAAACGATGAATCATATTATCGATTTATTGAGAAAGAAGTTGAAGTTTGACAGCTACTCTATAAAAGAGCTTTCAAATGTTTCATAAAAATATCCATTAAGGTGTATCATAATTCGTAAAAACAAATCATGCATTTCTTCATAATTTAATTGGAAATTCAAATCTATTTCAGTACTGTTATTATCATTGCCAGACGACTAGTAGCACGGGGAGTGTATTCGAAAAAAGTACTTCATTTCCGACAACTGAGGAGAGAGTAACGCTGTCACCGCTTGCAGTGGAGGCGGGCCTGATCATCGTAAGATAGTGTCCAGTGGCGTCGTGTTGTCTTCAATGACGAGTCACGGTTTACACTTGGCTTAGATGACCAGCCATTGCGTATCAGGAGAGGGGCCAACCAGTTCACGGATAGTGCCTGTGCACACTGCTAGCACACCGAGAGTAGCTGTCTGGGGATAATTTCCTACAATAGCGGGACACCTTTGGAACTCCTAAGTACCAGACTCTCGGTTCAATGGTACATCAACGATATTCTACGATATGTTGTGATTTCATTTCTATCACAGCATCATCGAACAATTTTTCAACAGCAAAATGCCCAACAACGCACATTATGACTCTAACAGTCATGCCTCCGTAATGTTGACCCCGTTCTCTGGCCAGACTGATCGCTTGACCTCTCACCTATGGGACATGAGTGGACGCCAATTACTAACATCCCGGAATGTCGGCGACCTGGTCATTAATTTGGACACACTGTTGGCACGCTTTACTTCAGGAAAGTACATTGAACTGTATGCGTTTGTGCCACGCAGAGTAACTTGTTGTTCAGAGTAAGAAGTTGTGCGACAACGTAAGGACTTGTTACACTCGTGTAGCTGTTTTATCCAAATAAATTGCCCAACTGCATTGGAATTGCAATTATTTCATTTCTTATACATATACATTGCACATTACAATTTTCCTTTCAATCAGGTGTTTTCTTCAACCAGATGGCTTTATGGCATATCAACCAGATGGCCTTTTCAAGGATGGTAGACTTCTAACTGCAAACTGGATAATAGAACGTTTCAACAATTTGAGCGCTGTGGCTTGACTAGACAATAAAGGAATAGGCGCAAACTTGACAATTCGTAGAAACGAAGTCACGTTGGTTGGGTACGCGGTATTATGGCAGAAAACTCAGCATTCTTTGAAAAACTGATTCCAGATACGTGACAACTCCAGAGAGACGCTATCATTGCAAGCCTCGCAGATGGTCAATTTCAAGATTTCCAAGGTTTCGCGAATGGCAGTAGATTTTGGTGTGGAATATGAAGCTAATTTCTTTACATTTCTCCATATAGAATCCCGGGACTCGAACTTGACTTCTCTTATTAGGGCAGTGGTTATTTTCGCGTCTTTTGCAAACCTTTTATGTTCGCTGATTCTAGTTCCAAACGGAAGTTTGGTCATTCCGATGTAGCATAGCCTGGAACCGTCCGGATATTGTAGTGGGATGGAATAAACACCTGTTTCATTGAGAAGAGGGGCTTGACAGTATGTTTGCGCCTATTAATTTATTGTAAAGTAACCGCGTTCTATTGTCTAGCCAAATCATCATTACATTTTTATTATTAATGTGCTGCTACTGACTTTTCGGAAGAATCAGAAGGGCCTCTATAAAATCGTTAACTAACACTGGTATTTACCTCGAATAGCTACAACAGGTAGAAAAGCATAGAATTTGAATTTTATGTAAAAGATATACCGTGCTCTGAGACCAGCTGGATTCAGTGGGTCCTACTCTGCTGCTGCAATCATATCATATGTAATATGGAGCCCGATAATCTACTATTTCATCTTGAAAGCAGTTCTTCTTAAAACAAACTCTTAAATATTTAGAATTGAAATACCAACGCCCAGGTACGTCAACACTCTAGCAATTCTTTGTCATTGTGGTTTTCGACGCAAGATGGAAGGCAGTCCTTTTCTCTTTGACAGTCTGTTCTATTTAAATTTCAGTAGCAGAAGACAAATGATTGATTTCCGATGAAGAAGGAAGTGGTAAAATTATTAACATAATTAAATTTCATCATGATTTTACAAAATAAGATTTTTTCCAGTTGTTGACATTTTTCTTCTACCGTATTCGCAAGACGGACCTTGAGTTGAATAGGTTCAAGTCATCGAAGAAGATTCAAATCAACATTACACAACATCTCGTAGATACCAGAGATATTTACATTATGTTTATCGAAGTATTCGACAATTTGTTTTCATCATTTCCAGAACATAAGAATAGATAAAGTTGTAATTATTCGAATGTTTGATTTACGTGTGTTGTTTTGGTTTTCTTTCTTATCTCTTGTTTACAAATTGCACAACACCTTCAAATATTCTTTTGCTTCTTTCTATTTTGTGTAAAATGACAAACATATATTTCTCATTTAAATTCTAATAATTAGGGTTTCACGCAGGGACTTTTCATTATCCGGAGTTGGAGCAGCATGCGATTCCCTGATTAATAAAATTTCCTTACGTGTGTTAAATAATATCGATACGAAATAGAAGATGATGGCTATACAAAACGCGAGGACCTGCGAATGTCTAGATAATATGTTATAAATACCTTGTAGGTCTACTTCTCCACCAACCAATTAACATTTAATTTACCATTATGTCATTCCATGAAAGCACATAACATCCTCAGGACATTCTGGTGATAGATACAAGTACATTGTGGTATGACAAGGTAAAAGTACTAGATACAAAATATCGGCCAACATTTCATGATGGATACCTTGCTGTAGGTTTTCCTGAAAATTTAAGGAGGGTGAACGCAAATTATAGGACGGATATGTTAACGAATATGAGTAATTGCACATTTTTACGATACTACAGATCACAATACATGTTTACGAACATTTGAAATCACGCATCTTTACTAAACAACTGTTCTCTAAATCGGATTGAATATATGTTTCTTACTAAATGTAGATTTTATTTCAGAGTTTCAATTTTCAAATGAAAATTTGTTTAAATGGAAACGAATTGTAATAAATTTAAATTTAAATTCTTGATACATTTTATTGGTACGAAATTTATTTTTACCAAAATTGATGTAACATACCACTATAAAGACTAAAGGAATACCAAAATATTCTACATGGAAACGGCTATCTCAATAATGTACGTTATGGGAAATGACTGTTGCTAAAGATAACGAAATTCTATAAATACATATTTTAAACCACATTTAAAATTACAGAGGATCACAGAATCCTCTAATCTTTTCAATTTTCGTAGACTAATAAATGAAAAATTCTAAAAATGTATTTATCCAGATGTTTGATGAAATTTCTCATCCCTCCCTTGCAGCAATTAAGAATAACCTTCTTTAAGTGAAAATAACCGCTGCAATTCAAAATTTAAGACCATAACTGTCAGGTTAATAGAGATTACGTGAAAAACTTTCAACATATGGAAACATTTACTTGAGTAGCATTTGGGTAAATGTTTCTTCTAAGGTTAGACTGCAAGGATAATTCTTCTTATATTTCATATCTCCCAAGGAATGGGTCTAATAGAACGTAAGTTATGGTGATTTTATTTCAAAATGCAGTATCACTGTTTGGATTCAACGATCGTCCGTGTCATTTGAATTTTTAGTCGAGGTTACGGCATTTCGAATCTAAACATTCATTCTTCTTTATGTGTTTTCATCCCATCCTTTAATTTAACTACATAAATTAATTTGTTTCTTATTTCTTGAGTGGACTTTCCTTTCTGTAAAAACAGTTCAAAACCTAGGCAGTAGCAGACGCAGATTTAAACACACTTGATTGACACACAGATTTTCTGTTCCTGCAATTTTTACATACACTACGTATCATATTGGTGACTTACCAAAATACTTCTACATGTTTTGTTTATCCATTCATATTCAGATTGTAGGTAACTAGGAATTGAAGTTTCGATGTCTTATAAGAATAGATGTAGTATTTTGCAAATATCCGGCATGCTCGGCATAAAAAAATAGGAAGTGCCATTTGTGCACTAATTTTCCTTCAAATATATAGAAATGTAAATAAAAATGTACTTACTTGCTGTCCGGGAATAAACCTATGAGTGCTTTCGAAATAGTGCTCGGTTTTTTTTCAATACTCTCGCTTGTGAGTAAATTTAATATACTGCAGACAGAGAATATTCTTTTCATTCACTATTTTTTTCTGCCTCATTTCGCAGTACATTTGAAAAATGGGTGTTGGATTGAATGCATCATAAAGTTATAACAGGTACTTTATAGAATTTGTATATATTAAAATAAAATACACTACATTTTTTCATTTCGAAAGCGTGTGTAACATACGTACATTAATTTTGATTTGTAATAATATTTAATTGAGAGAAAATGTTTTTCTTTAAGTTTTAAATACATTTACACATAAATATGAAATGCTCATATAGGTTATCTATTTATACTTACTGATCACATTTGGAGTAATGAAATTGCAGATTTGAACACACTTTGTGGATATATCCTTATATATTGGCGGAAAGTGAAAAAAGGCCGCCCCGGTGGCGCTGTGGTCTGAGCGATGGCCTCTGATCATTCGTCCGAACGGGGTCCAGGTTCGAATCCCGGTGAGGCATGCAGGTTGTGTTTGTCTTACGGCACTGGCTCTCTCCCTTCCCTGGAACCAGTGACCCTAAATTAGGGACGGGCCACTGCTTATAGCCCATTGAGTTGCTCACGGTGGTTGTTAAACCTCCAATAAAAAAAAAGTAAAAAAGAACACCCAGAAGGAATTGGCGGACGATCATGAAATATACCAATGTTAATGGGGTCGAGTTTACGTAGGTGTGATGTTAATTTCGGGACCAACAGGTGATCGCTTACGCCACAGCACGACATAATATGCAAATTATAGTCGGTGGTATTTAAGGAGTACGGCGAAGTGAATTTAATCAGTCGTCGGCGTACGGACACGTGCGAACACCCTGAAGAAGCTGCAATGCCTGGACATGGAAGACGTGTAGGATTTCAGCAGTTATCGGACTTTGAGCGAAATCGTCTAGTCAGACACCGTGAGGCCGAGTGGTTGTGTCGTCGTATTGCGGAGCGAATTGGACGGGAAGTATCGGTGGTGGTACGATGGTGGCGTAGATGGTCCGAGGAACATTCCCACACGAGAAGACGTGGAACCGGGAGTCACAGACGGACTGATGAGCGGACCTATCGACGCATAAGAAGAGCGGCGTTGTCAAGCATAAAATCCAATGCGAGGCAAATCCGAGCTGCCGTTGCTCCTGAGGTGACTGTGCGAACAATCCGCAACGGTCTACTGGATGCAGTACTGGGTGCATGTTTGCCTATGGCATGTGTACCTCTGACTCCACCGCAAGGAACGGCTGCAGTGGTGTCGCCAACGTCTTCACTGGAGAACGCAATGGCGATTTGTCGTGTTCAGCGATGAAAGCAGATTCTGCTTGGGAGCCTCCGAAGACCGTATGTTTGTACGCAGACGCACAGGAGAGCCTCCCCACCCTTCTTGCATCCGCCAGCGACACACAGGGCCTACACCTGGTCTCCTGGTGTGGGGAGCGATCAGCTATCACTTCCGTACACAACTAGTGTTTGTACCGGGTACGTTAAACAGCACCTCCTGCACCAACAACATCATTCAGCCCGTTCTTGTGCCATTTGTTAGGTCGGTCCATCGTGGTGTTTTCCAGCAGGATAACGCACGTCCAAACATGGCACGTGCAACGCAACATGCACTTCAGGGTGTGAGACAACTTCCATGGCCACCGGATTTGTCCCCCATTGATTACGTGTGGGATTTTATGGGACAACGACTTATCCGGTCTCCACGGCCAGCCACGACCATCCCCGATTTAGGCGTCCAGGTTGAGGATGCTTGGAACTCAATACCCCAAACTTACATCCAACGTCTGTACGACAGACTCCATGCCAGAATTGCACAGTGTGACGCAGTTCATGGCGGTTCAACCTAGTACTAACCATGTTACATGGAAATGTTATTTTTCAGTTTACCAGCATATACACCTGTATTTTGCTATAATGTTTTGATCACGTTATACTCTGTATTCCGTTATTATGCTGTAAAAATTTCGTTGGTATCAGACGTCTCCTTCTTGGTGTTCTTTTTTAACTTTCCGCCAGTGTATCTAAATATTTTGTTATCTTTTTACAGGAATTTGTGAGAAAAAGTATAGTATTTACTTATAGTTCTACATAAAACGCTTTTCTTCTTGGAATCGTGCATTTTCTTCGGTAAAAGTGAAATATGTGTCCAAAGCACAAAGCAGCAGACGACCTCAGGGCCAAATCTTGTCACTGCGGTACGTATGCCCGGTGACAATCCCAGGATCTATCACCAGCATTTAGATGCATCATTTGATAATAACATCGGCCTAGACACCGACGCCACAACCGTAAAATCTGCTGGATTTAACGAAATTCCTGGTATCATGAGCAGTCCCACGTTCGCTACAGATCAATTGCCGCTTGGAATCCGAAGAAAGATAGTAGCTGCTTTGATCACTGAAACTTGGACCACTAATATTAAGACTACACAACGCGAGACACCAGTCATGCGAGTTATATGGTGCGCCACGGTTAATAGTAGAGAGTATACTGTTATCTGGGAATATTTTACGGCAGCATTTAGATGTCTTGTCCCAATACAGAGCAAAATGCATACGACTTTCTTGTTTGGAGACGATTAGAGAATTGACACGCTGCTCCTTTTACTTCTTGTTGCCGCTGTGGCCAGTAAACTGTCACCCCGCTGCTTCTTGCAGACAGGGCAATCTCTACAGAAATATCTCGATGTCGTTCTGTTTTGCTAAAGCATCTCAAGGGTCGTCACAATACGCTATATTTTACTGCAACGCTCTGCAACGTCGGTCACAGTACACCCTCCTTTGAGCTTCCGATAATTAGGCGTCGACTGAAATCAAACAAAAGATCTCGGGGAGAAAACCCTTTGTTATTTCAGACACACACTTCGTCCCTGCATATCTGACACTTATGAAAATGAGAATGAATTTGTATGAAGCACATCTTGGTTTCCTGCCTGCATACAACCTAGGAAGCAGTCACGTAATAACAGAAATTTTCGTACAAGATACTCCCGTAGAATGTCTTCGTATGGGACATTGCTCGTTTGTGCATGTGTTAGCAGGCAGTTTTATCCACATGACACTGTAATATTTAGATATGAGTTATAAATGTAAGGTAAACATACCTTCCAACTTTAAGAGATCATGTTAATTTTCAATGTAACATAAGAAATGTTAATGGAAACATACGTGGAACAGAAAATTAAACGCTTTATGCTTGATTTGCTGCACCATCAAGCAATACGGATAACACCGGTGTATGGTGCTTAATGGTCCAAATAAAATTCGGTAAAACCCCAAGAAATGTTTCCTTAAATTAGGAGCAACCGCAGAGTCTGCCTTAATTGAAATCGAATATAAAATATTTGATCCACAAAAGAGGAAGTATTTTATTTTATATAAACTTTTATTTAGGTGTTTTAGTGCATTCTATGCCATAGAAGGAAGCACACATTTTTAGAGCACAGCTCTTATATAAACTGATTCCCAATGTTTAACAATTACTAATTTAATGTTGCGTTACAAAGGGAATGGTTTCAGTGTAGGCATTGCTCAAAATTTTACTTCAGTCGCAATTATTTCAGGAAATGTGGATTAACTATATATCTATAAGCAGAAAACGTTATCATATCTTACAGAGATTGCACTCTTGATCTGAAGATTCGTTCCTCCATACCGACCAGCTCTACCCCTGGAGTCTCGTGCTTTCCTTCTCATTTGAATTGTATACAAAGGCGATGTTTGTAGACATTTCGCATGCATCATTTTCACTTGGAGACACCATTTTCCCTGGAGGTATAAATTAAATATGTTACAGGAGTGGTTGGTTCATATCTTATGTCGTAGTACTATCTTAAATAACGGACGATGCCATCGTCTTACAATTTCTAAAAAGCTTGAAAATGAAGAGAAATGTACCATCGGTTCACAGATGCGCTCATTTTCATTGCAATAAAATATAGTTCTACCTTCTAAGTTGCTTTAGTAGCACACTTCAAGATTACTGAGAAAAATAACATAACATTTTCTCAAAGTGGGAAAGCTTAATGCAGTTTTTAGAAAGACTTCGTAAATAAAGTCTTCAGATGTAAACAATTCAATAGATATGTGCACGACGTGAGAAGAGTGGCATTCACTTAGTAACTCTTTTTCGTATTAGTCACCAACTTTGCACGAGTATCAACACAGAGCAATAATCAGTGGGTTCCTGATAACGCCCAAAACATCCACGAGAAACATAAAATAAGCATTACCCTAAACAATTAACTTTTTATGAGCAAATTATATCCGGTTATATCGGCTCTGTCTATTTGTGGTGATAATTGTGAATCGGTGTCCAATGTTATAACTGCATAAAAAGGAAGCAGTGGAAAATAATGACGAAATCTCTCAATAACAATATATGAAACACTCTTTGTGATCACTGAAATATGACCACCAGTCTAATAACACGTAAATCCTCTTTTCTCCACCGGTACAGTAGCTATGCGATGTGACATCGAATCAATTTGATGCCGGAACAGGCTGAGAGGCATAGACAACCAAGCTGTGTACAGTAAGGCGGCCTTCAATGCAAGTAATCAAATGATTGGTGTATGCAGACGCATGATAATGTCTCAAAAGAGTTTTGTAAGATTAATATCGGGGAATTTCCAGTCCAATAAATGTGCTGGAGAGCTGAACTGTGTTGCACAATTTTTTTTAACCTTTGCACCGTTGTCTCGGCTCATTGTCATCTTCGAAGACACCGTCACCATTCGGGAAAAAGTGCAACATTGCTTTGTGTACGGACTCAGCAAGCAATTCATGATAATGGGCATCGTGATACGTTGTTGCAGAAGTCACCAGAAGTCCAAGATCCTGCAAGCTAAACATGCTCCACACCATTCAACCGCCTCCACAGGCCTGCTATGTGGAGAACATGCAGGATGAATTAGATGTCTCACGTTGTTTGCTCCTAATACGTACACGGAGTGGAGTAAAAAACGCGGATCATCAGACCAGTACATTTTTCTCCAGACATTTGTCACCAAACTTACATGATCTAATCCTCAAGAGAGTCTTTTGAACCGATAAACCATGGTTAGGAAAGGATGTAATCGGGATCGTTTTCTGTTGTAGCCCATACGTGAGAGTGTGCGACGCACGGTCATAATAGATACTGTTCCGACTTGTAATCTGTTGTATTGGCTCTTCAACTGTTGAACAGTGCTTCAATTGCCGGCCTGTACGATTCGTTGGACCGGTAGATCACCTCTCACTTAAACCTTTCGCTCTCCTGTGCGGTTTTACCTCTTTGTCGTTGTTTAACTATTTTCACTCCAGTGCTGATAAACATTAGCTATTTTAACCGTTTGTGAAATCGAGATATCTGCTCCGAGTTCCCACTATTTGTCGTTTCCCTAATTCTGATAAATCCTTCCGTTTACCCAGCAAACTCCAAATGAAATTTCCAACTGCTCCACTCAGATGTTGTATATGCTACGTCTGTCGACTAATCATGACCTCTCTGAATTGCGTGCTTAACCCTTTGTGTGGCTGGAACGAATTTACCCGAGGTTAGAAAAATGGCTGTAATCAGCTCCAACGAATATATACGCTGTCTCAAAAGAGACTGCAAAAAGAGAAAACCCTACGTTTTAGACATCGCTGCTTTCCCTTCAGCCTTGTTTTCCAAAGAAAATGGTCATTTACGGGGATGATTGACTGTAATCCTTTCTGACTGATTGCCTACCGAAAGGGCTGTAATAATGGCAAAGAATTGCGAAAAGAGAGAAATAATATTTCAGTCATTTGTTTCTGCCCAGTGGCAGGATATCCGTGGCAGAGGGACTGTTCCTTCACCATCATGCCTTGGGTCGCGGGGCAGATAATATAGGCTTAGAGGGGATATCTTCTCATGGATGAAAGGTTTATCGTCCGTACCGCTGAGATGAGTGGAAAAAGAAATTGTTTTGCCGTACTCTGCGTAAAACTTTTGTGAATATTGACATATTTCTATTTTGAAAGTGCAGAAAATTTGAAGTTTCTGTTTGGAAAGTGCAGAAAATTTGAATTTTCTGTTTGGAAAGTGCAGAAAATGTTTGGGCAATATATGTTTCAGGTACTTCGGCCACTTAAATGGTTAACAGGCCGCATTCACTTTTTTAAGAATGGTCATAATTCAATGATCATTCGATGTATATCCGGTTTATTATAATTTCCTTGCATTGTTTTATTTTTAGCTAACTTCTGCGAAGCTTTGGGCTCACTTAATATGTTTTTAGGCATCCGGAGATTTTGGGTATCGTTCACTTGACCGAAAGGTCACTTGACCGAAAATCACTTCGCCGAAAATCACTTGATCGAAAGGTACATTTCACCGAAGGGTCACTTGACCGAAAAGTTCATTTCACCGAAAGATCACTTCACCTAAAAGTTCATTTCATCGAAAGGACACTTGATCGAAAAGTTCATTTCACCGAAAGATTACTTTACGTAAAAGTTCATTATATCGAAAGATCATTTCACCGAATGGTCAGTTTATGGAAAACTTAGAATTTTGTTGTTATAGATCTGTTGGAGTATGGTGCTGGTTTTTAAAAAAACTGGTCACCTAAACATTATTGGATTGTATAAAAAATACACTTTTAATTTCTTTTAAACACCTCCCCATAAGTAGGTTTTTCGAAATATAACATTAATTATAAGTCATAGATAGACCTGTGCCTTTTTGCCAAATTTTAATCCCCCGAGCTCATATTCATGAAGTTTACATAACAACTCAAGTTAATGAGTTGTTATGTAAACACACTTATTCAGACAAAAAAAAATCAGTTTTAGGGCCCTTGGCCTCGGTTTAGGCCTTTTTAGAACATTTTAATCGTGCGTGCTCATATTCATAAGGTTTACGTAAAATGTCCAGCTAATAATGTTGCATATTTATTCAGGCAAAAAAGAATCAATTTTTTGGGCTCCTAGGCCTCGGCTTAGGCCTTTTTAGAAAATATTAACCGTGCGTGCTCATGTTTATAAGGTTTACATAAAAACTAAAGTTAATGATGTTGTACTCTTATTCAGGCCAAAAGAATCAGTCTTAAAGCCCTTGGCCTCGTTTTAGGCCTTTTTAGAAAATTTTAATCCTGCGTGCTCATATTTATAAGGTTTACATAAAATGTCAAGTTAATAATGTCGCACATTTATTGAGGCAAAAAAGAATCAATATTAGGGCCATAGGCCTCGCTTAGGCCTTTTTAGCAAATTTTAATCGTGCTTGCTCATGTTCATAAGCTTTACATAAATAGTAAAGTTAATAATGTTACACATTTTTTCAGGCAAAAAAGAATCAATTTTAGGGCCCTAGGTCTCAGCTTAGGCCTTTTTAGAAAATTTTAATTGTGCTTGCTCATGTTCATAAGCTTTACATAAAAAGTCAAGTTAATAATGTTGCAATTTTTTTCAGGCAAAAAGAATCAATTTTAAGGTCCTAGGCCTCAGCTTAGGCCTTTTTAGAAAATAATAACGGTACGTGCTCATGTTCATAGGTTAACCTAAAAACTCAAGTTAATGATGTTGCACACTTTTCAGGCTAAAAGAATCAAGTTTAGGGCTCTAGGCCTCGGCTTAGGCCGTTTTAGCAGATTTTAATCGTGTGTGCTCATATTCATAAGGTTTACATAACAACTCAAGTTAATGATGTTGTACACTTATTCAGGCCAAAAGAATCAGTCTTAAAGCCCTAGGTCTCGGCTTAGGCCTTTTTAGAAAATTGTAATCGTGCGTGCTCATATTTATAAGGTTTACATAAAATGTCAAGTTAATAATGTCGCCCATTTATTCAGGCAAAAAAGAATCAATATTAGGGCCGTAGGCCTCGCTTAGGCCTTTTTAGCAAATTTTAATCGTGCTTGCTCATGTTCATAAGCTTTACATAAAAAGTAAAGTTAATAATGTTACACATTTTTCTGGCAAAAATAATCAATTTTAGGGCCCTAGACCTCGGCTTAGGCCTTTATCGCAAATTTTAATCGTGCGTGCTCATATTCATAAGGTTTACGTAAAAAGTCAAGTTAATAATGTTGCACATGTATTCAGGCAAAAAAGAATCAATTTTATTGCCCTTAGGCCTTTTTTTTTTTTTTTTTTTAGCTTAGGCGTTTTTAGAAAATTCTAATCTTGCTGGTTTATAAGTTTACATAAAATGTCAAGTTAATAAGTTAATAATGTTGCACATTTATTAAGGCAAAAAAGAATAAATTTTATTGCCCTTAGGGCTTTTTTTTTTTTTTCTTTTTTAGCTTAGGCGTTTTTAGAAAATTCTAATCTTGCTTGTTCATAAGTTTACATAAAATGTCAAGTTAAAAAAATCAAGAGGGGGGGTTAAAGATTGCCGTTTCTGGGCGTATATTGAGAACTGAATTGGGAACTCCAAACGCATTTCGCGAAAACGGTCCATGTAAGCCAAGCGAGGCGAGAATTGCACTTTAATTTGAAGAAAAAAATTGCCGAGGATCCGAGGTACACCTAGTTTTGGGAGGGTGTACCCCAACTTCCGTAATATTATGTTCGGGGCCGCTGGAGTCTGTCAGTGTATCCAGGATGTTCCCCTTGAAGCGTCCGCGAGGTCCGTCATCTTGGGGGGGGGGGTTGGCTTTCCCCCAAAATGTTAAAATGGACGTAGAGCTGTAAACATTAGACCCATGCTTTATATAATGATTCTGTACACGACCACGAATTTTCAGGAATGTGGAGTGAAACTGAACCCCCCCCCCGTTTCCAAGAGCTCTTCAGGGGTAACATCGAGGATACACTGATGACCGACTCCAGAGGTCCAGAATATAAAATTACGGAAGTTGGGGTTAGAGCCCTCAAAACCAAGCACCTCGTATCCCTTTTACAGACTTCACCAAATTTCTGGGGGAGGGGGAAGGGCATACATAGTTTGGCACTAAACACAACATGAAGCATAGAAATTGCGAGCAAATCCCTTACCTTGAACACCTGTCTGCGCTCTTAGAAACTTGGGGGAGGGTGAATTCGTCCCACCCTCCTGAAAATTCGTGATCGTGTACAGAATCATTATATAAAGCAAGGTTCTAATGTTTACAGCTCTACGTCCATTTTAACATTTTGGGGGAAAGCCCCCTCCCAAAGCTCACGGACTTCGCAGACACTTCAAGGGGAACATCCTGGATACACTGGCAGACTCCAGCGGCACAGAATATAATACTACGGAATTTCGGGGTACAGTTCCCTCAAACCAAGTGTACCTCGGATCATCGGCTATTAATTTCTTCAAATTAAAGCACAATTCTCGCTTGGCTTACATGGAACGTTTTCGCGAAATTCGTTTAGAGTTCCTAAAAAGGCCTAAGCCGAGGCTTAGGGCCCTAAAATTGAATAATCTTTTTTGTCTCAATAAATGTGCAACATAATTAACTTGACTTTTTGCGTAAACCTTATAAATATGAGCACGCACAATTAAAATTTGCTAAAAAGGCCTATGCGGAGGCCTAGGGCCCTAAAATTTATTCTTTTTGCTTGAATAAATGTGCGACATTATTAAGTTGACATTTTATGTAAACCTTATAAATATGAGCAAGCAGGATTAAAATTTTCTAAAAAGGCCTAAGCCGAGGCCTAGGGCTTTAAAGACTGATTCTTTTGGCCTGAATAAGTGTACAACATCATTAACTAAAGTTGTTATGTAAACGTTATGAACATGAGCACGCACGGTTAAAATTTGCTAAAAAGGCCTAAGCGAGGCCTACGGCCCTAATATTGATTCTTTTTTGCCTGAATAAATGTGCAACATTATTAACTTAACTTTTGCGTAAACCTTATAAATATGAGCACGCACGATTAAAATTTGCTAAAAAGGCCTAAGCGGAGGCCTAGGGCTTTAAGACTGATTCTTTTTTGCCTGAATAAATGTGCAACATTATTAACTTGACTTTTTGCGTAAACCTTATAAATATGAGCACGCACGATTAAAATTTGCTAAAAAGGCCTAAGCGGAGGCCTAGGGCCCTAAAATTGATTATTTTTGCCTGAAAAAATGTGTAACATCATTAACTTGATTTTTTATGTAAACCTTATGAACATGAGCACGCACCGTTAAAATTTGCTAAAAAGGCCTAAGCGAGGCCTACGGCACTAATATTGATTCTTTTGGCCTGAATAAATGTGCGACATTATTAACTTGACATTTTATGTAAACCTTATAAATATGAGCATGCAGGATTAAAATTTTCTAAAAGGGCCTAAGCCGAGGCCGCGGGCTTTATGACTGATTCTTTTGGCCTAAATAAGTGTACAACATCATTAACTTGAGTTGTTATGTAAACCTTATGAACATGAGCACGCACGGTTAAAATTTGCTAAAAAGGCCTAAGCGAGGCCTACGGCCCTAATATTGATTCTTTTTTTGCCTGAATAAATGTGCAACGTTATTAACTTGACTTTTCATGTAAACTATTTATGAACATGAGCACTGAACATGATTTTTATGAAAAACGTATGAACATGATAAAACTTGCTAAAAAGGCCTAGGCCGAGGCATAGGGACTTAAAATTAATTATTTTTGCCTTAAAACTAAATCTTTGCGTTCTCTGTGACACGGAGAAATCAAAAGTGCAATTTGAGTATGATCCCCTAACGTTTCGGTGGTCTGTCTGTCAAACTTGCACCATGCTTCAACAGATCCTGTAATGAAATCTAGCGTTTTCGATAAACTGACCCTTCGGTGAAATGACCTTTCGATGAAATGAACTTTTAGGTAAAGAGACCTTTCGGTGAAATGAACTTTTCGATCAAGTGACCCTTCGGTGAAATGCACCTTTCGATCAAGTGACCCTTCGGTGAAATGAACGCTTCGATCAAGTGATCTTTCGGTGAAACAATTTTTTCGGTGAAGTGATTTTCGGTCAAGTGACCCTTCGGTGAAGTAAACGTCGGGCAAATGAACCAGACCCGGAGATTTTTATTCCTAAGACTTTCAATGACATAACTACTGGAAGTTGATGGTTTCATTGTTTATTTATATAATAAATTTAATTTAACGATGAAGACATCGAATAGTTGTGTTTCATACCTCAACAGCAGGTGTGAATAGATAAAAGGTTTTCGTTTTAAAAGTATTGCACTCTTTCTTTCGAACACCATTTCCAATTTTGAAAGCAGCCTAGGTTATTATTATATATTTCGCATTTCTTCCTGCGATGTTGTTAAAAACATCCCTCAGGTACCATACATTTGAACTAAATTTTAGTGTCGAAGTTTAGCCCTGTAAAATTCAGACACTTGATTATCCTAAGTATTTTGCATCCTACATTTTTTAAGATGCACGATACAATATTCTCAGTGTTGTTAATAGATAAAATTAGAAACGCATGGACATTTATATGCATTATTTCTTTCTGAAAATTCGTCATTAGAGTCACGATGATTGTCTGTAAGTTCTCCTATTCCGAATGACAAATTGGGTTTATGGCTTTTCTTATGCTTTCATAATTTTGATTACTAGTGTTCTAATTAACTCTTAACTATTTCTCTTGCACACTTTAGAGCCAGAGTTAAAGTTCTGTTTTCAAGTTTAATAAATTTGATCCAGTGTGTTATTTTTACAGTTTTGTGGGGTATTGTGTTATGTAGGTAAAGCATCTGGTTATCGTATATCACACACATAGCTTTGTTTCAATGCATGTAAATTTTTGTCTTACCTTGTCTTGTCGCCATGTTTCGTAAAATAATCAAACAGCGCAGTTTTATGTGATTTTAGTTCCCAGTTTTTGACGTGTTTCCTGGAAATGTTGTATTTAAATCTACGTATTTTTGTACTACCGTTTTAGAACAAAACAATTTTGCCAAACGTTTCTTCTGGAATCTTTATGAAAAGCATTTTGAGCAAACTAATAGCGTATCGTGATCATTGGGTGTGATATGTTCTATAATGATTCTGTAAAAAAACACTCTAGGTACTCAGGAGCTGCTACATTGAAATTTCACATCGCACTTTTTTGCTCGTATATTTATGGAATTATGGCTGCTTACACAAGAGTTTCCATTCTCTAATAAAACTTCCACAGCGCATCTTGGTGCACAATGAACAGGACAGTGGTTTTCCGAAGGGAACACAAAATAATTCTAGCGATGGCTGGTTATCTCACATTATTTAATTTCAATAATCCGGCAAAACGAATCTGTCGCTGCAACCTAATTATTTGTATTGCTTTTCTAGTTATACGTAGCCCTTTATGAGTGAATGGTGGACATCCTGATTCTTTCTTAAATCAAATCAAAAATTCGTAAAGTTATTTCCATCACGAAAGACCTTGGAGCAAATATGATGCTGCTTGCCTGTTGTGTAGTATCTTTACAAAATTCAACGCATTTTTTTAACGGATATTTTTTATATAACACTTTGCTTAGTTGAACTAGAAAAGTTTCATCACAATGTGGGCGACAATATCGGACCGATGTGATTGTGAAATTAAATATTTTTTATTAAATCTAATTTCGTTGCGAAGGTTTTCTTTTTCAGTATTGAACTACAGCATGACCATTTCTGAAGTGTTACAGAATTTTTTTTTAAAGGTTCCTTTAAACAGCGAAGAAAACTTGCTTCCTAAAATCACTAGATTTTATCCTACAGCAACATTTATTTGAAATATTTAAAACTCATGTTTCAGATTATTTGCTATACTAATTCTCTGAGGTAGTTTTAAACTGTTAAGATTCAACAGAGAAAAGTTTCCCATGAAACTGAAGGAAAACGGTTGGATCTGCAAAAAATCAGTAGAACATTGTAATACGCCGCACCCGTAAATGCGAAATTATAACCGCTTAATATGAATTTCGTTTCAAGACTGTAAACGCAATCCGCGGCGCAGCCTTTATATCCTCTGGATTATTATCACGTGACAGACGTTAACGTAGTGTGAGGTCTTACAACTGCACCAGCAATAAGAACACAAAGCAGTGCGTCGGTGTTTTCTCCTCCGTGATAATGATGTTTCTTTATCACCTTTCTTCAACATATGAAAAGCCGGATCCCTAAATCAAACTCTGCAAAATGGTAAATAAAGAGAACCCTTGTGACATTCAGAAATTTTATTTTCTAAAGATCAAAAGCTGTAAGAATTAGTGTTGAAAATGACATAATCTTACTTCCCGAAATTTCTAGTTTTTTGTTTGTGCATTATAAAGAAGTTCATTTATTTAATTCATTCTACACAGCTTTAAATTGAAGAACAAAATATGATGAATCCCTGAGAAATCGAAACTCACAAACGTATTCTAATTAAACTATTTCCTTTCTTTCTTTAATTAATTTATTTTAGTTATTTAATTTCTATCAGATATGCAGCTTTTGTTTCGAACGGTAAGCAGATGGTGAGACTTTTGCTTAATTTAATAAAGGCGTGCTTTAAACGTTCATGAATAATAAATGGAAACATTTTCCCATACACCCACCTCTCTACTTTGCCCATTATTCATGCCTAGGTGTATTGGTGCTGAAATTTTTTGTTTTGGAATAATCCTCTTTAAGTTTCATGATGCAATTTTCCGTGTTTTAGAAAAAATAAATTCGAAAGCGAAGCAACGTAGTTTATTCTATTGCACTACTGTTAACTAAATTTGTTATTGTCACGAAGCACAACACAAAATACGGAGTAAATGCCTATTTAAAGTTTTGCATTGTCTTCAGCAGTTTAGTCTGTATTATTGTAAATCACTACGAAAAGTGCTTGTACCCGACAATTTGCGCACAATAATGCATACGAAATGACTTTAATAATATGACACATTTCTAAAAGGCTTTACTTTACCAATGGGATCTAAAAGTTTATAAAACAAATTAAAAAATAATTATTTCAGACCAAAGGATTTTTAAACAATAAATGATTTTAAAAATGATTTACGAAAATACTGATTTTTAAAAATATATATAATTTACGAAAAACATGAATTAAAATATTTAAAAAAAAAACGCTTTTTCAAATGAGTTTTACTGAAGTTGAATATAATTGATAACTCTCACTATTCTTTAACGTGTTCGACGGAACAACAAATATAGTTACTTCGACACTAGATGGAAAATTTTCAGGAGAAATTGTCTTCGTTAGTTCAAAAATCTTTGGAATATCGATATTAATAGCATTCTAGAAGCAGTAACATTTTTGAGTTGAAACCTAACACGATTCCACTTTACGTCAAAATTTTAAGTAATTTACATCGCACAACACAATCTTCAGAGGAATTTAATGCATAATCGTGTGAGCAATATCACTGAAGTGTTGTTGAATTTTTAGACACCACACGAACGAGGTATAAATTAAATTTGTCTATTTATCCTCGTGAGTGTGAAATTATTTGTAGTTCCAACAAATTCAAATACATTCTTCAATTTTCGCCATTCAGCACAACGTATTTTGTACTTCATGACGGAAATATTAAGGATGTTCATTTTTGCTTCTCTGATGGTAATTATCACTTTCACATCCATTGAGAGAAGTCCAACAGAAAGCAAAAGGGAGGATTGAAAGTTTTATCATAGTCCTTCGAAATAAAAGGTTTGGAAACGTTCTTGCAAATATTTGTAATTTTACACTGTTCTCACCTTTTTAAACCTCGTAAAATATTTGTCAATCATAACAGGAACATAATTTTACTAGATACTTTCAAAACCGTGTGCAGTCACAGTACCTTGAACGTGATAATATACAGAATAAATTTTTCTTCATATTGTTATCAAGCATTGGAACCCGTCATTAAGGTAGCGCAACGGACCCTCGTGATAAGCTAAGCTGTAAGAGCCTGGCATTAAGATAGATACAAACTGATATCAGGAAAGGTTCAATGTCGCCCGTTCCTCTGACGGACAGTTTTCCAACCATTAAAAGAAGGCTGTTATAAAGTGGGATTCATGCATATTTAGCAAATTTTCATCTATGACAAGTTTTTTGGATATGTGTCTCTCTCGCACATATGTAATTTCTTGCAACATATTGCAAAGATGGAAACATTTCTTTCAGAAGCTCCGGTTTCAGCGCTTACCTGTTGGAGGCATCTCAACAATTCGATGCAAAAAATGTAAATCAACAGCAAGAACTATTTCTTTTTCACCGACCGAAATACCTTTTTTAGATAAAATTATCTGCGCATAATGGGTTTTTCTTTGTTACCATGTGCTGCTCTTCTTAATGGTTTCACTACACGGTTCATTAACAATGATGTTACATTCTTTAACTCATCACTAACTGAATGTCCTATAGGCCTGCCGATCAGGTGAAAATTGAGATTCTGACCACATTCGAAATCAACACCTTTTTCCTAATCGATAGTTTTCTGACAGGCGTCTGAAGCAATAGATATGTGACATGAGACGTCATTCGAAATTTTAGGTCCAGTAGTTTCTTTAACCAACAAATTCGACTTTTCAACAAAATGCTTCTGTTTTGCTTTAACGTACAGCAACGTATGAGGATTATGTTTACAGAATGTAATACAAATGCCAGCCGTAATGACGTATTTTGAATAACAGATATCGAAAGTGTAATGAAATTGAAATTTTTGTAGTGAGATTTCAAAATGTACGCAGCTGAGTGCATTAAACACGAATGAGTGTTTTGTGCTTTTGTATTTATTATTTGCAGGAAAGTCGCAGCTAGAAATTGAATTTAAAATGTATTTGTTGGATAAACCTGGAACTTCTAATTGCATGCGCATATCAGATTTATCTAAATTTTCAATTATATACCTTTCTAAGTATGAATTGTAAAATAAATGCATAAACGCTCAGCTGGATATGCACATATGCTATTTTTCAAATTACTCTGTTGCAGATGGGGTTTAAGCAAAATAATGTCTGTGAAATCTGCTTTAAATCAAAAAATTTAAATTTGCAGTTTAATATTAATAAAATAGATTTAATAAAGAAATTAGAAAACTTTAGATTTATCGTAGAATATATTCTCTTAAAATTTCACATTTTGTTGGGCATTTTCACAAAATATTCAACAAAAAAACACAAACCAAGCGACATTGCATTTCTCAGAGCTCATTGTTGGTAGGTTGGTAAAATATGGCAATACAGAAGCCACGGAAAAAATAGCAAATATTGTGACAATTTATAGTTTCAACTTATTTAGAGAGGAAGCTGTATTTTACTCTCTGAGAAGAATCCCACTTTTTTATTCCTTCCTTCCTTTTACTTGACTCTGTCCCACAAAATTCTGTACGGAGTTGCTCAGTCACTTGAAAGTCCTATGTGAGGTGAGTAAGTGGTTTCTCTACATCTTTAGTTTTATTTTAACATTTCACTGCTATACTTGTAGAGAGGACCAGGAATCGACAATTTGTTCTCCTACCGCAATTCAAAGTACATGACGTGGTCGCACGGAATTCCCGATTTTCGGTTTGCTGTGCGAATTCTACTGTAGGAAATTGTTTATTCGTGATTGTTTTATTTTCTTTGTAAGTTAAGAATCAAACTGTTCGACTCCAATTTGACGACAGTTATTCTGTTTAATTAACGATAATGAAAATTTCCATACGAATATTAATTTTCTGCGCTTAACGATCTTAAGTAATTCCAACAAAACAATAGTGATGTTTCGATAAATCCAGATTTGGCTGTTTCAATCCACGAAAGGAGAATCAGAATGAGAGTGCATGGGCATTATCCGATTTGCATGAGGGGTATTTCTAAAATAATATATATCCACGCTGCTTGAAAGAAGTACACAGATTAAAAAACAAAACAAAAAGTGTAAAAACACGATCCATTAATAATAAAAATAAAAGAGGGTAGCTACAGCAAACACATCGACCTTATTTTTACGCTGCATACCGTATGATTTAAAAGCATGATTTAGTAGAGATCTTCAACATGATTACATGAAAGATTTTGTATCATCAGAGTAATTTCCCTTGCCTTCAGGGAACAACTTGTTCTAAAAAACCCGACACACATTATTCTTGTTTTGTCCACTGGTAGAATAATAAACATTTTAGTTTGCTTCCAATGATTATCCATTCGTTACAACCCAGTCTACATTAGCTGTATAAGTTACACTTTTCCTACGGCAGACGTATTTTCAAATGAGATTGTACATAGTCCCTTCTAACTGCCAGAACAGTAGAATAAAATCTTATTCCTGCCCTCTTTGATATTTTACCGTCACAAGCAAATAATTACTTAACATTATGTTTTCATCTATGATGGAAATTTTTCTGGTTAAGTGTCAAGTATTATTGGTAATTTCCAACAAATAATTCGTTCGATTTCATAGTAATATAATATTGAGAAACTCGCTTAATTTTTAACTTAATACTTTTTTTGAAAAATGCATTATATTTATACCAGAAGCAATTGTGAACTATTTCCGAGGAGGTTTGGCAATTATGATAAATATCAAGACTTACAGTCTCTTCCGAAACTGACAAGAATGTTCCATAATTCGACGTAGCCAAACTTACGGAAAGTTATAAAAAAATATGTGAAATAATGAATCTCATACGATTCCTGACGCTTTCTAATTTATTGTGCCACAGAGTAGAGCCTAGAAAAGTATTCAAATATCCCCCTACATAACGGAATGATCACAAAATTACTGGCGTAACTGCAACAAGATAAATACATGCGATGCCGAATTTGAGAAATCATTAAAAACAGATCAAATTGCAAAGAAACACTACGCAAAAAGCTACTTGACAAGGCACCAAGTTTCACGGAACGATTAATACTCTAGTGAAAGCAAAGAGGCAATATTTTCATTAATTTATGAATTTAATGATTCCAACAAACGTTTAGAAGTTTTTCTAATTGTGTCATGTACAAATTTTAAGATAAAATTTCCAAACCAAACTGCTTATCATGTCATATATTTATGTTGTAAATCTGCGTGCAGCACATCAATAACTAATAAAACCCAATACAATATTAAGATAGCTTTAGCTTTGATATAATAATCATACATTTATTATATGCTGATTTGTGTGCTGTGAAATGTGTACGAAGAAACAGACAAAATTTCTTCGAATTTTTCATATTAGTGAGTGCACATAGGATTTTAGATATAATATAATATTCTGTGTTTCATGGAGTTTAAATCTGAACATGTTAACCTAAGGATTTTTGCCTTGCAATGTAATTAGCCTGACTAAAATTTTCTTGCAGGTAATTTTATATTATAAAAATGTTTTGTGGAAAACACCTTAGATTGTGCATTAAATCCCTCCATTCCATTAAAAATTGACCTATCAAGTTCCCGTTGTTTGTTGTTGTATCTGTACTTATACTATTGATATATGCTAAGAAAAATCTATTAGATATTTATCTACGAGGTAGGATCCAAAGGTTCCCGATTTGGGTCCGTAAGTTCATATGCAGTTCGAATTTCAAAGGTCCTTTTTCATGTCCTTTTTCAAAACAAGGCATTTTCAGAAACACACGTCACCAGTATGTTATGTATGCGTTGTGTGTCACGAAATATGTCTGAATTTCTGAATCTGTTAAATGATTATCCATCTAGTAGGAGAGCTTTTGCTCATTTTTGCTGAGATTGGGGATCCATTGATTACAAATAAATTCAAAGATAAATTCTCTCAAGAGTTTGAACCTGATATCAGAGAAGGTGTTATAAAATGTGATCAATACAGATATATATCGAATATCATTTATATATATTTCTCTTCGTACATTTTCTCTGCACTCATTTAGATCCATGGACTTGAGACCTACGACTATTATTTGACAATTATTTTTGAGCTACGAAGGGGATTATTACAGAATACTACAGTATATTCAAGTTGCCTATTCTACGATATAATTTTACATTCGATGTTTGATTTCTCTGCTTTAGAAAGACAAAAAGATTGCTTTCAAACTAAGTCCCATACTAATAAAATGCAAATAAGAATTTCAATTCAATTCAATCCATTTACTTTGCTGAGCTAACAAAACAGTGTTACAAAAATATCAATTGAAACAATGCACAACAAGGAAGTAGGGGAAAGGCCAGACAGGCCTGACAGTCTCCCATGTTCCCTACGCCCGTTTTATATTGAGGTCAGTAGTTGTAGTTACAAACAAAGCAGTGTTTCAGAGGGACAAAATGAAAAAAAAGGTAATGATATATGAGAAGATAATAAACATTACATATAAAACCATTTAAAAAGCAATTTACATCGCGATATACAAGCCATAGTATTAGACATAGTTCTCCCCCACGGTAATCATTAATTTGAGTAGCTGCGATTCATTATGAAGTTTTATAATTTTATTATAAAAAGGTTAAATTAGTTAAATAAGTTAGCTCCGTCGGTAATGAGTTCTAGTAATGCGGGTCAACGTAATTTATACTTTACTTCATGGTTTCCGTCTTTGGATGAATAGGCCAAATATGTGATTTAGTACGTGTGTCATGTGTGTGTATCTGAGGTATAATTTGTATGATGTCAGTGTGTAAATTATTCTTAATGCTTCTGAACATAATTTTACTATATTGAAGTAATGTAGGTGGTTAATCGTAAGAATGTTGTATTGGTTTGGGAAAACTCTTGTGTTATTATATAGTGTTAGTTGTGTATTTATATGAAATTTTAAGTCAATTAATTTTATATATTTGTTTAGAAGGATTTGAAGTTTTTTGAAATTATATGTAGTCGTCTGTCAACACGATACGGAATCGTAATTAATATGAGTCTGAAACATGGTAAAGTATAAATGAATTAGTGTTTTATAGGTAAGGACTGTGAATAACCCAGCTGATAACTCCAATGTTTTTAGAGAGTTTGAGAAGAAGAGAGTCCACATGTTGGTTTCACCTAAGATTCCTATGTAAGTGAATCCCCAAATATAGTAAGGAGTTAACCTCTTCTATATTTGTACCATTAACAGATAATGTGAGAGAATGGGGCCGCCAGCAACGATTTCGCAGCTGCGATTGGCGCTGCAAGAGGAATGGGCCGCGATGCCTTAACAGCTCTTTGACAACCTCATCCTCAGCATGGACAGTCGTTGTATATCCTGCAACGCAGTCATGAGTGATCATATCCCCTACTAAAGACTGGATTTTTCTTGGCAGCCGCCTGTTACATGGACGTTTCTGTCTTCTGTTCAGTTGTGCTCGAAGCTACCTTTTTCAATAAAGTGCCTTTGTATCCTTTGGATTTCTTATTTGGACGGTTTTGCTCACTTGTCCCATATACTTACATCTTGGGGATCTTATGGTATGATTTGAGTCGGTGTGGAACACTTCTGTACGACGTTACATTCGAAGAACCGTCTCGTCCTTAATTTTTGCACGCCAGTGTATTATGATTTATGGTATCAAAACCTTTGAATAGGTCTAAAAATAAAGCGACATCATGTAGGTTGAGTTCAAAATTGTGTTTTTCTGTTTGTTGTAGATATAACAATGCCGATTCTGTTGACTTTGCAGATTGAAAACCACGTTGATTTGGATGGATAATATTTAGATTATCAATTTTCGAGATTAATCTATTGTAAATCAATATCTCCAAAATTGTAGCAAAATTTGATAAATTGGCTATAGGGCGGTATTTGTTTGCATCGTTTATTCATCCAGATTTATATTATGGGATTATTTTTGTGATTTTAAGTAGATCAGAAAATTCACCAGTTTGGAATATATCATTAAGTATAAACAATAGGGGATCCAGAATGAAATTAGCGACATTCTTTATAGTAAATGTTTGAAGATCATCATATCCAGGGCCAGACCTGGAATTTATGTGGTTAAGTTCTTCTAATAGTTCCGTTTCGGTAATTTCAGTAAGATAAAAATTATTAGACCTGTGTGTGCTCCCTAAGTAGTTAGTAAATAAAATGTTTGGAGTAATTAAATTATTTTTTAGTGTTTGTGGAAATAAGGTAAAATGTTCATTTAAAGCATTTGTAATACCTTGTTTGTCTGTAAGCCTATAGTTATTAGAATTTGTTAAGTACTGAGGAAGCGTTAGATCTGTAGTTTTACCCATTAGCAAGTTTAAATGTTTCCATGTTAGTTTTGGATAGTTAAGTGAAAATATGCCTAGACAGTAGTTACCGTTAGTGTATCGAAAAAAAACTGTTAAGTTTATTTCGATTTTTTTTTAATTTTGGAAGTTCTGCGGTAGTTTACTTACTATAAATTTCGAAAAGAGGTTGTTTTTTTTTTTGTTTATTCTTTTTAATAGAGCATTGGTAATCCATGGTTTACGAAATTGTTTTTTCAGTTTATTTTGTTTTAGAAGTTTGATAAAAGATTTTTTTATAAAGTTGTGTAATAGTTGTGATGAACGACTCGTAATTCTTGTTTCCAGAGCCATGAACCAAAATTGGGCTCCAGGTGAAGTTAGCTAATTGAATTTTAAAACTTTCCATATTCGAATTATTAATTTGTCCAAAAATGTATTAGTGTTCGGGTGTATTAGTTGGTTGTTTAAAATTGTAAATTGTAAATATAGGGAGATGATCTCTAAAATCATACTCGAATGCCCCTGAAATAGTAGCGTCAATTAATGCATTTGTGATTGAGGGTCAATCAATGTCCGTGAGGAAGAGGTTACACGAGGTGGAACTGAAATCACGTTTTTGTGTCCAGGCGTATTCAGTGATTGTAAAACTTGAAAAGAGTGATTGGTGTTTTGTAATAAGTCGAAGTTCATGTCCCCATAAGAAACGTTTTTTTTTCTTTGAAAGGATAGAGTAGATAAATATATCAGTAAGTAATGACAGAAAAGCTGCAAGGTCTGAGTTGGGTGGCCTACAGCAAACAATAATTATAGAAAATTGGTTATGAATACTTATGATTTCGGCATTTTGATTCGATACTGTGAAATCTGGAATAATTGAAAAATCGTTATAGAAGTTTTTTTACAAAAATCAAGACCCCCTCCACCCGTTGAGTAAGTTCTGTTTAAGTGGAAATTTTTATAGTCAGTAATTTGCAATGAGTAACAATGTGAAGAAAACCCAGTCTCAGAGATACAAATTATATCAATATTTAAATTTGTCAGTTGACTTAGTAATTCAAATAAGGTAATTTTGTAAATTAGTGATCTAGCACTGATATGAATTAATTTTAGACTATTGTGTGAATAAGTCGTTAACAGGTGATTGAGAGTTTGTAATGAATAATATTCACACTGCATTCAATTACTGGATAAGAAAAAAAAATAACATAAAAAGTAGAAAAAAAAATTAAAAAAATCAGCAAAAACAAATATGAAGGATAAGTAGGAATAACAAATCGATACAAACACCGGGGATATCACATCAATAAAATAAAAAAATGCAGTAAACTAGGTTAATCATCTGGAAGTTAACCGTAAAATTCACCAGCAATATCAACAAAGCGTAATATAATGCAAATGAAGTCTCAGCAGAAGAAAAAAATCCAAAAGGTAATTTAATCACATAGCAATCCCAGAAATATGTGCTATGATTATTAAAATACTGTTAAAGAAGTAATCATCAGATGATGACATACCATTACGCCATGTTACAATCAGTTCGCTATGTGCTACCAGCCGTAGACAAACATCCATGAAAACCGCAGTTTTAATCCTGATCAGTTCAGTGCCCAACATTTTAGCCCGAGGTATTGAGAGTGTGGAAGCCAAATGGATTACCAAATGCACAAATATGTGTTCTGAAATGCAGTACTGTAAAGATAGTCACAACCAAGTAGAAATGCGTAGTGCCCTAAGACAAGCTGAATGGTGAAGCAACCAAGCGACAAACATAAAAATTAGTGAAGGAATGAGAAACAACCAGAAGGAAAGTGCAAAGATATAAAGAATAGTAATACACCCCAGGCTGTGTCAAGAAACAAATGACCGGCAACAGATGAAATAGTCAGCCACTTCCCAAATCAACATCAAGTCACCGTAAACCGTGTGAAATAACCCAAAATAAATTACTACCATACACTTGGCAAGCTGCTAGATGGCAAATAAACACAAAATAAATAAAGAGCCATATCGATCACGGTCATCCAGATATTGGTATACTCCTACGAAAACCCAAAAATCAAGGGGTACCGCTGAAGAAAGAGTGCCGGAATAGATATGCTGAATGCGGTTAGAAAGTGGCTGACAACAATCCATACGCTCTCAAAGTCGTGAAATCGCGACCCGATTCTTAAGTAGCCAAGTAGGCATACAGCAATTTTCACATTCATAATGTCCCGAAATCTGGCCCAGAATTGATAAGTAACGGACTGCAAAGAAACAAAAACCAGTAAAACTCTGCAAGACCATCGGAATAGCCTGAATGTACAAACAATAAACTAGGATACCAATATCTTACTGTAATTTAAGACAAAGCTGCTGACTGCCACAATAGCTGGGCCGCTCAAAGTTATGTATTAAGAAATACACAAGCTGAAAAAACCCTTATCCCAAAGTATAGAAAGTTACGGAAATAACCCCAACAATAATAGTAGTAGAAATGCATGTATAGTAAAAGATAACGTACATTGGTGTATATCACGGCAGACACGACAAGGGAACACAAGGCCCCAACCAATAAAGGCCAAGTAGTGGTGACACAAAATGAAAGATAAGACACACCAGAACGCTCATGATTAGGAGCTAGCCTACATCAAAATCAGTAGTATTTCAAATTTGAGTGCATCCGACAGGAGAGTAAGTACCAATGTAGTGATCTTAGCCATCCAATCACTGGCTGTAAATAAACACTCGGTTTACATGTGATTAGTGTAATAAGTGTAGGGCTACAATGAAAGCTATAAACCAACATAATACAACGCCTAGAACAGCTCGGCCTGCAGAGTTGAACTTAAGCATAAAGAATTTAATGCGATAAGACCGTACAATTACAGCAAACTGTAACAGTAAAAATAGAAACCAATGATCGACAAGTGCTAAGTAAGCAATCCAAGCAGTACATCTGAAGTAACAGAGCAATATTAGGTAATACCAAAGTAGCACAGTGTTAAAAGAATGTAATAAATCATCATTAATGGAGGAGAAAGTTTGGTTTACTCAACAACTGACACACACAAAAAAATGCTTGGAGCCACGGTGTTTTCATGAACCAGCTGTAGGGTTTTGTCCAGGGGGCCACTCATCACGTAAGATCTATGTTACAGCACAGCAGCGGGAATCGCCTACACACCACGCTGCTTCCAAAATAAAGAGACGAGTGAGTTATATATGTTTCACGAGGCTCCCCGCTCAAAACTAGCGTTGGTTAAATACAACTCACATGGCAGTCAATGTGTTAAACTAAGTAATTCCAGTTTAGGTGCAACTGGAGTTGAAAACCTGTGTCTCGTATTGTCAGAAGAGAAAGCAAATAACCCCACCAATCAAGTAACTGAAAAGCTAATATAACATTATATTACATAAACTGTCAGGTAACATTGATGAACAAACAAACTATGCCAAGGCCACACCCCACGAACGTATCATGTGGGAAGAAGTTAGGTTGACCAAAAAATCCCTATTAAGGATCAACAAAACAGGAAACTGTTGCCTCATATGGACAAAAGGTAAAAGAAATAACCCTAACAATCATAATAACTGACTATCTAAAATAACATTAGATTACGTGAGCTAACGGATACCATTATAGAAAAAACAGATTAGGGCAGACCACACCTCACAAGTGCACAGGCTATCTGGAGATGACATAACATGAAAACACTACACCACTGTATTATAGATCACAAATAGCAAGAGAAATAAAAACCTGTAATATTATCTCGATATAAGTGCAATAAAACCAACGTAAGTACCAAAAACTTATGATCGAAGGTGTTAAGTAAACAACAACCAAGTCATCCTCGGGTCACTAGCATTAGGTTACAATGTTTGCGCAGTACCTCACAGGAAGCCGTAAGCCGAAACTATATGACAGTATTAGCAACACAAACCCTCAGAGTTTTGGCAAATGTAATTGGTATTGAACATTGAGATATTTAATTAATGAATTAACCAAAAATCTTAATAGCTGTAATGCATGATATAGCAGTAAAACACATAAATTGGCAGGCACTGCAAAAGTCCCAATAAACCAAAGAAAAGGACACATCCCTCGGAAAAATAAGCTATGTAATAAGAATACGCCAGAATTAGTACAACGCATTGCGAGAGTTTCGAGCAAATGCCAATATATAAAAACCTGTAATATATACCTGATTTGAAATCAAGGAAACTAGCATAAATGAGAGAAGTCCAGTCAAAGAGGGTAAAGGAATAAAAAAAATAGTAATGTCCTGTAAAACCTTTGTAAGTCACAATTACAGATTTGTAATAGATTGTCTGTACAATCCTGTATTAGAAACAGTAGGTCAATACTATATCACCTCAATAGCAACATAAGCCTTCAGAGTTGTGACAGAGCGTAATATTCTTTAAACACCGAAAAATTTAATTTGTAATATAATACACATTAGGGGCATGCAAACCAATAGCTTGGCCGATCTGGTTAACTGACCAAGTAACAATAATAGCAGAGCAGCTATACTGAAAGTATAAAGTAGGTGAGGAACACAGCCCTCAAACAAAAGGAAAAAAGTTACCAGTCTCAGAAAGTTTAAGCCTAAGTAATCAGAAGGGCATATTACACTGTATATCTGCAGCATAATATAGCAATTTTACTAATAGAAATATCCATAAATTAATATGAACATGCAGAAAATTAAATATTAATCTATTGATATTTTTTGATAATTGGGGAATTGTAACAATAAGATACAGCCTTGTACTGAAAAACCCTTCATTTTAGCAGATAAGTTATATGTACACGTAAAGGTTGAAAAAGAATAACTTTTAGAAAAGAAAAGCTATTTAATCATTGTTTAAGAATTCCAACAATTCTTGAAATAATCGTACGAAACGAAAAATTATCGTAATCTAAGATAACTGTATATAAATACCCATCCGGCATAACCACCAGCCTTAACACAACAATCAGCTTACAACGTATTTACCCACAAATGAAGGTTTGGCTTGATTAGAGACGGCTTTAGGAGTTTCATCCCATTGAGGAAACGGCAGAACGTTTGATTGACCTAGAAGCTTGCGAAAGAGAAGTTAACACGCACAAAGAGTAATCAGTAGATATAGCCATTAGTGTGCGTCGATGCACTGATTAACATAACACGATGTCGAAGTACGCAACAGTAATTAGAGAGAAAGAAAAGGGTGTGGGAGGAGCAGACTCCCTAATTTTTAACCAGGGAACCAGTACCTAGGGCTCTAGGAATTAACATGCCCATCTGAAGCACGATTGATTTTTAGCGGTTTGAACGTTCCTACCTGTCCGGTTTCAAAATTGAAACCTTTCCATGGCGGTCAGCAAAGCTGAACACTACGCCATAAAGCTCATTTGTTTAAAAGATACTGTATATTTCCCGTTGTATGCAATTATGCCATTATCATTTACAATTATGCCATTATGTCTTAAAAGAAAAGTGTTTGATCAATGTATCCTTCCAGTGCTTACGTATGGTGCAGAGACGTGGACCTTAACTAAAAGAGACATTAAAAGGCTGCAGACAACTCAAAGAACCGTGGAGAGGTGCATGCTCGGTGTAACCAGGAGAGATTAGAAGTGGAACTCGTGGATCCGAAAAATGACAAGAGTGGAAGACATCATGATCAGATTTAAATCCCTGAAATGGCAATGGGCTTGATGGACAGCCGAAATTTTAGATTGGATTCCAAGGGACATTAAAAGACCCAGAGGAAGACCACATGGGGGAGGGGTGGATGGAATTCGAAAGTATGCGGGATTGACATGGAGGAGACTGGCACAACACAAACGGTTTTGGAGGAAACTTGGGGAGACCTTCGTCCAGCAGTGGATTGATAATGGTTGACAATGATGAGGCAACACAGAAAAAAAGAATTATAATTTTTCTGTTTTATTAATTTTGTTAAGAAAAAAAGCATTTAAAAATATAACATTTTTAAGGGTTATATAAAAATCGCGAACCTTGTTTTCTAAATCGCTTGCTTAATTTTTAGAACACCCAATTATTGTTTTTTAGCGTGTGAAAACCCACCGTTTTAAACTTGCTGTGTTATATATGATATTTAGAAACCATATTTTTCAACTGTCTATTCAAGTTAAAATATGGTTTCTACATTTTATATATCCATAGTTTTTCACAAATTACTGAAAACAGCTATTGAATATACTGATTATTGTGTGTGTACTATTCTTGTAATTTCGGAAAATGCTGAATACCTTTTCCTTAACTTAAAACTATATTTCCCTGATCATCTATATACCTCAAATGTCCTATTAAAACATAGAATTAGGTTGTAAATTTTTCGTTTCTATGTCTCTCATAGAAAAATATTCCATTAGTTGGATTTAACGTAAAACGAAGTTGGATTTAGCGTGAAACGAAGCTCTATCGCAGCCTATGTTTTTCATGTAATTAGGCAAGTGGTATGCTTGTTCTTGTATTTTTAGCGAAACATTTACCGTAAAATGAAGCAGAATGAGCATGGAAGTGGAATGATTTCATATATTATTTTGGAATTTTCTTTAGGTTCACGAGAAATATACAGTGATAATTGAGTTTTATCTTGAGGGCAACATGTAATTTTAGAGGTAAATATAGAGGAGGATATACGTGCGGAACGTACGATTTTAATTCCGCTGTGTGTCTGAGGACAATATAAAACCAATTTTTTTCAACGTCATGGAAAATTTGGATTTGAACCGTCCCCATCTTTTTATATTCCATTTTTCATCAGAACCGCATGTTCAGTTTAATAAGACGGAATACTCGAAACATTCATCACCCCGATTTATATATTTAAAAAAAATGCCAGTTACTTTGTATTTTTTCTCCACGACTCATTAGTTACGTTACTGGTCACAAAGATTTTTCAGAAAATCGCTTGTATAAACCACAGGAGGTAATCATTTTGCCATATTGAAGCCCAAAATGTATTGTGACAATTTTGAATTCTGGCTAAATTTTTCGGTACAGCAGTCTTCAAATCTTTCTGACGCTATTTCCGTTTCATATGATAGTTAAAGGGTTGGAAAAAACCAAACACATAGGTAGAGAGTCATGCAAGCAATCCCCTATCGTATTTCAGATGATTAGAAACGCTTTACCACATCATTCATTAAGACTTATTTCGTTGGTTGTTTCCTCTCCAATTGAGAAGATCAGATAATCTGTTGGACAAAATGTAACTTAAAAAATCTGCAAATGTGTTTTTCTCCCAGAAACGTACAATTCTGCCCATTAGTCTGTTTGAAGAGTACTATCTAAAGTTTGGAAAGAAATGATGGCTGATGTTCAGAATTCACTGTTGATGGAGTTCAGACTGATATGTATGACATTTACAATAATGCTTCAGTTTTCCTCATCATGTGTCCTTTTCTTACATCTCAAGATATATAAAGAAATAATTAAAGTACACAGTGCATTCACTGACTGTTTTAAGTCATTGATACCGTAACTGACTCCTATTGCATACGTAGTGTAATACCTTAATTACATGTTGGTTCTACGTGAGAACATCGCAACATACTATACCGTAATTCCATCCTAAGATTAGAACTAACCAGTTCCGTAAACACAGGTGTAATATCGATGTTATCACGGCCTTTAAAATGTGACAGCGTTTCGCGAAAACACGGCGCTGCATCCTTTACCTTTGACTACCCATTGACAAGGCTCTTGGGCAACATACATCGTCAGAGTGCTTTTTCAACATGATATCTTGCATCAGATAAACCATTCAAGCATTTTTGTGGTAATTAATACTCACTTTGGGATCCGTGTCACGTTAAACAGCCCAGGAGTGTTTCAAAGTGTTTTGAAGCAATCCTGGCATTCTTTTCAGATGCTGAAAGTTTCATTTATTGTATTCGCATATGTTTCAACTTCATCGTACAACTAAGTGAAAGTTATGGACTGGAAATTGATAAACAGTAAATGCTATAAACAGGTATATTAAAAAAGCGAATAGTTTTATTAACTTTTCATCTCAAATTTAAATCATATGTCGAGAATGTGAAACGTCTACGCCAAATTGCTTGCTTTAGTTAGACTTTTATTCCAAGAAAATTCTCACAAACCTGAAAGTCAGGCATGGGAATTATGTAAATATATGATTAAGTTTCTACGGTATTTTATAAATGAAATGTTCAAAAACAATCAGGATTTAAGTCGAAAGACATGAAATGATTTTAAAGCCAATGTTAATTACATAATTCAAGTATTATTGATTGCATGGGGTTAATTATTAATTGCAAATCCTACACAGCAAAAATTTACAAAGTTTCAGTAGGGTCATTTGAAAGCCTGTAAAAGTTTTGATTGACGTCAGCTGTTGGAAATCCCTCTTATAATTACTGTGAGTGACAAACGTCTGTAAGCGGTCAAACGTTTGTAACCTCAAAAAATGTTTTGAATAGGAAAAAGTAGCTCTTCCATTATTCCCGACAAGAAAACTCTCGTTGGCCCAAATGCAAGGTACGAGAAGTTGTGTTCTCATACCTGAATTACATTTCTCATTTAAACGAATAAATGGTGAAGATACAAATCAAAGCTTTACCCTAGAACCGGTCGATAAGTTTTGAACCGAAGATTGAGCAAAAGTAAAATATAATTTAATTGTCCTGATTCACATCATGATCAGCTTTTTCATGATTTGAATTTTACTTCTCAGTGTCAACGTAATCGGACCCACGTTTATTTCATACTTTTGCCTATACCTCAGCAAATGCACAAATATTGTAAGAATTGAAATACATTGTGAGATAAAACTTCGCTATCATTTGGGTAAGACGGCTAAAGAAACAGTTGATTTAATTTACAAGGCTACATGCTTGGGTGGGTCAACGACTTTCATATAGCGCCATGATTTCAAAACAAGGGTGTTTGTCCGCAGAACTCGCTCCAAAGCATGGTCGATATAAAAGTGTTGTTTCAGAGTGTATTGTTAATACTGCTTGGCGATTCTTCCAGAAGATCGACGAACGACGTGTGAAAACATAACGGCGTTAACTGATATTTCAAAACCGTCGGCATTCCGCATTCTACGAGACAAATTACTGCTGCATCGTTTGAGTTCCCTATTGATATCTCATCACTTGACGAGAGAACAACTGTTAGCAAGAGTTCGGGTGTGTCATGAATGGAAAGAAATGATTGCAAAGGATCCAAAATTTCTAAACACAGTAATAACTGCCGTTGGAATATGTTTCCACTATTTCGAATCCCTGTCGAAGCGCGAAACGTGTGTCTAGAAACACACAGGGTTGCCTCATCCGAATAAACTCCGATAGACCATACCAGCTGGGAAGTTGATGATGATAATTTTCTTTGATCATAAAAGTGTAATCCCCCAGCATGGCGTTCATCCACAAATTGCTGAGTATTACATTTCAGTCTTGCAGCTTCTGCGATCACACGTATCGATTAAGCGACCTGAACCAGTGGGCAAGGGGACCCTACACGATGATAACGCCGGCACACATGTGGCTGCTGGTGCAAAACAGATTTTTACGAAATGCAGTACTGAATACTTGCCACAACTGCTTACAATATTGACCACTCCCCGTACAATTTCTGGTTGTTTCTGACAACGGAGGAGAAATTCCATGGCGCAACATTCAACACAGATGCTGACGTTATTCTAGCTGTACTGGGTTCGCTAAACCAGCTTCCTCAAAATGACTTCGTCTCATGCTTTGAAAAGTGGGCTTAACGATGGGACCGTTGCATATCATCCGAGGGACGATACTTTGATAAAGAATGACTTATTTCTCATTTTGTGTGATTTTATTGTTAGATAACATGTAGCTCAAAGCAGAGGTTACAAAAGCAACCTTTCTTTCCACGTCAGCAATATTAGTACTTACCCATTGTTTTTTATTAAACTATTATTAGTTAATTTTACTAAAAATAAACTGCAAACTGTGACAAAGTAAATGCTCTTCCTAAGAAACAATTGTTTGCTTTGTACTTCCTGTGTGTAAACTCGCAGTTCTCCTTTCCCATTAAGTAAAAATACTTAAAAGTAATGATAAGCATTTAATGTGTGTTTCTAAAATGAATTCTATATCATTTTTCGAATTCGAGACTTTACTTTTTACCAATTTGTCTTAAAAACCGGTTTTCATGATTTTCATTTAAAAAAGGTCTTTTTTTCAAATTTTAAAATATTCATCGAATGACAAAGCTGCAATGCAAAAGGTAAAACTACAATAACCGATGCATTTAACCACATGTACATTAACTATGCATTTGTATCCAAATCTTTCCGATTTAATAAAGATAATTAGACCTTTAGTTATGCAGCTTATGGACACCAAGCATAAAAAACAACAAGGATAAATCATCATTTTCCGGTTAATAGAATTCAAATATCAAATTTTTCTTTTGCACACTATTTTTTTTTCTATTTCGAGAGATAGGAAGGGACTAGCGTGAACTAAATTTACTCCGGCATTTTTAGCAAATTTCTATTGTCATATTGTCATTACATTTAATACCTTACCTTGATCTTCTCCTTGTGCTCGACGCAAGAAATACTTTCGTACGGTTTATAACAGATGAACGTCTCCTGAAGTCATTAGTGTGAAATTAATTTATAAATACACGACTAACATATTCTTGCATAATTCATGACTATTAATTGAAATATGGTTGCCGAAAGAAACTTTAAATGTGTGTTTCTGAACGCATTGAATTGTTATTGAACTTAAATTGGTAATTTTTTATTTAAATTTCCACGAATTAAAAATGTACTGTCAATTTTATAAGAAATTTGAAATAGAGAAGTAATAAGTACTGATGTTTTGACGGAAAAGCTTCCGGTTTAAACAAAATCCTTACGAAAGTATTTCTCATATACATGTGTTATACGCAATTATATACTGGTGTATTCAACTGGTATTTTGTAAATGTGCGATGTTGTTTATGCAAGATTTCCTTATGACTACAACGGTACTTTAAGCGTGTAAGATAACTCTAACATAAGAATTTGATTTGGTACATGACTCCGTACACAGAAATTTGTAACATGAAATGATTCTCCAATAAATAATGGGAAAAAAAGTGTGTGTCCATTCCAGTCCGATAATGTTAAAACTTATTATTAGTTACTTGAAAACTAATAAGTAGGAAAAAGCTTCTACGAGACAGAATATTTTTCTATATTAATATGTAACAAAAATAAAATCATCGTACAGGTTTGGCGAACACAATTGATTTGGTTGGTATCGTATGTTTGGATAAACACTAGGAACTCCGAAAGCAAGTGCATTACTTGATTAATAAAATGAAATACGAGATTACACTATTGTACAACACAAATTTGGAAGTTATGAATCCGTTTATTGTTGCTAATATGACATGGATGTTAAGTCAGATGATATCTGAAAATTGGAAAATTTCGCGGTCCTGGAGCGGGAATAAATCCCGCGTCTCCAGGGTAGCGCCTTAGTATGCTAACCACTACACCATTCAGAACGCCTAAGTTTTAAGTTTCCGATGTATTTGAATATAACCAACATAGGATTCGCTAGTCGAAGCAACCGGCTTTCATGTACAGCTAGCTAATCTACAAGTTTTAGGATTCATTCCCATGATTGCCCGAAGCTCAGAACATCAACGAATAAAACACGGTATTACACCTTTGCACAATTCAAATTTGGAAGATGTGATTCCGTTTATTGGTTTAAATATCACACATATCTTAAGTAAGATAATATCCGGAAAACCTAAAAATTACGTCTTCCTGGAGCGGGAACTGAACCAGCATTTCCCGAACAGTGCCTGATTATGCAAACCAGTACACCGCCCAGAACGATCAAGTTTCAAATTTCCGACTGATTTGAATAGAGCCATCAGAGGATTCGCTAGTCGAAGCAACCGGCATTCATATATAGCGGATCTCAAGGTTCTAATTCATGTACATGATTGCCCGGAGGTGCAGAATATCAGTGAATGAAATACAGAAATACGCCATTGTACAATTGTCGCCATGTATAAATGCCGGTTGCTTCGACTAGCCTATCCTGATATGGTCATATTCAAATTAATCAGAAACTTGAAACTTGGTCGTTCTGGGTGGTGTAGTGATTATCATGGCCAGGCGCTATCCTGGAGATGCGGGTTCGGTTACCGCTCCAGGACGACGAAATTTTCAAGTTTTTGGATACTATCTGACGTGCATCCTTGTCACATTTACATTAATAAACGGATTCACATCTTCCAAATTTGAATGACTTGATATTAAGCATCATTATTTATTAATTGATTACTTTTTTGCTTTTGCTTTCGAAGGAACTTATAGGCAATGAAACGTTATATTTCTTATAACATTGGAAAAAATGGAGGTGCTTGCGCTAGGAGAGGAACCTGATACTTTACTATCATTAGAAAGAATGCAAGACAGTCGGTCTATCAAAGGTAACAGCACATGTAACTCCAAGGCAATATTTTTTAAACATATTCTGGCAAGAAATAACCTGTGAAAATGAAGTTAAACACAAACAAACAAAAGGAAGCAGCTTGTACTCATGTATGACTGAATCTGAGGTTACCGGCAACCCATGTGGCACCCACGCGTTAGTTAGTTAAACATCGGAACGAAATGAAAAATATCTGCAGACAAAGCGCAAGAAAGCAGATTGGAAATAAGTTATTTTTTTCTGAAAACCAAAGTTAAGAAAATTAAACTCATGAAAGGGATATATACTGTCTTTCTTACCATAGGATAGAAAACTGCGTGTTTTGGAGACAAAATGGGCACAACAAATTATTTCTTATAACAGGAAAACTAAAAACTACTCCTTTATTCAGCAATGGTAAAGAAATCATTTACAAGGTCGGTACCACAGAAATTACAATTGTAATCTGCAAATATAAGCTACATAATCAACAAACTAAGTCTATTACCTTGTCATTATAAAAGCTCACTTACGGCATGAACACTTTCCCAAATTTGGTTAAAAGGAGATGTGATAAACAGCCCGATGTCAGATGGATTTTCGAATCAACAAAAAAGAATGCATGTTGTGTAATATATTAATTTTTTCCTTTGACAGGTATGAAAGTAAAGTATGTATTGAACATCTGCGTGTAGTAAATGACATCAGATAAATATTTAGCTTTCTGGTTTTTGCACAAGTACTACTGAAACTGATTTAAAAATATATCAAATGATATTCAAATTTGTGTGAAGGAAATTTTTATAGCCGATTAAATAACAAAACTGATATACATACCTAAAGCCTGCCGTAGTTTGGATGAGAGTATTTTTTAATAGGGAATTATTGAAGTTTCATAGAAGAAGAAATGAATGTTGCTGTTTCTCGACTGAACTTATGCTCTTTACCCACTTGAGAGGTTTATTCAGAGATTTGTGGTGTTCAGCATTGTAGTCATTCGTAGTTGAAATTCATTTGCATCAATTGTCTCTCGATGGGAATAAGTTACAATGCATTTTATTCCAGAGTATGTGTGACCTCAACACCTTACCAGTTGTTAAATAATGGCAAATATTTTCCTTTGCGTGTACTCCATCAATGCTGAGGAATCACTATCTTCTGGGTGAGGCGACCCGATGCTTCTAAGACCACTTTAGAAAAAAATTTGATATGTGCCTATGTGATCTTTGATCTTAGAAGACACAGCAATCCTTAACCAACATTCGTGGCTGCTTAATTACATTAACATAACAAACATCGAAAAGAAATAATCTGAGGAAGAATGCTTTATCATGAAGATCATATTTACACATATATTTAGTGGCTGTGAGATGATAAAACCGATGTATGAAGCGCATAGGCAATGCAAAGCTCGCATATTCTTTCATGTACAACATACAAAAGAAAAAGATCCCATACGACGGGAAAAAGTAAATATTTTGCATTTAAGTCACAGCATGAAACCTCTGTCCATTCGTTCTCTCTGCATTGTGCTTTTCAGAATACATTTCGGTGAAACAATACAAATACGTATTTTTGTATGATTTTGTATTTAATGAACTACCGTGATATCTTTGTTCATTATTCTAGAGATTTCTGTTGTTCTTCTCTATTAACGTGGGATTCATTGTTACTTTACAGTTTATTCTCTAAGCAGAAAAGTGCTTCATCTTACAACTCAGACTCACTTACAAGAGAGCTCAATTTCAAAAGGAAAAATAATTAATTACAACAGTAACGCAAGTGAAAAGAACGCAGTGGTCTCTAAAACCAAAAGTATCTGATCATCCATTAATTATTGAGTGCTTATTCTCAGTTTGAATTGGCAAACGGTCCCTTTAGGTAAGTGTGTTTTTAACGCGGGTGCTTTGTAGACGTAGAGCTTTATGAAAAGTAACTGTTATTTTAACACTTTCATACCTTTACGTGGCCGGTGTACTTGGCGAAATAGTGCCCCAAATTTTCTGCGCCCTTGAAATGGAAATGCTCACCTAGTGGTCCGGTTTTACGAAGACTATCGTAAAATAATTATTTTTCACATCTCAGTTCAGAATTACGGAAAAGAAACATGTAGCGTGTGACATTACCTCCCTTGTAGACCTTTTTTCTCCGCTTTATGGTTGGTTGGTTAGTAGATTTTATTGGCGCAAGGGCCATGGTTGGCCAAAGAGCGCCAGACACAAGACAAACAGACAGAATTAAAAAAACGTGGCATAAATCCCCAAATCTGGCTGACCAAGTAAAACCGAACCATCAGTACGAAGGAAGGGCCAAAAAAGACAATGAAACAAACAGTATGAAAAACATGGTACAATGGTGAGAATGATAAAACACATCACGAAATCGAACACAACTACACATAGGGTGAGTCACCAGGAGGGGGACGAACTGTCACTCTCCTCCCCCTACGTTCCTCTGTAATGTTGCTTGAGGGTGGGGACGAACTGTCACTCTCCTCCCCCCTATGTTCCTCTATAATGTTAGTTGAATGTGGGGACCTCGCTGAGTCCGAGACAGTTGCAATGTTGATCAGGTGGACTGCGACAGTTGGATGGACACTGCACACCTTTGCGGATTGAGGGCCTGGTCTTCCGCACGTGCAGGCTTTCTGCTGGGAACTGGAAGAGTCGGTCGTCTTCAAAAGCGAAGGCGCAGACTCAGCTGGTCGAATAAGCTGGAGCTCGATGAAATCCACCTGTGTCGCTTGTTCATCTGTAGATCTCTTGGCAAGTGCGGCGAGAGCTAGAGGGCGCGGCACAAAGGGCTGCATGGGTTGTGGCAGAGACTGAATTACTGCGGCAAAAGTACGCTGTCGGTTGTTGGGAATACCCAACTTGGTCTTGGCAGCAGGGTACGAGAGGCCTTCCAGGGTCTCGAGGCGCTGGATCGCCATCTGGTCCTTCCATTTCATACAGTTGCGAGGGTAAGCTGCATGGGCCGCACCACAGTTAACACAGCAAGCCGCAGAAGTGCAACCTTCCCCGTCATGTTCACTGGAGCCACAATTTGCGCAACGAGCGGAATTGTTACAAGAACGTTGTGAATGTCCGTACCTCTGGCACCTGAAACAGCGCAGAGGACTGGGAATGTACGGGCGAACTCCACAGACCAAGTAGCCAGCCTTGATTTCGGTCGGAACTTTCGGGGAGTTAAAAGTCAAGATTAAATTTTTAGACTTAATCAAAGAACCATCGCGCCGGAACATCATACGACGTGCGGCAATAACACCCTGATCTGCAAGTTCACTCACCAATTCGTCCTCACTGCATGGCAAGAGATCAAACTCCGAAATAACATCCCGAGAGGTGTTAAGAAACAGGGTGAATTGTCACTCTGACAGGAATGCCTTGAAGACTAGTGAGGTGCAGAAGAGTGTTACTCTGAGAAACACCGCAAGTTTGGACAAGCAGGTCCCCAGAGCGAAGCTTCCTCACAGACTTCAAGGGGCCAACCGCAGCGTCCAAAGCTTTAGAAATGAAAAAGGGAGATCTGGTGGACAGTCTCTCATTCGGATAGATGGATTCCACAACTAAGTGTGTAGCATGCGTATTCACAGCAAACGAGGGGAGACGACGCTTCGGAGCGACTGGTACAGCTGCCGAAGGAGAGGTTCCACATTCTTGGTCCAGGTCATGGTCGAAAGATCGTTTAAGGTTATGAGACCTGGTAGGTTGAGAAGACGAAGGAGAGTCGTTGGCAACTATCATTTTCTTAGGTGACTTGAATTTGGAGTTTTTGTTTTTGTTTTTACCTATGGAAAAAAGGAGGAAGATTCGTCTGCAGACAACTCCACCCATCACCGAGCCCTACAAGGGAGAACTGGAGGTCTGCAAGCCAAGAAAATGACGCTGGACACAATTCTGGAGCTTATACGTTGCAGATATAGTCCGTTGGCTGTGATCACACGCACTCGGCGGACATTTCGGCCTCCGGGTACCGTCATGCCAACGCCTTTATCATGATCCCCCTGCCCCCGGGCTCACCCTGCCGTGCTATACGACAAAAAAGCCGCTAAAGCCCTGTACACAACTTGGTACAAGACTTCTGACTAGAGGTGGGTTAGTCTCTAGCCTCCCGTTTGCAGCGAAGCCGGGGTCGAAGAGGAGTGTTGGTACACAGGAGGCACTGCTCCGGTCTCCTGCGACCTCAGCCGCCAGACATCGCATTTCCGCCTCACGGGTCTCCGCATCGCGGCAAACATGCAGGTAGGTCTAGCACCCAAACCAGCTAAAAGGAAAAAGAAATCCAAAGAAGACAAATCCTGGAAGGGAACCTAAACGGAATCTCAGCAACCTACGAACTGAGCGGTTAATATAAAACAGTTAGTGGTGGAGGGTAACAAAACCACAAGACCTGGGTGTTAGTACATAGCGTGGTAGCGATTAGGTAGAGTATACAACACGGGCAACTAGCCAGTGGAGAAAATAAATAAAAACGAAAAAGCGAGACACAAGACCAGCTCGGGAACGTGGGGCCGCGACTCCCCAACAGCTGGATGAACAGCCGTCCCTGCAAACTCCAACAGCACCGAAATAAAAAACAAGCAGTGGCATGACATCAGATGTTGACCAGTCACAAGGTCAGCTCGGGCCGTGGGGGCGCCGCTCCCCAAATAACTGGAAAACCCGTTATCCCCGTGCGGGATCTTCGCTTTATGACCGAAGAGAGGATGGGAAAAGATTTATCCCCCTGACACTCATGTCATGCCAATGATTAGAAAGAAGTGAAACATCTACAAAGGAGAAAAATCATTTACATATGTCCACAAGATTACAACAGTGATGTTTCTAATGTGGAAAAGTATGAAGAAATACTGGATTTACTCCAGATACTAAGGCGTAAGTGTTTTATAAATTGCTAGAATTTACAGCAAAAAGCAGCTGTTTTCACAGGGAACACTGATATATCATTATTCATTCTTTTAGCGCAACCAGCATCTGTTGTGTTTTTGACGGCCTATAAATTTATTTTAATAAGAGAAATTAAAGAATTAGTAAAAATTTCATTCGTTTTTGCGGAAGAAAATTTGTGTTTCATGTGTGATTTTCGTTTAATCTTTTAAAGAAGATCTGTGTCGTTCCCTTTCGTTTTCTTGCGTGCAATTGTTTTGTAAGATTTAAAAATCAAACTGCATTTATCCACTGTATACCTTTTCCCCATATACACGAAATATTTTGATTTTTCTGCAAACGAAATTTCCAGGAATTCTGAACTGCCCTTTTAAATACTCTTCCAGGACTCATTTCTCGCAACATAGTTTTAAAACTTTACTTGAAACACTCAAGTTTTGAAATTGTTTCTCAATTTATTTTATAGCAAATCGCATGTCTTCTATATGGATACGTAACATACATATGGAATTTTAATTTTATTTTCATCATATAATTTTAGTGCAATTTTAGTTGCTCGTCTAAATCAAGTGATGTGCCCTCCGTTTATTAATTTCCTGCAAATGAATGAAATTCAAATGTTCCGAAGTCTTTGGTAACGAAAAGTAAACTTTCAAACATAGATTTGGATTCTACTACTTTTACGGCGATATGCATCTTTCGACCCAACGAATTAATAGAAAAATAATGAAATATTCAGATATTTCACGTGGCTGTTGTTTGATATTAAAGTAGGTTTTAGACTGCATGCCAAAGCAAATCGCGCTATTAATTTTTCTTACACCACGACTTCACTATTGATGTTAAATCCAAATTTAAGCAGCTATATATCCTTAACATTATATTTATTTCATGTGAAATATTTCCATAAAATATCATAAATGTTTATTGGATCATTGAATAAATATTTGGGCAATAAAACAGTAATGACTTGCGAAACGGACATACATTTGGACAGATATTTACGTCGCTTCTCAAAATAGTGCTCCAGACCATTCTTATGCGTAATTGTGATTTCTGGTCCCAAATAAGAAACATTTGTAACCACATAATGAAGCAAGAACTCCATCCAATAATTATTCTGGACACAATATATGCGAAACAATAAGCTGAGAAACACATACATTATCCTCGATATTACAAATGTCAAAGTGAATAAATGAAAGTAAATAAAATTCAAAGTTGTGAAGAATGTGTCATGTTCATCTAAATACGGTTCGCTTGTTAATTCATAATACTTGAAGATTAAGAGAAAAACAAAACTTTTAGGGTGTGAACGGTATTTCCGACAATTAGGTGTTTTAACAAATTTCTGGCTATCTTTGATTTCATAGTTTAGAATAACATTCGGAAAACCCCAAAAAAGCTATTTATTTAAAAATTTATTCAACAAACACAATTGCCAAACACTCATTACTAATTTATTAGAAACATAATATACTTATATATTTTAACCTATTAAAAATTGTGTGCTTTATTCAAGAAATTTCTGATATCGGAAGGTGTGTTCTGCACCACGTTTATGGACAAACTTTTATCAATCAGTTGAGTGATCGATGTCGGTGAGCTGCATGTTTATTCTCTACAATTTCTTAAATCAGCTTACCTGTATTTCAGTTTGTTCTACTGCGATATAATCTGATTCCGGATACAAACTGTGTACCTCATTCCGGGATGCACAGATTTGGGAATGGAAATTTCTTCCATAATTAGAAACTGACGTAATTCGTTAAAGCGAAAATCAATTGCACCTTGAAGTCTTTTTAGGTCGTATTTTGTAAAAACGATTGTACTTGCGTTATGTTTGTCCGTCGGTGGACAAAATATCTCTGCAACAATTAGTCCGATCTGAAAATTATTTTTGCATTCGGAAGCACGAAATGTGCGAATGGTAAACCTTCATTTTTTTTTTTTTTTTTTTTTTTTTTTTTTGCGATGAACAATTTCGCAGCAAGAGGGCGTAAATGCAGAAAATAAAGAATTCAAATAAATTTTATTCTACGTACTTGCTTCTAAGCAACCGATTGAAAACATTATTTTACATTTTTATTCCCATTATGTCGAAGAATATTTTAGGTATAGTCACCTTTTCAAGTTAGGCATAGGTTTTCTGCTAGAGAGTGTAAAAATAATATGAGTTTTCCTCGATATCTCCACTTCTAAAACTCCGATTTAAAATTTTACAGCTTTTGATGGAAATGTTTTCCATATTATTTCTAATGTTTGGTAAGCAATGGTTTGGCCACCAGGGCCGTAAGGGTTAATTTCTACTTCTGATGTATTTGCCAAAAAATCAAGCTTCTAAAATCTCGATTGAAAAATTCGTTTGTGGTCCGATACTCGTCACGTCGATGAACGTTTCAGGATGTTTTCTTCTTTAAATATTGCGTGATTTCTCCACCAGAAGCCGTAGAAGTATATTTTATTTTCGTCAAACTTTCTTCTTCTAACCACACGTGTTTTCTTTGGTTCCATTTCTTTTGAGGCAATAATAGTGCGATTCATCAAAGCTCCTACAAGATTCCTGGTCGCGATTTTTATGCACGGTTTTCAAACATTCAATATTACCGACACTTTGAGGTTTATTAATCAAATAAAGCTGAATCATTTCGTTATTTGGACTTATATCATTTGGGCATAATGCAAAATGATTTGTGTGTGCGCGCCAGTACTTCAATTATCAGATTCGATGATTAGAGTAATAATTACTTATATTTCCGTTTCCTTTGAATTTCCGTATGCAATCGAGGCAAAAATTATTTCTACATCTTCTCTTTGGTAATCCAATTTGTTTTCTTCACTGCTTTCCACATGTAGCTCCTTATGCATTTGCAATAAGTCCACCGCTGTTGCTTTTGACCCTAATGTTTCTCTCTCCTGATTGGATGCATAGATGGTCCCAAAAACGACCCGCCCCGTGATTTTGTTGGTTAGTACATGGAGCCCAAATAACTTATCCCCAAACACCTGCCCAGATGTTTAGGCTGAACCGCTGTTGGTGACATGATGGAAGAATTGGATGTAAGTTTTCCTCATCCCACACATGCTGATTGTGAAATAATTTTAGGATTACGTCGCGTGTAAACTGTGCTTCATCGACGAATATCTCTAAGGCAGGAGAGTTAGGACTTGTACCACACTGCTGCAAGAACCACTAGCAGAACATTACTCGCGCAGGGTAATCTGCTGGAGACAAGGCTTGTACCCGTTGCGGATCGTATGGATACAGGTGTTGTTCTCGCAACCATCTCCAAATAGTCGAACGATGAACAGGCAGTTGCATTGCTAATCTGCATGTGCTGATTCCAGGAGTCGCATGCACAAAATTCAAAATCTCCGCTTCTACTTGAGGAGTCGTAGATCTTGGGCGTCCTCTGTCGGCAATACGAGATGTAAATGTCATATGTTCACAAAGGCGCTGATGGATACTTTCAAATGGTTTCCTGTCTGGACAATTCCGTCCTGGGAACCTTTCGTGTTACAAACGACTAGCCTCCATAGCATTGCCATCCGCCAAAAGGTACATAAAGTGTATATCCGCTTGCTCCTGATTTGAGTACATGGTCGGAAAGGAAAACCACCCGATTCTGTCAGTACCTTGTGATGAAATGAAGGAATTCACCTGCGGGAGATATAACATTCCGGCGAATAACTGGGAAACCAAGACAGACCTGAGTCATGCAATGTGAACAGTTAAGATTTATAGATAGACTTTCATAACTCGAAAACCAAGCATTTCCGGACCATGTTGATATAAACCTTTTTTCTTGTCTACCTATGAGTAACTCATTCCTGCAGTTTTGCCGTGTATTTTTTAGACACCCTCTATAGGGGAAGACGCTACACGGACAGCCTGGTTTCTCGTGAGTTGAAGAAATAATTATTGCTGTGCATACTCCCTGCTGACAAGCAGTCAAATTTCCTTATTAAAACTCCTGCTAGACATGCAGTCAAAGTCTATCTTATCGCATTTTATGTAAACAGCCCATGGGGCACCTTGGAATAAATTGCACCAGATGGTTGATGTAAACCAGTGTTTTATAAAGCGTGTTACGCGTAACGCCAGGAATCCATGAAGAATTAATTGAGGTAATACGAACCTTTCGAAATCTAATAATTTCTTTGTTTTTAAAAAGAGTAACGCAAAATTTTTCATTAACATAATCGTCCTCAGTGCAACGCTTTCGCCGCGAAGCCTCTTAGTAGCGGAGTTGTGTTTCGATTGCTACCATTGTTTGGTTAACTCTTATCAAGGAATTTCTAAAAGTGGTTCTGTCAAGAACTATATTTATTTTTTGTAGTTCATTATCTGAAAATATCAAAGGAATACCAATATAAAGTTTATTGTAAGGTGGAATTTCTTTAGGAAACCGCGTTGTTTGAAATATTAGAAATGATACAATAAAAACCGTGACCACAGGTGTATCATCGACAGAGAGTCGGTTGCCGTCAGGATCTCATTATTGTGATTCCCATCGTAAATTTCTGAGGAGTTCACATGAAAAATTACGAAACATAAAAAATACTGACTTAAAGTGACTAACTTAAATTACTTTGAGACTAAAAATTTCAGCCATGCTATTATACCTATGGAAACCTTTATGTAGATTATAAATCAGTGGGTGCTTTTTTTAGCGTTAGTGGTGCGAAACACTTTGCTTTATAATGCAAATATATGATTGCCCTCAAGAGGAACGGCATTCACTTTTGTCGCATAGTTGCATGCCTCATTCATTTGATTTCTGGATATTTCAAGATCGCTAATCTTACATAATTCGTTTTGGAAATACACGTCTCAAAAACTTAGTGGAGCAAGATATGTTTTAAGGAAAACCATATGCGACTAATGTTGTTGAACGAACAGTATTATTTCATGTTAGATGCAGTAGAATATTCAGCAATATGGGTAAAATAATGTATATTACCGGATTTATATTCAGTATTAGCCTTTAACGCACATGATGGCATATGCTACACAACGATATGCGTACCTGTACAAGGAAAAATATGGCGTTTGTAGGTGGTAACTGAACTCTGGTCGCATATCATGTCCCATCGAAAGGAGAAGACATCTAACCAAATGTGTGGCACGGAATTCATGAGGTTACAGATAAAGTTTTTGTAGTTTCTTCCCCGCTTCTGAATGATATCAGTCTTCAGTTCGCGAATAGTCTGTTTTGGTGCTGGCGGAGCTAAAATGCGTTTTCCAAATGTCCTCTCAGCATTCTTAAGGGGATTTAATTCAGGATAACATGCCTAGTACTCCTTACGATAGATTCCCTTTTATGAAACGTGTGGTTCCTGTAGCCGTGCTGTATGAGTTCCGGGGTTATTCACCATGAAAGGTTACGGGTAACAGAAGAATGCAGCATTCGGCATGACAATAGGTCTGAGAACCTCTTCACTATTTCTCTGGGCCATCAGCCAGCCTTATTGTGATTTTCGCTGCACAAAATTTTGTTTATTTCGTGTGCTGGGATCCCTCCGTAAAAAAACCATCAGATTGTCGGACTATCTACTGAATCTCGACAAGTCAAAGACGAGACCTTGACTCCACACCACATGTACCAAACCATATGTTCTTCACACCAGTTTTTTCGTGCCGTAGCGTGATCTGTGGTTAAAGGGACAGATACCATTGGCTATGTGCAAAAAATTTAATTTGGTGAAAGGTTTGAGGATAAATTTAGCTCACAACCTGTGTTCTCTTGACACGAGAAATCCTAGATAGAGCTGAGTAGGACTTCGCTACGTGTTGCAAAGATCTGTTAACCATGTAATGAACAATCTGTCTTACGCAGACAATTGGTCCACAACTAAGGTCCTTGCGGTCACAATGTTTATCCATGTTCTTTAAATACAATGCACTGTTGCCAAACATTGTTGTGCGTCTATTTATAGTTTGCGCTCAGTTTGGGTCACTTCCACTCTGCTGTTGTTATGACCATGCCAGCTGCCCATCAGCCCAATTTGTAATGTTTTCTCTACCGAGTGTAGTGAATAGGAATAAAACGTTTTATGAAATGCGATTCATAAGCAACAGTTGATGCTAGATCTAAAAGTTTTCTATTCTGCAAAAGTTTTGCACGTCAGAAACGATAACAAAAGATGTGATAACTACACCCAAGGAGGCTGCATCTTCTTTCTTGTCTAACTATATGTAATTTTTTGATGGATATCTTGAAAGAGGGGCTCACATCTATTGATATCGTAACAGATGCATATATTGGGTTGTCGGAATAGACCTGACGTGTTTTGGCGCCCGATGGCGGTTGGGCGGTTTTGGAAGTACTAGAGGCATGCATAGCTCTGTTGTCGCTATGGCGTTCAGCAGGTGCTAGTCCTAGCTGCAGTACAAAAGGAATTGTGAGGGATTTGATTGATTTGCCGAGATTTGACTTTAAGTTGAAGATGGAAGACCAAACTGTGCATTTTCGCCATATTTTACTGTTTTACTTCCGTAAAAGGAAGAACGCGAGTCAAGTTTGCGAAAAGTTGCGTAAAGTGTACGGTGATAATGCTCTACAAGAACGTCAGTGCCAGCGGTGGTTCGAAACATTACGTGCTAGGGATTTGGACCTCAACCATGCTGCTCGGTCCGGGAGGCCCAGCGAGGGTGATTATGACTAAATCAAGGCATTGATCAAGCCAAACCACGTTACACGACACGAAATATTGCAGACACATTGCCCATCCATCATTTAAGTATTCACGACCACTTGAAGAAGCTGTGATACGTAAGCAAGCTCGATGTGTGGGTTCCTCATGAACTCAAAGAAGCTCAATTGACGGCGCGTATAAACATATACGATATACTCATTAAACGCGAGGAAAACAATTCTTTTTTTGAAGCGACTGATAACTGGTGACGAAAAGTAGATTGTGTACAACAATATTCTGCGCAAACGGTCTTAGGCCCGAAGTGCTGCTTCGCCTCAAAACGACATTCAAAGCAGTCATTCATCAGCCGAAGGTTCTTGTCTAAATATGGTGGGATTTTAAAAGTGGCGTGTTTTTCGAGCTCCTACGAGTGAATCAAACAATCAATTTGAATGTTTACTGTTGGACAGTTTGAACGAATCAAACATCCAGAAACATCCGGAGCTCGTTCATCGTAAAGCTGTTTTGTTCCATCACGGCAACGCGAGACCACACACAAGTTTGATCATCGGTCAAAAATTATTGGAGCTTGGGTGCGATGTGTTGCCACACCCAGCATACTCGCTTAACCTTGCGCCGTCAGACTTCCACTTGTTTCGCTCTCTTTAACAGTCTATGTGTGGTATAACGTTCAATTCAGATGAGGCTGTAAATCAGCACCTTGTACAGTTTTTCGCCACAAAAGACAGGTTCTTCTACAAACAAGGCGTTCTGCAGCTCACTGAAAGATGGGAAAAGGCTATCGAACAAAACGGGCATTATATCGTTGATTCATCTTTTGTTCTTTCTATCAAAACCTTTGAAAAACTTTGCTAAAATACGTCATGACTTTACCGACAACCCAATACATGGAATTCCCAAAAATAAATTTACAGTAATTTATTTGAGAAAGAGGTTTTAAAAGTTAAAAATGAACTTATGTGTCCTGCGAACAAGATTCTTTAAATTTTGTTTTCGATGTAAAATGCATCACCAGATAAGCGAACTCCCCATCAATAGTGCATACTTTAGTAACTCACAGTATGTCATTTGTTTTTCATTTCCCAATGCTCGATGTTTAAATTTCCGAAGTCTCAAGAGAACATTTGCCCTCAAGAAATCATTATTTTTCAATTCCTCTGCTTCTCTCTAAAACCTTTCTGAATTGTTATTCATTTTAAGGAACGATTCAAAAAAAGAACTGATTACACCAAAGAATGAGATGTCTTGTTTGTTGTCTAAACATTTGAAAATCGCTGCGGTATATCTCGCACGAGTGGGTTGAAACCTATTTATATGGTTGAATTTCATATGGGCTACTAAATCGTTTGAGGGTGCCAGTAATCGAATACTGCTATCAAAGTTGCTCAAGCTTCGCTTCGGAATTTAAAACTTCGTTTTATAGATCTGAAAATGTTTTGTCCTTCTGTCCAACATTTCGGCTTCGGCAGCGGTAATTAATGCACTACAAGATATGCAAACTCAAGTAATCGGTTTACTGTGGGAATTTGGCGAGGTAGTAAGTGCTCTTGCGGCTGAAACATTACGAATTACGAATACCAATATATAGCGCTTACCTTAGTTACACCAAATACATGATGTTTACCATTTCCTGATTCTTAGTGGTTAAATTTACATAACAGTAGGCGTGCAAATACCTACTGCCATCTTTTCGATGATCTCTGAATGTTTAATGCGTGTGCCCAATGCGGAATATAAATAAGACTATATCGGTTGATTTGAGATTTCGAGGTCACATTACGCTTTGGAAGGAAGTGCACAACAATATGTGGAGTGATTTTTGTTACCGGATTTTTTAAATCTTCAGCGTTCTGTTACAAACGACTGGGAAGGATTAATGCCCGTCACAAGAATATGAGAAAATGCGAATCTGCCTTGTATAAAATTTATATATCATTCCTCTGACAGTAGTTTAGGAAATCTATCGGCTTAACGTCAGCTGCAAAAAGTTGCATTTAAATTATCAGAGGTGTGTAAGGAAACATAGGCGTAATATTCAGAATCTGCTGCAAATTGCTGAAAAGTTTTGAGGGTTGTTCTCTAAGATAGCATACTTTCTTTCGTGAAGAGGCTCGGTTGCATATTAATTTTGAAAGTCATTCTCCGGCATAAAACCGTATCCTGGAGAATTTGTGTTCTTGTTGGATCAATCGAAAAGTTAAAAATTTTCATTGTAGTGGTATCATTTATAATATGATCCTTTGTGTCTGAAAAAGAAAAAATACATTTAGTAACAAATTTGGAGAAATAAACTATTTATATTAAAATTCCAAAAAGCTTTAAGCAGCTGTCATATTTTAACATTCTATCACGAAGGATCTTCAGAAGTTAGTTTCAGTTAAGCCTTTTTTTTTCAGCAGATGCACTGAATTCTTCAAATACATATATCAATACTACAACTATAACTATGGTCGAAGGAGTTGAGTATCCGTCCTTCGAGCACACTACGGAAGTGACTGGCCGTGGTTATGTACATTACAAATAGCAGGAAGTGGTACTATAAAAATTTTACCAACAACTTCACATTGTTAATTTTTGATATTTCAATTTTTTTCTAATCGAAGAAAACTATGATAACAAATATATTGTGAATCACTTTTGTTACTTTTCTCAGAAGTTTGAAAACTTTGTGGTAAACGTTTGAAAATAAGAAAAAAAACATTGTGCAACTAATGATTTTTCTATAATTTCGATTTCTGTGGTTGAGTCTTGTGTAATTAATTGAATAATCCAATTTTGATTTTCAAGTTTTGCTGCCTTGTTAATTAGGTGCAGAATTTCCTCTTAAAGTTCTTCCATTTCTTCCTAAGGATGTCTGGTGCTTGGTGAACAGGCTTTGATAATCTGAATAAGGTACCTTTTTGAGAGCTCGATAGCGGGTCGCCAAACTCTGTACGAGGAACATTGAACTTCTGGAACATTGCCCTACAGTTTCTTGTTCAATATAAATCCAACGTTGCTAGTACTTCCAGTATCTGTCCTACGATAGTAGAAAAGATGTCCACTTTTCAGTTTAATTAGATCACATTCATTTCATATTATCTCACTATGCCCGACGATGTCCCACTTGATGCTTTACATTTGTTCCTGTAATTAAAGAAGCCTTGCAACAGAAAATAGAGACCGCTCAGTGAATGTAGCCAAGATCAGCGTCAGATGAAAGCGTTGTCCGTTCCTCCGCTGATTATTAGCAGCCACTGCCATCATGTCTCACTGGCCGCTGCTTTGGCTAGAGGCACTCAAGCTTTTGGAAACTGTGAATTTTTTTTTAAGTTGTGGAGTCTTTTTCTGGTGGTGTTTAATTATAAATCACCACGCCGGCCTACAGCTATTCTACACCAACCCGGCCAAAAGGGATAGGGAATGTGGATAGGTGTTTCTTCTGATCCTAGTGGCATATTTACATCCATATTTAGGGTTGTCAGAGCCCATTTAATGAAGTCAAGGTGATATTTGCTCGCATCCCTAGACCTTTCATTCCATATACAGAATATCCACAAAGCTTCTTCACAGTTTTGCGCATTTATTACGGACACCCTGTACTGCGTAAGTTCATTATATTTGTTGTATAATATACTGTAAATATCAAAGTTTTAATTGTCATTGTCGTTTGTTTGTTATACGGCTCTCACTGGCGTAGCAGGTGCTGTTCTATGAAAATGTGGTCCCCATAAATGAGAGCGCAGTGCATCACTTAGTTCCTCAAAGGTGAAAATCCTCAAAATACGTGGCGTCAGTAAATAAATAAATAAATACATCGCTCTTTCCACGTTCCAGAAACACATAGACACCGATTACCTCACTCGAAACAAAATCTGATACACAAACGCAACGACATTTCCAGATTCAGTATGGGAAAACCCTACCATCTCGTCCTAGTATTAGCCAATGGCACCAGATAGTCATAGAGACTGGGACCTTTATGGGTCAAGATCTTAGTGACAGCCCACGAGCATTTAACGTAATCATCGTACCTGTTCGTGATTCATTTTCACGAAGCCCAAAGAAGTCCATTCATTCCGCTGCCAGTGAACAACAAATGCCCTGGTCAACGGTAAACAGAGTGCTACACAGACGTCTATACTTATATGCATACAAATTGCAACTGTTACAAGCACTTGAGGCGAACAATAGACCACGACAAAAATAATTTGCAGTAACGATGCTGGTTAGATTGAGTAAAGATCGCCGCGAGTTTTCCACAAATGTTTGTTTTACGGATGAGGTAACTTTTCATGTCTCTGGGCAGATAAAAGACACCATGTCAGAATATGGGGGTCTAAAAATCCAAATGCGTTTAAGGAACTCTAGAGACAGTCCTAAAGTGAACGTGTGGTGCCGTGTTATGCACAACAGAATCTTTGGACCATATTTCTTAAGTGAGAAAACAGTGACGGCATATGTTTACCTGGATGCTTTGCGTATGTTGTGCCACAATTAAGGGACCTTAACCAAACGTGATGTACGAAAAGGTCAGCGCGCCACCACAATGGCGGCGGCACGTTCGAGACTTTTTAAACGCAACATTCCCTGGGAGGAGTATTTGACGGAATGGTCTAATTAAATGGCCACCCAATTCCCACGACATCATACCACTGGATTTGTTTGCATGGGGATATGTGAAGGATATTGTGTATCGGACAAAGGCGCAAAATATCGATTTCCTGAAATCGAGGATCCACAATGCTATTTTGATAATTATTGAGGACATGCTGCAGCGCACATTGTTGGAACTGGAGTTTCGGTTAGATGCTCTACGCGCAACGAATGGTGCCCATATTGAGCTTTTACACTGAGGTAGAAAATACTTTAGTCTTTGCCCTTACTTATGTGCTCAACTTCATTTGTCTATCTCATACAGTGTATCCATAATAAATGTGCAAAATTGCAAAGAGACTTTGTGGACACGTTGTGTATAAACAAGGTGAGCCAAAAAAGTCCCTGTGCATCTGACGTACTCTGCTGAGAAATAATAATAAGAAATCTATAAAGTGTAGTTACCGAGCATGTACGTGTAATATGGTGAAAAGAGAATGTTCGTGTATTTTGGGCGGGATTACGCTCATCATTCCATCTGACCCTGAACGACGCAGCCGGCATCTCCGGCATTATGCGTATTGCCGTGATTGAAAAATTCAGTAGTGAGGCGAAAGAGTGGCCGGTTTAACATGGTGTTATCGCTTGAGGGTCGAGAACAAGATCATCACCAACACATGACTGGCGCGTTCACCTGATCTCACGCCTACAAATTATTATCTGTGCGGTTTACTGAAAAATGTAACAAAGAACAATCCCGTTCTCTTCCGGAACGATAGGAAGCAATTATCACAGTAATCAACAACATTTCTCCGTTGGACATGTCACGTGTTTTTGAGAACACATTCAGACGCGTGGATGCATGTCTACCTACCGGAGTTGGCCATTTTCAGTATTTATTGTAGCAAGTGCGCTTGTAGTTGTTGTACGCGTATTGTCTTGTCAGGTACACAGTGACTTTTGCTCACCCTGTATACATGGACGAGCTAGAGGACCATTACTTCCTGGCACTCCTTCCAAACTCACTTTCTACCGTAGCTACAACATGAAGAATACAAAAAAATATCGAAGCACATAAGATAACTATTTCCTGCCTTTCAGTGTCCAGTTTCGGTGTTTATGATACCACTATGGACAAAATTTCCAGTTCTCGGCAGAAATGTTGGTTTCCGTACAAGTATACGACTGCTAACGTCGATCCCCTTCATTTCCGTGCGCATATTTCGTTAAGATACTTCCTTGAACAATTTGGTCAACTGCTGTACGTAGAAAGGTCTGATTCGTACAATCCCTCAGATGACGTCGATATATTTCGTGGCTGACTGTTGTCGCTAGACAGTTACGGATTTTAAGCAAAAAGTATGGTGTATTTTCCCACTGAACAATGACCCGGGGTATTTTATCTGTTGGGAAACCTTTGGGATTTACTGTTTGCTAAATCGTTACTCCAGCCAAACGGACACTCACAGCATTCTCTTTATTGAACAACGAAATATTCTTTGTTTGTCCCAATATGATCAATGCTACTGTCTATTTTTTGTGTTGTAGTAGTCTTAAATAATTGCATAGATCACATGACGTTGCACTTGACCACGCGTTTTGCATATATGCTGCGTACGTGTCGTTTAGGTACGTCCACATAAACGTTTCTTATTCAATGGCCTGTGGATGAACTTGATCTTTGTAGGAATTTTGTACTAGTAAGACCACGAAACCACTCCTCGTCAGCTGTGACAAAAGTGGTAACCCTACTGGACCATTATTTTCCAAACTGTCGATATCATCTTCGGCAAGGAGGTTCTTTTGCTTGTTTACTTATTTTGGGTTGGGTGGGGTGTTTTCCTATTTATCCCAGATTTCTTCTTATGTATGTTTCTTCTACTATCCAGTAGCATTTACTCAATGCCTTCGGTATGTAGTTCGAAAAGATTTTTTTTAATATCTGATGTTAGAACTGAACAATTTAAAGATACTTTTTTAAATTTTAACTTTTCTTTACTGAGCTTCAGCTCACCTGGAAAATCAGAGTTTGAGAATTAACTGATAGCTTAGAATATAGTCAAGTGTGTTTGGGAATATATATATGTATATATATATTTAAGTTGTGGAATCATTTTGGAGGGGTTTGGCCATAACTCACCACGCTGGCCAAGCGGGTTGGTGAGTGTGGGATAGCATTTCCTCTAATCCCGATGGTATAGTTATACCGCTATTGGCGGTCGTCAGAGCCCCTTTAGTGGGAACAGGATGCACCACGAGAAGGCGGGGTTGACATTTGTCAAGGAGAGGCTGTGATGTTACGCATCACCTGACCTTACATCCCTGTGCATGTATCATTACTTTCATATAATTTGGAGTAGAAACCTTTCACTCTTGAATTTTGACAAGAGTGAAAGATTTCTACTCCAAATTATATGAAAGGGATGATACATGCACTCCAGACATCATGAAAGATACCAGTACCAGAGTTCCTCCAGTCCTTCCAGCAGAAGTTGCACATGCGATCAAGAACATGAAGCGGAGAAAAGCTCCAGGAGAAGATGGAATTACTGTAGACATCATACAAGAAGCAAGTGGAGAAATCGAAACAGTACTCGCCCAAATTTTCACTCGATGCCTTAATGAAGGAAAGATTCCTGAGGATTGGAACACCGCTACAATGATCCTGCTACATAAGAAAGGTGACATTGAGGATCTCGGAAACTACAGACCTATCAGCCTCTTATCAGTAGTTTATAAAATCTTCACTAAAGTTCTTTCACACCGCTTGAAGGTAACACTGGACATGGCTCAACCGAGAGAACAAGCTGGATTCAGGAGTGGCTACAGCACAATAGATCATATCCACGTGCTGAGAGAACTAATTGAAAGAGCGAGGGAATATGAACTTCCATTGTGCATGGCTTTTATCGATTATGAAAAAGCCTTTGATTCGGTGAAACCATCAGCAGTTACAATGGCTCTGAAAACCTGCGGTATTGAAGATGCATACATTAATATTATTAATAACATCTATGAAAATGCAAGTGCAAAGATTAGGCTGTTTGAAAATACAACACACGTAAAAATTGGAAAGGGAGTTAGACAAGGTGACACCATATCTCCGAAGCTCTTTAATGCCACATTGGAGGGTGTTTTTCAGTCGCTGAGCTGGGAAAACAAGGGGATAAAGATTAATGGAGATTATCTAACCCACCTACGTTTTGCTGATGACGTAGTCATTTTTGCAACTACCCCATCAGAGCTGCAGAGTATGATCCAGGAACTTGCTGACAAGAGTAAAGAAGTGGGATTAAAAATGAAATTTCAGAAGACAAAAGTGATGTTCAATGCTTTTACAAGAAATGAAGATTTATCGATTGATGGAGAAAAGCTGGAGATAACAGACACGTACGTTTATCTTGGACAGCAGATATCAAGTGAGGGTCACATTGATGAAGAAATTAATCGGCGTACAAAACTTGCCTGGAGAGCTTTTGGAAGAAACAGCATAATTTTCAAGAGCAATATGCCATTATGTCTTAAAAGAAAAGTGTTTGATCAATGCATCCTTCCAGTGCTTACGTATGGTGCAGAGACGTGGACCTTAACTAAAAAAGACATACAAAGGCTGCAGACAACTCAAAGTAGCATGGAGAGGTGCATACTTGGTGTAACCAGGAGAGATAAGAAGAGGAACACGTGGATCCGAAAAATGACAAGAGTGGAAGACATCATGATCAGAGTTAAATCCCTGAAATGGCAATGGGCTGGACATACTGCCAGAAGGACAGATCATCGATGGACAGCCGAAATTTTAGATTGGATTCCAAGGAACAGGAAAAGACCCAGAAGAAGACCACATGGGAGATGGGTGGATGAAATTCGAAAGTATGCAGGGGTGACATGGAGGAGACTGGCACAAGACAGACCGTTGTGGAGGAAACTTGGGGAGACCTTCGTCCAGCAGTGGATTGATAATGGTTGACAATGATGATGATGATATATATTTATATATATATATATATATATATATATATATATATATATATATATATCTTTCCAGCATGACCTTTCATGTTGCCTAGAACAAGAGGGTAGAAAAACGGTGTTCCAATTTTTTTCAGGGAGAAATCATGCACTGTTTGCTCTACAAGAAGATCCGCTTAGAAGGAATCACCCAATCGAGATGAAAATTGGTACGTGCTTTGTACATTTATACGAAAGGAATTGCTATCAACTCAAGAAGAGCTGTGCTATTTATTTGGATTAAGAGCTACAAAGGTAGAACAAGTCAGCTCGTTGTAGCGCCACTTCTGGTTGGGCTACCCCGCGTGGTATAGACGCATACACATCATTGATGCGATCTTGAAGTACAGTATGCTAGATGGTGTTCAAATTGCGGTACAGATCGCAAACATTCCGAGATGGACTAAGATGGCATCTTATCATGTCCCAATCATGTTTGAAAGTTGAGTGGTGGGGCAATCGAACTGGTCGTGGAAGGGTGTCGACATTAGGCGGCTGGCTTGGGAGAGCCTTGACGTGTGTGTGTCAGGGCATTATCGCGTTGAAAAATTGATCCGTAATGCTGGGACAGCAATGGAGATACAAGATGCCGTAGAATGTCGTCGACGTACAGTTGAGCTGCGATGGTGGTATATTAGACTCCCAAGGATGTCCGGCTATCTTTAGAAATAACTCTCTCAAGAGTCATTCTCGGTATGTGAGACGTGTCCTTCTTCACGATAAAGGCAGGACCTTTGCGCTGGTGGAATGGTCTCCAGACACATATGCGCTGGTGATCGACGGCAAGTGCAAACCGTAACTCATCAGTGAAAACAACCCGAAGCCAATGGAAACGATCAAACGTTTATCAGGCCCGACACCTGTGCAACCAGCGCCAGTTATGCTCGTTTGTCAGTGGATGGCAGCGGACTGACATTAACGAATGTAGTTTCCGGGCCACGAATCGCCTGGAAACGGTTCGGATGGCCCCCTTTCGTACCTGCACTACGATTTCAGTCCTGTTCGTGCGGCTCCTACAGTCGTGATGGTCGAACGATAGTGAGGATGTGAGACTCAATCTCTGGATATATATATAGCGTCTTTCTTTGAAAATTAAATCAGAATTTATCTGCCACCTACTATTTTTTGTGTAACAGTGTTTTTTCCAGTATCAGTTATTGAATTTTATATATTACGTCAATATAAAGCATGTAGATAAAACTTGTTTTAAAATATTAGCTTTTTGTGTTATACTTGCGTTATAATATGGGAAAAAAGCAATATATTATTTTCGAGACAAAAGTACAATGAAAAGCAATTGGATTAGAGACAGCTGACGTTATGGAAATATGGCGCTGTGTGCGGTCTGTGAACGGAAACGACATGACGTATGCAGCGATCCGACAATATAAGGAGTGATTCAACAGGAATCAGTAAGAGTCGAACGAACTATGTATAAGACAAAGGATTTAAGCGCGTTTGATCGTGGGCAAGTTGTAGGGGCCCGACGAATAGGTCACTCCATCTCGGAAGTCGTGCAGGCACTGGAATTTTCACGAGCCACTGTGTCACGGGTGCACCGTGAGTACATCGAATCCGGTAAAACCATCCCTGCAAGGGCCAATTGCCATGGACAACAGCGTGTGGATGAGCGGGGTAATCGTCGGCTAGCTTGCATTATATCAGCGAATGGACGGGCCACAGGGCAAGAAATCACTCGGCAATTTAACGCTGGTGCGCAAAAACGTGTAAGCAACCACACCATCCAGAACCATCTCCTCGCTATGGGGTACAGAAGCCATAGTCCCCCGAATGTACCGCTGCCGACCGCCCATCACAGGGTGCAAAGATTGCATGGGTGCGGGAACATCGCCACTAGACCCTAGACATGTCGAAAAATGTTGCCTGGACTAATGAGTCGAGATTCACGTTGGTACATGTGGATGGCAGGATACGAGTGCGGCGCAAACCACAGGATGCGATGGATTTTTCTTGCCAGCAGGGTACTCTTCAAGCTGGTGGGAGTGGCATTCTCGTCTGGGGACTGTTTACGTGGACTGAAATGGGACCTCTGGTACGTGTGACATCGTGCCTCACAGGTCAACGTTACCGGGACACCCTAGAAGACCATTTGCTCCCGTTTGTGCGTCTTCAACATCCCACTGGGGACCTCACCTTGCAACAAGTCAATGCACCATTCAATCGCTCCCGAATTTTTTCCGAATGGTCGGAAAAATACTCAACCGACCTCGTTTCCTAGGCCAGCTAGGTCACCTGACCTCAATCCCATCGAGCACATCTGGTGGTGCTATATGTTACTAGACAGGTATCTCTAAATCAATTGCTCTTCTTTCCGCGGAACTCAAGGTGCATATTTAAATCAAAGTGGCCTATTTTTGAAATTGAAAGTGCGTAAGTCAAGTATATCTCTTCCAGATAAGTAAAATTTGCTGCAGTCCTGTTTCTTTCACCTTACTGCTAGAATTTCTGAATTCGAAGTAAGGGTGCTGCTAAGTGTGTAATGAAACAAGCACTCAACAGAAAATTCAGTATTGAGACAGCAATCAGGAGCACAAAGCTTAAACACTGTTTCCTTTAGTAAAATCTGCATGAAACAAGCTTGCAGACTGATAAATAAAAATTGCTGAATTAAGGTATTCATATACCCTGAATTAAAAAATTTAAATACAATGTATAAGAATGTTAAACACGTATATCATATCCATATGTATTATTAGACAAATTTAGAAAGTGAAAAATAAAATTGATATAATTAATTAATAATTTATTAATTTCATGTTAATTAATGACCTTACTGGAAACAAGATATCTGATTTTCAAATCATCGGAAAACAAAAATGTCTAGTGGCAAATAACAGCTTTTTCATATCTCTACGGATTGTACCAGAAACCTAGGGTTCACATGTATAATTGGTTGTTTGCAATGAAATCAATGTGTGCGTATTTCAAAACAAAAATTTTTCTATACCATTGTTAACTTTGATGAGCCCCAAAATAACTTATTATTATTCAGTCAGGCAGATTTTAGTTCATTCCCTTAAGACATTCTTTAGCTTCTTGAATCATTTCAGATTTGAAATTTGGGCAGTTGTAATCGGAGTTAGATGTTTGCCGTCCTTTCTCATATAAAAAAAATGAAGTGTCACAAACACAGATGTGCCGCCCCGTTGGCGCAGTGGTCTAAGCGATGGTTCTGATCATTCGCCCGAAAGGGGAGCGGGTTCGAATCCCGGTGAGGCATGGATGTTGTGTTTGTCTTACGGCGGTTGCTATCTCCCTTTCCCGAGACCAATGACCCTAAATTAGGGACGGGAGAATTCCTATAACCCACTGAGTTTCTCACAGTGGTCGTTAAACATTCAATCCAAGAGAAACAACAACAAAAAAAAAAACACAGGTGTAAAGATTAAGAAGTAAGTAAAATCAGTTTTTAGTCCGTCAGAGTCTTGAACTGGAATAGTATCCCGCACTAGAAATCCCCAGTATTGGGACCTTTTTCAGCCCTCTTTCACCTCTTTCTTTTCTACTTTACACAGTCCGTACTTTGTCGTTTTCTCGATGTTGTAGGTTTTACGTCTCTATTCGTCACTTCATTCATCACACATTTTCCTGGATTTAGTCCTAATCTTTTAATAATTTTAATTCTACTTTTGCCCCAGCATTGAAGGGAAATACAGCATCATCGACAGAGAATAGGAAAGTGTCCATTCTCACAAATGTCTCCTCCGGAGGCCGTCTCCAATTTAGGGAATATAAATTCTCATTGTTGTTCTAAGTTTTATAATACAGACACTTGCTATGCAGTTCGTGGTGGTGAGTCTCTAATATATAGGTTTGACTAAATGAATAGTATACCAAAGTACCAAACGATGCACGTGAAATAACATCCAAATTAACGAGAGTTTGATGGCGGAATAGTGGAGAGCTCGAGCATGGCGTGATTTTAAACTTTTTAATGGATTTTAATAGGAAATGTTTTAAACTTCAAATTTAACTGGTTGGGCAACAAGTGCAAGTGAGCATCGATGGAATAAAACATTTCATAAGCATGTACATAATGATTTTAACATTTTGGATGTTGGAATCCAAGTGCGATAATCAGTGTGTGTGATAATGTACATGGATGAATAAAGCCTCACCTACCAATGTAGTTATTGTTGGAAGAATCGCGACATGGTTGAGATTCGTCAATATGCCCAAAAGGAAAGTGAATTGACACACCAATAATGTGCTTCGTATCGACTATGGACCATGAGGTACGTAACAGTATTTAGATCCATTGGTTCATATTTATATGTAACTATCCAAATAGACTTAAATTCATTTCCTCCGTAGATATGGGTTCATAAAAATGAATATAGCTCAAACAATATATTGCGAATATGTAAGAAACAATTACACATACTAAAAGCAGAAAAACGAGGAATAAAATAAGTCCAAAAATACTTTTTCGTACTTTTGACCATTTTAGTATATATGAATACCTTAAAACGAGGTTCCAACCATTCCTGTCTCTGATGCGTAAGTGTAAAGTTTGTTGAGTAGATCAGTGCCGTGTAGACCCTAACATAAAGGGGGACATCAGCATAAACGTTGACGTCGGAAACTCGAATGGTTTCAAGCAATTTATTTTTGTTTCTGTGGGTGTATCAATCATTAACTACACGATCATAAAAATAAACAGCTTTTTATTCCTAATTCAAACTCACTGGTTCAAATTTCGTAAGAGAACCAGTGCCATAACAGAAAAGCAAGAGCTCTGAAATCCCTGAGTTCGAATCGGAATCTGAGCTTAGACACAGAAGTGCGAGCACTAAAGCACTCTAAATGCAATTTGCATTAACTTTACAGTCGTAAAATACAAGGATTTCGCTCTCACAATGTTTTAAAGAGCATTTCTCACCGATTTTACAACAAATGAAAGGCTGCTATGAAAATTCCGCAAACGTAGGTATAGTAAATAAGGGTGATCAATTAACTATACGATACAATATTTGGAGGTTTTAGGAAGGTAGTGTCTGACCCCAGGTCTAAAGCTGCCCTTAGAAACAAGAAGTTAGGAGATCTGAGTACAATAAACGATACAATTATTTATTGCACACATTTAAAGCTTACAGTTATAGGAAATTGCAATACACCAGGAGGAATCTGAATACATTGGTTGTAAGGCGATTCCCCCTATCAGATGTAAGAAAAAAATAAAACATATGGCATATATGAAAGCAAGTAAGATGGTTATAACAGAAGCACCACTGTTAGCAGCAGGCTTGAAAATACAATTTAATGATAGGGTTGAGATTCTTTATGGAGAGCAGGGTGATTTACAATGTAATTTCGCAGACTGATGAAGATAGAATAATCCAGATATTTGATGTCAGATTGAAAAATAGGCAGCTTAAGATGCATTATTTTAAAAAACATGATACCTAGTTTCAAGGTAAAAATTTCATGAATTTTTAGAATATTTAGTTTTAGAAATAATGGTTTCGAATGAGACATGTAATCTGTGTTCAGCATATAGCAAACAAATTTCTTCTGTAATTTGAGCAAGCATAACTTATTGTTTGCACTTATATTTGAATACCAAGATTCCAGACAATAAGAGAGAGGGGTATAAATAAAAGCATAGTAAAATGTTTTTAGGACATTGATAGGGAAAAGATGCTTAATTTCACCAAGCAGGCCAACCTGTAAGGAAACGTTTTTTAAAACAATCTGAACATGCGTATTCCAGATAAAGAATTCATCAAACCAAACACCAAGATACTGAGATACTAGTAAGTGAATTCAATCGGAAAGACAAACAAAAAAATGTAGTGAAAGGAGAGAGTGATACGTGACACCAGTCCGTGATGAAGGGGGCAAAGGGAACTAAGCATCGCACAACATCGCAGAGAACCACAACACCAACCAGCCGTCGACGCACCAGGGTGTGGCTGAAACTGAACGATACCAAATTCAAATGCCCGAGCAGAATCCATTTTCACCATATCGATGCCAATCTGAAAAAGAAGGGGGGGGGCTGTCTAACACCCACCAGTGTTCACATAATTACCCTCTCTGTCAAGGGGGTCAACGATTGCCGCTTTAGCTCTGGGATACCTAAGAAATTCGCCGGGATTGTAATCAACCGGGCCCCTAACAAGTTCATTAGGGTGGGTTTCCGCTTTCTTGAAGAACTTTCTGGTGAGTCTGATGGAAAACTCATGTACCTTCTCGATTCCAAGTCTGTTCGTCAGGTTCCGAAGTAGGGTCCAAGTGGGAGCCCCAGTGATCATTCGAAGTGTTCGGTTCTGCACCCTCTCGATTCTCTCTCGCTATTTCCTACTAATACCTATCCAGATGAAGGAGGCGTAGCTAAGCACCAGCCTGACGACCATCTTGTACAGCAGCACTTTGTGCCGTGCTGTAAGGAAGCTTCACCGGCGGAGTAGTGGAGCTAGCAGCCCAAGGCATTGTCTAGCTATATTCGTTCAGTAGCTGGTGTTAGCCACCCACGAAAGTCGACAATCTAGTTGGAGTCCTAGGTACTTAGTGGAGGTAGCCAAGAGGATTGTCTCTTGAAACATAATGAGTTACGGTACTCCTTGGAGAGATCCAAAAAACAACAGCGCACTGCTCTGAGAAGGATTGATCTTGATCCGCCAGTCAGTGTAGTAGGTTTCCAGCTGAGAGAAAAAGTCCTGGAGGAGCTTCATTTCTTTGCCTTTGTTCAGGGAGCTGATGGCAACAGCTTTATCGACTGCGTACATCATGACCTGCTCTTGTTTGGGTTTTAGTAAGTCGTGCAGATAAATGGAGAACAGCGTAGGTCCAAGAATCGAGCCCTGAGGAACGCCCGCCCGAATCTTCCTTTCCGAAGAAAGCTCACCGTTATTCTTAACAGTGAAACTGCGGCTGTTGAGGTACGAGCTAATTATCTCAACACCTGGGCGAGGAGATCGAAGCTTCTGCAACTTGTGCAGGAGACCATCATACCAAACGTGGTCGAAAGCCTTGCTAATGTCCAGGAAGACAGCAATAGAATACTCGCTCTTATCTCGTCCTTTATAAGCGAATTCCAGGGTGATTAATATAAATTTTCATAAAAATAAATTTATACTGTTTTTCTACGTAAATTATGGTAGCAAACTCACTTTTGAAATGTAAATTTGAATTGGATAGACTACATTTATTTTACTTATTTTAGTATGCATACATTTTAAATAAAATACGCACACAACTTTTATATTCATTCGTAACTAGTATCACGTTTTTTGCCAATATATGATGTGGAACCTTCGAGAATCTCTGCCATTAAATTTGTTGTCACATGTGCATATTTTATGCGCTTAAAAACATTCTGTCATTAATCTTTCTTTAGAGAACATGTAACAAATTGAAAGTTTTTCACCTGCGTTAGGAAACGATTTCAGAAAATTCACACCAATATTTGGAGATCAGCTTAAAAAATAAAAGATATAAATAATGCATTATCAAAATTATTTTCCCCAAAAAATAATTACAGGTCTTTAGAATTTCTCATCGGCGTTCTCTCTCTCTGTATTAATTGTAGACTCGAGATTCTCAGATTCTGATTCTATCGTACGCAGATGGCTGCACCAGATAATTTGCATTGCAGGATTGCCGTTATGTATTAATTTTTTCATCACATCTTGGGAAATTATTGCTGATTCGGTACAGCAGGCAGGTCATCTATAAAGGTTAAACAAGACCAACCTATAAGCCATTTTTGAACGAATTTTTAATTGATTTCGAAAATCACACTCACAAATGAAATGTAATATTTAGATGTCAGGACTTGAGTTTTTGCATTTGCTGAAAACGGCTCGATATTCCCCAGCGTCCAGGAACGTAGTATGTGTTTGTTTCAGAAAATACGTTTTTGCGAATATTTTATGCCATGAGAGACTAATGGACAAATAAACAGACTCAACACAGAGAATTCAGACAAATCCGGTTTAGGAACACCCTCTACTTGGGAAATGAGGAATAATCTTGTTGCAGATACAGAAAATTTCTTGAGAAACCTCTTACCTCAACCGATTCTTTTATGATGCTTTCTTTTGGCCTCGTTGAAGACACTAACGCCGAGACTAGCATAAAAAAATTGTCATAAAAGAATAGCTACACATCGCAACATCAGTGTTCTATTATTGCAGAGAGCTAATTATAGAATTCACAGCTCTGTAGCAACACTATGGAGGGACTGCGTGTCCATTAGGATCGGTGTTTTAAGTAAATGAAGTCATGACAGAAAGAGAAGAAACAAATATTGGGAGCTGGTGCAGGAACCCTGTGTGAGACCATAGAACGAACAGGGAAGTCGCTGTTTCATATCCAGATTTTCACAGGAAATTCACTGTTACCCCAGCCACGTCCATAAATTTAGAAAAATGTATATCCTGATTCTGTCATACTAATGAATAATGAAGATCACATTGGACACAAGTCATTTTTAAACGATCTGTAAATTCTTTCGGTTTGAATCCGAAAGACACATCACACATTTAAATGACGTAAGATATATGTTCCAAAATTATTTTCTTGCACCAAAATTTTTAGGACCACAAAATGACACGGTAGTACCGTCAACAATTGTTCACATGTTTCTTACTAAGAGCTGTAACAAATAAAAACGCATAGTCAACAAGAGTAATACGATCAGATGTAATGACATTACCTTAATACAACTGAAAATAATGTGTCTAGGCGTTAAACCATACCTCTTTTCAATATCTGTAAGTGCTTCCTTCCTCTATATCTGCGGTGTATAAGCTTAGTGAAACGAATCACTTTCACTATATGCCGTAGAAGTTAAACATCATGATATGAACAAACTGTAGCACAGGAAGTAGGTACTACGTTAGTGAAATCCACAAATTGTATTGGCGTAAAACTTGTGTACAAATGACAAGCGAGCTTTCACCACATACCATGTTGTTCGTCAGGCTAGATGTGTTTTTAAAAAAACAGAATCAAAACATTAGCTTTTAAAACGCAAAGTACAAATTTAAAAAGATAATATATATAGCATATATGACGCGCCGCTCAAGCTCGGAACTATACATTGTCAGTGACAAGCATTGGATGCCCGCTTGGAATGTCTAGCAGTGCGCGCCAAATGGGGGAAAGCCTAATGCCAATTTTCGTGTTGCATACATTTTGTTCTGTTAAGATCCTAATTGGCTCCCTAAGTACGTTCACTCTTAGGTTTACGTAATTTGCGGGTTTCTTTACCGCATCACAAATAGGTGCAGCTGCTTGTGATATGACTTTCCTGGCAAGTGCTATCGAGAGTCTTCCGTTTTACGCATCTCTTTTGTGTTCAGAGACCCGGATACGGAACGATCCCATTTTCATGTCCATGTAGAGCTAATGGCAAGTGCTATCGAGAGCCTTCCGTTTTACGCATCTCTTTTATGTTCAGAGACCCGGATACGGAACGATCTCTTTGTCATGTCCATGTAGAGCTTACCTGAGCCATCTGGGTATTTTGGGCGTATTGCACATACTCCCGCATCCGATAAGGGTATGGGTTCCCATTGACTAGAGGTGCGATGGGATTTTAAAGACCTCGCGGTCTTTATTCCAAAATTGAGACCAAAATTCCTGAGGTTGTTTCGTAAGAAAATGATAAGTACCAAGAAATGAGGTATTGATTCGATGAAAGGGGTTTCAGTTGCTGTGTCTCCTGTGGTGCGTCGAAGGCGGTTGGATGCCTTCCTTATGACTTCGTCGATTTTTTTCATGTCGTAAAGTAGTACTAATTTAGTGCAACGTACTACCTACATCTACTTCGGTGTATTTACGGGCCCTTTTTCACTATCACATATTGTAGCATAGGAATATCTTTTTACTATGGAGAAACGTACTGTAACCATTTCTTAAATTCATTTAATTCACATAATTGTAGAGAAATTTATTTCAATTTAATATTCTTACCTTATAAAAACATTAATTAGTGAAATAAGTAAAAATATTTTAAAAGAAAATTTTTAACTAATGTTCCCTCAGAATAGCGTTGATATACTCTTCAGACCCGCGACCAAAAACTTGACGTATTTACATGATTTCGCATTTTCAAAATTTAATATTTGTTCATAGTTTCACGTAAGAATACATTGTTATTCAATGTTTCAAAATCTAATAACATATTTTACATAATTTCACATGTCATACAACCGATTCTAAACGATTTTCTGCTATGGGACAGTTTTTTAAAATTGTGAAATTAGTGTATCGAATTTGATATAGGAGAACCGGGGAGGATAAGTACAGAAACAATTTCTATGTTTGGCATTTCAGTGCCATCTGTTGCCTAGGATTATTACCCATTGTATAGATTAAACAGTAGGGTCGACGTATAATGCCGTGGAATAACGCGCGCGTTTTTGAATCCTTCACTCTGGTATAGAATTTTTCGAAGTCGATTTTCTTGGAAAAGAAATCAAAGAAAAGTGAATGCATTATTTCAAAGTACACCAAACCACACTGCATTTAAGAGACGCTTATAGTGTAGTAAATCCGTTTATTCCCTGGTGTAAATAGGCATAAAATTTCGGCAAGATTTCGTACTCCACTGGGATGCTTTTTCTAGGTAATGGTAGACACGAAATGCAGGGAATTAGAACACGTGAGAAAGAAAGGTGATCTTAGAGAATAACTCGGGCGATATCATGAGCAGTATTACGTGATTTTTTATAATTCAGTTACAGGGTGTGTTGCGATGTGTGTCTATCTCTCAATAACGCATGCCAAACCTCTTTTAGTAGGATAGAGACCATATCATCCCATGCTAGTTAACTGCAATAGATTTCGATTGATTACCTGATGGCAGTCTCTTTGAAGTTCGTGTAATATTATTTCATGAAGGAACGGCCCAGCAATGCGTAATGTCTCCGGAGAGGGCTGTATTCTGCATGTCTAAGTTGACATTTTGCATATCTTCTTTTTATTTAGTATCAAACAATCGCTTTTGTTATTCCGATATGTATCTTTTCTGTGTTCTTAGGATACATCAACGGTATAGCGTACAAACCCGCTTTTTTCTTTCTCACACTGTCTCTCCTTGCACTTTGATAATATATGAGCTAACGGAATCGTTGATTTCGCTGACATTGTAGTATTGTACCTACGTAATAAATATTTTAACCAATATGTAAAACCTAGGACATATGTGATAGATCTTGCGTATCTAATTGTCTTAATATTTGATTTTGTTATCGCAGACATTATGAGATTTACTAAAGTTTTTTTTTTGTATTCTGTCTTTGTCATCTCTCTGATATCCAGCATTTTGACCTTTGTGTAGGCATTTTATCAATTTTCTGACTATTTACGTAGTCGGGTTTTCATACATTATACGCTCTGCAGGGCCATGCTTTGAACGCCGAAAGTTTGTACTCTTTTGGGCAGTATGAATCGGGAGGGAAAAGGTTCGGTACTTCGGTTGGTTTATAATAAACCTCAAAATCGATGCTGAAAGTTTCATTACTTTTGAGAGCGACGTCAAGATAATTCAGCGTCCAATTCACTTCGAATTCCATGGTGAACTTTATCGTATTGTATTCGTTAAGTTTATCTTTCGCATGAACCCAATCAGTTGGCCTACTTCATGTTCGAATATGAATAATATATCGTCAGGGTAGTGGATTCACACCAGGGATCTCTTAGTACAATTTAAAAAGATGTACAATTTTCAAGCGGTACGAATACTGCTTTTGCAGGGACTGAAGATAAAGGTGAACCCATCGGTGCTCATTTTGTTTATTTATAGGAGACTCCATCAAACTTCTAATAGTTGCGGTTAGTCACTAGATTTAAGACACCGGTAATTTCTGGACTAAATTAAGACACATACACTTATGTATGAACCTTTTGTTTTTAATTGAATGCTGACACGAATTAACACTGATGTGAACTTAGGAAGAAAAAAATACTTTTATGAGAGACAAACGTGATAATTTTAAGACTGTAAGGCGAATAAAAAATAACAATTGTCGCAAAAACACAGAGAAAAATAATTGATAACGGACATTTTGAATTTATAAAACCATTTGTAGTAGTTTATTTTTCGTTTAATTCAGCGGTAGCTGGAATAATGTATTTTAAAGCAACATTAGCTGTTTTCTTCAAGTGAAATAGTTCACAAATGCTACGTGTACCACCCCGTGGAGTATTCCAATTCGTTTTTTTTTTGTTTCAGATAGTGACTATTGGGATCTGAACAACAGATTGTGCAACGATACGATAATATTTTAAGGTTTAGACACCAAAATACATTCAGTTGTACAAAATTAAAAACGAAGGAATATACTCGGGGAAGAGGCGTACTGATTGCCTCCGCAACTTCCCAGGGCGGGGAATCTTACGGCTAAGAGAGTCTCTAAGCTCCGCAAAAAGATTTTACAGAGATTTTTAAGTGTAACTTAATACAAAAGTTTAAAAAAAAGCAGGAATTTTTGACGATTGCTCTGAAAAAGTGAAGCAATTGTTTTTCAGTAAATAAATAAAACGTAAGAAATAATTTTCGCGTTATTAGTTTCTTAAAGTTTGATGAAAGGAAAACTGCTGTTCCAATGTACTCGAGGTCCGTTTCACAGCCGCAGCAGGTCCTGCAGGTGCATGATAACAAGATAATGTGAAAGAAAGATCAGTTCAGTGGATGAGACATTTGTACTGATGAGAATAAGGTGTTATTTAATATTTAAAATACATGTTACTGGCAGATGAATGCCACATTCATTTTACATGTGGACATACGTCAGAAGAAACACGTCGTCTGGAATCGAACCCGAATCTCCCGGTTTACGTTCGAGTACGTTACCGTTACACCACCCAGAACGACACGCCACCAAGTAACTGAGCATGTATTTGGAACTAGTAACGCTCCCAGCGTGCACCAGTTGAAATATATATAATGATTTACGTCTACATGTATGATTAAGAAGGCATCCATCTGCCAGTAACATGTATCTGAATATCATTTATTTCTGTAGTGTTATTTTTTCAGCGAGTTTCATTTTCTGCTTATGTGTTGCAAGAAGGAGGATCATACACTGACGGAAAAAAATCCCAACGAAACGAAAACATAGTTGTAGAGAAATGAAATGGCGGCAATACATTTGTAAATGTAACATATTTAATCGATTAAGGTTTCAAGATCACAGCTTATTGTAAGCGCGAGAAGAGTCATTTTAAATGGGAAATGTGGTACATTAATACCCGGTGTAACCGCCAGAATGTTGAATGCAAGCACGCAAACGTTCATACATTGTGTCGTACAGGTGCTGGATGTCAGTTTGTGGGATGGAGTTCCATGCATGTTGCTCTTGGTCGGTCAATACAGGGACGGTTAATGCTGGTTGGGGGTGACGCTGGAGTTGTTGTCCAATGATGTCCCATACGTGCTCGATTGGTGAAAGACCTGGTGATCTGGCAGGCCACGGCAACATGTCGACACTCTGTAGAGCAAGTTGGGTTACAACAGCGGTCTGCGGGCGAGCGTTATCCTGTTGGAAACACCCCTGGAATGCTGTTCATGAATGGCAGCACAACAGGTTGAATCACCAGACCGATGTACAACTGTGCCGTCTGGCTGCGTGGGATAACCACGAGAGCTCCTGCTGTCATGGGAAATTGCTCCCCAGACTATAACTCCAGGTGTAGGTCCAGTGTGTCTTGGCCGCAGACAGGTTGGTTGCAGGCGCTCACCTGGCCTTCTTCTAACCAACACATGGCCATCACTGGCACCCAGGTAAAACCGGCTTTCATCAGAAAACACAACAGATCTCCACTCCGTCCTCCAATGAGCTCTACCTTGACACCACTAACGTCGCAAACGGCAGTAGTTTGGAGTAAGTGGAATGCATGCTACAGGGCGTCTGGCTCGGAGCTGTCCTTCAAGTAACCGATTTGTGGCAGTTCGTTGTGTCACTGTGGTGGCAACTGCAGCTCGAACTTCGGCCGCAAACGCGTTACGATGCGCCACGGCCATACGCCGTACACGGCGGTGTTCCCTCTCAGGCACTTGGCGGCCGGAACCCGGTCTTCTTAAGGCTGTACCTTCCCTTGACCACAGCTGCAAACAATCATGCACATTGGCTACCTTCCTGCCAAGTCGTTCTGCAATATTGCGGAAAGAAAATCCACCTTCTCGTAGCCCTATTACACGACCTCGTTCAAACTCCGTGAGCTGTTGATAATGGCTTATTCGTCTTCTTAAAGGCATTCTTGACTAACATCAACACACTACGTCGAATTTCAACGATAACTAAAGCTGACGAACGCTACAGCGCGTATTTACAGCAAACCTGCTTTGCATGTTCCGAGGGGCGCTACTAGCGCCACACGTATGCGCCGGGCGCGAAATTTGCATAGACGTCATCTCAGAGATGTACTCTCACCGCCTACCAACTATCGTTTATCTAACACAAACCCTTCTTGGTGTTGGGATTTTTTCGTCAGTGTATATGCTTCGACTGGCGCCCGCTTGGAGCGTTACATCTGTGTTCCAAGTACATCCCCAATTGCTTGGGTGTTTGTCAATTGGAAATTTCAATTTTACGCTTAATTTTGAGGTGCGTTACATCCTCAATTGTGTCGCCCCTCCCACAGAAGGGGAGATAGCCTCTCAGTAGAGGATATAACATGGGAGCCAAAGATAAGCGTTAGTTGCTACTTCCTAATATTATGTCTCTTAAGAGCAAGGAAGTTTAGAAAGTGAGCCCAACTCTGTATAAACACCATTTCAACAAAATAAAAACACTATTTCACTTTTCGAAAGTTGGGCATTATTCTTCTCAAAGGCACGCTCTCTTTGTTTTGCATTTCGCTTCATAAATCTTCATATTGCGTTGTGGCATTCGGAGAGTCGCAACGGAAGATGTAAATAAACCATCGACGCGTTGCAATTAGGAAGTGTAGCCCCTTCATCTGGCGAATGAATTACAAGGGCATTCTTGGGAGTGGTCTAGAACTAGTAGACCCTCATCGTGTATCCACCACTGAACTAGGATAATCTCGCTTTTCACTTCAGAAAGAAAGCTTATGATGTACCTAAATTACAAAATTTGACTTCGTCTAAAAATTGTGTTAAACACAATCACACTCTGTCACCTTTTAAATTACCAAACATCGGATAATGTTTTTCTATTCCAATCCGACTGGGTTTAGTTTGACAAAAGTTTAATTAAATATGTAAAAAAACAACAGCATTAAACGCATAAAGTAGTTATAAAATGCCATCACAAACTACTACATATGGAACAAATTTCTAGGAAACACGCAAACATAAGCTCAGAATACCTGTATATTCTGCACATTGGTAAAAAAACCCGGTACATTTCTGAATCCAGCATGGCTGTTCCTTCTGTGCACTAATACAGAAAATATACAGAAAATATTGTTCATATTGCAGATCATTTTGCAGATTTCTTCACTATTTCCGAACGTGTCTTGCAGTTATGAATTGATGTGGCGAGTAGCATAAACTGAAACGTCGGGTACAAATTAATTTAACTGCGATTTGTCTCCAAATTTTTAAACTCAAACTGACACCTCTAAACTTTTGAACGCCAGTTTTACAATACAATATTTAAAAAATGGGAGATAAATTTAAATGAAAAGTTAGACTGAAAATAGGTGTGCTGATAACGCCGTCTCCGCACGATATTGAACGTAGTCTTGAGTCTAAGTGCATAATGATAATTTCTTTAATTACACTACGAAATGATAATAAAAGTATGAATATTAGATCAAACATCACACGTGATCTTTCGTGCGATCGACTGGCACATCATCGGTTAAAAGTTAATATCTTTTGATGGTGTAAAATTTTTTTAAAAAGTTTTGGTAATCTGCTGTTGTGCTTTATACACTGCTGGCCACCCAAAATGCAACACAAAGAAGGGAGCTTCCGATTGGCCAGAAATTCGCAGCAGGCGTCGCCCGCAAGAGGACATGCAAGCGATTAGCATTGCATGGCATATGCAAATCATGTGCGTCCGGTATGCCACCGAAAAGCACTACAAAAAGGGTAAACAGAAGGCGGGGTGTAAGTAATTGAAGTGTGTTGTGCTGCCTAACCTGTGCGTGGGAAGCTTCCTGATGCCTTGTCTCAGAATACGGCAGTCATTCCAGCACGTTTAAGAGTACGCCAGAGGACGAATAGTGGCTTATTGCAACAGCGGTTTATCGTGCCGAGAGATCGGCGCCCGTGTAGGACGACATACAGCCAAAACGAGGCGAGTACGGATTCGGTGGGTGCAGGAGGGACGGACGGACAGACGTGAGTGATTGCCGCAGCTGCGGCACACCACCGAACTAGAGCACCGGCATGTTGTGTGGCGGGCATTGACGGCTCGCACCGCCAAATCACGAACGTTATCGCAGGAATTAGGGTATGTTGCGCAACAAATGTGTCAGCACGTACCGTTCGATATCGTCTGCAGGAACCGGGATTTGTCGTACGGCGCCCATTGCTTTGATTACCATTGACGGTACACCAGCGGCGAGTGCGGCGGCAGTGGGCCGTTGAACGCCGCACCTGGACTACGGAATGGCACGAATATGTCTTCTCCGACGAATCCCGCTTCTGCCTGCAACACCACGATGTACGGATTCGCGTGCGGCGGCACCTCGGCGAGATACTGTATGACGCTTGCATTATGCATCGCCGTACCGGTCCGTCGCCTTACGTTTTGTTTTGGGGCGCATTTGGATATGACACCCGCACCCTTCTTGTACGCATCGCCGGTACACTCAACAGCCACCACTACATCTCCGACATTTTGGAGCCTGTTTTCCTCCCTTACCTGCAGGACCTGCCAGGCGGCTGCACGATGCCTGCTCGCACATGGCACGCATCGTGTGGCATTTCTTCACGGCCCACGAGGTGTCACTGCTTCCGTGGCCCGCCTTTTCCCCCGATATGTTGCCCATTGAACACGTCTGGTCGCTGATCGACAACCGGGTGGCCCGGCGAACACCACCCGCTGCTACGCTTGATGAACTGTGGCAACGTGTGGAAGCAGCCTGGAACTACATTCCCCAAGCCCACATCCAAAGCCTCTTCCGTTCGATGCCGCGGCGTGTAACGGCCGTTATTGCTAGCCATAGGGGCCACACGAACTATTGATGTCTGCGTGTTCCGCAAGTCACACGGGCATGTAAGCTGAATCGCGCCATCTTTGTATCTGTTGTTATGTGTCCAGTAAGTCTGGCTTTGCTATCTCGTGTCCTTCCTAGTGTTGCATTTTGGGTGGCCAGCAGTGTATATACACCAATGGGTCATAGACGTTGTAGGCATACGCCTTGATAATGATGCATTTCACTGGGTCTTTTCAAAGAATGCTGCTAGTGTCGGGTGATGGGGTGGGTCGAGACAGTTATGTGTTTAATGAAATTAACGGTCCCTTTTATTTGATGCATTTTCTTTAAAAATTGATTTCCAAGGTAAGGAAATGAAATTTGGCAGGTCTTAGTTGCAGCACACTGAAGAGTTGTAAACAGTGTACAAACTTTCCGCAAATAAAGTTGAATTTTTAGTATTATGACTTGATATGACCCAGGATTCATCCCACAAAGGTATGTGTGTTCCTCGTTTCAAGAAACGTGAAAGGGTAGTTGAATTTAGGAAAACTCTTGGTTTATATTTGTGCTTCTTCAATTGATTTCGTACATAACTCATTGTGGAAACTATATAAGTTTGGTCTACTTTCAATATAGCTACAACTTTGAACGTATTTTATAAGCTCCATGGCTCTTGTCTTTTATGACTGGATCACGATGCAAGGTCTTTTCTTACAACTGATAATAGGTTTTGGTCCTAATACCAAAATCCTAACTATATTTCTTACAAGCATTCCTTAGAATGTTAACTACGCCTGGGATGTATTATAATCAATCGAACCAATATGTTTCCTCGAATTTTGTTCTGTTAACAAAAGGGTACTTGCGGAACTTCTTATTACAGTGTACAAACAATATAAACAGTGTACAAACTTTCCGCAAATAAAGTTGAATTTTTAGTATTATGACTTGATATGACCCAGGATTCATCCCACAAAGGTATGTGTGTTCCTCGTTTCAAGAAACGTGAAAGGGTAGTTGAATTTAGGAAAACTCTTGGTTTATATTTGTGCTTCTTCAATTGATTTCGTACATAACTCATTGTGGAAACTATATAAGTTTGGTCTACTTTCAATATAGCTACAATTTTGAACGAATTTTATAAGCTCCATGGCTCTTGTCTTTTATGACTGGATCACGATGCAAGGTCTTTTCTTACAACTGATAATAGGTTTTTGGTCCTAATACCAAAATCCTAACTATATTTCTTACAAGCATTCCTTAGAATGTTAACTACGCCTGGGATGTATTATAATCAATCGAACCAATATGTTTCCTCGAATTTTGTTCTGTTAACAAAAGGGTACTTGCGGAACTTCTTATTTACCTATGAATTCTGTGTATCATACCCATGGTATCTAGCTATGTCCACAATTTTAATAAGTTCACGCTGAATGAATTAAATAACATGCTCTTATATTTCCTAACCTAAGTGTTCCTATCCATTTTAATTCAAATCAGGAAATTGCATGTTATGTAAATTATTAAAATGGTCCCTGGTGCTTCCCAGTAGTTCTGCGTGTCTATTACGCCTTGTGACCTTCTTACTGAGTGCTGTTATTATGTTCCAAAAACTTAAGTATTAAAGTAGCTGAACTTGCACTAGTGGCCTGACTGTTTTACCAGCTGTTAGTTTAAAAACGTTTATAATTATATTATTATTAGCAAAAAGCCCATCAAATCAATGTATTACAGATAACGCTTGGTCTTCGCTTTAATACGAGTGGTACTTTAATTCTCTATTATTCGTTGTTCCTGTGATAGCCCTTGGTGTCACCAACTTTTCATACATAGACACCTAAATCTCACTCGTTTTTTTGCTTCAAAACTAACTGGAACAAGTATTTGGCGGAAAACCTCATCTCAGTACATTAAAGTGCAGATGCTTTGAATGTCCATGTCGTATATCAGATTTTAATTTGTATCACACCCCTTGGCGAGCCTAGCTGTTTCCTAGTGTACAAACGCAATGCGCAGACTAGTACCTTAACGTCCCTGGGCCGACGGTTTTCAGCGAAGTAAAATGTGGTGTCTGCACGCGATCTACGCACGAGTCTTCTGTGCCACCATGGTGGATTTCAGAGTTGCTTTTATTAGGACTATCGGAATTTCCAATAATTCAAACACCTTCTTTTAGTGAATAAACACACAGAAAATATTTATTTGATCTTTATATCAATCATATTAAAATTTAATGGCATTTCAGACACACAGAGGAATTTCTTTTACTAAATTAATTGAAAAAATTATTTTAAATATTTAATATTTTAAAAACTTATTTTCATGAGAATTTTTCAATTTGTGTTCATGAATAGCGAATGTTTATTCGCTGCAGTTCTGTTCGGACATTTTTTTAAACCACTGCTTAATTTGTGATTCTTATGCTGATTTCTTATGAGATGTACCCCGGTAAGCAAGCAAACTATGGTGGTAAAATTACAATGCCTTTGAAGATGGGAATAAATACCCTACATCCCATCTTGAAATTCATGTTCGAAAAATATTTTCGGAAAAATTTATATTTTAGTGGAGTTTATTTTTTTGTAATTATTTTACGATTTGAATAGTGTCTTAATGGTAGCGTATAGGTAAGGAGAGGACTTTGACTTCTGTACGTCGCTAAATCCATTTTTCTCTGAGTTTTGTGTTTTCTGTGAGAAAGAAAAAAGTACGATTTAAACTACTTTTTGAATATAATGAAACCATAATGTTATAATATCTTTAAGTTGAGCTTTATATATAGTTCTCCGAAACGTAAATACTATGCGCTCGCTTCTTTTTTCATAAGAAAATTATCATGTGGAAAGCGAAATTGCAGTTTTAGCAAGCAGGTGTACTTTCGGCTTCTTAAATAAAAATTGTCTCTCATCTTACCTGAAAATCGTGCACCAGGAAATGAAATTTTTCTAATTGCATTACCATTCTTTAAACTGCACAATCCACGATGTTTGCAACATTCATTTTGCTAAATGGTTTTCCTAACGGTGAAAATAACAAAAAGACTACATAATTATTGGGTGAATCTCGAAAAGAAAAAAAAAGTACATCTCAAATACCGTATGATATATTTATATTTACGCTAAAGCTCGCCTACTGTTCTTTCTTTAAATAAAACAGTGTATTCGAATAAGAGAAGACAGTAGCAAATGCGGCATTTTGTCGATTCACGATGCATATGACATAATATTTATTCTATAATATTCTTTCACAAGTCGTTGCATTGGAATTTCAAAAACACGCAAGTAATCTGACAAGAAATTTATTGATTCGTCGTCTTTCTTCCTGTCGATGAATAAGAACTTTATACAGGATTGTGAACCGAACAAATATAATTTTCGATAGGTGACACGGAGATAAAGCTTCTGTCCCTTAGCGTTTCACACAAAAGGTTTTGTTAACCTGGAAATCGTTTAAGGCAGCAAGCACAGAACGTAACAAGTGGTATATGGTTGCACCTTCATTCTTTGAAAGGGTAAATGTCGTCCAAATTTCAAATGTAATACAAATGTTGCTGCTTGCAAAGAAACCAAAATATTCTTTGTTTCGATATCATTACAATCTGCCAGACATGTTGACTTCTGATGTTTTTATTGGTGACATTGATTAGGGCCTCTAAAGATTGAGACGTAATAAGTATATTTTCGTGGACTTCCCACCATATTTCTTTTGTGAGTGCGAAACACTAGCATGTTAAAAATGAATGCGTATTGAAGATTAATTGAGCGTCAAACTCAGCTTATATCGAGTGAAGACAAACGACAAACGAGCATTGTGTAAATTAATGTAACACAAGAAATGGATTATAAATTACCGGGAAATAAATCACGAAGTGTGGTACCATGCTCGCCCAATGCTAAATTAGTGGAATCAGAGACATTTTCTTCTTACCGGCAAGGGAGATCTAGAAACAAGAACTCCTTCTCAATTGTATCATTAACTCATTAAATACGGAAGTCTTTTCATTCAACATTACAAGATTTGTGAAGAGCTCCTTATTCCCGCTTTTTTAATAAGCTTCCCCAAATCGGCGCAAACATTTTAAAACTTAACCGAGGAGAAACTTCTTATGTTTTCACTGACGCAGCAAACTGACATCGACAATATCAAATCTATATAGCAGGCATTTGTTTTAAAAACATTTTCTACATAAATGTTTTCCGGTACATTAAGTTAACATTTTATGTAAAGAGATTAAAAGTAGTTACCTATTCGAATGCCCGAAACAAAATCACACGATAACTGCAAAAAACCTCAAGAAAAATAATTTCGATACGCCATATCAACACTTTCATCTTGTCTTTAGGGTTTTACAAGCAGCTTGGGCAAATCACAGGGATATTAGAATTCGCGCGAAGGTAAGTTTCGGGCAGTAAATGCAGGAAGAGGACAGATATAGATCCATCAAACATGAACGCCACCAATCTTTATCTGAACCTCAAAATGAGCTCACCTACGAGGAAAGGTTAGCATCCAGCTAAGCAATTGTGTTGCTGTTTGTTCTTCTATGATTCCTCTGAAAGTTAAATGCAAAAATGCAAAAAAAAAATGTTTTCTTTTGTGGAGATGGAGCTTTAGTCTTCACTGGAAGCAAATCGATGGTATATAAGCAGTCGCCCGTTTCTAAGGTATGGCCAATGGTTCCAGGGAATGGAGATAACCAAGATGCACATAGCCTTCATGACTCACATTGATTCGAACCATGGCCCCTTTCTGACGAATAATAAGAAGCAAGATTAAGTACAGTGTGCCATCTGGAAAGCAAATAGATATTGATATCGTACCCATATCCCAGAACAATTTCAATTTTCGACTGGATGACATCCTTCGTTTTTAAAGATATTGCACACTATAGAGCAGTGGTTCCCACACCTTTCGCATTCGAGAACCACCAAAATGTGAAAAACTTTCGTCGACCGGCGATGCCGCAACTCAAAGTTTAGGCAGTCCCGGAGCATTTTATCTAATAATATTCTATTTTATAATCATCACTGCGTACAATCCATATAATTTATATACCAGTTTATTCAACTTCAGCTACTTACAGCTAATGTAACTTAATCTGTTAACAATCTTTAATGATTACTAAGGGTAATTCATAATCAGTATACCATAATATTTTCCTTACCGTTAATATAACTTCTTGAGGGGTCAATGCGACCTCCGTTGCTTCTACTTTGCGATAATATTCTTGGGTCGACGAAAAAACGACGCTGGAACCACCACCGTCGTTTTTGCAAGCCGCAGTTTAGCAGCAGGGTCCGTTATGTTCCTGTGTTTTGTTTTGATTTCCGAAGCGAATAAAAAAAAAATTTCTCGCAATAAATACGTAGCCGAAAAAATTACCAATAATTTTCGAGCTTTGGCGATGAGACTGATATTCTTTCTCCATAATAGAACAGAACTGAGTAGGAGATTTGAATCTGAATGTCGATATGAGCCTGGCATTTGAAGTAAGTTCATAAAGTTATCTCTTAATGAGATAGCCTGTAATTGTTCAGATCTTCTGAGAATATATTAGCGACGAAAGCTTCTTTTAATATTCAGCGACAGGGTAAAAAAATTGATCTAGAATGTTTCTTACTTTGACTCCATTTCTATTCAAAAGAAAAATTACTACATTCACTCGTATCTCTCGGACCGGCGATTTAGAAGCATTGCTATGGAGAAACCCATCCTGATTCGCATTTGTGTCTATCAGAGGTTTCTAGGTATTAAATCAATTCTGATTATAAGGTATTATTTTGACAAGTTCCCGAGAAAAATGGTATTACAATAAATCTTTGGCGTTTAGTAACATGAATATACACAGAAGTAGCAGATTATAAGGAAACATCTACGTATGGGGAGTGTCTTGGTCTTCAGAACTCCCTCGATTGAGTGCAGCTTGTGTTCAGTAATGTACTGATAGCATTTTTTTATATTCATCCTACGCATCTTCTAGTATGCTCTTTCAGTTCCTTGAACGTATAAATGAGAATGCATGATCGTTTTTAAAATTTGGAGAGCGGTGTACCTCATACCATATTTATTTGCACTCTCCTGTAGTGGGATGATGGGCAGACGAAGATATACATAGCGACTGCACTCTGCTGTTTGACTGAACAATTGTATCCGTTAAATGAAGAACAAATACAAAATATAAATATGAATTTATATAATTGTTTATTGTAACGCAGAGCATACTGTGACGCATATCTTTCTCTTAAAAACATTTTTGAAAGTTTTGAAGTTATTTCACGTCTTTTGAGAATGTAAAAAAATGTTATTATAAAGACACATATTCGGAACATTTTTTCTTTGAAATTCACAATATGTAGCACCGTTTGATTGAGTGTGCCATTACATGTTTAGAGGTTACATATGAAACTATAGTCTTATGCAAATTTCGGATTAAATTTGAAGATAGGAAAATTTAAAAATCTGGCAGAGTCAAGTTGAGAAATATCCGCCCAGTTGGCTTTCGGTAATTAAACAGTACACGAATGTAATCGTAAAACGTAATAAGAGTTGCACAAATCGGAATATTCGTGATGTTTTATTGTAAAAGTTTACAATTCGTTAATTGTCACGTCTATCTCGTGGACCAAATGGAAATTATTTGACTGCATTGAACATGATGTGCAGTTTTTTCACTACTTCCGTTTAAAGATGTTGAATTCGCTTTTCGGAATTTTTATTTTAAAACACTTGTGGAACATTTAAGCTCCTGAGCAGGAAGATATTTCATTTTCAGTGAGAAACATTAAGCACATATTATTTTATAAGACCTACTTTTTAAGAGTAAAGTACCGTAAACTTTATACCCAAAGTGAATTGGGTTCTTCGTGTGAAGTCCACGGATTTGTAAGAGCGTCGTTTCATCACGGAACAGGATGTAAATTTAAAGTTATGATAAAAATCGTGTTGATGTTTAAATCCGTGAACCAAAACTGAAGTTGTATCCTCATGCACTCTAAATGTGTCAGAACAAGATATAAAACTAAGGACGGATAATCCAGCTTGCTTGTCTTTAAAAACAAAGCCACCAAGAAGTACGAGTATGTAGGTGTAATATATTTTTCTGATTCTACGTACGATCATTTCAAGGAATTTTTTTCCCCTGTGATTCCTCACGTAGCAGTATACTGTCTTTAGACATTTCATTCTTAATCCGTAAATGAAACAAACCAAACTATGTTAATTTATCAGAACTACTTTAGGAAATGTTTCGAGATTTAATATGTGTGAAATTCTACTCCAAATGGTATACCAATATCATTTCGGAATTTGGTTCTGATATTTACAACGACTGCTCGCTCCCTGGAATTTTTTCTTTTATGACTTCTTGAAAAGCACCATGTTTTGAGCAATTCCGTCTTCGATCAAATGGAACCTCGTGAAAACTGTTTTTATACACGATTCTAATCACCCCAGAAGTGTGTCATTAGCTCTATTCGTATCTTATGTTCTAACCGAAACTAAATACCCGTTTCATTAATGCGTCTAACAAGAACTCAAGTGACAGTGGTTTTAACAAGAACTCAAGTGACAGAGGAATAATAGGAACGCATAGGAACTATGCAATAAGTTCTGTTGGAATGCAGTGTCCTAAGCGAACAAAAAATTCAGCGTCATTAATGCATCGGATGATAAGTGGATTTTGGAAGACCTGAAGTCACACTGGAATTAGATATCTTCACTGGCTGTAAAATATTCACTCATCTTCGCGAAAACGTTCCTAGCGACATCTATTATAGCCTCATATCTACCAAACCAAAATAGCGGCTCAAATATTTGATTGAACCAACTTTATTTGATGTACGAACATTTCAAGGCATACATAAGATTTGTAAAATAATTTCCTCTGTGGAATGCACACAGTCGATTCAAAAGATCCGAAACGAAACGTTAGGGAAAATAAGAAAATCCTTTAGTCTCCAAAATGCAGTTCTTGCCTTTATTGATAATCGTTCACATATATCAGGAAAATTAAAGTTGACGACAGGAATGAAATGCAAATACCGACGTTTGAGAATTTTCTGATCGATTAATACATCGTTGACCGCACGCATTTTAGTAAATAGATTTTTCATTTTTTCCTGATGTGTAACTCAAGCGCAAGGTTATGTTTAACGCATAACATCTATCGACTGCCAAGCTCATGACTAATGCCTAAATATTTCACCATGCTGCCCATTACATTGAATCAAAGAATTTATTTCCCTAAATGGAAAAAATCGATTTTAGGGTTTAACGTGCTTAATAAATAGAAATGTGGCTTACAATTTCTTTACGACAGTTTCGCCGAAAGAAAAGGAATTGTATAAAATTATATAAATTCGGTTTATAAAATAGTCGTCGTTTATAATTACGTAGTTGTACACAGATTTAAATTTAGCAGGGCAGTGTTAAATGCAGCAATGCGAATTAATGATTTGAATTTTATTCATGATGAGAAGATAAACATACATTATATTTTCTAAACATTTCATATTTAAAGCCTTGATCCAAATCTAATAATAACTTCTTATGTGGGCTCTACCACTCGTAATTTGGGGAGCCGCATTTACGAACAACAGTATAATCTCATGACGCATTCTGATGCTACATCTTTGTCGAGACTCTGTTTAAACGGTTCTTACCAACCATGTTGAAATGGTACCATTATTCTGGATTCTCCCAGGAACCGTCGATCAACACTTTTCTGTGAAAGTATTCACATATTCGTCAATGGTGAAAGATGCTGTAACGATGAACCCTTCGTGTTTATCCCCCTTCCTTGGAGAACACTTTTGCGCCAGGTCACGCCCACCAACTATTCTTGTACCCACTGAACTTGATTTGGACTTTGCCGATTATTGCACATGCGCATTAACTGCTATGTGTCTTGTAAAGTATATAGGCTACTCACTTCTATGTTCACTGCTGTGCTGTTTCTGAGCATGACACCATTGTGGCGTTGAAAGTTCTTATACATATTTATTTCAATTGTACATAGTTTTTCATCATTAAAGTGTATCGAGCAGGAGACGGCATTTGTTTTCGACTGTATAGCTTTTGGTGCACGAGTTAATCTCTTCATATCTGTTATAAGACATTTTTAGGAATTAAAGACGCTCTTTTCTGCACAATGTTTACAGGATAAACATCACCCTGTAACCTGTAGGTGTCATTTTAGTGTATGGTTATAATTTTTCAGTAGTTAAGTGGGACGTTCAGATAGAAAAGCTTTGATATCGTTAAACAATAATATATTTCGAATTCAACAATCGAAAACGAAACAGAATTTTTAGATCATCCAAAAGCTGTTAACAGGCTTCAAAAATAGAGTGGTACCGCGATCGTGAACATGACCTCTCTGATTACTGTATATGGACGACGAAGAATACATACGAAATGTTTGTTATGACGAGGTATACTTGTCGAACATTAATAATAATAAGCGAAGCACTCTTTACTTTAAATTGATTTGCCAACGAAATGTATTTTAGCATCTAAAGTATGTTTATTCCGTAACAATTAGCAGTTAGGGAATTTGAAAGTCTTTCATGTGAAAATAAGATAAAATATCCCTAATTTATTCCGTTTCTATTTGATTTCATTTTGAAGAATCATTAAAAGGATACTGCAATAACACGGAAAAATTAGGCGTATTTGAAAGAAAACCTCCTAGGAAGCTGTAGTCCTAAAATTACAAAGTTCTGTTATACGAGATTCCCAATCAAGATTCAAGAGTTACTTCTTGCAATTATATAGAAATATTGCATCTATTACACGTAACCTCTGAAATCCTCGAGACAAATTGCTAGTTCTCTCATAGGATTGCAACCAATGTCATTGTAGATATAGGTGCATCACGCACTTTCGTAATTGTAATTGCCGAAGAAATCTTCAAACTTGCACCTGGCTTTTCTATACTAAAATAAATTTTTTGTATAATTTACTGCACAGACAATGATCTGAATACGTACAAGTTTAAAACACTAAAGTTAAAGCAATTCCGTAATTTCATTGTTGTCACTAATTCTATTCATTTAAGCTTTACAATTATCATTAACAGTGGAGAAAAATGATCAGCTGATCTTACAGCAGTGCATCATTTTCGTCCACAGTACTTCATACTGTGGATCATTCGCAGAACTAATAACTTGATAATAATTTATTATAACAATGTGAACTGTCACTTTGCAGATTACTTTTAGAAATCTTCTTAAGAGCCCCTTTTCAAAACAGAAAGAGTTTGTAACTAAACTGATTTCTGCAAAACGAAATCAAATTTAGTTTTTCAAAATCAACGTACATGTATGTAGTCATTGTTTCTCTGATTTTTAAAAAATATACGAAGCGGTTATGTTGTAAGTGTTGCTATCTCCTTAATAGCTGGTGTTTCAACGAATTACCCATTTCACTATATACTCCAGCATATGTGCCATTCCAAATCCTCAATTTTGATAATGAAGCCAAAAGCTGCCTAGTTTCCCTTAACAATACACTACTTCAGATTATCTTCCAGGAAGCGAATGTCTTTGTGACTTGATGTTGGAGATTTATCTAAATTTCTCTAAGAGGTGTCACACGAATTTCGAACTTTACATATTTCTTTACTTAATGAAACAGTGAAATACAAGTAGTTACCTCAGAATCTGCCTCTTAAAATATTTTATTGTACAAGTAAATAAAGGAATGTCATTGTCTAAAATGCATTACTATTCAGTTTGCTGTTTACTGTCACTCACGGTCATTTTACGTGCATTTGGAAATTTCTTCCTGTGTTCTTCCACAATCTGCAACAGGCGTGTTTCTTGTCTTCGTTATTTGTGAGAATGCTGTTGTAGTCATGCATCAGCATCACTCCTTGCTTGGCTGAGTCGTTTACTACCTTCAGGGTTTTAACAGTATCCATTGCTGCTTGTGATAATCGGATGATATGTCCCACTCGCTGGGGTCGACAAACAGAACCTGGGTATTTATGTCCAGCATTTGGAAAAAACGACGGAACGAGCTGGTCACAAAGTCGGCCACTGTCTTTTCATGAATACATTGGGTTACCATCAGATTGATTCTCTTTGCAGGGTTATCTGTGACATCCTTATTCAGCGCTTTGATCATGTCCCTCTTCACCGTCACGATTACGCCAGTGTCAAAGAAAGACAGCAACACCAACAAATCGTTCAGAAACCACAGATATCTGGGAAAGGTTTTAATAGCTGCACTTTACACAACTTTGTCATTATAAGGCGCCAATTGTTTCAAGAAAGCAAGTTGTTGGCTGGGGCAGCAGCTGCAAGTGGGGCCTCAAACCATGATCTGACGTACAGGCTGACGGCAAAAGCTGAGATTCTCTTTATGGCGGCTTGCTCACGTTTTGTCATTTTAAATTGAGAACGAAAAAGGCATATTTGCATTGCCTAAATGAGGCGAGCCATCCATCTAGCTCGGTGGAGGGCTCCGAGCTGCATGAACCGGATTCCTCGGGTAGCACTGGCACCTAGGTATATTATAGTGATTTCTAGCAGTTCCCGGTAGTCGTCGCGTGGTTAGATATCAGTTAGCTGCTGCTCACAGAAGTTGAGAATATTTTCTTGTTCCGGGACCTCTTCTTCGAAGACTGCAAAATTCGTCTGGTTGATAAATTGTCAATGCTGTTGGAAGCGCCTAATAAGCAGGATGTAAGGACCAGTAGAGTGGATGTCGCATGCGGCAAACACCTCTTGTGCCACAATCTCCATAATGTTGTGGCGACATGCGAGATTCAGCAGGTCTCTTCCCATATTAGATTCAATAAATTTGCAAGACCCTGCCCTGTGACCGATGTTACTAATCGTTGTGTCGAATGACATTGCTTGGATGTAATCCTTGATTCCCCATTCTTCTAGGCAATGAATAACAGCTTTCGCAGTTTCCTCGCTTGTTCCGGAATGAAGTTTTGGAACGCCAAGAAGTTTTGACACTCATACCCTAGAAACAAGGACTTGCAGGCGGTTCACTTTATCTGTCCCTGTGAGCTCCAGAAGGATTTCCTCGTCGCAGTGGACTAGGAGAGGAATTTGGGCATCGAAGTTGCTTTCAGCAAGACTGTGATTTGTTCCTTGCTTGACGTCTTGATTACGTATGGTGCTACGGTTGATCGAAAATTCTTCTACATTATGTCCCAGAGTCACAGCAGTTGCTGAGAGCACGTAGACTGAATTTCGGTAGCTCACCTTAGTGCAATCAAGTGCTGAGGCAAGCGCTATGGAAACATTGTTCTTTTTCGCTCCTTTTATTTATTTTGCTGCTGTGGTTGCTTTCCGATCTTCCTCTTCAACTTTACTGCTACTCGATGAGGCTGGTTAAACCTTTGCAAATAACTGAGCTCTTTGTTCCGAGTGTGTTCGTTTCAGTTGCCCAAAATTGTCTTCCTTCTCTCTCTTTCGTGCTTCCTGCGTTGCTACCTTTTTGTATTCCCCACAAATGTATCCTTTCGTTCCCTTCTCTCTTTGGGTTAATAGAAACTCTTTGTCTTCAAAGATGGTAATCATGTCAAGGGCGTTGCCATGGGACGATATCCAAAAGATTGGCCAATTCTTCAGTGAAGAGTTTTTCCTTATCTATTTGCGGTTCAGATCGCCGAGAACTTCCCTTCAAAAGAGCACGCCACTGGTTGTACTCTTTCTGAACCTTTAGGATGATGTTATAGTCAGACATGGTAGATATTCGGGCTTTTCCTCAGAATGATAGAAGCTCTTGCGTGATAATGCTTGTTGAAGCATTCTTAACTGTGTTCTTTTCCATTCTTATAAGGAAGAACAAACGAATCACAACCTATCCTTTGCGAGTTACAAATGAAGCGTGTGAAGCTGAAACGTGTGAAGATGAAGCGTGTGAAGCTGAAGCCATGTTCATTGTTCACAATTGTTTTGCTGTTACGCTACACTAACTTACTGGCGAGTGGAGACCAGGGCGTTCAAATGCAGCAGAGCTTGCAATCACATAAGGGAAATTCCCGTACTACATTCCAACGGCGCATGCACAAATCTACGGAAGAGAAGGTCGTGCTTACGAGGTTATGAAGCAGGAAAGATGGATGTTTTCTGTGGACTTCTTTTTCGCCTTCCGTGTCAGCTTAAATTTCGCGAGTGTTGTCGTATCCTAAATTTCTTATGTTAACTGTCGATACAACCTATTTACGAAGTTTGGATTCGGTGTGACACGTCATGAAAATCTCTAATCATCCCCAATTTTTTTATGTAACGTTTTGTCCACAGACACAACAATATTAGGGGGTAAGTCTATGAAAAATTAAAAAACAGAATTACTATGTAAATAAGGACCACCCTAATATATATATATATCAGTGGTTAATAAACTCTTCACTAAGATTCTTTCACATCGCTTGAGAGCAACACTACACATGGCTCAGCCAAGAAAACAAGATGGATTAAGGAGTGGTAACAGCACTGTAGATCATATTCATGTACTGAGAGAACGAATTGAAAGAATAATATAATGTGAATTAATATTGTGCATGGCTTTTATTGATTATGAAAAGGCCTTCAACTCTGTGAAACCATCAACGATAAAAATGGCTTTGTAATCCTGCGGTATTGAATATGAATACATTAGAATTATTAATAAAATCTATGAAAATGCAAGTGCAAAGGTTAGGATATTTGAAGATACAGCGAAATGAAGAATTGGAAAGGAAATGAGACAAGGTGACAATATATCTCTCAAGCACTTTAATGCCATATTGCAAAATGTCTGTCAATCATTCAACCGGAAAAACATGTGGATAAAGATTAATGGAAATTACTTAACTCACCTTCGTTTTTCTGATTTCCTGATGACGTAGTCATCCTTGCAGCTACTCCTTCAGAGCTGCAGAGTATGATCCAAGAACTTGCTGACAAGAGTTAAGAAGTGAGATTAAAAATAAGCTTTCAAAATACAAAAGTGATGTTCAATGCTTTTACAATAAACGATGACTTATCGATTGATGGAGAAAAGCTTGAGACCACAGAAACCTTCATTTGTCCTGAACAGCAGATATCAAATGAGGGTCACATTGATGAAGAAATTAATCGGCGTGTAAAACTTAGATGGAGAGCGTTTGGAAGAAATAGTAAAATGTTAAAGAGCAGTATGTCATTATGTCTTAAAGTGTTAAATCAGAGCACCCTGGCAGTGCTTACGTATGGAGCAGAGACATGGACCTAAATTAAAAAACATACAAGACTGCAGACAACTCAAAGAGGCATGGAGAGATGTATGCTTGGTGTAATAAGGAAAGAAAAAAGAGGAACTTGTGGATAAGGAAAATGACAGGAGTGGAGGATATCATGACCAGGGTGACATCACTGAAATGGCAATGGGCTGGCCATATTACCAGATGAACGGACCACTGATGGACATCCGAAGTTTCAGGCCGGATTCCGAGTGACAGGAAAAGATCCAGAAGAAGTTCCCATTTGAGATGGATGGATGAAATTCGAAAGTATCCTGGAATGACATGGAGGAGAGGGGCTCAAGACAGACAGTTGTAGAAGAAACTTGGGGAGACCTTCATCCAGCAGTGGATTGATAAAATGGTTGTTGATATATATATATATATATATATATATATATATATGGGATGTAAGGTCAGGTGATGCGTAACATCACAGCCTCTCCTTGATAAATGTCAACCCCGCCTTCTCGTGGTGCATCCTGTTCCCACTAAAGGGGCTCTGACGACCGCCAATAGCGGTATAACTATACCATCGGGATCAGAGGAAATGCTATCCCACACTCACCAACCCGCTTGGCCAGCGTGGTGAGTTATGGCCAAACACCTCCAAAATGACTCTACAACTTAAATCTTGGCCCTCAGTCTCCGGCAGCTGGAATGTACCTGGCCAAGGCAGCGGCCAGTGCGACATGAAGGCAGAGGGTGCTAAGAATCCCCGGAGGACCGGACTAGGCTGCCATTTGATGCTGACCTTGGCTACCTATAACGGACGCTCCCTATCTTCTGATTCAAGGCTTCTTGAATTGGAAGAGGAACTACAAAGGATCAAGTGGGACATCGTCGGGCTAAGTGAGGTAAGGAGAAAGGAGAAGATCTCATTGAACTGAAAAGTGGACATCTCTTCTATTATCGTGGGACAGATACTGGCAGAACTAGTGGTGTTGGATTTATAATAAACAAGAAACTGAAGGATAAAGTGGTAGAAGTTGAAAGTTCCTCTGACAGAGCTGCACGACTCGTTATCCAACTATCGAGAAGATACCAGGCTCAGATTATTCAAACTTATGCACCCACCACAAGTCATGCTGAAGAAGAAATTGAAGAATTTTATGAGGAAATTCGTCATCTAAATAATAAAGGTAAGCAGCACTTGAAGATAATTATGGGAGATTTCAATGCAAAAATAGGGCAACGGCAACAGAATGAAACTTCAGTAGGTAAATTCGGTCACGGCAACAGAAACCAGCGTGGAAATACTCTCGTTGAGTTTGCAGAGGCAGAAGGATTTTTCATCTTGAACTCCATTTTCAAGAAAAAGCCACACAGGAAATGGACATGGAGACATCCAATTGGGACGACAAGTGAAATTGATTTTATTATGTGTAACAAAAAATTCGTCATCGAAGACTGCAGTGTGCTGAACAAGTTCAACACAGGTAGTGACCATAGATTGGCGAGATGTAAGATGCACCTCAACACTAAACTGGAACGTGGCAAGCTCATAAGACAAACAAAATGTATTGACATAACCAACCTTAAAAAACACCATAATACTTTCAAGTTGGAACTGAAGAACAGATTCTCTGCTTTAGAAGGCCTAACATCGGAAGAAGTGGATATTTCGGAAGTTAACAGAAAAGTAACCAAAGCTCTAATGGAAACAGCAACAAAATTAGCTGGATCTAAGAACAAGTTGCATGTGAACAAATTATCAGGAAAAACCAAAATGTTGATGCAAAAAAGAAGAGAGATGAGGACAACTAAAGTAGATGTGACTTCCAAAGTGGAATATATAGAGCTATGCAAGACAACACGAAAAAAGTATCACTGAAGACGTAAGGAAATTCAACTGTGAGCTAGTGAGGAAAGCAATTGAAAACAACCAAAGCCTTAAGATAGCAAAGGGACATCTCAGTAAGGGAAGAAAACAGATTATGGCTCTGAGAAAAGAAGATGGTTCTATAACAAGAAATAGAGGCGAAATTTTGACAAGAGTGAAATATTTCTACTCCAAACTATATGAAAGGGATGATACATGTACTCCAGACATCATGAAAGGTACCAGAGTTCTTCCAGTCCTCCCAGCAGAAGTTGCTCATGCAATCAAGAACATGAAGCGAGGGAAAGCTCCAGGAGAAGATGGAATTACTATAGACATCATACAAGAAGCAAGTGGAGAAATTGAAACAGTACTCGCCCAAATTTTCACTCGATGCCTTAATGAAGGGAAGATTCCTGAGGATTGGAACAATGCTACAATGATCCTGCTACATAAAAAAGGTGACATTGAGGATCTCAGGAACTACAGACCTATCAGCCTCCTATCAGTGGTTTATAAAATCTTCACTAAAGTTCTTTCACACCGCTTGAAGGTAACACTGGACATGGCTCAACCGAGAGAACAAGCTGGATTCAGGAGTGGCTACAGCACAATAGATCATATCCACGTACTGAGAGAACTGATTGAAAGAGCGAGGGAATATGAACTTCCATTGTGCATGGCTTTTATCGATTATGAAAAAGCCTTTGATTCGGTGAAACCATCAGCAGTTACCACGGCTCTGAAATCCTGCGGTATTGAAGATGCATACATTAATATTATTAATAACATCTATGAAAATGCAAGTGCAAAGATTCGGCTGTTTGAAAATACAACACACATAAAAATTGGAAAGGGAGGAGACAAGGTGACACCATATCTCCGAAGCTCTTTAATGCCACATTGGAAAATGTCTTTCAATCACTGAACTGGGAAAACAAAGGGATAAAGATTAATGGAGATTATCTAACCCACCTTCGTTTTGCTGATGACCTAGTCATTTTTGCAACTACCCCATCAGAGCTGCAGAGTATGATCCAGGAACTTGCTGACAAGAGTAAAGAAGTGGGATTAAAAATGAACTTTCAGAAGACAAAAGTGATGTTCAATGCTTTTTACAAGAAATGAAGATTTATCGATTGATGGAGAAAAACTGGAGATAACAGATACGTATGTTTATCTTGGACAGCAGATATCAAGTGAGGGTCACATTGATGAAGAAATTAATCGGCGTACAAAACTTGCCTGGAGAGCTTTTGGAAGAAACAGCATAATTTTCAAGAGCAATATGCCATTATGTCTTAAAAGAAAAGTGTTTGATCAATGCATCCTTCCAGTGCTTACGTATGGTGCAGAGACGTGGACCTTAACTAAAAGAGACATACAAAAGCTGCAGACAACTCAAAGAGGCATGGAAAGGTGCATGCTTGGTATAACCAGGAGAGATAAGAAGAGGAACTCGTGGATCCGAAAAATGACGAGAGTGGAAGACATCATGATCAGAGTTAAATCCCTGAAATGGCAATGGGCTGGACATACTGCCAGAAGGACAGACCATAGATGGACAGCCGAAATTTTAGATTGGATTCCAAGGGACAGGAAAAGACCCAGAAAAAGACCACATGGGAGATGGGTGGATGAAATTGTATATATGCGGGAGTGACATGGAGGAGACTGGCACAAGACAGACCATCGTGGAGGAAACTTGGGGAGACCTTCGTCCAGCAGTGGATTGATAATGGTTGACAATGATGATGATGATGATATATATATATATATATATATATATATATATATATATAGGTGTGGGCTTCCATTCCGTACATAATGCTGCCGCTAACTCTTGCTTAGTAGTAGGCCTTGGTTCCGAACTTCTTATTCGGTACTCTAATTCATCCCAAGAGTACTTTATGGGATTAACATCACGGCTCTGTGCTCGCCAGTCCACGCACGATACGGAGTTATCGTCAAACTACGCCGTTACAGTCCTTGCTTTATAGTTCAGTGCATTATCCTGCTGGTACTAACAAGGCGCGGTTCCATAGTATTGCCACAGAGTTGGTAGGGCATAATTGTCTGGAATATCGAGGTAGATCTGCAGGTTAACACGTTTGTCCACGATAACCAATGGGCCGGGACTGTACCACGTAGAACACCATCACACGAGTACACTTCCTGCTGCAAATTTGACCGTAAGAACAGTACACTGTGGAAAACAAAATTTCTCCGGCTGCCGCCATACCCAAACACGGCCGTCAGACTGATGGATCGTGTAAATGGATTCATCAGTCCATAGGACCCGTTTTCATTGATCTACAGTTCGTGATAAATGTACTTTACACCATGCTAAACAAATAGTAGCATTCCGAGTGGGGATGAAAGGCTTATAAACAGCCGCACGACCACGGTAACCCATGGAATGAAGTTCTCTGTGAATGGTACGTGTACATACCGATGTTCTGTCATTTTTCTCACCTATACACTGAGTATTTGTGCAGTACTCCGTCGATTAGCTCTAACCATTCTCCTGAGGCATTGACGTTCTCTATCACAGATTTTCTTCGGTCTGCCGGTACGTTTTTCTGTTTCAAACACGCCATGTTTCTTTCACTTATTCAGTACATCCAAAACAGTTGACTTGGGTACGTTTAAATTCCTCTCGGTTTGTCTTATGGACAACCCAATAATACAACTATAACATTCAACAATCTTTCGTTTCTCAAAGTCAGTTCTCTCCCGCAGCAACATGTTCACTCAACCTCACAGTGCGATATGATCGCGGTAAGCTTCAAGCTTGTTTTTATACCGTTTGCAAGTGTACCGCGCATCTTAACAACGCAGCGGATCCGTTCAGTTGATTTTAAAAAGGTAATCGGTGACTTTTGTCAATATATATATATATATATATATATATATACGGTAAGACAGTACATATCCCATCTGAATGTTTTCTTGACATTTGGAATTACTTTGTGTTCTCTTTTTTACATGAATTCACATATGCTGGTTTCATACTGATATATTACCACGAATTTTACGGAAATTTGTTTCAACAAGTTAGTAAAATCATGCAATGGATTGATTATAATAAGCTTTAAAACATACCAGAAATCATTACTCAAGTTATGAGGATAATAGCTGTGGAATAAATCTCGGTCCTGTGCCCTGACCTTTGATCCCATTTCGGTGATATTCAACAGAACCTGTCTGGCATACCTCCTAAATAACATGACAAAATGTTGTCGCAATCAAAGCATTTTTACGTAAGTTACGATGCATAACGGCTATGGAATTGATCCCGCTCCTGTGTCCTAACCTTTGACCCCATTTCGCCCATTTTCAATAGAATTCGTCCCCAGGCAAGACCCTACAACATACTAACATTTCATCCAAATCGTATCATTTTTACGTAAGTTATGACGCATAATGGCGATGGAAGTGATTCCGCTTCTATGTCCTGACCTTTGACCCCATTTCTCCCATTTTCAATAAGGTTTGTCGCCAGATGGTCCCCTACCACATACTAAAAGTTCATCGAAATCGAACCTTTTTTACGTTAGTAAAAAAAGGTTCGATTAAGAGCAGTGGAATGAATCCCGCTCCTATATAATAGCAGTGGAATGAATCCCGCTCCTATGTACTGACCCCATTTCGTTCACTTTAAATAGGGTTCCTTCCCAGGTGATCCCCTACCAGATACTAAAATTTCATCGAAATCGAACGATTGTTACGCGAGTTTTCCTGCGGACCGACATACGCACACAACGCGTGACGTAATGAGGCAGATGGGAATCGCGACCATCTGCTTGCCGCAAGTGTGACGTAATGAGGCAGATGGGAATCGCGACCATCTGCTTGCCGCAAGTGTGACGTAATGAGGCAGATGGGAATCGCGACCATCTGCTTGCGGCAAGTGTGACGTCATTAAACTTTAATAGGATCAACACATAATGCGTGACGTAATGAGACAGATGGCGTGACCGCGCGCCAACATTCTCAAAGGCGAGATTATGACGTCATAAGATTTCTAAGCTTTGGTAATATTAATAGAACAACGCCATCACTAAAACCGTTATAATTCTGGGTGGTATTAGGAACGGGCGGCTGCTTATAGCACATTGAGTTTCTCACGGTAAACGTTTAACCCACAATCAAAAAAAAAGTTACGATCACTTTGTTACAGAAAAAGCACATAATCCAAGCTTTCGCTCACAAAACCTTAGAATTACTCTGTACCTTCAAGCACAACCCAAAAAGTAGCATGCCTATAACCGTCAACAAGTGTCTATATTTGATGTCTTTGGAATCATTTTTTTGCTGCGCGATCATCAGATTCCTGTAGTAACAAAAATGAACTCCAATATGTAACATCAATAATGGCAATCAGGATTTACTGACAGATAAATGCATTACTTTCAAGCGATTTTTGCATCCTTGGACACATGTTTAAAGGTACTTCCTATGGCTGACCGTAAACACTCCACGAACATTGCCGTCTCGGAAATACTCTGTCATCGTAGTTTGGCCTTTACAATTTAAATCCACGGCTTTTTCAATTTGAAGAACAAGAATAACGTTAATTAACATAGCTCAGGATTAGATGTTATCTCTGACGTTCCACGACTCACACGTGCTGTACTTTACCTATAGTTTCTATGATATGCATACATTCGCGCCGGTCATAACATCGTGGCGCGGCCCTTTGGTTTAAACAATAACCGCAAGAGGTCAATAAATGCATTTAGTGAAAGTTTGGGCGCACACTAGAGAAATACCTTGAAACTATTTAACATAAAGAATACATCGGTCAGCCATTCCATTATCACCACCCCCAGCCTAAAGGAATGAGCACTCGTGAAGACGGAATGGTTTCGCAGGTGAAGATCACAGAGCAGAATATATACAACCCGAGCACCAGCTTTCGCTTAGTAGAGTGTTCGAAGTCAGAATGGGAAAAGCTGTCGATGCATCGCAGTTTAATAAAAGACAAATTGTGATGGCACAGTTCCTCGGAACTACGATCTCGGAAACGGCACATCTTGTGGGTTCTTGACGTGCGGCTGTATCGAGTAGGTATTAAAAGTGTTGCGCAGATGGCCAAACGACGAACCCTCGTCCAACCGTATGTCGTCTGTAGCTCATTGATGCCTGATGAGAGCGGATAATTTTTCGCGCATTGTTCACAGCGACCACGGGGCCACGCAATAAAAGAGAAGGTGATTTTTTTGCTACTGTGGTGTTGCATTTACGTACTAAATTATTCAACAAATATGTGTAGCCTTGGATATATGTGATGGCTCCTGCCTACCTCGTTGTCGTACTAGTTGATTTTGGTATCGCAGATATTATGCAATTCTTCACATATCTGCTTCATGTCTGTGTCATCTCTCTTACATATGTCTGTGCCATTTTTCTTATACCTTCACTATAAATATTATCTATTTCTTTCTTACTTAGTTAGCAATTTTTGGGTTGTCAAAATTCCATAGTGCGCTACCGCAACAGTTAAGCTAATTTTATTAAAGCGTAATAATTCGCTAAATGCTCTATAGAGATACAAAAAAATGATGTTTATTTACTAAGTAGTAGAACACTTTGATGTCTGAGAAATAAAGGCAGTTCAGAAGCTTTTTAATGAGCACAGTTTATAAAAATACTCGTAGATCTGATTGAAAAAGTTCTAAGTACTGGGTGGCTTAAAAGCTCGTTTACATTTTAAAATTTTAAACATAGCAACAGATAGGAGGGTAACAGACCGATTGGCGCGAAAAGCACCGCCGACTAAAGACATTTTTCTTGGCTACACGAAAACGTTTTATTTAATTAGTCAATACACTATTGATAACATACAGCAATGAAGTCTGATAAGTTTGTAATAACAGCGGTATATATCGTCTGCTGTGGCTCTTGCTTCGTATTCTGACATACTGAAACTTCCTCTTCTGAGAGTGTCACCAAATTTAGGCCATGTATACGTTTTCTTTTATTTCTACTGCATTTGCGAACTATTGTGAAGCCGGGTGGCGCAGTTTTCTAAACAATGTCTTCTGTTCATTTGTCGAAGATAGTCCATGTTAGAATCTCGAAGAGGCATGGACATTACGCTTGTCTTACAGCGCTGGCTTTGTTCATTTCCTGGAACCAATTGCCTTAAATTAGGGACGTGGACAGGCGGCTGTTTATAGCTCATCGAGTTTCTCACATCGGTCGTTAGCCTAACCAAGAGGAAGACAAAAACTTCTAGGATTTATCGCCCACTGTCGGTGACTGTTCAATAAAATGATACCTGTTGATAAACGAAATCCCCCTAATAACGTATGCTTTTTCATTCAAACCATTTAGTAATATATTCATTTGTTCTTTTGTTATATAATCTTGAAAAACGTAAAGCGTCCGATAATGGAAGAAAGTTTGGAGCTCAAAATAAGGTGACCGCCCCGAAGGCGCAGCGTCTGAGCGATAGCGATGGCTTCTGAACATTCGTGCGATATATGTCCGGGTTCAAATCCCGGTTTGGTATGCATGGGTATTGTGTTTATCTTACGCGGCTGGCTCTCTTCCTTCGCTGAACCAGTGGCATTAATTTAGAGACAGGCGGGTGATTATAGCCTACTGAGTTATTCAAGGTGGTAGTTAAACCCCTATTAAAAAAAACTCGGGTGAGCTGGCTTTCCTATCTGAAGAACAAAAACCGCACTGACTTACATAGCTGAGTATTAGTTGTTATTTATTCTATTTCATATCGTTCACATGCACCGGTTTTTATCAGCAGTTACATCGATTTCCTGAAACGCACGCTGCCCATAAAGTTTGGTACGGCACTGGCTCTCTCCCTTCCCTGGAACCAGTGACCCTAAATTAAGGACGGGCGACTGCTTATAGCCCATTTAGTTGCTCACGGTGGTCGTTAAACCTTCAATCAAGAAAAAAGTTTGGAATTTCTGTGCATATTCAAACTGGAATAACGTTAGCAACACTACACCCATATACACGGTCCAGTCACATTATTGTGACTACCAGCTGTTATCCAGAATAATCGTCGTGTGCAGCGCGGACAGATGCACACGGGATTATTCTGGATGACAGCTGGGAGGGACTCAACAAGGTGATGGAAGGTGTTCACAGATATGTGGAGCCATACAGGCATTGTGCATAAGTGCATCTGACAGCTGCTCGAGAGTCGTCCTTGGTGGAAGATCCGTAAAGCGAACAAAGCAATCAAGGTGGTCCCACAGATGCTCATTTGGCTATAAGTCTGGGAAATTAGGGAGCCAGGGAAGAATTTTGAAATCTAATTCGTGCTCTTCCAACCATTCTCGGACATTTCTAGCTCGGCGATACGTTGTAATGTCGTGCTAGAATATCTTACATGCCCCAGTTAAGACAATCAGCATGTATGAGTGTACAAGGACGGCAAGGATGGATTCATAACGATTTTGGTGCATACTGCCTTCCACAGATACGAGTAGACCCATGGAATGCCGCGAAAACATTCCCCAGAACATAACACTGCTCCCACCATCTTGTGTTTTTCCAGAAATGGTTGAAGAATGTTTGTTCTCCGCAGTTTCTCGCCTTATACGCCAGCGACCATCCGTTCGATAAAGCAGAAAACGTTATTTTTCGGAGAAGGTAAACCTTTGACAATCAGCGCTGGTCCAATACCAATACTGCCGTGCAAAGGTAAGCCTTTTTTAATGATGCACCTTTGTTAGCACAGGAGCAGTGACCATCCGTCCACATCGGAGCGCCCCAAGCAGCGGGTTTCTTTGAATTGTCGTTTTAGGTACACTTTCTATAGCCCCTCGGTTCATTCGGCCAGTAGTTTGTTCTATTGTAGTGTGTCGGTCGGCCCTCAAGCTCCTTCGCAGCCGACGTTCGTCTCTCACATCAATGGCACGTGGGGATCCGCAGTTTCAACGCCGATTATTTGCAATGGAGCCATTTCCCCAATAGCGATACAGTTTAACCACAAGAGCACGCGAACAGTTCACCAACTGCCCAGCTTTAGAAATACTGCCACCCTAGTTTCGAAAATCGATAATCATCCCTTTTGGCAAATCTGATAAATCGCTTCTTTTATCCATGACAGTAACGAGTGATATGTTTCTCTAATGGCTGCAGTACAGCTTCTATACCCTCCAAGTCAGGTCACGACACGTGCCTTCTTCCATTTGTTACGCGCTGTTGACGTCAAAAGTAGCATGTGGTCACAATAATGCGACTCGACTGTGTACAGCAAAGATGAATCAAATGTGCAAAAGTCAATTTTATCTATTAATTATTCATCTGCTGAACATAGCTTTCTTTATCAGAGTCATATATTGTCTTTTGATATGCAAAATACATCATAATTTGAAACTGTAATTCAAAATTTTATAAAAGTTATTAACATTTCTCAGAATTTAGGATATGTCATTTCGTTTTTCCCAAACCAAGACAGCTTATATTAAAAATCTGTTACTTTATATTTCGGATTCAAACGCTAGATTATTGTTTGTAATAATATTTGGTATTCTAAGTAGTACATATGACTTTGTGTTCAAAGAAAAATTTTCGCACATGATATAGTAGTCACAAGCAATTTGTGATGCCCTCTGCACAAGTCTATAAAGCAGAAAGAATCTTTTCAGGCATTTGATGTAGCGTGAATAATTGTTATCTTCAAGAGATGGACTTCCCAAGGAGAAAATAATTACAAAAATGCTTAGAAAGAAAGATGATTCAATTTTTCAGTCCTTTTGCAGAAATTTGACTTTACCTGTTATGCAAAGCGCTGTGCTGCTTTCAATCCAAATGCCATCAGTGAGACATCAAACAGCTGGGTTTTGTTGAAAAGATACAAATTCATATGTTTAAATGCTATTGTGTCCAATTAATGCATTACGCATTCAATTTCTCTTTACATATATATAAGTAGTCACTAAAAATAAATTTTGAAGGTTTTTCTTTTTAACATGCCGTCAGAATATTATACATGTTAACATTATACATGCACATTAACAAAAATGGAAAATCTTATTTCTAAGTATTTCCTTTTTTCTATATTTTCCTCATTTTACCGAGTACATCTCTGAAGCAGTCAAAATTTGCCAGAATCTGGTAGTACTATACCTTGGAAAAGAATTTTCAACTTTATTTTCCAGGAAACTTTGCAATCATTGTTATTATTTTTATTAAGAAACATAATCTTATTAAGTTGTTTCAAAATTTATTTTTTTGCATTAAAGCTAAACCATCCTTGTTAAATATGTCATGAGAATTTCCCAAGAAACTCGTACCTGTTATGATATGCTTGTCCGCGATATAGTATTTGTAAATTTGTAGTAATTGCGAATGAAATTGTACGTCAGCGAAAGCTCAGCTTTACAAATGAAATATATTAATTTTTTATTTCTACATGCGTACACAAGAATGCATTTTCTACATGCGATACAAATACCGCACATCGGCACTGAAGCACAGTTTGCTGATTGCGGTATGCTGAACTTAATTGCTCTCCGAAATGGCAGCCGCAATTTATTGATTCGACTGCACGAAATCATACTCGAGTTAAGAGGATTGATTGCGTAATACATACTTGCGTTTCAAATACTGCAGTTCTGTAGAAATACCATCAGATATAATTAATTAGCCGTTACCAGGAGTGAATGTGGCATGCAAGAATCCACTTTAATATTGTACATAACACTTCCAAAAAGAGAACGACCGTTAAACAAATGAAAATATTATTAAGCAGATTACAATTCAAAAGTCAATACTGATAAACCTCCATTTACGGAAGCACTGCCCTTTACAGTAGCTACGTATCGCACAGCAGTTCACAGAATGAAACACTCGAAAGTCTGAAACTTCAACTCTAAAATAAGTAGATTCTCATGATTGTTCCACATCCTTTACAACGATATTCGAACATATGGTGCATTTCACACCATTTGATGTTAAAGGTCTTTTTTAAGGTAGTTTATGTAAGAAGGTAAAAAGTTTCTTAATAACACTTTTTGAAAATAACTGTAGGGAGAATAGCTTTTAAGTGGGCTGTTGTCACACATATTTACGAAAAGTAAGTGTTTTAGTGTTCTCACAAAGCTGAATTATGCTGAGTTATTGGCTTAGAAGTGTAAAATCAAAGTACAGCGGTAACATATTTTAACTGCAAGTTTCATAATAAAATTGTTAGTGTATTTTGACCTTTTTTGAATTTCTCTTACGAAATGAAGTACTGTCGCTTAAGATTTTTTCTTTTAATAGCTTCATCACCGTCACTTATGCTTTCATATTTATCACCAGTTTTTATTAAATACCCACGGTATTCGTTCTTTGATATTTTTAATATTTGAATTTGTTCCTTCGCTATCAATGATACGAATTTTCTTCATTTATCATGATTCCTGTGCGTAGATAATTCTGAATGACTTCCCACTCAGGTTAGTATTTCAGTGTTTATTACAAGTTTGTCGACAGTTTGATAATAAAACCTTTATGAATATAATTTTAAACAACAGAAAATGTATTGCGCCAGTTGATTTTAAGTAATTTGTCGAATAAATATTATATAACCAAATTCCGTCATAAAGATATATTTTTTCTTTTAACAAAGATGGACATAAATTATTTTAGGTGAGCTGAGCACCGGAATGTAAGAGACACTTTTATGAGGTGTATAATGTTCACGAGGTTTACAAGACACTTGCGTCTGGCGATTACCTTAGAATTCAGCAGTTTCCAGCAAATGGCGTGACCGTCTCAAATATATGTCAAAATTAGTGTGGTCCTCTTAAATACGCCTGTTTTTCTGAAGTTCAGGTGCACAACATCAACAATACTCTCTTCATAAAATTTAAATACAAAATAAAGATTTCTAGAAAAAAATTGTCATTATGAATTGTAGTCGTCTTTCCTTTGCACATGACATTGTTACCTTTTTTTATTCGTTAAACTTGCAGGATGAAAAATTTTCTACTAACCGTTTTACATTTCCATGTCGAAATGGCGATAATTTTTAAGAATTTCACAGAAATTATGCCTGAAATTATCTAAAGAAAACAGTTGAATAGGGAATTTCTGTGAGTTTATATGCGAATCCTCAACTGTGCTACATGAACTTTTGAAAAACTTGTGAATAAACTATTTCGATGACCAAATTGAACACACATTTTATGCCTTAAGAAGCTGAACTTATGTGTTGGGCAGAGGCCAAGAATTATTTTGGAATATCTTATAAATATGCACACTTGTGTTTCTCAAAAAGTTTAAATTTTTCTGGGAACAAGAGCAAGTTTTGGTTAAACTTCCCTATTTTATCACGAAGTAATAATTGTTTCAAATCAGACAGTTGACGACATCACGTCACGGCTATCTCATCGTTTTTACGCATTATCCCTTTCTCATCACGCACAGTACGTGCACGATTAGCTCCGGTGTGATGTGCAGTTGTTGTGTTTAGCAGATGGAACCCATAAGTTCTTTCGGCGTGTGTTTTGTATTCATTTTGTCGTCACTTTTGTGATTTAGAAGGAGCCATCATAGTAGCTGACAGTGTTTCACTAGAATGGGTGTCTCTTCGTTCGATCGGATTGGTTGGTTTACCTAATAAGTTTATTCGTTCGACTGGATTGGGAAATATTATGGGGCAAATTCTTATATTGTCGGATCTATAATTATTTCTCAGCTGGGTACCCCTGCCAGTTGAGATTGGCGAGGGATTCAACAGAGGATATGGGTCATCACAAAATTCTCAATCCTTGATTTAAATCGCAAAACACTTGAACGCAGAAATAAAGAAACACTACAGTAAGCACAACGGAGGTGTATATGCTGCATTTCGAAAGTCATTGATTGACTTGGGAAATAAATACGGAAGGTTAACCAAAAATTTCTCCTGTCCCCAGCAAAATTCAATTTTTCGATTGCACAATTGTGACTATTGATAAGACATTCATAAAGAATGCTTGCTCCCCCGCCTTCCAACAGTTTAATTCAGCTTCTTAAGTGGCTAAATATGTGTGTTCGAAATGGTTACCGAAATAGTTTATTCACAAGATTTTCAAAAGTTCATTTAACGTAGTGGAGGATTCGCATATTTGTGTATAAACTTCACAGTAATGCCTTATTATATTGTTTTCTTTAGAACATTTCTGGTTTAATTTTTATTTAAATTTTTTAAAAATGTTAAACTTTTCGAGGTGGAAATGGTCAAGGATTAATAAAAAAGAATGCGTCCTGGAAATTTAGCGAATTAGAAAGGCAACAAAGCCATGTGTAAAAGAAAGTCTCATTGCATTGCGGTTAACAAAACGAAACAATAATTTCCAAAAATCTTTGTTTTGTAGGTTAGTTTTACGTATTAAAGAGATAGTATAGTTGTTGTTCTGCAGCTTAATTTCAGAAGCACGGCCGTATTAAGATACCACAGTGTTTGGTGAGATTCTGTAGCTGCACCTATATTTGAGACGCTCACGCGAATTGCTGGAAACTGCTGAATACTAAGGCTGCGGTACCCGGGGCAGAATTAGGATTTCGCAGTTCAACAGTTCTAGAAAGATGGTAATTGAGCTAAGAATTTTGAGCTATGGAAATTAGTAAGCATCTCCATAACTTGTGATAGCTGACAAATATGCTACATGTCGTACTCAGAATCTTTCAGATATTTGGGCTAAATTTTTATATATCTGCCAAATTTGTCAAAGAAATTTACATACCTTTTATTATTAAATTTTTTTATATTAACTTTGTACTGCTAATGAAGTAATTGCGGTTAATCTCATCATATTTTATTGAAATACTCTTCCTTAAGGGATAAATTATGGTTCTGTCTCATGCTGAAGAAACAATACGCAACATGCGTTGACGAAAACTGCATTAATAAGTGTTGGAGGCATGAGAACAGCCTTGCCCACTGCCAGCAGTAAAAAGGGTCAGAATTAATTTATCCAGACAATAATTCTCAAGATAACGTCATTGGAGTTACATACTGAATGAAAAACCCTTCCGACACTCCCCCTCCCTCATGTCATGCTGCATATATGTTCATGCCCTACCGTACCGGATCCTAGTGTGTCTCCTGAGTGGTCTTTCGGTCCGTTGTGCCTGCTCGTTCCGCTGTTATGCTAATTTCTATTCTTCGTCCATAATTTTTTCACATAGTGTAGATGAAAGGTTATATAAAATATTTGTGTTTAATTACATTAATAGTCGCAGTCTTTGGGAAATCAAAGAAAAGCTAGATCGTGTGTGACAGCTGAGCTTTTTGCTGTGGCTGTGGTACATGACATGTGGAAATTTTGAAGACATTATGATGAGTGTGTAGAACATTTGTTGAAAATCGCTATAAGTGATTTGCAAAAAATACCGTAATGATCATCAGGTTGCTAAAGCATCATAGATGCTACGATTCAGTAAGTTACCTTCATGTTGAATTCAGCCCCTTCTATTATCAGAAGCCGGCCTGGTAGCTCTGAGGCCTAAGCGCTGTCTTTTGATCTTTCGTCCGAAAAGGATCCTTGTTCTAATCCCGGGGACTCAAGCATATATCCCCCCCCCAATAAGAAAATTCGAAAATGGGAAAACGTAAAGCGTCGGATAATGGATGAAAGTTTGGAGCTCAAAATGAGGTGACCGCCCTGAAGGCGCAGCGTCTGAGCGATAGCGATGGCTTCTGAACATTCGTGCGATATATGTCCCGGTTCGAATCCCGGTTTGGTATGCATGGGTATTGTGTTTGTCTTACGCGGCTGGCTCTCTTCCTTCGCTGAACCAGTGGCATTAATTTAGAGACAGGCGGGTGCTTATAGCCTACTGAGTTATTCAAGGTGGTAGTTAAACCCCTATAAAAAAACTCGGGTGAGCTGGCTTTCCTATTTGAAGAACAAAAACCGCACTGACTTACATAGCTGAGTATTAGTTGTTATTTATTCTATTTCATATCGTTCACATGCACCGGTCTTTACCAGCAGTTTCATCGATTTCCTGAAAGGCACGCTGCCCATAAAGTTTGGTACGGCACTGGCTCTCTCCCTTCCCTGGAACCAGTGACCCTAAATTAAGGACGGGCGACTGCTTATAGCCCATTTAGTTGCTCACGGAGGTCGTTAAACCTCCAATCAAGAAAAAAAAAGTTTGGAATTTCTGTGCATATTCAAACTGGAATAACGTTAGCAACACTACACCCATATACACGGTCCAGTCACATTATTGTGACTATCAGCTGTTATCCAGAATAATCGCCGTGTGCAGCGCGGACAGATGCACACGGGATTATTCTGGATGACAGCTGGGAGGGACTCAACAAGGTGATGGAAGGTGTTCACAGATATGTGGAGCCATACAGGCATTGTGCATAAGTGCATCTGACAGCTGCTCGAGAGTCGTCCTTGGTGGAAGATCCGTAAAGCGAACAAAACAATCAAGGTGGTCCCACAGATGCTCATTTGGCTATAAGTCTGGGAAATTAGGGAGCCAGGGAAGAATTTTGAAATCTAATTCGTGCTCTTCCAACCATTCTCGGACATTTCTAGCTCGGCGATACGTTGTAATGTCGTGCTAGAATATCTTACATGCCCCAGTTAAGACAATCAGCATGTATGAGTGTACAAGGACGGCAAGGATGGATTCATAACGATTTTGGTGCATACTGCCTTCCACAGATATGAGTAGACCCATGGAATGCCACGAAAACATTCCCCAGAACATAACACTGCTCCCACCATCTTGTGTTTTTCCAGAAATGGTTGAAGAATGTTTGTTCTCCGCAGTTTCTCGCCTTATACGCCAGCGACCATCCGTTCGATAAAGCAGAAAACGTTATTTTTCGAAGAAGGTAAACCTTTGACAATCAGCGCTGGTCCAATACCAATACTGCCGTGCAAAGGTAAGCCTTTTTTAATGATGCACCTTTGTTAGCACAGGAGCAGTGACCATCCGTCCACTTTGGAGCGCCCCAAGCAGCGGGTTTCTTTGAATTGTCGTTTTAGGTACACTTTCTACAGACCCTCGGTTCATTCGGCCAGTAGTTTGTTCTATTGTAGTGTGTCGATCGGCCCTCAAGCTCCTTCGCAGCCGACGTTCGTCTCTCACATCAATGGCACGTGGGGATCCGCAGTTTCAACGCCGATTATTTGCAATGGAGCCATTTCCCCAATAGCGATACAGTTTAACCACAAGAGCACGCGAACAGTTCACAAACTGCCCAGCTTTAGAAATACTGCCACCCTAGTTGCGAAAATCGATAATCATCCCTTTTGGCAAATCTGATAAATCGCTTCTTTTATCCATGACAGTAACGAGTGATATGTTTCTCTAATGGCTGCAGTACAGCTTCTATACCCTCCAAGTCAGCTCACGACACGTGCCTTCTTCCATTTGTTACGCGCTGTTGACGTCAAAAGTAGCATGTGGTCACAATAATGCGACTCGACTGTGTACAGCAAAGATGAATCAAATGTGCAAAAGTCAATTTTATCTATTAATTATTCATCTGCTGAACATAGCTTTCTTTATCAGAGTCATATATTGTCTTTTGATATGCAAAATACATCATAATTTGAAACTGTAATTCAAAATTTTATAAAAGCTATTAAGATTTCTCAGAATTGTGTTGTAAATATTCTCTATACGAAGTTATTAAAAAACTCTATATATTCTTTCTGGAAGGAAATTTGACATTCCATGCTTTTGGCATTTTGACAAATAAATTTGTGTAATATCTTCAGTTTGAGGAATAGCATGCTAAAAACTTGCCAATTAACTGGCATATTAATTCTCTAGCGCGGTATTCTTCAATTTTTTTTTCGTCCACGGCTTCCTTGACCTGAACACAAAATACCGGAGCTCCTTTCTCTAAAACAATTGCCACAAAAAACAAATACAACTTTTAATGGCTTTAGATCGAGCATATTTTACATCCATTCGTCCAAAAATATATGAATATTGCTTACTCTATATGTACTAGAGATTCGATGTGTGGAGGCTACTAAAATTCAGTTTCGGACACAAATTAATAATATTATGTATATTTTGTAAAACAGATATTAACACCGTTTAATCAATTTACAATATTATGATATCTTATTTTTGTAACAGACTAAATCAGAAAGACGAGCTTGCTTCTGCGCATCAGAGCTTCAAATCTTGGCACAAACCTTGAAACTGCGATTCACATCTCATTCTTGACGTTCAATCACGATCTGTATTTGGTTTTGATTACGCCAACTGCTGACAACCCTACCACAAATAAGTAGGATGTCGAAAAGGGAATCAAGATTGTCATAGCCTTTTTCAGTACTTCTGGTTATTCCTGTTTTCCCAATCCTCAAAGCTCAGTTAGGGATGAAGAAACGAACTTCGATTTCGATGTGGAGTATGATGAAATATCAATAAGTTCATCTTGTTTTCCCGTGGTGAGTATCGTTCTGTACTGAAGGGGACATTGATCCAGTTGTGCTGGTCAATCTCTCGTGAAAAGCTTTTGTGTCGCCCTGGTAGCGCAGTGGTCGAAGGGGTGGCTTCTGACCATTCATCCGCGATGGGTCCGGGTTCGAATCCCGGTGATGCATGGATGTTTTGTTTCTCTTACGGCTCTGGTTCTCTCCCTTCCTTGGAACAAGTGTCCCTAAATTAGGGACGGGCGACTTCTTATAACCCATTGAGTTGCCCATGGTGGTCGTTAAACCCTCAATAAAAAAAAAGGAGAGCGTGTCCCTCTCGCTATCGAACCTGGCATTTTTTATTATTTTTTTTATTTTTTTTAATTTCTGCTGGACAATGTCACAGAAATTTACTATAATAGCCAGTCACAATACAATATGTGCCGAAATCATAAACTAATTCTACAAATAAAATCAACAAATTCACCAATGAAACTCACAAAGTACGACAAATCCATAAAACTTTCACAATAAATTCAAATTCTGCACAACAAAACTCATTCCATTGAAAATAATTATGAATTTATTAGTGTTAGTTCATTGGTGTTAGTATTTCTTTAATAATACTAACACCAATAAAGAAACTGCAACTAAATTTAAAGGGGAATTACCTCATTTCGTGCGAAATGTGATGACATTACAACATGTACTGGAAATGGCTACCGTTTGCGTATAGAAAGCATTTAATCAGGCGCACCATACTGTGGAAAGTCCTTGCCAGTACGTCCGCCGCCACTGCTTGAATTTCTTCGGTGATATTTGCTTTCTAAATATCTATGGTTCGCGGTTTCTTTTACTAAACTCTCCCTTTTAGATATCCCTATAAAAAGTAATCACGAGGCGTCAGATCGGGCGAGCGCGGTATCCATATACCTTTCGAAATGACGCGGTCGCCGGACAAGGAATAAATTTCAGTCACACTGGTGTGCAATGTGTGTGATGTCGCTCCCTCATGCTGGAAATATCTAATGGAGAGTTCTGCGTCCTCCAATTGGTTTACAAAGGTGTTGAAAATTCCACATATGTAGCTGTTGTGGTGGTTGTATCGACGAAAAGGGGACCAATTATGCCGCGCCGGCTCATCTCACACCGAACACCAATTTTCTGTGAATGACGGTGTTCTTCATGTATCGCGTTGGGATTTTCACTGTCCCAAATATGGCAGTTTTTGGAATTGACTTATCGGGGCAGGTGAAACGACGCCACGTGTAATCCAGAATACCCAGATTTTCTTGAAGAAATGTCTGAAACCATCGACAGTATGACGCTCGTTTTACGAGGTCAGGCTGTTTAAGTTCGTGGACCACGGCGATACATTACGCATGACGCTTCGCTGTTTTCACAGCGCGTTAACAAGAGCTTGTGTACAAACCTGTTTCCTGTGACAGTCGGCGAAGTGACCTCCTGGGAAACACAAATAGTCGGCCCTTTATATTCTGTATCGTTTCCTTGGACATTTGTGGACGACCTCCTGCATGGTTGTCTAAAACGTCTAATTGGTTTCCAATTTCTTCGACAATGCTCAAATATTGGACTTGCTCGTCGAATAGCTGCCTGGAAACCTCTCCAGGAATTGCTGTTGACAAGACTTTATCGACTATTTTTTCCAATAAGTTCGAACAATAAACACTCGCTCCTCCAGAGCATACCGCTACATTTGAACACGTACGCGAAGAGCCACGATCACGAGCACTCACTATCAACAACCGTATTGTGTAGACACGCTCAGCGAATTGGCAGAACAAAGCAGCAGAGAGGCGGGTGCGTATGGATGGCGTACTGATTCTCAGTTGCGCCACACTTAGGAATATGTCTGCCACAAAAGGGCACTCCGGCTGACGGGCGGACAGCTCCGTGTTCAATGCTGCCTGGACACAAACGGTGGCCACTTGCAACTACTTTTGTTTTGTCATCACATTTAGCATGAAATGAGGTAAGTCCATTTCAAAGTTCGTTGCATTATCTCCAGTAATGTACATATTATTATTAAAGAAATGCCTTGTAGGTAGCGAGTGAGACACCCTATATTTATCAAAGTAAACAGTGGACTGTGTTACGTGGTTCACAAACACAGACTTCAGTTTTCCTCTGAACTCCAAGTTATTGTCTTTAAACTTTTGTTCCAGATTTTATATTTTTGCAGAAAAGAAAATCTTCTTAGAGCAGCAAAAGGAGTAAATAACATCTTTATAATCCAAACTTTTCTTCTACAATTCTTTCTGAAGGCTGAAAGTTTTTTCCGACAGTTGCAGAATGTGCATCTCAGTACCTTGCAATGACACATTTAATGAACTGAGTTTTTCAGAGGCATCAGGAAGATAAGCCAGCTTCAAAACAAAGTCTCCGTCAAGGAACTTCTCGGAACTGGAATGTTTTTCAATGTTTTACTCCAACGAGATAAAAATTAAGTTCATTCCGAAATTCATACACCCTCTTCAAGACATTTCCAAGAGAAAACCAGCGAGAGTTACGATAATAAATTAGGAAGGAGTGTTCAGCACACACATCAATGCACATTTGTTCAAACACCCTGGTATTCTGTGGACGAGTTTTAAGGCAGTATAACATGTCGATCATTGATTGAAGGACCTCACTGAAGCAGGGCTGATGTTATTTGATGCAAGTGCTTCCCTGTGAATGATGCAGTGAGTCCAAACAGCGCAAAAACCTTTTCTACGGTTCAGAGGTTGCATTTCGCCATAACAGCCAGCCATAGAACGACCTCGCACATGACAAATTAGATGCCCATCATTGTTCAGGCTCTCATCCAACTGAATAGCAAAATCACTCTTCAATTTTTCAATCAACTGGTCGTCAATGCCGTCAGCCATACCGAGTTTTCGACGAAATATTGTGTTTTCTGACAAAGGCCCTCTTATCCGTTGTTTGGCAGATGACTAGCCTTGCATAATACCTTGTACATAGCCACTGGTAAAAGAGTCTTCCACAATGATATGATATTTCTTGCTCTTTGCTATACGTTAAGCAGTTCTGCAAGATGAAAGAGAAGTCTTTCGTGGAATCGTAGCTGGTTTAGAGAAAATTGCTTTCTGTTCAGTAATTTCTTTTAACTTGGGAGAAAAACACTCACGTGGTTTATTCACTAAACTACAATGAACTGACTCCAACTGTATCATTTTATTTGGAAGCATACTTCCAAAGGCTACTGTTGTAAAACAAATGGCATCCTGTGGACGTTCCTTATTTCATACAATAGTGCATATAAATCCGAAATCCATGTAAATGTCGTCTTACTTCCGGTATTTTCGTCTCTTTTCCTCTTTAGAACTGCATGATACGTCTAAAATGTCAAGTTTGTACATATATTTGAAAACGTATCCATAATGATAGAAAAACAGAAAGATCACGAAACAAAACAAAACATACAGCGAACTGCATTCCACAAAACTAACCCCCGACCCGACTGTAAATACGAAACGTGCTACAACTCAAAGATCAGATCATCACATCGTGACAAACTACTTCTTCAAAACCACCGCGGCGCCACTATATGAGGGCCGCGTCGTCCCCGGGAACCGCGAGCAATGTTTGAAAACCACGGCTGTAACCGGGATGCTTTGAGACGAGACGTAGCTGCTCGTAAGTTTCTTCCCAACACTTCCTGGTCCGCTCAACGCCCTCACAGAGGAATATATATATTTATATACTGTATATATACTCGTACAGTGTAATCTTGAATCTAACAAGAACAGAAAAAAATTCGAGAAAAGAAGTTTTCAAGACATCAAGGTTCTATTTTAAATAAAGCTTTTCAGATCAATAATACATTACACATTGTAGTTTACAAATATGTAAGTATACAACATACCTTAACAAAACTAATATGTCAATAAAGTCTGTTACCTGGCTAAGCCTTTCTGTGATTGAACAACTTTCTCTAAGGCAGCAATTGAGGCAAATGATTCAGCACCTATATTTTCCGAGGATTCCAGAAAGGTAGGCAATGTATTAACAGCTTTCTCTGCTTCCTTCACAGTCACTTTTGGCCCTCTCCCTGCTGTTCCACTTCATCATCTTCTTCGTCTTATGATGCTTTTACATCCGCTTTAATCTCTGTATCAGTTAAAGTGCCGCATGTTTGAAGGAAAGTGTCAACTTCCAAAAAATCAGCGGAGGAAATGACAAGATTTAGGTTCTGTGTGATGGCTATCCACTGTTTCGAATTTACTCTATCTCCGTCTTGAGTTTCGACTATATTTAAATCAGCAGTCTACTTTTGTTGCTGATTTTTGCTTCTTTCTCCAAATCCTGCTTTGTTGAAACATTTTTTTATTTTTCCCTTAGTAACATTTTTCCAAACAAAGTCAGCCATATGCATTGCATTCAAGACATTGATGGTGGGAAAGGCTTTACCTTAACCAATGATGTCTACAAGTTTCCTAACCAGCTGCTGCCTGTATCCTACTTTGAAGCTATGGATGATACATTGATTTAGAGGTTATAACTTCGATGTCGTCTTAGGAGGAAATAATTTGCAGTGATATTTTTTGGACTTGGAAGATTGGGGTGGGTATTACAATTATCAATAAAAAGGAGAATCTTTCTTTTTTCAGAGCCATAGCTCTGTCAACTGCCTTCAGCCAATCACCAAAAATTTCGCTTGTCATCCAGGCTCTCCTGTTTGTTTTGTATGTTATGGGAAATGATTTAACCTTAGCGTAACACCTGTGTTTTCTTGCTCCCACAACCATTAGTGGCGGAAGTTTTTTACTGCTGCCTTGATTTCCTGCTAAAAGTATAGTCACGCATAGTTTGCTTTATTTACCACAATGGCACTCCTCTCCCTTGAATTTAGTTGTTTTTTCTTGCAAACGCTGGGAAATTAACCCTGTTTTGTCAAAATTAAACACATAATCTGGCTTATATCTTTATAGAAGAGGAGGAAGCTCTTTGAACAACTCTTCACAAATACTTTGGCTAACCAACGCACTTTACCACAAATGTTCCTAAAGATGATACTCTGCCTGTTTTTGAAGTTTTCCACCTGTTGCTAGCTTTGAATTCACTGTAGCCAAGCACCTTAGCAGAGTCGGGGAATATACTCTCCAGATAACAATCAAACACTCAACGTGAATTCTCAATCAATGAAACAACTGGTTCTAGATTCATCAGTAACCTGGCGATAAGTATGTATCTTCGTTGTGTTTGTTGTCTATTCGTACAAAGTGAGCATACTCCATATTAAGAAATTTTTAGGTTCTATTCTTACATCTCTCCTTGGTGTCATTTGCGGCTGTCACTCTTTACATGCAAAATGTGTACATATTTTTGGTTGTTATAAAATGTTTATTACGCTTAGGATCATTCTATCTGTATACATGCCGAATGTCTCTGCTTGGAGTTGCGGGTTTTGTTTTTTATTTGCTCGAATATCTTCTGGACTATAATGTTTGACAGCTGTGTATATATTAATCGATATATTATTCGATATATTTTCCGATACGCCTCTATTTCACGTCGACAGAGATTCAGCTACATATGTCATTCCCATTAATCATTTTAACGCAGCAAACTTTTTCATATGCTTCTTTCATTGGAAGGAACACTGTTTGTGTACTGATGAAGAGCAATCTGAGACACAAACTTTTTCTTTAGCCCAATGTCTACACGCAATTCTAAGTATTTGAGCATATTATCAATACAAAATGGAATATTCCAAAATCAAACAATGTTCTGTTATATGCAATATATGGCTTGAAGAAGTTAAACCTGTGCGTTTACACAATAATGTTTCCCTTGATTATTCTCATTCATCCATTAAGCTACCACTTTGATAATTATTCTTGTTTAAATTACATTCCTGAATTAAAACATGAAGACAAAGAAAATGGAAAAAAATGTCAGTTGATTAGACAGGTTTGTATGACCAGCAGTAGTGAGATTGTACGGAAGAAACAGGTTCGAAAGTCAAAGCCGGAGTGGAGCGTAGGTTTCCTACGATTGTTCAATGCAACTGGTATTGAATAACGAATAGAGTAAGACATCGCTAAATGCGATAAAATATCAAAAGCACAGTATACATCTACAGTTACCGTGTTTAAACGATTCGTTCTATCATTCAGACCTTGGATATCTTTATGTGTATTCAATGTTAAGATTCGTAAAATTTATACACTTAATTACCCTTGAACTGCAATGGTTAAATGTTTTTAAACCAGCACAATTAGATGAAAAGTATTGTTTGTTTGACAGTATTTTATTCCAAAATAAAATATTTCTAAAATAAAACAAAAGCGAATTTCTTAAAAACAGTCAGAAATCAACAAATACTTTCTGGATTACCGCTGCGCTTCAGGAACAGGCAGCTACATGTTATATGACTTTTTCAAAACAGCTTACTAAAAACCAGATTATAAATACTGCATACTTACTGCAATTTTACCCATCATCATCAACATCATTGTCAGCCATTATCAATCCACTGCTGGAAGAAGGTCTTCCCAAGTTTCCTCCACATCTGTCTGTCTTGTGCCAGTCTCCTCCATGTCACTCCCGCATACTTTCGAATTTCATCCACCCATCTTCCATGTGGTCTTCTTCTGGGTCTTTTCCTGTCCTTTGAAATCCAATCTAAAATTTCGGCTGTCCATCGATGGTCTGTTCTTCTGGCAGTATGTCCAGCCCATTGCCATTTCAGGGATTTAACTCTGATCATGATGTCTTCCACTCTTGTCATTTTTCGGATCCACGTGTTCCTCTTCTTATCTCTCCTGGTTACACCAAGCATGCACCTCTCCATGCTACTTTGAGTTGTCTACAGTCTTTGTATGTCTCTTTTAGTTAAGGTCCACGTCTCCGCACCATACGTAAGCGCTGGAAGGAAGCATTGATCAAACACTTTTCTTTTAAGACATAATGCCATATTGCTCTTCAAAATTATGCTGTTTCTTCCAAAAGCTCTCCAGGTAAGTTTTGTACGCCGATTTATTTCTTCATCAATATGACATTCACTTGATATCTGCTGTCCAAGATAAACGTACGTGTCTGTTATCTCCAACTTTTCTCCATCACTCGATGATAAGTCTTCATTCCTTGTAAAAGTATTGAACATCACTTTTGTCTTCTGAGAGTTTATTTTTAATCCCACTTCTTTACTCTTGTCACCAAGTTCCTGGATCATACTCTGCAGCTCTAATGGGGTAGTTGCAAAAATGTCTACGTCATCAGCAAAACGACGGTGGGTTAGATAATCTCCATTAATCTTTATCCCTTTGTTTTCCCAGTTCAATTATTGAACGACATTTTCCAATGTTGCATTAAAGAGCTTGGGAGATATGGTGTCACCTTGTCTCACTCTCTTTCCAATTTTTATGTGTGTTGTGTTTTCAAAAAGCCGAACCTTTGAAATTGCATTTTCATAGGTGTTATTAATAATAATAGTAATGTATGCATCTTCAATACCGCCGGATTTTAGAGCCTTTGTAACTTCTGATGATTTCACCGAATCAAAGGCTTTTTCATAATCGATAAAAGCCATGCACAATGGAAGTTCATATTCCCTAGCTCTTTCAATTAGTTCTCTCAGTACGTGGATATGATCTATTGTGCTGTAGCCACTCCTGAATATAGCTTGTTCTCTAGGTTCAGACATGACCAGTGTTACCTTCAAACGATGTGAAAGAACTTTAGTGAAGATTTTATAAACCACTGATAGGAGGCTGATAGGTCTGTAGGTCCTGAGATCCACAATGTCACATTTTTTATGTAGCAGGATTATTGTAGCGTTGTTCCAATCCTCAGGAATTTTCCCTTCATTAAGACATCGAGTGAAAATTTGGGCGAGTACCGTTTCGATTTCTCCACTTGCTTCTTGTACGATGTCTACAGTAATTTCATCTTCTCCTGGAAATTTTCCCTGCTTCATGTTCTTGATTGGATGTGCAACTTCTGCTGGGAGAACTGGAAGAACTCTGGCACCTTTCATGATGTCTGGAGTAGATGTATCATCCCTTTCATATAATTTGGAGTAGAAATATTTCACTGTTGTCAACATTTCACCGCTATTTCTTGTAACAGAACCACCTTTTATCAGTGCCATAATATGTTCTCTTCCCTTACTGAGATGTTCCTTTGCTATCTTTAGGCTTTGGTTGTTTTCAATTGCTTTTCTCATTAGATCACAGTTGAATTTTCTTACGTCTTAAGTGCTACGTTTTCGTACTGTCTTGCATAGCTTTATATATTCCACTTTGGAAGTCACATCTTCTTTAGTTGTCCTCATCTCTCTCTTTTTTTGCATCAACATTTTGGTTTTTCCTGATAATTTGTTTACATGCAAATTTTTCTTAGACCCAGCTAATTTTATTGCTGTTTCCATAAGAGCTTTGGTTACTTTTCTGTTAACTTCAGAAATATCCACTTCTTCCGATGTTAGGCCTTCTAACACAGAGAATCTGTTTTTCAGTTCCAACTTGAAGGTATTATGGTGTTTTTTATGGTTGGTTATGTCAATACATTTTGTTTGTCTTATGAGCTTGCCGCGTTCGAGTTTAGTGTTGAGGTGCATCTTACATCTTACCAATCTATGGTCACTACCTGTGTTGAACTTGTTTAGCACACTGCAGTCTGCTATGACGAATTTTTTGTTACACATAATAAAATCAATTTCACTTTTCATCCCATTTGGATGTTTCCATGCCCATTTCCTGTGTGGCTTTTTCTTGAAAAAGAGTTCAAGATGAAAAACCCTTCTGCCTCTGCAAACTCAACGAGAGTATTACCACGCTGGATTCTGGTGCCGTGACCGAATTTACCTACTAAAGTTTCATTCTGTTGCCGTTGCCCTATTTTTGCATTGAAATCTCCCATAAATATCTTCAAGTGCTGCTTATCTTTATTATTTAGATGACGAATTTCCTCATAAAGTTCTTCAATTTCTTCTTAAGGATGACTTTTAGAAAAAGGAGTTCAAGATGTAAAACCCTTCTGCCTCTGCAAACTCAACGAGAGTTATTTCCCATATCACCATCGAAATATTTCTATTTAATGTCGAATCCGTTACGTACATTGCTCAACTCTGTTGGTCTGTTCGAATCTTTTTCACCCGAATTATTTTTCATTTGTTTATACCAAATTAATGCATGTAGATATTTTCACTGCAGTTCATCGCTTTGTTGCAAAATAACATGCGATGTCTCTCCCAAAAGTATTTTAATTTATTTCTATATCCGTTCCGATCAATGTGACCCAATTTGAGATATATTATTGCTCTAATGTACGGTACGCATATTGTTAGGTATGCTTGTACATTTACCTAATGTGGTTTGTCTCACCAAAACGGATTTAGCAGATGCCCTGTTTTAACGAAAATTTTGTGAGTCGTGATGTTCCCATTGCAACCTTGTCCTGTGTTTGGTAAACTTTACTCTCCAGCGACGGGGAAGTCGAACTTATGGAGACATCATTTTTCCATTTGCACAAATTAAAAAATATCATATGAATTTGAGCCTCCGTTCTTTTGCAAATATCCCTTGAGCGAGTATATTTCGCTCTTAACAATTTCCCGTTCTGCTTTTATATAACTTTTAATTTATCTTTGTTATTCGTGTTGATAGTATAACAAATTCCCAAAATTTGGTGAAATATTTTATAAACATCCTATAAAAACCTGCCATACCTTCCATACACTACAATGAAACACTGGTATGCCGCTTCTAACGGTGATATAATCTAATTTAGTTTTTGCGGTATATTAGAAAATCATGGTTATTTAAAATGTTTTCCAAAGAATTCAGAAACACAGGCATGATGTAACACCTGAAATGGATATTATGATTTATTTAATAACACATGTATGCAAATTTTATTCCGTGCCTGAACCGAACTTGATGAAATTAGAAACGTTTAAGTCATATTTTAGGTAACTAAAATTTTTTGCAAATTAGGAAAATCCTTTTCATCAAATACAAATTAATAAATAATTTTTCGAAAGATTTAGTGCAAACTATATGTAGTGATTCAATAAGTGGAAATATAAATTTCCTTTTGCGATCCCATTTTTGTTTTACTCATACAGTGTTTCGTAATGATGAAGTTCATTTTTAAAATTATGTAAACATTAGACACATACGTTTTATTAAATACTTAAATGAATACTTATTTCGTTGTCATAGTTTAGTGCGATATCTTCTTTGTGCTTCCAACACATTTTAACTTCCATTACAGAGGTGGTTAGTGGGTTAACGGGTCAGTAGGCTGGCAATTTCTTGCAGGTTAAACGGGTCAGTTAAAAGATTTCGACCAAATGTCGATATTTCGACCTGGATTTCAGTTTTTTTTTAAATTGAAAAATATGTTTTAAAAAATTCTTGAGAGATCTTTGAAACAGTACTTCAGAGCTGCAGAGTATGTTCCAGGAACTTGCTGAGAAGGGTAAAAAAATGGGATTAAAAAGAACCTTTCAGAAGACAAAACTTACGTACATGCTTTTACAAAGAATGAAGATTTGTAAATTGAAGCGGAAAAGCTGGAGATGACCAATTCCTACATTTTTCTTGGGCAGTAGACATCAAGCGAGTGTCACATTAGTGAATATTTAATTGCAGGAAAAAAAGCTTGGTTGGAGAACTTTTGGCAGAAACAGTAAAATTTTCAAGAGCAATATGCTATTATGCCTTAAAAGAAAAGTGTTTATTCAATGCATGATTCCAGTGCTTACGTACGGAGAAGAGACGTGGACCATAACTAAAAAAGACATACAAAGTTTTCAGACAAATGAAAGAAGCGTTTAAGTGCTTGGTGTAACCAAGAAATAAAAAAAAGAGGAACTCTTAGATAAGCTTACAAAATGACAAGAGCGGAAGACATCATGATCACAGTAAAATCCGTGAAATGGCAATGGGTTGGGCATATTGCAAAAAGCAGAGACAATCGACGAAAAGCCGAAATTTTCGACTGGATTCCAAGCTACAGGAAAAAACCCAGAAGAAGATCACGTGAGAGATGGGTGGATGGAAGGTACTACCTCAAGACTGTCCTTTTGTGGAAAAAAATTGCGGACATCTTCATCCAGCAGACGATTGATATCGATTCACAATGACGATTATGATATATTCAAATTTGTAGCTCAAATCAGATATTTCGGGTCTGATCCGGGTCGTTTTCAACTCTGGTGCACTACAATGTTTGAAAATTTTAGAACAATCGCAAATCGCGCTGCTTTTATTATTTCCAAAGTGAGATCTATTTTTTTAACATAATATATAATATAAGTTTCAATATGCACTGTACGTACACATGTGACGAAGGAAAATCGCATTTCGCCCTAACTGGGAGACCAAAATTTTCAGAAATGGAAGAAAAAGTGTTCAACGTACCGAAATGAGAAATTATCTTACAACTGAAGTTCAGATTTTAAGCAAAGGTGCGCACAAATATTTTTGCTGCTCCTTAATCCTATGAAAATTAATAAATCACTTGCGCCTATACACACCCAAATGGATTAAGATTACTCATCATTTTGCATTTCTTCTGCTTTGAAATTTCAACACCAATCCTTAAGCTAAGCTACATGTGCACTGTGATCGAAGTGCGTCACAACACATTTTTAGTTCACTGCAAAAATTATTTCATTTCTGCTCTGCAGTTGGGGACGTTCATCATTCCTATGAAATGTGTCTTGTTCTCCAGCAGCTTTTTTGACCATGTTCTCTCTCCTTCAGAACACACTCATTTCTGCTCTGCAGCTGGGGATGTTCATCATTCCTATGCAATGTGATTTGTGCTCCAGCCGCTTTTCTGACCATGTTCTATCTTGTTCAGAAAGTTTGTTCCTCCCTTCACACCATCTTGGACTACCACTTTCTGCGTTGCCATCATTCCATCATCCTTCAGCTCACCCACATAACTCTCTTTGTTCATTCCTCATCATACAGGCAGGGTTACACATTCATTTCTGATCTGCAGTTGGGGACGTGCATCATGCCTTTGCAATGTGTCTTATGCTCCAGCCGCTTTTTTCGACCATGTTCTCTGTCCTTCAGAAAGTTTGTTCCTCCCTTCATACCATGTTCTACTACGACTTTCTGCGTTGCCATCATCCTTCAACTCACCCACATAACTCTCTCTGTTCATTCCTCATCATACAGACAAAGTTACACATTCACTTCAGCTCTGCAGTTGGGGACGTTCATCATTCCTATGCAATGTGTCTTGTGCTCCAGCCGCTTTTTTCGACCATGTTCTCTGTCCTTCAGAAAGTTTGTTCCTCCCTTCATACCATGTTCTACTACGACTTTCTGCGTTGCCATCATCCTTCAACTCACCCACATAACTCTCTCTGTTCATTCCTCATCATACAGACAAAGTTACACATTCACTTCAGCTCTGCAGTTGGGGACGTTCATCATTCCTATGCAATGTGTCTTGTGCTCCAGCCGCTTTTTTCGACCATGTTCTCTCTCCTTCAGAAAGTTTGTTGTTCCTCAATTAATACGATGTTCGATTATCATTTTGTGCGTTGCCATCATTTTTCAGCTCACCCACATACCTCCCTTTGCTCATTCCTCAACCTGCAGGCGAAGTTATACATTTAATTCTACTATCATAGTAGCATGGACAACACTTCGCTGTAATTATACAATTTCTTTACCGGCTTTGTCGTCACTCCATCATTGAAATTCTCCAAGTCGAATATAATACTGCACAAGCCACTGTCAGAGTTCTTGTGTTTATTTCCACCTGGATACATCGTACTCCTTGGTTCCGTGTTGCAAACGGTCATAGGGCTGTAGGACAAGTTGCCTACATATCGTCCAACGCTTTGTCTTCCATTGGATCATTATTTTCTTTTGCATTATTTTGTTTTGGGAAGTCTGCGTACGTATTTGTCATGAAGACGTTTGTATTTTTTTATGTTTTATTTGTAGGGCATCGAGCTCATGGACTAGTTTACTATTCATCCTCTAGAGATTGCGCCAGTAGATTCGCTTTGTCGTCCGCTGATCTTTTTAATTATGCGTTATGTTTTTTTTTATCGCCTGGATGCACCTTTTTATAACCACCATATGTACTTAGTGTATATATTAGTACAGCGGACATTTCCTTTTTATATTTCAACAGAATAAATACCTTACGAAAGTACACTTTCAAGCTTCTGACGTCTCTACGTTGTGATCTCTGAAGAACCAAAGATTTTTTTGCTAACGTTTCCCGCGTTGCAACGTTTACAGCTGTTTCTGTTATTCTTGTGTGTGTAAAAACCAAGGACTTCGTACGTTTACGAAATTCATAAATCAACACGATCAGCAAAACTATCGTGCTACGTTCAACATCTCTCAGTACATTCGTTTTGCTAACTCCCATCATCAGTTGAATAACTAACGCTTATGGATCTGGTCTGGCTGATACCCACAATTTCTTTAATATGTGGAATCAGCCATTTTTGTCGCGAACCCAGGGTCCCTAAAACTCTACTTTCTCAGTATATGTCATTGTGCTAAGGTACCATACTCTTTCTAATAATGTGAAAAATTAAAGAAAGGAACAAAATGGGTTTTCGAAGATTCACTGAACGGATTTCAAAGCAAGAACTTTAAAATGATGGGGAATAATTATTAAGTGTACAATTGGATCAAGGTGAGGTAGAGCTTACGTTCTGTGACATGAACATAAGGATTTTAGATTTACCTTACGGCCCTAATAGAAAATATATACATGATTTTAAAACGAAACTGTGCCTACAACAGCCTCCGTTATAAATAGTATCGAAAGAAAGGAAGAATATTTTTTCATTCCGATATTTGGAAGCAAATATACACAATAAAATATATTTGAATTCAATAACATCTACTTTTACGCTCTCCAGCGGCAAAGTTGTACATCGGAAAAAATACGAAATGTAAGAATTGTTATTTATTTTCCTCCCAATGCAGAAAAAATGTTTCTCAAATCGTACTAAAAGTTGCCGATATATGGTGCCCACAGACGGACGGAGAAACCGATAACATAAGCACTAATTTTTTTCTAAAACAACAGCGTACCCAACAGGAACACCCACATCGTCCCCGATTCAAGAAAGCAAAGTTTCAAGCAAGTTAATGGAAGATCATGATCCTGATTTTCTACGATAAAAAGATAATTGTATGTGATCGTGCTGTTGCACAAGGGAAAACTGTTACAGGTTTCAATTCTTCTGGAGTTCTCAACGGCCTGCTAAAGAAACAAAAATACCCTAAACGCCCAAAATATGCACAAACAAGCTCGATTTTTAATCACGAAAATGCCCCTGCACGTCGTGCTTTGCTTACCCATTAGGTTATAGAACGTGTAGGCATCGACATGAAGGTACATTCTCGGTATTCACCGGAACTGGAGCTATGTGACTGAAACTGTGCAAGGGTATATATGTTCACCGCATTACACTTCTGCTCCATGCAAAATCATTGTCGTTACTTTTAAACTACCCTCGCAGAACTTAAAATTTGTTTGGGAAAAAGAATCGCATTTAGAATTTCGAAACATTCGTGTAGAAATTATTAGAGTACAGTCATAGAATGTGTAGTGGTCATGTTGGCAGCAAAAATAAGATTTCAAGTAGTCTTCATTAAAACGAGGGTAAAATACTGCATAAAAACTGACATATTATTTAATACCACAAATATCAATTTTGTCTTTCGCCTAAACTCTTAGCACATAATTATTTAATAAAACGTTTTCAAAATTCTGTGTATAAATTGAATGTTTTTCAGTTTTCAATTCGTAAAAAAAATTATATATAAAAATCGTTATGAGAAAATACTCCAACTTCATCTTTTTTACTAATCTGGAACTTGTCTTTGACAAGGCATAGATGTTAAAAACATTTACTTATCACTATGATGATATCAGTAGAAAAATTATGTACTTTTTTTGTTTCACATATGTGCGGTATTACGAATTTGCTATTGAAACTAAGTGTTTCAGTGGAATCGGCAACAACAATTCAAATCTTTTCGTCACAATACAATTACAAGCTTTTTAGTTTGTTTTTTCTACATTGCACGCCAAAGGAATTCAAGCTGGATTTGTAGCAATCCAGCTGGATTTGTAGCATTTTTAGAGTTCTTGTAATATTATATACTTTAGAAAATTATTAGTTGATGAAAGTGTTTCATCCTTTTCACATAGTAAGTGTGAGCCCTTGGCCATTAATAATAGGATTAGGTGTTTGAGGTATCATATTGGGTGCAGCTAAAATAATGTTTTTTATGAAGTTAAATTTGTTAGAATTATCTTTTTGTTTTGCTTTATTGATTGCAGTTGTATGATGGCGAGATGTAATTCGGGAGGGAACGTTTCAAGGGGCCCATATAAAAGTGGTTGTTCATGGTTTGGTAGTGGGAATATTATTATTTATTTTGTCAGAACTATTGTTTTTTGTCTCTTTTTTTTGGGCTTTTTTTCATTCTAGATTGGTTCCAACTGGTGAGTTGGGGGCTGTTTGGCCACCTTCGGGTATTGAAACTTTTAATCCTTTCCAGGTGCCATTACTTAATACAGTAATTTTATTGTCTTCAGGGGTAAGAGTGACCTGAGCTCACCAGTGTCTTTTGTCTGGAAATATAGATAGAACAGTAAAAGCATTGTAGTTCTCGAACGTCGGACATAGCACAGTTCGTCGCTGGGTAAGAAAATCAAATTGCAGCAGAGAATTGTTGGCCGTAAAGGATCATCCACGGTGTGGGAGGCCTGTAACAGCAACCTGCGGTTTGAACAAGCAAAAAGTCGATCAATTCATCAGGGAAAATTGAAAATAGGTCAAAGAACCATAGTAGGTAAGATGAATATTATTTTTGTAGTTATAATGACATTGTTAATGTTTTAGGATAAAACAAAGAGTGTTCTCTTTGTGGAACCTCGGCACCTAACGACTTAAATGAATGTATCAAGATATGTAACAGAACAAAGTTTGCTTACTTGCTATGAAAAATATGGAAGTGATGTTCTCCAAATCAGTTTGATTTAGAAGTGTTGGGTTCACAATTATGACCCAGAAATAAAAAAATCAATCGCTGAAATACCGACATCCATCTTCTCTTCAATCGAAAAAAAAATTAAAACTCAAATTTTTGCTAGTGCATGCTCACTAGAAATCAGCGTTATTTCACTACCTGTGATTTGATCACGGTTATCGAAAAATCACAGGTAGGGCCTGCTACTGAAAACCGGGAGTAGCAGTGATCGTTAAATAAACGTTCCACACTCTGTCATTTCTACTCATCATGCTCTTCGTCATTTTTCACATCTCCGTCATAACTGTTACCAAATGAGTTCTGCTCCTGTAGCTGTTAGTTGTTACACGTTACCTCCTGTTGCGATTTGGCACCTGCCTGCTTTTCGTGATTTTTTACAGCGCTATTTGTGAGCTCACCGTTGCGTCGTTCTCTCAGTTAGTGAAGTTCAATTTTTTTAATTCGGAGAAAATAGTGAATTGTGAACGTTACTTAGTAAATTTTAGTTGCTTCACATTTCAAGATTGAAAAAATGCTGCCTCGCTTCTTTTTCAAAGTTGTAACATACCATGTTAGGTATAAAAGAACAGTGCATTTTTGATAATCTGAATTCAAAATTTAAATAACCGCAAAAAACGTATAAAAGAACTACACATAACTGAAGAAGCCGTAAAAGCTACGGCCAAATATCAGGATAAGTGCAGAATTACGTACAAATTTAAAACATATAACTCACGATCCGCTGCATATGACCGCGACACACGCATACTTCCACCGTTCTTCATCGTGATTATACTATTAGTTACTTTACTGGCACACAGAAGTGATGAAACAGGTCCTAAACTGTGATTCCAATAACGGTTTAAAATATCTGATACTTGTGAGTAGCAGTCACAGTTCGCGCCGGACACCAAGTAGCAGTTAAGCATATCTCTGATGCTCACTGTATTCTGAGATTTATTTAACAGAGTTACATGGTAAAAGATAGGACAACCTATCTAAAGGCATTATTTAACAGGATCACCTGGTCAAAGATAGGACAGCCAAAGTTAGGAGGTACGTGCATACCATAAAAGCAGTTAAACAGAGCATAAACTGCATGCGTTCAGAAAGAATGCCGCCGATTCTGCAACGCGACTACGCCAAACAGAACGGCACTGCTTTTCACTTCAGACACCATAGAGAAAATCGGGTTGGGAGTTTTTGATCATTATAAGTACAGCCCAGATCTCACGCCGTCAGAATTATGGTTATTTTGTGCTTCCAAGAGTCATCTGAATGGAATTCAGTTCAACTGTGATGAACATGTTAAAGTCGCTAGAAAGAAATGGTTTTAAGAACAACCTGCATATTTCTACTAATACGGGCTCAAAAAACTGGTTGAATAGGGCGTGTGTGTATCTAGATTGAGGGGACTCTCTAGAAAAGCAAAATATAAATTAAGAACACAAAATATAATTAGAAAAACCAAATATAATAAAGACATCAGCTACACACAAAAAGAAAGTTGGACATCAATATTATTATTCAATTTGATGTAATTCTTATCTAAACTTTGGAGGATATTTAATGGCTGTAAGCTTATTCTTTTTCCAGAGATCTACCTTACCGGCAAGAGGGAGTATGTTTAATAAGTTATAGTTAGTGAAACGTACACTAGTACTCAAATTTAAGGCAACAGCTACGAATACTTAGTTTGCAGACAGTAATAGCAGTGAAAATGAGAAAAGAAATACATATACTCTGTGAAGGTACAGTATTTTACAAATGTTAACACAAGTAAACTAAAATGTATGCATACGAGGCCAAAAGTCGATGACAAAAAAAAACATGAAAATTAGGCATGATATTTTCTACATAAAACACATAGGAAAAATGGCACTACAATCTTCAATACGAAATATGATTCCCACGGAGGGCAAAATATGTTTCACCTTACTAAACATGTTTTCAGTGATGGTATTAACAAAAGGATGTGGGTTAAGTCCCATTACTCCAGGATAGAAAACTCCAAGTTCAGTGAGGGTGTTGTTTCTATATTTTATGCGCTAGCTCCGATGTTATATTGTAGTTCCTATTCATTTATTAATTCAGTTATGCAGTTTTCACAGTTATATGTTATGTTTTCAATTTCAGATTATACGTATAAAGCACACGGTGCTTTTTCTTTTATACATAATCAGGTATGTGTTTAACACGGTAAAAGTACAGAGAGCGTATTTGTTTCGTTTTTGCAGCCATTGAGCAGTCCATTACAAATTTGTGGTTACAATTCCCTGTTTTCTGTTAATAAATGTAGATTCACGCAAGAAAAGATTTGTGAATATCTTTCTCAGTACTAATGCTAAATAAAGTAGCGGAAAAACTGCTTTGAAAAGAGAACCTTATAAGAAAGAGATGTCTGACCGGATTGTTGAATGTAAAACAAAACGTATTAGGATGTTTTCCATATACTGAAAATTTGAAATCGTATAAAATTTCATACCTAATTTTTATATTGATGTTTGAATAGAAAGTCTAATACAAAATTCAAAATGTTCGTCGGATTAAGTTAGCAAAGTTGTAATCTATGTCTGTATAATTTAAAGATCAGCATATTATCAAACAAGGTGTTTTTTCTTTTTTTTTTTTTTAATCTTTTAAGATTCTAAAATATGATTTAACTTCGCGGAATTAATTTTATACTTACTTTTTACAGTTATACGATTATAAAGGCTGTCCCTGGAAAAGGTACAGCCTGATTTTAACTGTATTTACAGGTTTACTCGGAACGCACAGTACTCAAAATTGGGGTTAAAATAACGACTTATGCAATGATTAATTACAGATTGGCCGTGTAAATGAGAGACATTTAAATTGAAGTTCGCACACTTTTCGGAGACCAAATACACTTTTTCAGGAGACGTTCATGATGTGTGAATGCAGCTTTTTAACTACAAGTATGTTACGTGAATGCTACACATTTCGCAACAAAAGAGACCAACACGTAATCCTAAAATCTATTGTAGATTTTCTACATACTTTTTAACACATGATATAAGGAGATTCGTAGTTCTTACTTTTCCGAAACCTTAATTCTCTGAAAGTTTTCACAGTGACATTTTTATCAGCTGAGCTACTCAACAGAGATGAATTTGCATTCGCAGTTGTCACACGTAACTGTTACTTAAAAATTCAGAGATTTTTGTTAATTCTAAATTTCTGGCACTTTGGTTGCAGCATAAAGCCACACATTTCATTCGCCTAAGATGAAATTTGCGAGGCAATCCTGGAACTGAAATGATACGACATTTTTATTCAAATTGCAAGAATCATATGACACCCGAAAAGTTGAAATAAATATCCCAACTAATGTTAGGATGCTAAGAGAGGAATGTTGATAACCTGTGTTTATGAGGATTTTTCAATGAATGTGAACCGAACACTTTTTCCTAGAAAATGAGAGCGGTCTTATATTACGAAATGAAATTTTTTTTATGTACTTATCCTTAGTATTGTTAACTTTGAAGTCCTTAGTAGTGTCGTGGATTTCATATGGAGCGTAATACTTGACCTGCAAAGAAAGATATAGCCACCCAACACGAGTATCCTTGAGATTGTTTCGGTTTTAAACATTTAAGAATATCTGTAAACTAGTTTATATGCCAAAAGGCAGTGCATAAATTTATAAATTCATTAAGCGAAGTCTGAAATTTTCTAAGGTGAAAAAACCCATTATTATACTTAGAGCTTTATATGCGTGTATTACTAGGCTGGTATGCAATAACATTATTCGTACAACTGATGGATTTTGCGAAGTATCACATGTATATTGCAGCTTAAACTATGAACGTACTAAACTGTTTACTTATTGAAAAAAACATACTCGTTGTACACAGACTATGCCTTAAATGTGCTTTATTTTACAATTATTTTACCGTAAGCAACATCATATAGTTCAAGAAAATTAATTCCTTGATAACGAAAGAAACTATCTAATTTATAGTTAAATATGTGGACAACGGAAGCATAGATATTGAAGGCAAACATTTTTTATTACTACATTGACCAGGTATGGAACAGAAAGCAATCTTCGTGGTATATATTTCTCTGAAAAGTCATACTAAAATTAGATTGTCGAAAGCCGAAATCTATGTCAATGGTTTTGTCTCAAATTAGGAAGTGATTTAGCGCCACAGAGATAAAATGATTCACCTCTAAAAAAATAAATTATATATTTTTGGGTATCATGATAGCAGACAGAAGCAGCTTGAAAGGCAAACATAAGTGCACAGAATACTTTTCACAAAATTGACCTCCGGATGCGCTGGTTACAATGGAAAAATGCCGACGTTTAGTAGAAAAGCGTATCCGTATAACTTTGAGTTCTAAGGTCGAAGTTCCCGAAAAATAGTTTTTATATTTGTTTATCTAATTTTTAGATGAAGTTTCCGGTGATTTATTTTTAACTAAATAAATATCAACGAGCATTTGCATTCCTAACATAAAGAAAATTTTATATATAGCCAGCCACACGATTGATAGAGATGCGCTGCCGGAAGATGATCAGGATTCCAGATCATTTGCTTCGTTAAAATATGGAAAGGAAAGACCTACATGGTTTTATCAAAATAATGGAAACATTTTCTTCTTGGGAGAGTTTTTTATTAATAAAAATCCAACCACTAAAATTCAAGATATCCTTACTCAAATTCCCAACAGTACCATTTGCTACACAAAACAAACGGCTAAATAGCGAAAGTTAGCTTAAAGAAACAACCTATTTTACAGGTCTGTTTTAAGATCTTAGTAAAGCAACGCTTGATTTCCAAATGTGAGTAATAGAATGTAAAACCACACACCCACTAAAGAACAAGTTCGCAGGGACTGTTGTGACCCTCAGAGGAGCAGTGTAACCTACTAAGAAGCGGTTTTGCTGTTATGGCTGAGGAAATGGAGCGTGACGTCATTTTAGAAATGCAATATCGGCTGCATCCTAGAACGAAGCTATACGTGGTTACAAAATTTCGTACATTGCCGGTATAGACCTTTTTTGCTTTAAAACACGTACAAATGAAAAGTCATGCAGTCCTCTTCCACACAGCCTCACTGTGCCTTGGAAAAACATGGATGGCCTGGCCCTGGTAATCGAAAAAATCTGGTGAATCCAGTTGAGGGTGAGTAGATCGACAAAAGAAATTAAGAAACGGATATGGTCCCCTTGCACTCCCTTATCCCCGAGGGTAGATGCCCGTAAGCACGAAAGCCAAGTGAAAACCGTCGGCTTTCCTTGAAACATATTTCGATTGACAGGGTATCTTCTAAAATGTGTGACACATATAACCCTTTAGATAAACATTTAGTGAGCTCAACATTTTCTATCAAAATAAATGACAGAAATTACTTCTTATTTCGTTGTTGATCCTCAATTCAGTTTTCAGAAGCAGTTTTGCCGTCCCGGTGGCGCAATGGTGTAAGCAATGGCTTCTGATTCTTCTTCCGAGATGGGTCCGGGTCAGAATCCCGTGAGGCATGGAAGCTGTGTTTGCATTACGGCACTGGTTCTCTCCCTTCCCTGGAAACAGTGGCCCTAAATTAGGGACGGGCGACTGCTTATAGCCCATTGAGTTGCTCACGGTGGTCGTATAACTCACAACCAAAAAAAAAACCGTTTTAATTATACGTTTTAAATGTTCAAATGAATTTTTACTCATTTATTTTTTTTTAATACTTCTCTTATTTTTTTCATATTTCAGGTATTATAAAAATTTCAGTGGTCACTAAGAAAATTTATTTTTTATTTTATTTGCGACTTGCTTGTTAAAGTTCGAAAATATAATGTCATTTTTTCAATACGTTCTTCAGTATTCCAGGGATGAAGAGAAAGAAAATAACGGAAAGCCCCGTGCTTATCACACAAAACTCAGAGTAATTGGAAATATGAAGCAAATTTTCATTATTTATAGGCTTTCTTACAAAATCGAAGCACTTATTAAAGTTTTAATAGATATAATTCCTTGCCAGGTTTGAACAATTGTAAGAACATTTTTATACCGGATGTAAATATCAAACTGACAGTCCAAGTCGTATTTCACAATGTCAGGTCTCAGAGCTGCCCACTAATAAGCTACAAACCCCGGCTGAAGATAGCAGTGACAATTCTTGACCTTGTATCATAAAGCTTAATTTCCGGAAATTGCTGGAACACTGTTGGCTTCGGAGAAACACCATTACACACCCTTAAAGTTGGTCCATAACATGGAATTGTTAATAACTCCCTAAAGTTTGCAGCACTAATCGTCTAATTTTGGCACTGCTTGGTAAAAACTGTGCACTAAATACTGACAGTGTAAATTAAAATGTTTCGATATGCGTTATGCCAACTTGATACGCTGTTTTGGAACTGCAACAAAAGCTATTCCAAATCAGTTTTGTGCCAAGTAAAAGTATTATACCCAGGTCAAGATTCACATGATTCATTCTAAGTTTTTTTTTCTTATACGACTGAAGAAACAGAATTTTTTTTTTAATTTTTCTTTGATCACGAATTATATTAGATGATAAAATATGATTTGACAAAAAAAACCCAGCACACTGGAATTAAACAAAGTCAGTGACAGATGGAAAGGAAAGGGAAGTCCTCAAAACTGTTTTTAAATCTCTGCTTGGTTCCAGTTTAGCAACTATTTAGACTAAGAGTAAGAAATGTTAACAAAAGTCCCTTCGTTAGACTTCGTAAGTCGGTGGCGCAGTGGTCTAAGTGGTGGCATCTGAAAATTCTTCCAAGATGCGGTCCGGATTCGAATCCCGGTGAGGTACGGATGTTGTGTGTGTTTTACAATGCTAGCTAGCTCTCTCCCTTGCTGGAACCAGTGGCCCTGAATTAAGGACGGGCGTAATGCTTACAGCCCACTGAGTTGCTCACGGTTGTTCTTAAGCTTTCAGTAATAAAACAAAGTCGTGGACACTGCTTAAAGCAGAAGGAGCCAAACGCTGTCGGGTGAAGGCGCCATAGATGTAAATGCTGTTGAAGAAAGAATTTGTTTTTTCCCCGATATCGTGTTTTCACAAATGTTCCGTGTAATTAGGGCGTTTTTACACGACATTGTGTTGGGAAAATTCTAGTATGATGCAGTGTGTTTATCTTGTGAATTGATAATTGCCAATAATAAAGTGTAAAGCATAGCAAACATCTGTCACATGTTGGATCACACGCTATTAGGTACTAAAATACATGTCACAAGTGTATTCAGTTGTAACAATGATTTTAAGTACATTCAGTTTTTTGATAATAAAATAATCTATGTATAATATTTATTATTATGAAGTTTAAAAATATTTTAATTTGTTTGTATTGCAATTAACCTTTAAGTAGGTATCAAAATTATTACGCATTAAATAACGTTGTGGGCATAGATTTGATGAATTAACTGTAGTGTTTTAATTTTTTAAAAAAGGGAAAAGAATCATGTGAATCTTCTATATCTTAATTCAGAAATATTGCATTAGTATTGTAATTAAATTTAACGATTGAATTTAAAATAATAAAATTATAGTGTTTTAATTAATTTAGAGATATATTGGCATAAACTAAATAATAAAAAACTTACAATTAAACATTCTTTTCCAGTGATACATAAAACTTTATCGGAGAATTGCGGTTTACTGTAAAATTGAGGAACTTTAGTTGAGATTTAAACTGAGATACTCAGCTCTAGGTTAGGAGGAACAGAGTTTCCTGCTCCTCAATAATGTTTATTTCATTTGCTGTTTTATTTGTAATCCATCTTAGTGTGTCTCTTTTTCACAAATTGAAGTTGCTCATTTTTTTAGGTAATGTCCGGATGCCTGCCTTCTATTGGACCCAAACGGATTGGATGCCGAGAGCTGTTTTGTTTGAAAAAGAGGAAATGTGTGAGGGAAAGCAGTGGTGTAGTAGAAATGCGAGAAAAAGGCGGGGTGAAATTTGAGTGAATGGAAATTCAGAGTTTAGATCATCAAAACCGTTCCAATTGTTGAATGTCGGAGAGGGTTAAATGGTGTTTTCTGAGTATGAATCTCTGTGACCCCCTTCGCTTTCTGGGGAGAGGGATACAGGGTCTTCAGATATACTCAGCTGGGCACACTCTGTAGGGTGTTCCATGAGGCGCCTTAATTTTGAAGGCAAGGTATACAAACTATACATGGGGAATGTTTTCCGTCCTACGAATGCAATTCCGTCTTTGACAAAATTCCGAAAACGGAAGTTGGGATGAAATTTTTTCGGTAATAGTGAAAACATTCAGGTATTGTTGTTAAATGCAGAAAAGCAAATTATCGAGTAAAAATAAATTTTTCGATTGGTGTCATACATTTCTTTAAATTCAATTGAGAAACCCACAGCAACGCGCTGCTTTCATACCATCGTGAACGCCTAATTGTTTTTACTTCCTAAGGCTCTCATTGATGGCGCCACATGTTGAACCTCAGGACAAGTAGCATGCTATCAATGAGGTATACCGATTCGAAATTCAATGTTTTCAACCATTTCAAACAGATAACACAAAAATGTGACATGTTAAATGCTTCGAACTTGGTTGCGGCCTATCTTTCTCGCAAGGCATAAAAGTCTAGTGAGGCGAGCTATAATGCATGCTTCTACCGAAAACACTCTAAAATTATAAATTTTGTTGTTCCGAAAACAATACAACCACGGGCGTTGATGGGATCCGCGAGCAGTAAGTCACAGTGGAACAAAAGCGCAAGTAATCCGGTTTTGTTTGTTGGTTTGTTTTTAATTCCAAACAACTTTGTGTGACGGCACGGTGGAGCACAGTATTATATTCGTTCAATAATATTTGTACCATGCCAAACTTATGTTATGTGAAGTATCATAACAAAGCCCATCCTATTAACAATATTCCCGAAATTCCTCCGTTAAAATGCATAACAGATGAGCATGTTTCCAGAACGTTGCAGGCTACCTAGGGCTATCACATGTTGCTCAAGGCTTTTCTATACCTGAATTATGTGAGGACCAGAATGTCCCTCCAAGGAACATCACCGCAATAAGTAATGGAGAGAAGTATAATAGACAACAATCGAATCTCGGGTAATCATAAGTTGCTATAATTATCATGCGAGTTAAATTTTTTTGTAATGGTCTTTGTTAATGTTTAATTTTGCTATTAGAATAGAGATATTAAATTTGGGTTTCGGAAATGGTCTTCAAAAAATAATCTGTGATGCTTTATTTTTGCGTGGTACTATCAGTTCTCTTGTAACATATGAGCGTTCTGTCTGAGTTAATTTGTTCTCTGTCTTTATACACTGACGGAAAAAAATCCCAGCACCAAGAAGGGGAAGTGTTAGATAAACGACAGTTGGTATGCGGTGAGAGTACATCTGTAAGATGACGTTTATGCAAATTTCGCGCTCGGAGCATACGTGTGGCGCTAGTAGCGCCCCTCGGAACATGCAAAGAAGGTTTGATGCAAATACGCGCTATAACAATCGTGAGTGTTAGTTATCGTTGAGATTCGACGTAGTGTCTTGTTGTTAGTCAAGAATGTCTTTAACAAGACGAAGAAGATATTATCAACAGCTCACGGACTTTGAACGAGGTCGTGTAATAGGGCTACGAGAAGGTGGATTTTCGTTCCGCAGTATTGCAAAACGACTTGGCAGGAATGTAGCCACTGTGCATGATTGTTGGCAGCGGTGGTCAAGGGAAGGTACTGCCTCAAGAAGAGCGGGTTCCACCTGTACGACACAATGCATGAACGTTTGCATGCTTGCATTCAACATTCTGGCGGTTACACCGGTTATTAATGTACCAGCATTTCACATTTAAAATGGCTCTTCTCGCGGTTACATTAAGGTGTGATCTTGAAACCTCAATCGATTAAATATGTTACCTATACAAATGTACTGCCGCCATTTCATTTCACTACAACTACTTTTTCGTGGTGTTGGGATTTTTTTTTTCGTCAGTGTATGTCTTATGGTTCATTGGTTTTTTTCTTTTTTTTAGAGAAAGCTCTACTTATTCGTCTAAACTCTACTGTCATGTGTTACCATCGGGTTGACGGAAAAGTCATGACGTATTTTGGCACCCGATGGCGGTTGAGTGGTTATGGAAGTACTAGAGCAGCTCTGTTATCGCTATGGCATTCGACAGGCGCCAGTTCTAGCTGCAGTCTAAAAGGAATAGTGAGTAATTTGGTTGGTTTGTGAAGATTTGACATCAAGTTGAAGATGGAAGACCAAACTGTGCATTTTCGCCATATTTTACTGTTTTATTTCAGTAAAGGGAAGAACGCGTGTCAATTTGCGTAAAGTGCACGGTGATAATGCTCTACAAGAACGTCAGTGACAGCGGTGGTTTGAAAAATTCCGTGCTGGTGATTTTGAAATCAACAATACTCCTCGGTCGGGGAGGCCTACCGAGTTTGATGACGACCAAATCAAGGAATTAATCGAGTCAAACCGACTTTACACGACGCGAGAGATTGCAGGCACATTGGACATCAATCATTTAAGCGTTCACGACCACCAGAAAGAGCTGGGATACGTAAGTAAGCTCGATGTGTGGGTTCCTAATGAACTCAAAGAAGCTCAATTGATCGATCGTATAAACATATGCGATATGCTGATTAAACGTGAGGAAAACGATCTTTTTTTGAAGCGACTGATAACTATTGACGAAAACTGGATTGCTTACAACAGTGTGCTGCACAAACGGTCTTGGTTCCGACATGCTGCTTCGTCTCAAACGACATCCGAAGAAGAAATTCATCAGCGGAAAGTTCTTGTTTCAGTGTGGTGAGATTTTAAATGTGTCTTGTTTTTTGAGATCCTACCACGGAACCAAACAATCAATTCGAATGTGTACTGTCGGCAATTGGACAGTTTGGACGAATCCATCATCCAGAAACGTGTAGAGCGCGTCCATCGTAAAAGTGTTGTGTTCCATCTCGACAATGCAAGACCACACACAAGTTTGATCAGCCGCCGAAAATTATTTGATCTTTGGTGTGATGTGTTGCCCCAACCAGCATACTCGCCTGAACTTGCGTCGTCAGACTTCCACTTGTTTCACTCTCTTCAACATTCCTTGCGTGGCATAACGTTCAATTCAGACGAGGCTGTAAATCAGCACCTTGTACAGTTTTCTCCACGAAAGACAGGTCCTTCTATAAACGAGGCATTCTGCAGCTCACTGAAAGATGGCAAAATGTTATTGAACCAAACGGGCATTATATGATTAATTGATCTTTGTTCTTTCTATCAATAAATGACTTTTGCAAAACATGGTTAAAATACGTCATGACATTTCCGACAACTTAATACTTGTGCCCTTCTGCCGTAGTTCCAGTGAGAACGTGGTTTCTTTAAAGATGATTTGTTTTCAATTACTTTAATGTGCAGGCATGTACTGTTAGAATTATACTGCGAGCAACAGAGATGTTCCAGCCTGTTGGATGTCTGTAACGCCATCTACTGTCCATTATGGATATTTGAAGCAGCTAGTATTGCAGGCCAAAGAGGAAAATTTTCCATTTTCGTTTTCTTTATATTGAAATACTACTTGCGCCCTAACAAAACTATGAAACATAATTAAAACAAAATTGTTATGCAAACAGTAGTATTCAATTAGTTCATTTACAGTACATAATGCACTTCATTTTTAGAAAAATGAAATATTTCTTCCAATCGCATAAAATGCATAATCTGGCTCTTGGATATCTTGAAATATCCTAAATGATTTTTATATTTATACATTATGGTTTACCAGATTTACTTTTTATCTATTTGAGATTTATTTCTGTAACACTAACATCATGTTGTCTGAGTCCTGCATCAAAAATTTTATTGAGGGCAAATAAATATTCGTTTTAAAGACATGATTATGTTTAAACTATTAATTTCTTTTCAGCGTTCCCGTCTACATTTAAAATTGAGACAGATACTTTCGACACGAAATATTCCTCAAAAAGTAGCCAGGTGAGAACTTGTTACTCTTTGTCGAATGCAAAACATTCGACAAAAATTGATATTGTGTTTTCAAAAAATTCAAGTTCTGAAAAGAAATCATTGGCAGAGCAAAAAAAAATAAAAATAAAAAAAAATGAAGAGTGCAGCATTTACCTAAACGGTTTTATTGGACATGCTTTGTTTTCAATCATTTTAAATCGCTAACTTTTAGTTTTCTTTGCCAGTTCTGTTTACGTAGGCAGATAGATAGGAGAACTTTTCGAAACAGTCATTGCTAAAGTTTGTGGGAGAAACCAACTCTTACGTATCTCAACCCTAACAGATTACTTTCTTAACTCAATGGCCTAACAAAAGGCGAAAAAAACCGACTTTTGCATAAACCATAAAATTATCAAGTTTTGATTTATTTATGAAACTTTTTTCCAAACGAATAAACTGAAAGTAATTAAAATTTCAACCGTTTTTTCATATACTAAATACTGTTTATTTTATTAAATACATTATCAATTGATTTCTATTTGTAAAAAACAAAAAAAAACACATTAACAATATAAAAAGTTTTAGAAGTATATAATTTAATTATTGCTTTAATTATTATACCAACAAATGTTATTCAGGAAAAAATTTTCCTTGATGAATAAGTTCGACTTGGAACAACGCTATGTTTTGTAATTGGCAGAGTACTTTTCATTCTCTTGAAACTTACTGTACTTCCAGGAATAGAGATCAGATTACATCCACAATCTTTTCTCAGTACCTCGAATGATATTTAATTTTAAAGGCAAGTTATACGACATTCACCTCTAACATCTGAGACGGCTGGTTACTGCGGGAACAGATTTACGAAAAGAAAAAACGCTTTTTTTACCACCTATTCAAAAATGATTTTATCTTCAGCTCGTGTTCTTCTCTTTGCTATTGAAAATTATAACGTAACTAAACCACTCCAGCTGGTACCGATAAATCTAAGTAGCTAGGATTCATCGATGTGTAATGTAGGCTACATTTTGTGAAATGATGCGTGGTGTTTGTGTCTGTTGGCGCCATATTGGGTGTGTATTAACTGATAATCTTATTGATGGGAACTTGGCGTCCTTCTTTGAGACCTCAAGCTGCGAATAAGTACAGGGAGGTAGTAAAATACATCAGCTGCATTTTTGTCTCCGATGTTTTCAACAGAAACTGATGTTTTTCGTTATAACCCACTTATGGTGCATTAGTAATCGTCATATTTCTCTGTCACACTGAGTGACCGATGTTTGAGAGGACAAAAGTTGCTTTGATTTCCTTAAATGTGCGATCATGCAACTCGAAATGTTATGTTTATACGGGTGGGTCACGTGACTGTTTCAGCCTAAGATGGTAACTTCGGCAAAGGCCAAGTGACATATATGTGCTTGTGAAATCAGTAGGGTCAATTGCTTTAAGTCAAAAGAGTAGGACAAGCGTTTTATAAAACAAGTAATAGCACGATTTCCTTGATTCCAACTTTGTTTTTTTCCTTACGTTGCTTTATAAAAAAAAAAGAAAACATTGCAAACAGAAACGTGTGGAGAACTAAGACTTCGCACAGCCTAAAGTCAATTTAAATAGGATGTTTTGATCTTTGAAGACAAAATGATATCTTATGTTATTTTGCTCTCATATTTATTCTTCAGAAATCTTTCGAAGAAACATCCTGAATGGATACGATTTTTTGCCAGTAAGGATACTGGACAGATGGCGCATATTTCTAGAACAGGATGTTCTAGAAACAGAAAAAAAAGTATAAAAATTCCACATTGAGATTCTTCCTTCTAAAACCTCTATTTATTTTTTCATGTAGAACAAAAATGAATTTGTTCGATCCATAATTGATGTGAGAAAATCCCGATCGTTTTGATTTCAACATTTTTATTGAGAAACTAGGATGGAAGAAAACAGAGGGCCTGTATTTACAGTGCCAACAGAAACATAATTGACGACATACGTACAATGGCGATGAAAATGTACAGATGCAGATGACTGTGTACAATGACAATAAAAAAAGGAAAAGTGACAACATGGAATAGTTAAGCAACAAAGTGAGCGAGAACAACGATGTATGAGTAATGCTCAAGAGATACACAATGAAAGAATCAAATGAACAATTCTAGTAATGGGTAAAGAGATGAATGTGTGGTTAAAATGTTATGTACATTGCAGTACTGACATGAAAGTTTAAAAAGAAAATATGTAGTTCAACAAATTAAAAATAATATGTAAAAATGCATTCAAAGGCATTAAAAAATATCTAGTGCAACAAATTAAAAATAATATGTACAAATGTATTCAAAGGCATTAACAAAATACTTCGATGGTGAAAACGCTCTTCTCAGAGAGCGGGTGTGATGATCAATGTAAGTCACAAAGACATGGATGAAGTACCTGGATAATTTCAGTAATCGTACTGTAGAGGTAAAGAACGTTTGTTCAGATAGTCAGTAGAGTAATATTTAGAAGACCTGTTCTCAAAGAAGGTGTTGTAGATAAACTGTGGGATCAGTAAACCATGTTCGATACGTAGACCAAACCTGAAAAAAGCGACGTTTCTGAGAATCAGTTAAGTCAGACGCATATGCAAGGCGCAGTCGCGACAGAAGGCTGTTGCGGAAGATACTACACATTGCATCTCCTGCGTGGAAGATGGTGGGTGGTACTGGAACAGATCGAAGCTGTTAATGATAAAGGTATGTGATGTGACGGGCCCGTATTAACACATAAGCACTTGCTGTAGGTAGCGGAGTAGGAGGTTGATACGAGCTATACAGAGTACTGTAAGCTCTAAATGAAAGGTTGTGCGCACAGATGTTGCACCACAGAGAATGCAAGATGATAGAGAGGTAGAAGCACCGGACAGAAGAGATAAACATGGGGTACATCTGCGGGCATGTGACAGAAGCCACAGGTTGGAGAAGTGATGAGGGTCATTTTATAGAGCGTGGCTGGAACTGGCAGGCGACGATGTAGAAACAACCAATGGATATTTCTCTCCATCGGTGTAGACAGCACAGGTGAAACTGTCAACCACACGCATTGAAGAAGCAGGGACATTTTGTTTTAATTGTACAATTTTCAATAACATTAAAAGTGTATGCACAATTTTCAAGAGTTTTATGGTCAAAGAGATTTCGGACATACAAACCTGTGGCTGGACACGAAATATTGCATCGAACGAAACTAATGGTTCGATGGTGACGATATATTCGAAATAGGCCGCGTTCCTTCCCAATTCATGTGCATACCGATTTCCTGGGCCACAGCAACGACATTGGATCGTGATGTAACAAAATATACTTCCGACATCCGTGTTACGAAATGGGTCGTTTTGGTTGACGTTTCTCCTTTAAAAGCAATAACTAACAATTGTAGAGTTTCGAAGTTCCTGTAAGACCTTGCAGCATAAGATAATAGTTCAACAGACCTCGCATATCGCACCAAATGCAGAGAAATTCTTTTCAGTTGAAAATGGGCTTCGCTGTTGAACTCGTTGGCTGGCCATGAGTCAACCATGAGCTTTTGCATTACGGGGTGACACAGTAAAACTTTTTTGATCACCCATAATGATGTTCCTCAGAAAGCCGTTTTCCCGAAGTCTGGCGACAATGAAACGCACACGTTCTAAATATATTTCTGCTAGATGAGTTCGTGTTTGGCAAACTTTTTCACTTTTGAATTATTATGCTCTAAATGAGAGCCAAGATTTCCAAACCATTTTTGTACAAAACTCGAAAGAAAACATATTTTTTTGTATTTTTTAAAGAAGGTGGCCGTGTTCCCAGAGTTTATATTTATGCTTGCAGTTGCCGTTCGGATGTCAGATTAATGCCTTTTATCAAGTGTACAAAAGGCAATTAAAGACATGAGATTCATGTGTTTGCCGATCCTACTTAACAATGCAAAACAAGAAAACAACCTATCCTGAAATCTGATATATCAGTAAATAACTAAGGTGCAGGGCTAACAGCAAAGCGAAGACAAGATGTTTGAAAATAAATATAAAGTTTGGAAATTAGTTTAATAGATATCATTGATTTTGTAAACACGAAGCTAATAACTTTAAAAACTGAAGACTGTGTTTGCTGATCTACATATGATTTCCACAGTTTATAAGGGAATCATCGTTTTTCGTAAAACTAAGATATGCATTTGGAGAATTTCAGCGCCGGAAAATGCAGAATTTTGTTCAGTTCTGGTGCATATTGGCTATGTTCGATTTTCGAACACATAAGTAAATTTACAGCAATAACAAGGACGCCATGAAAATCGTTTTCACGGGTATCAGCGAAGCGACAATCGTCCTCTATATGGCGCAGTGGTGCGAGAACTGTCCGAAAAGTAAATGTCCGAGTTATGTCAAGATTCGAAGGCCGGAGTTCATGATCTTGTGTTTTTTTCAAGGCTTCGAGTCTAATCATTCCCTTGAATCAGTGGCAATGAATTAAGGACGAGAGATAAGTTAGGGTACGTCGAGTTACTTAAGGTATTCCTAGATAAAAAAAAAAGACAAGGGGGCAGATTTTGCATGCAAGTAAGCAAACCAAGGCATATCTTATTTCTCCATTTTACGACAACCGTGAGTAGCTCTACGCAGCTAAAAACACGCACCAGTCTAAACTTTAGAAACACTGGATTCTCGCGTGGTACAAAGTCAGAACCGTAAGAAATATGTACAGTCATGCCTCGTAGTTGTTAGAATCGGACCCACGCGCAGGAATTCGCTGAAACTCTCATCTAGATCTCTGTGACCCTCCCCGAAATGGATGACACGACATTCATTCAGAACAACGACATTCGTTCAGAACAACGCCATTCATTCAGAACAACGCCATTAGAGTGTTTTGTGGTGCCCAATGTGAAAAAGAACATTATTCCGTTTTTTTTATTCTGTTTAGTATGTTGTTTGGCTGGAAAAGACAAACAGATTGCTGGAAAATTATCTTAATCTTTCATGTTAGATTCAAACGTTCTACCAAAAAGCACTTGTATACTTTGATTCAGGTTTAATCCAGATGGAAGGAGTCCACTTTTTATTTCTGCCTCCACCATACTTTTTAAAATCGACATATTGCTGCCTCAGAAGACGTATATTTACGCTACAGATGATGAGACACTTTTTTTTATTGGAGGTTTAACGACCACCGTAAACAACTCAATGGGCTATAAGCAGTCGTCCGTCTCTAATTTAGGGCCACTGGTTCCAGGAAAGGGAGACAACCAGGGCCGTAAAACATATAAAACTTCAATGCCTCACGGGATTAAAAACCGGACCCCTTCCGGACGAATGATCAGAAGCCATCGCCTAGACCACTGCGACACGTGGGCTGCCTGATGAGACACTTAGTATGCAGCATTTTGTTAAACATGCAGCTGCGTCCGTCAACAAATTTTTCTTGGCACGCATTATGCAATTTGCGTTTTTGGAGAAATATCTAGATCTCAAGAATGAACGAAAAGCAGAAAAAAGTATTTTATCATTTTCGTTTCATCACATACAATTATAGGTCTGAAGCCAGTGCATCCTCAAAAACTGCCAAACTATTTGATCAAGCTATTACAAAAATAAATTTTTATTGTCCTAAAACAAGCTTTATTTCGTAGATTTCAATCATCTTTGGGTGATTGAAAGGAGCAGACTAATACATTAATATGTATGTGAGAAACATAGGACAAAGTTATTCGTACTGAATACAGGAATGAATTGTATCTCACAGAGTGGGTCCGGGAAGAATGACAAGTATATAATGAAACTGGAAAAAAATACGTTTTTCAATAAAAAGAGATACATTTGAAGGAAATTAAGTAACTTTACAATTATTTAAGACAATATTTTTTGACACTTAAACTGGGATGAAGAAGGATTATAAGTAGTAGATGGAAGGTACCTAAATCACTTAAGATTTACTGATGACATAGCTAGTAATTACTAAGAACTAGAAACAATGAAATGCAAAACATGATAGGGGATTTATGGGTGGAAAGTCTTAAAAAATCTGACAATGTACACAGCAGAAACTAAATGCAGAACAATACAAAAAGGGATACATAAAAGATTTTGATAGAAGAAAAACAAAACGAAATATAAGATGAATACATTTATTTAGGTCAAGTAATAAATTTTAAGTAAAGACAAGGAACCGAAATCAATAGAAGTATTTTCCAAGGTAGTACAACCTTTTGGGGACTTAAAGACTACTTAACCGGCGATCTTCCTTTGTGTTTAAAAATAAAAATCTTTAACACATATATTGTCTCCATCATACTACGGAAGTGAAACGTGGAGGGGTCACAACACGAACAACGTGAAAAAGTAAGAGTATCGCTAAGAAAGTTAGAGAAGAATGTTGGAAATAACAAGAAGAGACAGAGTTAGAACTGAATTTATTAGAGAAAGAACACGAACAATATAGATTAAAAAAATAGTAAAAGCATCAAAGCGGAGATAAGCTGGACTTATTGGAAAACTGAAAGATGGACATGATTAATAACAGAAGGTAGAGAGAAGAAGGAGGCGCCAGCGAACAAGATGGTAAAATGACCTTTAGAAATTTAGAGTTGCAAAATGGTGGACTAAGGCTAGGGATCGAGGAAGTTGAAAAGACTGTGCTGGGCCTATACCCAATAGTGGGTTTCAACACGCTAAGAAGAAAAAGAATGAAACCAGAATAATGAAACTTTCTTCAAGATCGCACTTTCTTTTCTTTTAATTCATGATCATTGTTGATTCAATGTCACGCTTTTACCAGTATCAATACGCTTCGTTACTACTTTGTCTGGCCACAAAATTGCCTTCAGGAATATTAATTGTATCCCTACACCGAATGTATTTTTCTCACGGAAAAGTTTTGCTTCCCCATGAATCGAATTCATCTCAACCAGCTGAAACAAAAAACAGGTTCATTCATTATTCCATAGTGAATATCTATCTAATTATTAAAATCAACACCTAACAGCAGTGTTTTTTACGCTTTCCAACCGTCGTATACGCTCCAGCTTTTTCGGTCCGTCTATCCGTCTGTCCGTCCGTCCGTCTGCCTTTCGGCACGATCACTCACGTAAAAATGGTTCGATTTCGATGAAAGTTTAGTATGTCGTAGGGAACCACCTGGGGACAAACCCTGTCGAAAATGGGACAAATGGGGTTAAAGGTCACGACATAGGAGCGGGATCCATTCCATTGCTCTTATGCCTCATAACTTGGGTGCATATGGTTCAATTTCAATGAAATTTTAGTATGTGGTAGGGGGCCGTCTGATGACGAAATCTTTTGAAAATGGGTGCAGTGGGTTCAATGGTCAGGACATAGGAGCGGGATGCATTCCATTGTCCTTATGCGTCATAACGTGCGTAAAAATGGTTCGATTTCGATGAAATTTTACTATGTGGTAGGGGACCAGCTGGAGAGGAACCCTATTGAAAATCGGACAAATGGGATCAAAGGTCAAGGCATGGGATAGAGATCCATTCCATCGCCCTTATCCCATACTATTAAGGTGGATGTCAAAAAATTTTGCTTCCTATATTTCCAATGGAAGGACTTTTCTACACATTTCCTTCACAATTAGTGTGTTCCCAAGGATGGAAATTTGAACATCGATTAAAATAACTTCATATTGTAACTTCGAATACTTAACATTTTCTAAAACATAATCATAATTATATTAAAAAACATTAACGTTTCCTTTGGTGGTGTTGAAACCAGAAAAAAAATGGCGCGACCTGTACTTTGATGACGTCAGTAGACAAATTAATGTTGGATTGCATAATTACGGTTATGGTTTAAAAAATATTAGGTATTCCAAGTTATGAAATGAAGCTATTTTAATCGATGTTCAAATTTTCATCGTTAGGAATGCATTAATTGTGAAGAAAATGTGTACAGAAGTTTTTCCAATGGAAGTATAGGAAACAAAATTATTTGACGTCCACCTTAAAGGAGCAATTCTTGTATCTACGAACATTTTATTTTGAAAACGGCTCTAAGAATTTTTATGAAAGTCCTTAACCTACCGTTTTCTGGTACTAAAAATCGATTTAGCTAGATCTCGACTTTAGGAAAATTTATTTAGTGGGTAAAATAACCACCTCGAATTACAACGTTTTCAGTGTCATGGCGTCGTTCCATTAAAGTTAGCTTAGAAATCTTATGACGTCACAAGCTCGCGATTGAAATGTTGGCGCGCGGTCACGCCATCTGTCTCACTACGTCACGCGTTGTGTGTGGATTCTATTAAAGTTTTATGACGTCACACTTTTTCGATCAGATGGTCGCGATTCCCATCTGCCTCATCACGTTGCGCGTTGTGTGCGTATGGCCATCCGCACCATAAGTCGCGTGACAATCGTTCGATTTAGATGACATTTTAGTATGTAGTAGGGTACCACCTGGGATGGAACCCTATTGAAAGTGAACGAAATGGGGTCGAAGGTCAGGACATAGGAGCAGGGATCCGTTCCACGTTCTTATGCGTCATAACTAACGTAAAAAAGGTTCGATTTCGATGAAATTTTAGTATGTGGTAGGGGACCACTTGGAGACAAACCCTATTGAAAATGGGCGCTATGGGGTCAAAGGTCAGGACATAGGAGCTGAATCACTTCCATCGCCGTTGTGCGTCATAACTTACGTAAAGATGCTTCGATTTGGATGAAATGTTAGTATGTTGAAGGGGCCTGCCTGGAGACGAATCCTAGTGAAAATGGGCGACATGGGGTCAAAGTTTAGGCCACACGAGCGGGATCTATTCCATAGCCCTTATGCATCAGAACTTGCGTAAAAATGCTTCGTATGCGACAAAATGTTATCATGTTATTTCAGAGGTATACTGAACCGGTTCTGTTGAATGTCATCGAAATGGGATCAAAGGTCAGGGCAGAAGAGCGAGATTTATTCCACAGCCGTTGTCCTCATAACTTGAGTATTGATTTCTGGTATGTTGGAAAGCGTATTATAATCAATGCATTGCATGATTTTACAAAGTTGTTGACTGTACTACTTGCACTTCTCTTATGCTTAACCCGACTAGCTCAATACACCGCAGGAAAAGTTATCTTAACTAACTTGACATGTTAATTAATTACAATATCGACAGTCCTTAAATATTTTATTACACACTTTCAATTTGTCAAAAGTATTTAATTTCAAAAAAATATTAGCTTTTAAATCAACTATCCCATTTGCCTTGAGAAGCTCTATCCCGCAAAAGAGATAAAAAGGATTCTAGGCCGAAGTTTGTGGTATGAAGCAAAAAATTCAATAATTATCAGCATCCACAGAATCTGGGCACACATACCATTTATCTGCATCGATACTCACGCGAAGACAAATGAAAGCCAATTATATCATAAAGCGGGTAGCATAGGCAGGAAACGGTCGACCAGGTCAATCCGATACGAGACAGCTATAAGTTCCAGCAGCAGCTCTTCACACATCACGTTCCTCTGAATGGACGCTCACCGGCAGTCAGATGTACATGAACTGTAACATTAAGCGGTTAACATGGTCAGGGAGCCGTCTACCCAGACAGTCCAAAACGAGGGAGTTAATAGCACTAGCTACAACTAGGACGACATCACACTCCGCTGCATGAACGCTCACCGGCAGACAGATGAAGATCAACTCTAACACGAGATTGACAGCGTTGGCAGGAAGCCGTCGACTAGGTCAGTCCGATACGGCGTGACAGTTATTAGCAACAGCAGAGACTCGGCACACATCTCACTCCGCCGCAAAGTCGCTCATCGCCAGGTAACATATTAAATGTTCAGCTTCAGCATCACTGTGTCGTTATCTGCTCTTTCAGATACATGCCTCCGGCAGTGTTGGTAAATCCCCAAACAAAAGGAAAGAACGGACGAGTAGGCCAACAACTAGACACACAAACATGCAAGAAAACAAAAAGCAGCACCAGACGTAGTACTTGTTTTTTTTTTATCTTACTCCACAACAAAGAGTCCAGGAACACGCTTACCAAAGACATGCAAATGCACACTGAGACAAGAGCCCTGGATCACGCATACCAAAGACATGTAGATGCACACAAAGCATGAACAATGAACCGAAGAAGCACTCCAGGAAAATGTAGCGAGGCATTTAGATATTATTAAATAGCTTTACCTAATTACCCGTAACGTGACATGTTACAAGTAAAAACAACAATATCTCAGAATGTGATGTGCCAACAAACGAAATATTTGATTTTCCTATTAATTTACGTTTGACTAAATAATAATTGTTATCGAACATTGTAACGGAACCACGTCCAATAGGTACGCAAACACAGATCGTTCTTCTATTAAATGTGCTTCTTTCGGAACCAGAGTTGTCAAAAACAAATGTATATATCCATTCGGGCAGTTATTCGGTGGCATTCGGGTCATCTTAATGTTCCACGTAATGCAGGCCGTTCGCACAAGGAAATTCTATTATATTCGTCTTTAGAAATTTCATCAAAAGACCCCTGCAATTCCTCATCTTAAAAGCGAAATAATACCTGCAAACCTGAGTAAAAAAAAGGAGCCCAAAGGAATTACGGTCGCCCGCTAGAAAACACAAACATTATAAACAAGCGGGAGTTAACATTTGGGGTGAACGCCAACGTGCAAATACCTTTCAGGTGATCTTTATTCACCATATCTCGCCGACAGAGACCACGAGCCGCTCAGGTTTAGAATTACTGTAAAAAGTTTTAAGTTTGGTGAAATTTGAATATTATGTATAAATTATGACACTTTACGTAAAAAAGACACAGCAGAAGACTAGAGTATACATCTACTAGTATGACACAAGTTTCTACAAATAGATTCATTATATACATCCTGTGGTGCAAGTACTACTAAAGTATCTCTAGTGGAAATCGCAGTCTGGTTTGTATGGAGTCAAACATTAAAATTTTGCCAACTTATCAATCGCATCGTTGAGTGGAGCTCTGGAAAAAGCTGTGCAGATAGTTCTATGTTGCATTTCTTTCATGATCCGCAACAAGTGAAATAATTGATTTTTTAGTTATGTTTAAGTACGTTTATATTCTGAAGAAACGAAGGATGTCCCAGGAATAAACTTCTGTCTTCAGTTATATCGTAATGTCCCTATTCGGAGAAAGGGTTATCGTAACTAATGCAGTTACGAGAATGCACAATATCTTTTTAACCATTTGCAAACATCACGTGTACGCTTACTGACGCTCAGCAGGTTTAATTTTCCGACTCGTGAACTAGAAACAGAAAATTTGCAACCAGCCATTGATAAAAATTTCGAAGCAATGAGAGAAAACTTCATTGTTTGACTTCGCGATTTCTGACAAACTGTGGTGATATTGTGCTTACACTTTGCAATATTGAATTAGAAGAAATAGATGTAAAAATGTACCTCAATATTATGAACGTAATATTTTTGCTGCTTTCTTCTCCAATGCTTTCCGAGCCTAATCAAAGGCTGACTACTGTAAACTGAACATCATGTAAACTAAATGTTATTTTGATATTTTACTTTAAAGTATTTTCTTTTACGGATAAAATACTGAAAGCTATAATATTTCCTGTATCGAAATTAGTGAAAATTAGAAAATCCGAAAAACATGATTCCAAACCGTTTATTACTGAGCACTATCTGAATGAGAAACTTATGTCTGAAATTTTCTAATCGGCAGAACAATAATACCTAAAATTTAAAAGAAACAACACGAAAGCGGATTGCAGCATAAGAAAAATTCAGATGATTCATCATACAAGACTAGGAGGTGAGAGGAAAACTGTGGAAAACAAATACATTCGACGCATAAGAAAATACGAATATCGAGAAACCCCACAAAGACCGAGAGCGTGTTCACAGTATCTTACCTATTCTGTCTTATGTAGTCATCATGTGCCAACGACTATGAACACACAGGACCGCACGTTGTACTGTGGCAACACGCGGTCCTGTGTGCTGTTTGTTAAATGTTTGTGTTGCGAAAGCAAAAATCCCCCTCTGAAATACATCTATAGCAATTTTGGAAAAACGAAGAAAGAATTATATTCGAAACTACAGCGAGAGAATAGACATAAATGAAAATGTGTATCCGGTAAATGGCGGAATTTTGCATTACTTCGTGTCTAATAAGTAGATGGTAGTGTGATACAATAATGTAACTAGTTACAATAACGTATATTCAATCACTCAATTGAATCACACACCTGACTGACGTATTATGCCTCATTTTCATTTCTAAGAATTACACATGTGATGACGATTCCAACAGCTCATATGTTGTTCTTTTCCCGAAAAAAATGAATTCTAGTGGCTGTCTGACACTCACCAGCAAATGATATTCTGAATTTATGACACAGGGTGATATTTTCAAAAATCGTGAGAAAAGTGCCTTATAAACGTCAGTATTATGTAAGATTCATGTATTTTATTTTATAGCAGCAAGTATCTCTATTAAATAAAAGAGCTTTTACTGAAGGTACAACAGTAAAGATGTTGAGGGAATTGTCGCCGCCTTGTTTGAACCAAAATGGGAGCAATGGAATCATGATGAAAAAAACTTAACGTTATTACGTATCATATTCTTTAAAAATATTGAAACAAAATGTCGTTGTGCTTCAGGAATTTAAGTGGGATTCAGGACCAACATCTGTTTGAACGATGCCGACGCTGTGTTGTGTGCCTGTTTCACTATGTGTTGTTACATGTTGTCGAAAATATAAATTCGGATTCCACGAGACCTAATGAAACGTGACTGTGACTATGCCTAACATACTATCACTATGTGTAGGGGATATATTTACTTATTGATAATGGGCATCATAAACATTTTTGTTGAATAAAATCATTCAATTGTCGAGATATGTATTTCTTCACAAAGGGCATTGGTGCCTTAGTATGCATTATTCCCAAATAAATGTTTTACCCCCCACGTTATAAATAATTTGAACATGGTACGCAGCGGAGCCTAGATCTTGGTATCTCGCACGAAAATTTTACTGATTTGTGAATTTGTTTTCCCATTTATTCATCAGAAGTTCTGATTTCCGGAATTTTTTCATATCAAAATGTTACAGATGTAGAAACTCAAAAGAAATATTATAATCCACACTGTTGGGAAAATGTTTCATTTCAAACTCTGTGGCTAATGCTTCTTTATAAGGAGGCCGATAAGAAACTGAATTTTAAAACAATTGTACGCAAGTTTCCGTTGGAACCCCAGTATCTTTTAAGAGATTAATGCATATATTAAATCACGTCAAAATTTGCAAGTACATTTAAAATATGTAGTTGCGAAGTAATGACAAAAAATACTTCAAACGGTCATTTTTAAAACGCATATGAAACATACAACATTAATTAAACCCTTATATGTTCCATATATATCCATCAGAACTAATTTAACAAAATTTATTTACGATAAGAATCAATATTTCCTGCAAAGCCACATATTCATAAGCTATCTTCAAATGTAGGTCTTGAACCTTTATTGATTTTGGTCTGTATGTCATCGGAGCCGGAGGCGCCGACACCATGGGAGCCCAGTGTATCACGAAATATTAAGGTTTTGCAATGGGTGTCATGCGACAATTGAAGTCTGAATTATAGTGAAAGTTAAAAAATAAAGTTTAAAAAGAAACATTTATTTCACCAATTTTAGCATTTCTTAAAGATAAAGTAGACATTTCCAGCTGTCAGTAGTATAACAGTAGCACCCCGTTAACTACGAAAAAATGCCATTAACGTTTATTACATATGCGCAGAATACATATCTGCTCCGCGGAAGAAGAATCCGTTTCGCTAAGAACTCAAGTTCCGATTGAAAGGCACGTGCGTGTCTTGGGCGCCCATTAAGTTCTTAGAAAGTCGTTCCTACTGTGTGAAATTGAGGTAGAAAAAGCTACATTTTCACCAGTCTCTTCTGTTAAAGAAGGACGCGTGCTGGTCATGCGTTCCTAGATCACTTGGGCAGCACTCTATATAGGGAATGGGATTGTAAAGCGTATGCAGGTACACATCTAAGTGGAGTTCCATTTATTTGAACATAAACTGGCGGAAAATTAATAAAGAACTCCCAGAAGGAATGCTGGTGGGAATGCCATATTATTAATATATAACGTTAATTGTTAAGAGCAGCAGAAACTGTGATTCAAGTTGAAATGTAATTGGATGCAAATGTAGGCAGTGAATATTTAAGGACTAAAGGCGTGAAAAACTAAGTCATTCGTCTGGTGACGTGTTGTTCAGAACTCGTTGAAAATGCTAACTTGCCTAGACGACGCAGGCCCGAAACATTCATTCATTTATCGAAGTTCGAGCGAAGCCGTGTAGTGGGTCTGCGGGAAGAAAATCGGTCCTTCCGTCAAATTACGGACGGAGTGGGTCGAGATGTATCGGTCGTGGTAAGGTGGTGGCCTCGGTAGTCAGACGAACATTTGCACACCCGCAGACGTGGTTCCGCGCAGCACAGAGTTACAGACGCACGATAGATATGCGTATTCGAAAGGTGGCGTTGGAAGAGCGGACGGCTGCTGCTTCACAAATTTGATCCTCTGTCATATTAAGTGTGTCTACCAGAACCATACGGAATCCTTTGTTGGATGCTGGAGAACGGACACCCGTGCCGCTGTTACAGTCACTACTGACTCCTGGTCACCGTAGAGCACGTTTGTGAAGGTGTCAAAAACGAGTTCATTGTGTGGAAGAATGACGGTTTGTGGTCTTTAGTGATGAAAGCTGATTCTGATTGGGAGTGACTGGCGTGATATATCCTTTCGAAAGTGAATGGAAGAGGCGCTTCAGCCATCATGCACATGCGAACGACACACCGACCCCACGCAGGACATTATGGAGTAGAGAGCGATTAGCTATCACTCTCGTGCGAGTCTAGTGTTTGTACCGGGTGCACTGAATAGCAGTACGTACGTCATTGGCATCAGCCGGTCGTACTCCATTTATGAGTGCGATCCCAAATGCGACATACCAGGCGGATAATACCCGCCTACCCTCCGTCCGAACAACTCAACGTGCTCTTCAGGCTGTGTATCAACTCCCTTAAAAAGCACGGTCTCTAGACTTCTTTTTAATCGAGAATGGCTGTAACTGGATCGGACAAAAACTGTTCCGCGAATCCGGGCAGGCAGCGTCCATTTCTAAATTACGCGTCCAAGAGGAAAACGCGTGGAAATCTATCCCCTAGCATGATATCCAGCATTTGTATGACCGATTGCATGACAGATTCGAAGTTTGTATTTCTACCAAAAGAAGTGCAACACCTTATTAAAATATTCCTACTGTACACAGTAATACGCAGGGAGAGGTAAAATACACATTGAATCACTTGACACGTGTGCTCAATTTCCTTTCTTAACAAGTTGTTGGAACAACATAAATCTCATAGACGCAGCTGGAATTTTTAATTTTGCTCCTTTTTCTTTTTCCAGCAGTGTATATGACTATATCCCATGCAAAGGTGCGCGTACATACAAGAAAAAAGGATTTAACTTCGTGGAACGCAGGGCAGCAACGATGCCTCAAATTCTGGACTACAAGTAGCTGAAAGTATATCGAACTGCCATTTTGGTTTCAGAAGTCAACAAAAATGTAATGTTACTGATGTCATCGCTCCTTTTGTTTCATAGGACAGAAATAAAAGAGACGTTCGGGAATTCATTTCAGGAGTTTTGCTGGCCTTTCTGTAAACAACGTTTTTATGTCATTTACGATTTCAAGATTCTGACAAGACATCTTTTCTTTAATACCACCTTTTCAACGTGGGAAAGCTTTCATTCGCCCGATTGGCTTAATGTTTACGTAAAGGAATTAAAGCAATAGGAGTTCTGTTATTGAGAACTTGATCAACTGGCGGATGCAGCGAGAATAACAACAGGTTGTTGCTAAAACATAAAGGTTTTGTGACAGGCAAAGAAAGAACAGTGTGTTCTAGGATATATTATATCATCATCATCATCATTATCATTGTCAACTATTATCAAACCACTGCTGGACGAACGTCTCTCCAAGCCTCTTCCACAACGGTTTGCCTTGTGCCTGTCTCCTGTTACTCCCGCATACTTTCGTATTTCATCCACCCAGTTCCAATGTGGTCTTTTTCTGGGTATTTTCCTGTCCCTTGGAATCCAATCTAAAATTTCGGCTGTTCATCGATGGTCTGTCCTTTTGGCAGTATGTCCAGCACTTTGTCATTTCAGGGATTTAACTCTGATCATGTTGTCTTCACCTCTTGTCATTTACCGGATCAACGAGTTCCTCTTCTTATCTCTCCGGGTTACACCAAGCATGCGCTTCTCTATGCTGCTTCGAGTTGACTGCAGCCTTTGCATATCTCTTTTACTTAAGGTCCACGTCTCTGCAACATACGTAAGCACTGGAAGGATGCAATGATCAAACACTTTTCTTTTAAGACATAATGGCATATTGCTCTTGGAAATTACGCTGTTTCTTCCAAAAGCTCTCCACGCAAGTTTTATTTGCCGATTAATTTCTTCAGCAATATGGCCCTCACTTGATATTTGCTGTCCAAGATAAAAGTACGAATATGTTATCTCCAGCTTTTCCCCATCAATCGACAAATCTTCATTTTTCGTAGAAGCATTGTACATCTCTTTTGTCTTCTGAAAGCTCACTTTTAATCCACTTCTTTACTCTTGTCAGTAAGTTTCTGGATCATACTCTGCAGCTCTGATGGGGAAGTTGCAAAAAATGACTACGTCATCAGCAAAACGAAGGTGAGTTAGATAATATTCATTAATCAGTCTCTCTTTGTTTCCCCAGTTCAGTGATTGAAATACATTTTCCAATGTGGCATTAAAGAGCTTCGGAGATATGGTGTCACCTTGTCTCACTTCCTTTCCAATTGTTATGTGTGTTGTATTTTCAAACAGCCTAATCTTTGCACTTGCATTTTCATTGATGTTATTAATAATATTAATGTATGCATCTTCAATACCGCAGGATTGCAGAGCTGTTATAACTGCTGATGCTTTCACGAAATAAAGGCCTTTTCATAATTGATAAAAGCCATGCACAATGGAAGTTCATATTCCCTCGCTCTTTCGATTAGTAGTCTGCGTACGTGGATATGATCTATAGTGATGTAGCCACTCCTGAATTCAGCTTGTTCTCTCGGTTGAGCCATGTGCAGTGTTACCTTCAAGCGGTCTGAAAGAACTTTAGTGAACATTTTATAAACCACTGATAGGAGGCTGATAGGTCTGTAGTTTCCGATATCCTCAATGTCACCTTTTTTTTATGTAGAATGATCATTAAAGCATTGTTCCAATCCTCAGAAATCTTCCATTCATTAAGGCATGGAGTGAAAACTTGGACGAGTATTGTTTCAATGTCTCAATCTGTTTCTTGTATGATGTCTACAGTAATTACATCTCATCCTAGAGCTTTTGCCTGCTTTATGTTCTCGATTGTATGTTGTATGTGCAACTTCTGCTGGGAGAACTGGAATAACTCTGGTACTGGCAACTTTGATGATGTCTGGAGTACACGCATCATCCCTTTCACATAATGTGGAGCAGAAATCTTTCACTCTTGTCAAAATGTCGCCTGTATTTCTTGTTACAGAACCATCTAATTTTCTCAGTGCCGTAATCTGCTTTCTTCCCTTACTGAGATGTCCCTTTGCTATCTTTAGGATTTGGTTGTTTCAATTGCTTTCTTGACTAGTTCACAATTGAATTTCCTTACGTCTTCAATGATACTCGTTCGCACTGTCTTTCGTGAATCGAATATTCTTCATGGTTAAGGGGCTCCCAGAGCACAATGAAAGAAGTAGGGTGACACATAGCGCATCATCCACGGCAATAAAAACCAGATTATATAGGTTACATCTTAAACGGCAAACTCAGGCTTTAGCTTTAAATGTTTGCAGGACAAAGAAAGAACATGTGTTAAACTTAGTGTGCTTCAATACAAACCTATTTGTACCGTAAGTATATATCCCATGAGCCATCTAGAAGTTTTAGTCATACAGTTAATGCTGGAACGCAGCTAAATTTCTACATCTTGGTATTAATACTATTATCACTGTTAGATCAGACGTTTGACATGCATCTATGTGATATTTTCTAATCCGATATCTAATTGTTCCGCGCCGATGTAATGTTAACCAATGAGGTTACGAATACCCCTGGCTTGCCTCCTGGTATTTCTACCTGAATACTCCAGAAAATACTCTGTTTCTTTTCGCTGAGCATACGATGCGTGGCGAATTCAAATTCGCGAATTTCCCATGAAGACACTCAAATTATAAAAGTAAAGTTTCTTCTAAAATAGTATTTAATTAACATATTTTTCAAAAAAATTAGTGTAAAATATGAATATAACTCATATTGAAGTTGTCTAGAATTTCTTTCTTGTCTGATAATTTTAATTCCAAAGTGACTTTCAAAAATATTACAGTTTTACACATTTTAATCGATTGCCCATGGCAATCATTAGAAGTAATTATGGGTAATTACATTTTAGGTTTCATCACTTCCTAGTCTCATTTCCCTAACTATCGTTTCTTTCCTCTCAATCCTTTCTTGTTTTAATCATCTTCTTTCTCCCACTATCGGTGGGTTGTTGCCCAAGAGAAACGTTACACGCAATTATCCGTATCACACGGGGATTTTGTTGCTTCCAAACTGACAGAGTAGCGTGTAGCAAATTACGACGATTCGTGAAGCGCGCCAGGCGTGGGAATGGTATCAGAGCGCGGATGGCTTATGAAGAACCAAGGGGATGGTGTATCGCAGATACCGGGTCAGACAACCTATCCGGATGATCCGGTTCAAGACGAGTATTCATTTGTAGAGAAATTCGATTTAGTTGGGTGTATTTCGCGACTCTCCGGTTTAGAAGTAGTTGCTCCAACAACTAGGGAAATCGCGGCCCTACTCTACGGTTTCTTTGGAGAGATAACATTTATATAAAGCGAATACCTTTACAGAACAAGAGTTCAAGAAAACTAAATCGATCTACACAATCGAGTCATATTATTGTGACCACAAGCTAATAATCAGATTAAAGGCCGTGTACAGCGCGGACAGCAACTGAATCGGCTGGGAGTGACTCAATAAGGTCATGAAAAGTGTCCACAGGTATGGGGAAGCATGCCAAATGCGATGTATCTGACAGCTGCAAAAGTGTGCTTGGTAGAGGATCTATAGAGCGAACAACATGATTCAAGTGGCCCCACATATGATTATTGGGTTTAAGTCTGGGAAATTAGGGAACAAAGAAAGTACTTTGAAGTCTACATCGTGCCCATCCAACCACTCTCGAAAATTTCTAGCTGTGTGACACGTCGCATTGTTGGGCTGGAAGATCACATCCGCGCCAGGGAAAACAATCAGCATGTATAGGTGTACGTGGTCTCTTAAAATGGATTCATAATGAATTAGGCCAATAATGCCTTCAACATGTATGAGTGAACGCAGAGAATACCACGAAAACATTCCTCCGACTATAACGTTGCCCTCACCAACTTGTGTTGCGCCAGTAATGGTTGAGTAGCGTCTGTTCTACGATGTTTCGCGCCTTATACCGAAAGATACATCCGTTCGATGAAGCAGAAAACATGTCCCATCGCAGAAGGCAATGATTTGCCAATCAGCGTAGGTCGCATTCCGATACTGCGGTGCAAATATAAGCATTTTCTGCCGATGCACCTTCGTTATCATAGGTGCAGTAACCTTCCGTCCACATGTCGTTTTAGACACACTTCCGGTAGCACCCTGATTGATTAGGCCAGTGAGTTGCTCCACTGTAGCGTGTTCATTGGCTATCACGCACCTTTGCAGTCGACGCCCATATCTCACATCAATGGCAGGTGGTGCTCCGCAATTTCCACCTCGCTTATGCCCAATTGTATCATTTTTCCAATCACGATACATTTTAAAACAGCATCACGTGAGTAGTTCACAAACTGCCTAATCTATTTAAATAAAATCACAACGTAATAATGCGATTAGATGACTGAAGCACAAGATACAACACAATCTTAGCAATATTTGATCGATACTTACGTATTAACAAATTAGAAACTAAATTAAAAATTGCTGATTTTGCTTCTTTGTTTGATAAGCATCAGATACTGATTGAATATTTTAAAAAAATATTATTTACAAATTTGCCCTGACATTATCTTACTGAATGATCAACCATCAGAAAAAAATTTCAGTACGCGTTATGATAAAAGATTGGTTTCTATACGCGTTATGAACAAATATTGGTTTCTATGCGCGTTATGATCAAAGAGTTGTTTCTGTTCGTTTTATGATCAAAGAATGATTTTTGTCCGCGTTATTATGTAGGATTGGTTTCCACACACGTTTTGATCAAACATTGGTTTCTGGCCTGTTTGTCCCTTGAACACGTTCCAAAGCCTTCTGGATTTCAGAGCACAATAAATTGTCTTTCTTGTAATGTCCTGGCATTCTGACATTATTTTATTTCACTTGGCATCCAACCACACTTACTTTTTTATGCGCTGTATAGCCGTTTATGATCCGACCTTAGCAATTGTCCAGCAGTGTATAATGAAAGTACACTGCCCGATTTCAACAGTACTTCGAGCATAAATACTGAATAAACATGCCTAAGCCGTCCATCAAAATCTTATAATAGTTTTTCTGAGAGTGGGAGGCTAAGAATACCGTCTTTCTGTATGTGTGATACTGGTGAATGCAGCTTTTTGTGGGTTGTATTATAATGCGTGAACTTTTTCTGTTAGTGGGATTCTTATGAACGCGCTTTTCTGAGTGTGGAACTCTAAGGAATTACGGTTTTCTCTGTGTAGGAGTCTAACGAAAACTAATAAAACTTGACGTTGACTAATGGTTAAATTGTAACATATAAACTGGAATATCGGGCAGCCATTTCGCTTTAGTATAGTAATTCAAAGGGAGATTATAATTTTAAAAATAAAAAAATAAATATGAAATCTTGAATATCCTATCATTTGTATATTTAAGTTTATTCCTTTGTAATCTAAAGCTCTTGTGCGTGCTTTATGACATACGACTGAAATCCTTATCGGGAAATGAACGTTATTCTGGGAAAAAACCCGTTTCTTCTAAAAATATCGCGACTCAACCAAAGTGTACTTCTTTTTGTTGTATAACTAAGAGAAGTGCAATATTTGATAAAACAAATGCAATAAAATTATGTAGGCATTTATTACGAGCTGCTTAAAATTAATGTGTCATTTTAAGCCTCAAAATTGTCTTAACTGAAGATTAATGAATGGAAATTTTGTTTGTTTTTTCCTGATACATCAAATAAATACTTCGAATTTTCTTTCACATTTTCTGCCATGCACGAATGACCTCACTACTTGAGAAATAAAAATTTAGAAGCAACGTATTTGCGAAACGCTAGAAGCACTTAACTCTGCGAGTTTTTATACTGGACTCATGAGGCATTTCAAACGTACAGAAAATTATTAGAAGTTACGACAAAACAAAACTTAAAACGTTTATGTTTTATTTTTACCAAGTAGTGCAAACCGTAGAAAAACGTAACTGGTAAATGAAGATTTAAAAGCAACGAGGCTGCGAAACGCTAAAAGCCGCTAAAATTTTGAGTTTTCAGATTGCACCTCATAAAGTGTTTCAAACCTATTGGAAACTGCTAGAAGTCACAGAAAAGTTCAAATAGATGTCCAACTCTCCTTTTTATGACAACGCGAAATAAAACTACATTAGCGTCTGTCACGTGATACGGTACCAGTGGCTATATAAGTTCCACCGCTGAGAGAGTTGTAAACTCTTGAAAACAAATAAAAGAAGGCAGACAGTTACGGTTCGCGTTCTAATTTCATGTCCGTCCACTGGGGTGATGTCCTATTCAGAACTTTGGGGCCAAATTGTTGACAGGAGGATCTATGGATGATTTTCCTCTCAGTCTCCTGCTCTATGGCTGGAAGTAATATTAAAGTAAAACCGGAAAGAAAATATTTTATTTTATTTTAACCAAATGTAAACTATAAAAAATGCGTACATGGGTAATTTACTTTTAAAATAAATTTCAAAATATTTGCTGGTTTACAATGAATAACTCACCAAAAAACGCAGCATATGGACAGAAAAAGTTCAATCAAAACAACATAAAACAGCAAATTGGAAGTTATAGCTGAAAGAAAAAACTGTTAATTCACACTCTTTGCTAATCAGAATGTCAAGAGTTTAATAGTGCTGTTAGGGAAGCTGTTTTCTAGGAAAATACACAATGGTCAGAATTGCTCACCATACAAATTAAGGACTAATTTAATTAGCTTTCCTGATGTTTCAATGTATTCTTAATCATCCTTTTAGATTATGAAGTATTTCTTCTTTGGAAGTAATATTTTGCTGAACGTTCAGAAAAAAAGGTTTGATATTGCTCTTGTGTGATTTTCTTTTATTCTGGGTCTAAAACAATTATTTTCTGTCAAACGATTTCTTTGTTTTAGCAGATGGTAATACCATGTGAGTGAAGAATGAAGTTTAAATAAATTTAATATAAAAATTAAAAGGAACCTTTTCGATGAAAAATGTTTTTGCGATATAAAGGAAATTAATTGTTAATAATAGAATAACCGTATTTCTGCGCCGTCGATTGCAACTTTAGTTGTACTTAACCTGTTCTAATTTTATATTCCACTCAAGATTTTCATACTTTATTTACATGATTTTGTCTCTTTCTACAAAGTGTCTGTCAAACGATAGACATACTTTTCAGGACACATAATAAGGTGCATACTGTATTAGTACCCTAGAATATATAAATACATAAAATTATGATTGCTGACACGTTCATGATGGGTTTAGTATTTAGATAAAAATGTACCTTCAAATTAAAGCAGCATTATCTATGAATTTCCAGTTTAATATTTGCAAAATAAACCAAATATAGGAATTGAAAGAATTTTAAGTAAGACTTTTGTTTCTGTTTATTTCATTTCGATGCACCTTTCAGTAGGTTAGGATTCAGTTGAAATTGCTGTTTTTCCACATGCTTCGTTCAATCACACTTAACAATTAATTTTAGGATACATTATTTACTACGGGTTGAAAATGGAGACAACCACAACTCCGGTACACCCACTCGGTTATCTCAGTTATGGCCAGGAGCGAAAACCAAATCCATCAATTGGCGAACTTTGAAATGCGCGTGTGACGTGTGATGATGAAACACAGCATAGCACGAGCAGATCGACCTTGGCAGTTGTTAGGTTTATGTGTACGTTTGATGGGTTATATAAAAATGTTTGTATTAAAGTGCGAGGTAGTATAACATAGTTAAATACATGTTAATTCTTAGTGCTGTTAGTCTAGGAACTTCTCATGTGTGCAAATATTCACTTCTTATTCACGTTTGAAATACATACGTGACGTTTTACTGACATCGAAGAAATACACTGTCGTTGTTCTCTTTGAGACGAAATCCATTGTCACTTTGTATTGTCATCTCCTGCTTTTTTGATCTTCAGAATAAACCGGAGTAAGGTTTTTTTATTGTTATTCTACTAGTTGATTTAGTATTATCGCCAAGTAAAATACTACCTAATCTTTGCTTGTTTCAGACAACCGATAATATCGAAAACAAAAAAAAAGCAACTTTGTCTCCATTTCATTTTCTTCCCATCCGAACAGTGGAGGACTGTTCCTTTTGGAAAAAATAAACATATGTATTTCTAAATGTGTGTACATACTTTGTTTTACTTCAAACTTTATCTCACACGGGGTGCATGTTGTTGATCTCTTTGCAATACGAGGTTCGTGTATAACGGAAACGTCCGGATGGTTTTTTTCTTAAATGCTTGTTTAAATTATTTTCTGCCAGAATGAAACAGCACAAATGGAAAAACTGAACCCGTTCACATTATCCATTGTCCCTCCAGATATCAAAATGGAGTGCACCAAATATCAATCGAAATAAAACGTCACAAACTTTCTCTACGCAGAAGCCATTTTCCCCGCCAAAAATCAAAACACTGTCAGCCAAATATCCAAGCTAACACATTTGCGCTCGCCAAATGGAGGATTTGGTATGGCTATTGAGACAAAGGAGTGGGGTTTCCTGATTTGCTTCCGTCTCCATCTCCTTGCGCTAGTGGAATTCGTACAAACACTTTGCTGACCATACGCTACACAGTTTAGACTAATGATTGCTTCACCTTATTTCAGCGATGCCATGTCTGAACTGCATTGTATCAGACAATAATGCACTAGCTCCTGAAGTTGGCGTGTATGATGGGCTGATACAATATGATATATTTTGTTTTGTGTGGGCTGTGCTGACACATAATTTTCATTACTCAAATTTTATTCTAGTTCGCAATGCTTTATCCCGTCTCCTAATTAACAACATCTATTTCTTTCTCTTTGTGACTTTTATTTCAAAAAATAAGCTTGAAAACTAGGTAGTTTGGAGATATTAACAGTTAAACGGGTTTACTTTCTATTTCAGAAATTTGTGAAAGTCACAACGTTCATTATACATCTGTATTTTCAATGTTCAGTAAATTAAATTAAAACATAAGTATATACTCGAATAATAAGTTTGCTAACCAAAGTTATCTCCTAATTCGATGTTGTTAAATTGTTTTCGTCTTGAATTGGGCGTCCGAAGTCTAAGACAGCAGGCAAAGCATGATTTAAGGTCCGGGTTCTGTGCAGACCAATCCATTCGATTAACCTCATTGTCACCATATGAAGCCATGGCGGACCTGGAAACATGAGAGGTAGCATTGTCATCCTGAAAGTAACATGGGTCCACCCCGTAAAACTGCCACAACGTAGGAAGCGCATGGTCATCCTAAATTGTGCAGTAGGTCTCGGCGTTGAGTCTTCCACAAATTGCGACCAAGCGTCCTGGGCCATACCAGATGAAACACCCCCATAGCGTAATTCCACCGCCGCCGAACTTCACAGTTGGCACAATACATTCCGGCAGGAAGCGTTCTCCAGGCAGACGCCAAACCCAGACCCTGCCATCCGAACGGGAGAGGTTGAACCTTGATTCGTCGCTCCAGATAACCTGTTTCCAATGTCCAGCGGTCCACCTTCGACGTTCTTTGCACAACGTTAGATGAGCAGCGCTATTGGACTTGGTGATCAAAGGCTTGTGGGCGGCAGCACGTCCATGATATCTGAGCAGATGGGCTTCCTTACGGATGGTATTTATCGAAAGAACACTCCCGGATGCCTGCTGAAACTCCTCGCGGATGTGGCCCATCGATGTGGTGCTGTTCTTCCAAATTTCTCTGGTCAGCACCCGTCGGTCTGTAACTCCCAGTCTTGTGGGTCTGCCCGGTCGGGGCACATTCCGACAGTCACCTCTCATCTTCCACTTGCCAATCACGTAAGCCGCTGTCGAATTTGGGTATTTCAACTCGCTGGATATGTCACGTATGGATCGGCTATTTCTGTGATACCCGACGATTACACATTTCTCGAAATCAGAGAGCTATAAACTGCGTGACATCTTGCATGTGACTGGTTGCGTTGTTGTTTCCCCCACGATATTTAACGGCGACGGCAGTGACGTGTATCAGGAACGCAGATATCGTCGATTGCAGGGTGTCCAATTACTTCTGGGTAGATAGTATATATATATATATATATATATATATATAATAAAGGTAAGCAGCATTTGAAAATAATTATGGGAGATTTCAATGCAAAACTAGGGCAACGGCAACAGAATGAAACTTCAGTAGGTAAATTTGGTCACGGCAACAGAAACCAGCGTGGAAATACTCTCGTTGAGTTTGCAGAGGCAGAAGGGTTTTTCACCTTGAACTCCTTTTTCAAGAAAAAGCCACACAGGAAATGGACTTGGAGACATCCAAATGGGTCGACAAGTGAAATTGATTTTATTATGTGTAACAAAAAATTCGTCATAGAAGACTGCAGTGTGCTAAACAAGTTCAACACAGGTAGTGACCATAGATTGGTGAGATGTAAGATTCACCTCAACACTAAACTTGAACGTGGCAAGCTCATAAGACAAACAAAATCTATTGACATAACCAACCTTTAAAAACACCATAATACCTTCAAGTTGGAACTGAAGAACAGGTTCTCTGCTTTAGAAGGCCTAACATCGGAAGAAGTGGACATCTCTGAAGTTAACAGAAAAGTAACCAAAGCTCTTATGGAAACAGCAACAAAATTAGCTGGGTCTAAGAACAAGTTGCATGTAAATAAATTATCAGGAAAAACGAAAATGTTGATGCAAAAAAGAAGAGAGATGAGGACAACTAAAGAAGATGTGACTTCCAAAGTGGAATATATAGAACTATGCAAGACAGTAAGAAAAAGTATCACTGAAGACGTAAGAAAATTCAACTGTGAACTAGTGAGGAAAGCAATTGAAAACAACCAAAGCCTAAAGATAGCAAAGGGACATCTCAGTAAGGGAAGAAAACAGATTATGGCACTGAGAAAAGAAGATGGTTCTGTAACAAGAAATAGAGGCGAAATTTTGACAAGAGTGAAAGATTTCTACTCCAAATTATATGAAAGGGATGATACATGCACTCCAGACATCATGAAAGATACCAGTACCAGAGTTCCTCCAGTCCTTCCAGCAGAAGTTGCACATGCAATCAAGAACATGAAGCGGGGAAAAGCTCCAGGAGAAGATGGAATTACTGTAGACATCATACAAGAAGCAAGTGGAGAAATCGAAACAGTACTCGCCCAAATTTTCACTCGATGCCTTAATGAAGGAAAGATTCCTGAGGATTGGAACACCGTTACAATGATCCTGCTACATAAGAAAGGTGACATTGAGGATCTCGGAAACTACAGGCCTATCAGCCTCCTATCAATAGTTTATAAAATCTTCACTAAAGTTCTTTCACACCGCTTGAAGGTAACACTGGACATGGCTCAACCGAGAGAACAAGCTGGATTCAGGAGTGGCTACAGCACAATAGATCATATCCACGTGCTGAGAGAACTAATTGAAAGAGCGAGGGAATATGAACTTCCATTGTGCATGGCTTTTATCGATTATGAAAAAGCCTTTGATTCGGTGAAACCATCAGCAGTTACAATGGCTCTGAAAACCTGCGGTATTGAAGATGCATACATTAATATTATTAATAACATCTATGAAAATGCAAGTGCAAAGATTAGGCTGTTTGAAAATACAACAAACGTAAAAATTGGAAAGGGAGTGAGACAAGGTGACACCATATCTCCGAAGCTCTTTAATGCCACTTTGGAGGGTGTTTTTCAGTCGCTGAGCTTGGAAAACAAGGGGATAAAGATTAATGGAGATTATCTAACCCACCTTCGTTTTGCTGATGACGTAGTCATTTTTGCAACTACCCCATCAGAGCTGCAGGGTATGATCCAGGAACTTGCTGACAAGAGTAAAGAAGTGGGATTAAAAATGAACTTTCAGAAGACAAAAATGATGTTCAATGCTTTTACAAGAAATGAAGATTTATCGATTGATGGAGAAAAGCTGGAGATAACAGACACGTATGTTTATCTTGGACAGCAGATATCAAGTGAGGGTAACATTGATGAAGAAATTAATCGGCGTAAAAAACTGGCTTGGAGAGCTTTTGGAAGAAACAGCATAATTTTCAAGAGCAATATGCCATTATGTCTTAAAAGAAAAGTGTTTGATCAATGCATCCTTCCAGTGCTTACGTATGGTGCAGAGACGTGGACCTTAACTAAAAGAGACATACAAAGGCTGCAGACAACTCAAAGCCGCATGGAGAGGTGCATACTTGGTGTAACCAGGAGAGATAAGAAGAGGAACTCGTGGATCCAAAAAATGACAAGAGTGGAAGACATCATGATCAGAGTTAAATCCCTGAAATGGCAATGGGCTGGACATACTGCCAGAAGGACAGATCATCGATGGACAGGCGAAATTTTAGATTGGATTCCAATTGACAGGAAAAGACCCAGAAAAAGACCACATGGGAGATGGGTGGATGAAATTCGAAAGTATGCAGGGGTGACATGGAGGAGACTGGCACAAATCAGCCCGTTGTGGAGGAACCTTGGGGAGACCTTCGTCCAGCAGTGGATTGATAATGGTTGACAATGATGATGATGATGATGATATATACAAAATTCAAGAATCTGCAACTTGTCTAACCTCATTAGATACGATCCCTCTCGTACAGATACGTAGTGGTGGGTGTGCCTAGGTTTGTTCTCCGTGAAAATGTTCCTGTACAATGAGTGATAATGGAAGTAATGATTATTATGTGAAAACAGTGAAGAAAACTTCTTCCCGTTTCACATGTACTTTTGGATCATTGTTTCAAAAGTTGGTGTAACGCCCGTATGTATGACATCTCTACAAATAAGCAGGACACTGTTTTTTTTTCAGTTACGAGAAGCAGCATTATTAAAAACCGACGTTAAACCTCCTATCTTCGATTTGCTGATCGGATTATATGAAAATTACTATTGTAAATCTGCGTATTTGGACTTCATGGCTCCTTTGTTGATATTGACTTTAATTTTACAGCACTGGTTTAAACGCTCCGATCGGAAAAATCACAGTCATAAAATTCAAGATCATATTTTTACTCTCTTCTGCCTTACGAACTCTAGAGGTATAATAGGTTTGATTTTGCCACAAAGACTAGGCTACAACAGTTTTGTGATTTAATCTACCAAGCTAATGCTATAATACAATGTAAAATTGCATTTTAAATGGTTTTTTAATGTATTGTTCAAAATAAGGAAGAAAATCCGCTAATAATAATTGTGAAATATTTTTTACAATTATTGATTGTTATTTTTGTTAAAATTATGTTATTCAATTTATCGCCGTACATAAATAATTCAGCCGAATCATCTTAGCACTTTCGCAATTCAGGGCGTTTATTACACGGTGCATTTCGGTTACACTGTTCATTGGCTTTTGTGTATGAAAGAAAATTTAACACATATCTTCCAAAAGAAATTAATTCTACTCCAGCCCAATTTAACAAAATTTTTCAATGGTTCATTATCTAGATCATCACACTCGAGAAGTGCTGAAGGTAATACGTTTGCCATTTTAACGGCCGAGTGTTCAGAGGAATAGCTCTCACTCTTGGTATCCATAAATCGAGTTGAAAAATTAAATACGGTCTATTTAATCAAAAGTTTGTTTCATTGATGCTACGTACAGTAAAATTAGTGATTGTCGACAAGAAATCAAAATGAAACAAGCACCGTTTCTGCTCATTAGATAATTGTGTATGCCAGAAGAGCAACGCAAAGTTTAATGCATTGTTTGTTTAAACAAAGCGATAGTTTCCATGACATGATCAAGCATTTGGAAACAAATCCAGTGTAATAATAATGTGGAAGTAACATGTAATATTTTTGTTAAAGTAGCTTACTGTATTGAAAACTGAGACACAATTATTTCTACCGGTAATTGCAAAGGAAAGAGGAATATAAATATATTTATCCAATAGAAAATTTAAAGACTAATGCGTATATCGGTTCTATGATTTTGTGTTCCTCCTTAAACCGATAAGTTATTGAAAAAGTGACAGGAATACAAATTTACTACCTATATAATTTCATTTCCCTCTTCGTTACCGTCATCAAACTGCACCTCTATTTGTCGAAAACAGTCCCCAGTGCCTTAGTAATAAAAAATTTCAAGAACTGTTGCACCGTATTTCGTGAAATATTCAAAACACATTTAAAATTTGAAAAAGGAATTCGGACCTTTGGCCCAAAGTTGGACCAAAACTTGCTGTATTTTTTCAATCGCAATGATACCGTTGTACCCCTTTAATTTTTCGCCTTGCTAGATTTTCAGTAAATTAAAAATTTAATCTCATCATTTAAAAAAGAAATCAACAAAAATTGTTTTTTCTGTATAATTTCAAACTTGTAATCAACCGCATGAATACTTACGTGTGTATCCACGAAATATTAGCACCAATGCTCATGTCAATCAATGTAATTTATTGAAATATATTTTTAGCTTGCGGTATGTTTTTTATAAATAACCATTGCATTTCATATTGAAGTTTGGTCTATTATGATGTACGTTTCATTAGCAGGCTGTTCTTTAATGCCGAACTTTTTATCTTCACATTTTCTGTCATGTCTCATTTATTATATAAGTTCCTGATTCTACGCATTACTTTTGGGAAGTATAACGACTTTTGTGTTAACAGTTTTACAATTTCTTTTATAGTGAAACTTACAAAGTTAACTCTTGGTTCAGGTATCATGTCTACGATTGGAAAACGTGCTTTTATAAATAACGTTTTCTTAAAGATTTTCCATAGCCGTTCTAAAGAAAAGTATGAATTAGAAAAGTAAGATTCAAATAATCATCAACTGAGAGAAGACTTGTATATCGATAACATCCAAAAGAGTTTAACTCATTGTATTAATATTATATCAAAGCACGTCCCACAAGATTTAGGAGAAACCAAACACTGGTAGATATGATTAAAGCAGAGCAAAAAGTAGTTTGTAGAGGTGAATAAAAAAAATAAAACATTGTCCTCAAATCTAAACATGTGGTTTCGGGTTTCTCGAGAACTTATCCGAGGAAATCTGCAAACCACTTCGATAATGTAAGAAACCACAAAACTGAAACTTATTTCAACAGTACCGATACTTGCCCTTTGTTGAAATAAAATTCGAAAGTAATTTCCAGAAAAGGAATATTTCCCTCAGTTTATTCTAGAAAGCGGAAATTACTGAGAAAAGTCGCCACCACAGCTTGATAACAAACCAGGGCCTTTTCTTTAGATGCATGTTTTTATCCTGTATATAAAGCAAGATAACAGTAAGAGTGTCGATCTAGCATAATACCTCAGAATGAAACAATCTGCGGTTTTAGTATGGTAAGTAATGTTACTTGTGAGGTTACCCATAGGACACCCCTCAACCACACAACCTACAGGGCGTGCAATCGTACAAAGGGAAATCATCAAAGGACAGGGATTAACCGGAAAATAACAATTTATTTTTTTCTGGCCAGTTAAGCAGAAATAGAAATGCAGAGCTTATCTCATTTAACATTTAACTCTTCCATTCTTTGAATTGTTTGTCTGTATGTATTTCGAAAAACTTTCAATTCAGAAAACGCATTTAGATATCAACATGTTGAAACAATTCGAAATTCATAAGTGGTTTTTAACATGTACATGAACGTGAATTTCGGATGAGCACTGCACCGAAAATCACGTCTATGGAGCCTCTGTTACTAGAGCAGCTATGAGGGACATTCAGAAAACATTTTGATGAATAGCGCAGGGTTTGCGCTATTCATCAAAATGTTGCAGTGGGGCGAATGTGCAATCGAGTTTTATTTTATTTATTGTTATGTGTGCGTAATGAAAATGTTCGTTGATAAAACCGCACAAAGATCATTGAACGCTTACAACAACACACATACATTGAAAATTTTATAGGGTTCCGGCTGGAGAACCTCATAATTAACGCCTAGGTGCTTCTACTATTGATCTTCTGTAAACGACGTCTGTGATTTTACGGTTTTGAGTTCTGTTTACCTGTTTTCGTACTTTTTTAAATTTAATGTGAAAAACTGGTGTTCTGCGCTTTATTTTGCGTAGCAATAATGACTACTAAACGAAAAATTATTTTTTATAAGCCACGCACGAAAGACATTTCTTTCCTTGCAGAAACATCAAATGTAAAGTTTTTCAAAGTTTTACCGTAACTTTTGGTACTAACAAATCACTATAAAAGTTATTGTTATTATTTCAAAATAACATAATTAGCTACCATTAAATTATTCCAAAGTAGTTGTATCTTAAATTTGAGAACATAATTTAGTTTGCGGTATCCAAAAATGCTTTATTTACGGCAAAGCGTGCTTTTGCACGTTCAAACGAGTGTGAGTTATGGTAGTAAGCATCTTGGCAACGATCGCTAAGTTCAATCACGAAATTCGAGCGCCGTTTCCTATGAGAAGCAGTTTTTCACCAAAATCTAGTGAAATAAAACGAGCTACGTCATAATATTTACAAATATTGAAAATTTCTTTTTTTCTTTATTAAAGAAACTGCATGCTTCTTCAATAATAATAATTAAAAATGATATAAAATCATTGGAAGGTTTTTCAGAACATGTATTTTCATGATGTACCGACACAAAACATACCAATCTAATTTGCTGTACATTTGAATAGAATGAGGACACTCCAGTCGGATCCAGTAGGACGATATCCAGAAATATTTAACAAGTGGCGCTCCAAGACTCAACCATGGTAATCAACCGAACTACTAGTTTCGATCATACGCTTACATCTTTATAAAAGTACGCAATATTATATTTCCATTCGTGTTTTCATCTTTCGTTCAAGCATCACATGTACAGGCAGAAAGTTCTGTATTTGAATAAATCTGATATCCTCAAACATTTCCTGTGGATTTTCATCTATCTGAGGCATTCGTTTAATTTTTCGGGAATAAGGAAAGCCTACAAAAACTAATATTGGTAATAAAAGCTTCAGTCGCAAAGGAAGAACTATCAAGGTTTTAAAATGGTAGTAAATCGTTATTACGGTTTTCCAAGCTATTATACACTCAGTTAGACAAAACATATAATATAGAGGTGACAGGCGTTAGCATCGGCCTCCCTCACGCCAATGGAACAAATCCAAAATGAACGCTGTCGATATATAGGCGGACAACTGGGCTTCCCAGCAGTGCATTGCAATGGATTAACACGAGTAAACGAGATCTGAACGACTTTGATCGTTGACGCATTGTCGGCGTAAGGCTAACGGGACATTCTACTGCTCAAGAGTAAGAACCCTTGTGTTCTTAAAGGCAACCGTATCTAAACTGTACTGCGTGTTTACCGACGACCGAAGTACCAGCTCCATGGGAGCAGATAACGACCGAAAATATTCCATTGATGACCGGTGTCGACGTAAACTATTTCCCATTGATGAACGGTGTCGACGTAAACTATTTCCCGTTGATGAACGGTGTTGACGTAAACTATTTCCCATTGATGAACGGTGTCGACGTAAACTATTTCCCATTGATGAACGGTGTCGACGTAAACTATTTCGGCTCGTACAGTCCGACCGCTTGCAAATGCAGAGCTAAATATATACAGGTTAAATTCTGGAGGTTCCAGCACCATCGGGCAGCGTTACGAAAAGCGAATATTTCATACTCTAGACTACAGGAGCAGATGGCCAACTCGTGTGTCCCTGAGGATTTAACAAGACGCGGTACCCTTGTACCTATGACGCCGAAATGCTAAACATTTTTGCTATTTCGCCTGATTGGCTTGTCCTGTAAAATCAGAAACGCAGCTCTACTCTATTAAAGGTGTTCTGATATTTGCGAACATGAGTGTATATATTCCATTTGTGGAATGATCTCGAATAATATGAAGACTAATATGTATTAAATACAATATTGTGAATAATATAAAAACTTGTTAAACATTTCCTGTTCTAAATGGTGTGATAGCGTTTGTGTAGTTCTTCATAGTAAGACAGAGGTAATTAGAAATAATATGCGCGCACTCGGCACTATGATACCTACGAAATAATAAGGAAAAATATGTGTAGTCAACAATTCTATATAGTTACGGTTGATATTTTGCAAATCAATGTATTTGCGAAAGTGAAACTGCAACTATCGTGTGGTTTCATTCTTAACTTTTTAACGAGTTCCGACATTGAGGCAGCACGTTTAAGATGATCGTTGTACAGTATGAAGTCAAAATCCTCTACTTTAAGATCTTGACATATATGAATGAACGTAGTCTACATGCGAATTACTATGATTCTATGCATGCAGGAATAACGACACAATTTGCATGTCAAATGACTGGAAATGCAAATGGAGTCTTATTTCTCATGTTTTTCGGGATATTATCCCAGCAAAACAGTCTTGCTCGGCCAGCACTGACAGCCAGCAGTGCCAGCTGTAGCCCAGCACAATGTTGCCGCTGCCCAATCGTCAAGAAATGACCCGGCGGCAACCACACGGGCAAGCAGCAAGTAACAGTTGGCCCCCCTATCAGTTGTCATATGCCAGAACCAGGCCACCAGTTATCCATCACTTGCAGTCAACGCCACAAGCTGCCCTTAAGAAGCCTTGCAGGCACGTGCCATAAATGATCGCTAACCTAATGTGGTCCACCAATGTTCAGGCAGTGGCAGTCGGCAATCACATGCCGTATGTAATGGCTTGCCGAATCTTTTCCGCCAATTCCCTAGTATAAAGTAGTCATAAAAAGAAAATAAAAAAAATATAATCGCAGTTCGCCAAAATCACAATTCTGCCTTTGCGGTCTTGAAAGGCGATTGCTTATTTAATGTATTTACACGTTCATTTCACCTTCTGTTACGTTTTCAACACTATATTTTTTAGCACGTCTTTTGTAAAAAAAGATCGTGCTTGTGTTACCGGTTTGTCCGTCAGTTCGTCAGTCCGTCCGTCCGTCTGTCTGTAGCCACGCTATCTCTGCAACTATCAGTTCAATTTGAAAATTTTTTTCGCATTTGGAAACTTGAAATATGCGAATGATGATCCTTTATTTTGTTTTATTTTACGATATAAAATTTCTCCGCTAGAGGGCGTAAATGCAGATGATGTCGAATTCAAAAATACGTTTTATTCCACATATTTGCTTTTAAACATCCGATTCATTTTTTTTTATCTTTCGATTCCATTTATGTCGAAAAGTATTTTAGATATAGTTACTTTTACAAATTACGCAAAGATTTTCCGCTAGGGGGCGTAAAAGTAAATTGCATTTTTCCCGATAACTCTTCTTCTAAAACTCCGATGTGAAAACTTTTTTCTTCAGCGGATGCACCCCGTGATGGAAACTCTTTTGCCTATAATTTAAAATTTTTGGTAAAAAATACTTTAGCCACCATGGGGCGTAAGTTTTAATTTTTGCTTCTGATTTATTTGCCATAAAATCTGAGCTTCTAAAATATCGATTGAAAAAATTCTTTCGTGGACCGATGCCACTCATGGTAAACATTTTTGGAATATTTTCGTCGTAAAATATTTCACAGTTTCTCCGCCAGGGGCGTAGACGTACATTTTATTTTTGCCAATATCTCTTCTTCTAGGAGTCCGATTTGAAAAATCCCCCTTTGTTAGATAGTATTTTCAGTGTGACACGTTTTTCATATAATTTCAAAATTTTCAAGTGATTCATAGACTTTCCGCTAGGGGGCGTAGTGGTAAATTGGGTTTTCCCCTGTATCTCTGCTTCTAAATCTCCGATTTAAAAAATTCTTTCTGCACCGGATACAGCTCCTGATGGGAAATCCATATGCACGTACTTTCTAATTTTTGTAAAAAAATAGTTCGGCTGCCAGGGAGCGTAGACCTTAATTTCCGCTTCTAATGTATTTGCAGCAAAATATGAGCTTTTAAATTTCCGATTGCAAAAAACGTCTTTGTAGACCGATGATACTCATGTCAACAAACCTTTTATAAACTTTCCATCTTAAAATAATGCATGGTTTCTACGCCAGGGGGCGTAGATGTATACCTTATTTTAGTCAATATCTCTATTTCTAGGAGACCGATTTGAAAAATTCCTTCTTTGTTGGGTAGTGTTTCCGATGCGAAGTTTCTTCCTATAAATTCAAAATTCTCAAGTAATTCATAGACTTTACGCTAGGGGGCACAAAAGTAAAGTGCGTTTTCGGCGTAATTTCTGCTTCTAAAACTCCGATTACAAAATTTTTTCCTGTATCGCATACAAGACCTGATAGAAAATATTTTTCACATAATTTCTAATGTTTGGGAAACAATTGTTTGGCCACCAGAGGTCATACATGTTAATTTCTGCTTCTGATGTATTTGTAGCAAAATCTGGGATCCTGAAAACTCGACTAAATTCTTTCTTCTTGGACCGATTCCGCTCGTATGGGAAAAACTTTTGGAATCCTTTCTTCCTAAAATAATGCATGGTTTACCCACCAGTGGACGTAAAGTCACACCTTATTTTTGTCGATATTATGTTTCTAAGATTCCGATTTGAAAAAAAATCTTTCTATTTTGGAGAGCGTTTCCGGTGTGAAATGTTTCTCATATAAATTCATGTTTTTCTTAACGCACAAGTCTGCAACCATAGGGCGTAAGCTCACGATTCAATTTACAGCAATATCTGAGAAATTAAAAACACGATTCAAAAACATCTTTCTTCTGTCAGATACTATTGTTTTCCCTACCGGTTCCATTGAATTTGAATAGCTTTGATGAATTTAATTTGCATCAGAACGGATTCAGAAGACGTGCTTATTACACCCGAAAATTCGGTGTCATCTTTCTTGTTTCCACTGTCCGAAATTACGTTTGCTCTGAATAGGAAATATATTTTACTTCTGGTAACTTTTAGCAGCGAATTCCTCGAATCTCATGAATTAACATATGAATAAGCGCATTATATTCACACAGCGGTCTGCTTTATTTATTTTTTTCAAATACCTGATCAATATATGTATATTAAAAGTACCCATTTTGTAAGCGTATAATTCTTGTTTTTTTCAACATAATGATATCTATTGCCTTTCCGGGAGTTTTTAAGTTTTCAGAAATTTTATGTTGTTATTCATGGAAGTGAACTGGGTGCAGTGTTTATTTTCTTGATTCTTCGTGTGTAAGTGCAGGAATTTTGTTACAAAATGAATTTCTCTAACTACATGAGAGTATTTGACAATTTCTTACAGTTTATTAAAGTAATTTATTTAACTTTCTTCCGATGATAATCTCTGTTGATACGTCATTTTATTAAGAAAATAATTTGTCTCTCTACATATGGCATTTTTCTCTAACTTCCACTAAAATGGCACGATGGCGTCGTCACGAGGGAGTGTGCACGTGTTCTTTCTTCGCATGCGCAGTCCCGCTGCTTTCCCATAGTGCTGGCTTGCTTTGGTTGCTAGCTTCGGGCCACTCGTGGCTCTTGCTAGGAGACCAGGTATTTACAGCAATGCTGCAGGGCCATCAACGGCTGTCGACTGAGGGGGCAGCCACCAATGAATCGCTACTGTCGCGTGAGCTGCAGATTTTTGCCAGCAATGACCCATCATTGCCAGCTGGTGGTTACCAATTTCCCAAAACATGGTTTTGCTGGGACAGTATATGTTCTGTATTTTATTGTGCTCTATCAGTTTTTCTTACATTAGGTGCACAAGTAAAGAATCATTTGTGTTGTAAAGCTGATTTCACTGAACCCCAAAATAAATACTTTTGATATAACTGCTTTTTCATCTGAATTACAGAAAACTGCCTTCATGTATTCTCAGTGATTATATATACACTATCTACCAACAAGTAATTAGAAACCCCTGAAATCGACGATATCTGCCGTCCTGATACACGTCACGGCCGCCGCCGTTGAATATCGTGTGGGAAACAACAACGCATCCAGTCGCATGCAAGATGTCACGCAGTTCGGAGCTCTCTGATTTCGAGAAAGGTGCAATCGCCGGTATCACAGAAATGGCCGATCCATACGTGACATAAACAGCAAGTTGAAGTACCCAGAATCGACAGTGGCTTACGTGATTGGCTAGTGGAAGATGAGAGGTGACTATCCGAATGTGCCCCGACCCGGCAGACCCAAAAAACTGGGAGTTAGAGACCGACGGGTGCTGGCCAGAGAAATTCGGAAGAACCGCACCAAATCAATGGGCCACATCCGCGGGGAATTTCAACAGGCATCCGGGAGTGTTCTTTCAATGAATACTATCCGTAAGGAAGCACATCTGCTCGGTTATCATGAATGTGCTGCCGCCTACAAGCCTTTGATCATCAAGTCCAATAGTGCTGCTCGGCTAACGTGGTGCAAAGATCGTTCTCTGAAGCGACGAATCAAGGATCACCCTCTACCGTTCAGATGGCAGGGTATGGGTTTGGCGTCTGCCTTGAGAACGCTTCGTGCCGGAATGTATTGTGCCAAATGTGAAGTTCGGCGGCGGTGGAAATATGCTATGGGGGTGTTTCTCTCAGTATGACACGGGATCCTTGGTCGCAATTCCTGGCAGACACAACGCCGAGACCTACTGCACCATTTTGAATGACCATGCGCTTCCTACGCTGAGGCAGTTTTACGGGGTGGACCCATGTTACTTTCAGGATGACAATGCCAGCTGTCATGTTGAGAGGACCACCATGGCTTGGTACGGTGACAATGGGTTTAATCGAATGGACCGGCATGCGCAGAGCCCGGACTATAACCCTATCGAGCACCTCTGGGACGAGTGGGAGCGTCGACTGAAGGGGTGTCCCCCCCCCCCCCGTGTGAAAACGTTGAAGGAACTGACCTATCTTCTCCAAGCCGAATGGGAAAATATACCGCTAGCCATCGTACAACGCCTGGTTGAGAGTATGCCCCGGAGGGTCACAGCTGTAATCGCCGCTCGTAGAGGCTTCACCAACTATTGAAGGAGAATAAACTTCGTTTTCCTTTACTATCACAGATGTCCAATTACTTGTTGGTAGATAGTGTATATACGTATATAGCTACACTGTGTTCCATTAAAAGTGAATTTTAAATAATAATAATTAGACTCTCTTTTTTGGTTACGGGTTTCTTTCATTTTTTTTTCTTCTCAGCTGTGATGACCGATATTTTGAAATAAAATGTCATTAGCAGGATGTCGTAAATGGATTTAAAGGCGATAATATAAAATACAGTAATGCTTTTATGGTTAGGCACAAAATGTTAGTCATTTCACGTTTGACCATATAATATGTCTACCATAAAATGTAGGACATCTGTTACTTAACAACTGGTTTAAAAACGCCTCCGAATGGAAAGTAAAAGACTGGCTATTAGATATTTTCTGTTTTTCCATGAAACAAACAAAGAGAAACTACGCTATAAAGCTTTTCAATTTGCATAGTTTGGTGATTTTTTAACTGATACCCTTGCAATTCTTAAAATAAAATCGAGCCTTCTACAAAAATTTTGGACGTTTACCATATTACACTGGTCTGTGTTAAATGCCCAGGAGGAAATAATATGGGCCTATTCTTTCAACATGAGACTATTAGCATAAAAAGGTGAACACTTAGTTTATTTTTATTTGAAAAAGTTACAATATTCGCCGCAATCTCTTGTGGCGAATCAATCTCTTGCGGAGCCACAATCAATTTCAGCTTTCGGTTCGCTATTTCTAAAATCCACATTGCTTTCATTGTATTTGAATTTTGAACATTTCGCTGCTGATGTATGTAAATTCAATGTCTTACCGGCAGCGAAGCCATAAACACATTAAAGTAAAACCGTTATCAGTTGGTTATCAAGACCAGTTCACTTATAGATATAATTAACCTAACTTTCTTTCGAAGAAAATACTAGAAATTCAAGTTATAGTTTTTCATTTGTTTAATAATAACAATACAAACGAATAGCTTTCGAGGAAAACAGAATCTTTGTAGCAAATGTAGAATTAATTCTTGGCCAAGTATAAATACTGAAATATTGACCTGATTGAAAATTACTGTGGAATTCATTACGGTATGAACTATAATTCACCGGCGAACTGCTGACGTACAATTAGAAACTTAAATATTATTGATAAATTTCGATCAAGTTTTTGCACCCGTCAATTATCCAGTAAACACACAAACTATAATTTACTATCTTTGTGTACATCCTTAAAAGAAGAACCAAAACCAAGGGACATCTTAAAAATCTCCATAGGGACAAATGCAGTATGTAATGCAGAAAACATATAGCCTAATGAAATCAGAAAGGTAAGATTTATCATAGGACGATTATCTTTGAGACCCAGAGAAAGATATTATTTGCCGGAGTTTGAATGTGTCGGATGAATAGTGGAAGAAGTGCAATAAGATATTTCACAGAATTTTATATTGAAATTAAATCAGTAGCTACACACAGTTACATGAGCGGTATTTAACACTGTTTCGAAAGTTTGAAAATTCTTACACGCTTGGTTGCTTAATTTTTTTGTCTAGTAAGACAGTAAGGAAACCTCAAAATGAAGAGCAGAAAACTAAACCCGATCTATCTGAAGAAATATAGGTTAAAACTTAAGGTGACTGAAATTAAAATGTCTGCATTGAATACTTTATACGACAGCCTGTTAAACATATCAAGATTTATTGAGACGAACTGATCAGACTCACCGTCATTTCGCTAATAGGACGCGGCTGCTTCGTGTCAAAATAAAGATGGATATCTATTGTACATCTACAAAACTGGGCTGTCTGCGTTTTTTCTCTTAAACTAATGGTCGCGTATATTTGTAAGACCTTTATATAGGGAAACAATTACTACACACAAACTGCGACTATTGAATACTTAGAGCGCATTTTTATTGTAGAATTATTCCTAAAATCTTCATGGGATATGCTAAGTATCTTAAGTGAAGTTATTTACACAATCTAGTCTTTTAAAAAATATAAAAATTTTGATTATAATTTCCAAAATACCTAGAGTTCGTGCTAACTACCACGTTTTTCTGTTCTCTATCATTTCTTTGACATATCCTACAAAAAATTAAATTTCATTATTAACTTAAAGTTCTTCCTGTAATGTGAACAGTGGTTCTTTCATCGCAAAATCTTATTTTTTATTGTGTTTTACCTGAAAATTTATCAAGGTTTGCTCTTTGTAAACGACATCACGTAAATTAAGGGGGGGGTGTTGGCAACAAACAAATGGGAGATTTTGAATTTCCCTATGCATTTCAATTTTATTTGGTCGCTAAATTGATCCACTACGATTTTCTCAAATACCTTGCTAATTGGGTTTGAAGTAATTTAATTTCCCTGTAGATTTCCAATTTAGTGACTTTTTAAGAATAAATGTTGTATTATAGCTGATATCAAAAACATATTACGGTAATTTAACGTAATGATTCTAAAGAAAAAGAAATAAAATTACTTCTAAATAGGTACACGCCTGTTGGCGACAGAGGAAAAGGCAGTTATTTTACTCATTACTTATAATACTTAAATGTTGGGATGCAAAATCTATTGTGTGGCGGGTTTCTGGGTTTTGATCTGTTGTCTCTGGATGTATCAGTTGCATCAAAGCAAAGAGGTTTAGTTAGAGTTTATAGCACAAAACATGTAAGCGGTATAAAGTCACCGGTGTTTGACAACAACGAAAAGACACGCAGAATACTGCAAAATCCTTTCCGTAAGGGGCTGCACAAAAGCACGTGTTGTAATCTATTGCTTTCAGATGCAATCGCCTGTACTGGAATTTTTTATAGGCGATTGTTCATATGATACGGATTTGGGTATTGTTGTAGTTAAATCTCGAACCCAACAGTTGTACATCATTGCGTGTAATGCGCCTTTTCTTTTACAAATCATTCCTTGGTTGCATCACGCACTTCCTCATGGTCATCGTTACCCAACAGTTTTGCAGATTCGTTCGAATTTTGAAGTACCTGTTTTTAACTTTTCATTTGCAGTGCGACATTACTACATAAAGAAAATAAATCTGCACAAATTGATTATTGAATATTAGCACTTCTTTAACTAAAATAATCGTTCCGGATTTTCAGAAGACCTCGCCGTGATTCTGGATAGTTTCAAATTCGCTGCTCTTTGAAACAATGGCCTGATATCTTGTTAAAACGTCGTTAAATTTTCTCCCTGGAATCAGAAATATAGCATGCACTAGTAATTTCAACTGAAGAACACCGTACACGTCCTTTCATATAGTTAGGAGAAATGCCGTTTTTAGTTTAAGCATAATTGTGTCATTCGGCTTTTCACTAAAAGGGTATGTTTGACAGACCTGCATGAATTTTCTATATAATCCGTAATTCTTGAAACGATACCGGCGGGAATAAACATACTATGTGTGAAGTAGTATTTAGGTGCATGTGAGGACACCTTTACCCCAATGATTGATCAGTGACTTCCTTACAAATATTAACTCATGTCGTCCATGCGTTCTTGAAGAATAATGTGTATCACGCTTGAAGTTATTTTTCTGGAACTCAGTCTCTGGTATGATGTACTAAATATTTTACGTTGGATGACGTTTATCTCAATGACTGTTCAATGACGTCTTTACAAAAATTAGTTCATGTCGTTCATGCGTTCTTGAAGAATAATATGTATCACGCGTGAAGTTGCTTCTCAGGAACTCAGTGTTTGGAATGATCCGCAACATATTTTACGTTGGATGACTTTTATCCCAATGATTGTTCAGTGACTTCTTTACAAACATTCACTCATGTCGTCCAAGCGTATTTGAAAAATAATGTGTAGAACGCGCGACGTTGCTTTTCTGGAACTGAAAGCCTGGGATGATGTGCTCGATATTTAACGTTGGGTGATATTTTTTACCTGAATCACGAAGCTGCTCTCATTCAAAAGCGTAAACACACACAGCATTTATGCTTGTAAATTTGTATTACTCAGCACGTGCTTTGTCTTTCGGAGAATAATCTGAAATACTGCCTGAGAGTGGCTAATGTTTTTCTCAGACCTACGAAGTTTCTGTTCCTTATAAATGCAATTATGACATATGTTTATGGTTCACACACACACACACACACACACACACACACACACACACACACACACACACACACACACACACACACACACACACACACACACACACACACACACACACACACACACACACACACACACACACACACATCTCTCTCTCTCTCTCTCTCTCATGGTTTTACTACCTTGTGTGGAAAACGTCTTCGGGCACAAAATTCCGCAACAAAACTGGCACATCCCAACAGATCACGTGTGCCAGATTTCCTTTACAACTGTGGGTAAGCTTCTCAGACGTCATGTATCGTTTACTCGTGAGATATAGCCACGAGTTTTGAGCTTACTGATTTCTAAAGAGATGTTTAACGACTCTATATCAGCAACGTGCCCGAGCGTGCGGATGCAGAACAATTACAAGACCAACGTTTAACTGTTCAAGTCGTTATTAGTAAATAAAAACGTGATCGACTTACGCCTTCCAAGAAACGTTCAGGAAGGCTACGTCAATTGAAAGAGGACAAGAGAACTCTGAAACGTGTCGTCGATAGATATCGTAATTTCTCTGCACAAATCATCACTAAAGATTTTCAGAATTCAATATGGGTAAGTCTGTGCAATAAGACAGTTCCCAAGTTTGCGCAAGTTAATTTTTCGGTGCCTAGATTCTACATATGCGTCGTTAATAACTCGTACGAATGTGAGAAATCGACGTGTAACGTGCGAAACACATCGCCCGTTGACCCTTGAGCAGTGGAAACATGTGCTATGGAGTAACGGATCAAACCAGACCTGTTTTAAATCCGATGGTAGTTTTGTGGTATGATGCGTGTAAGGTGAAAGGTATCTTTCAGAATGTGTCATCCCAACTGTTAAATTCGGTGGTGGCAGTGTCATGGTCTAGGGTCGTTTCTTGTGGTATGGTATTCGACTGTTGTCGGCCGTGGCCGCAAACATGAACGCCGAGAAGTACCGGGACTTTCCAGATAACACTGCGCTGTCTACACTTTACCAGTTTCACAGAGATGGGCCAATGTTGTTTCAGAAAGAAAGAGCTCCGTGCCATAAAGCACGATCCGTTTCGAGGTGGTTTGTGGATATGTGTGAAGAGAATTTGGAGTGCCCAGCTCAAAGCCCTGACCTCAATAATGCAGAAACGCTTTGTGATGAACTTGAACGTTGGATTCGGACTCGAACGACACGTCCAAATTCTGTGTCTGAAGTGACTACGGGTTTACGAGAGGAATGGAGCACCTTACGTGCGACGTCTTATCATAATCTCATTGCAAGTGTACCAAGTACAGTGCTTGATAAAATTGCGCTCATTCCGGCCAACAGTGCTTTAAGACCTTTTTGATTTTTCCATAAATTCAGTATTTTATAAAAAGCGCTGGTTTCCAGAGACTTTTTCTACATGGTGTATCTTCATACCTGTGAGAAAACACCGTTTACATCCTCATACACTGCCATTAGTTTTAACATTAAAGTTAATTACTTTTGAGTTATATCCATTAACTTGCTAGAGGTTGAAGTTTTGAAGAACAACTGTTATACATTTACTTTGATGCGTGAATGTAAGTGTACATTTTTGTTGCGTTTTAATTATAATCGCAATGTTATTTTCGGCTTGCAGTATTTTATTTCGAAATCTTCTATATGTATATAAACTGAAAACCACAATGATCGCTAATATTAAACTGCTTATAATTTTATGAATGTGTCGTGTTTGTCTGCTGGACAAAAATTCCGCAGAGAACCTATTTCAAATAATGAATACCATTTAATGAATTGTGTGATATTCATGTTAATTGCGCATGCTAAGTTTTTCAGAACGCTCTGTGCTTTTTCTGGAGAACCAACGTAGGTATGTTGAAGTAAACAGCAGTCTCTATTAATCATGTTCATTTTATTACAAGATATCAGTTAGATATCACAAGCCGTAAATATATACGATCAGGTTATATTGCAGTAAAATGCAAAAAAGTAGAATAAAAACATAGTAATACATTTTGTGTCAACAACAGAGAGAAACAAAAGATCTGAAAACTAAAAAATCCACTCATGGAGGCAGAATGTTCTGCATCACAATTTGAAATGTTGATTCAGAAGTCATAAATTTCTAGCGAAATGGATCAACCAACCCCTGTGGCATAGTAGTCTAAGCGCTGGCTTCTGATCTTTCGCCCTAGTCTGGGTTTGAAACCCGGTGATACATGAATTTTGTGTTTGTCTTACGGCATTGTCTCTCTCCCTTCCCTGGAACCAGTTGCCCTATATTAAGGACGGGTGACTGCTTATAGCCCATGGGGTGGTTGAACATCCAAACAAACATAGAGAAATGGACGTTACCTTATTTACTGATATTTTGTCACTTCCGCCGCAAACGAACCCTGTCTTATTCCTTTAACAGGTCTGTAATTATTTCCGACATGTTAACAACTAGCAATTTTTTCCCTAACTTCAAACGGTTTCCAATTTTATCATCGAGACTGCCTTCGTTCAGAATCATTTTAGATATTTCAGAGATGTACTGAGTGAACCCTTGTTCAGACCATTTACTAAATTTTGCATTGCCAAAAAATAATTTCGATGACTAATGTTAGAATCAAAAAGGACTCTCGGGTTGTTAAAATCTTCCAGTTACATCAAAGAAAAAATAAATAAGCTCCGGAATTCTGAAAATGAGATTTTCTGCATATCCTGCACATTTCGACATACGCTTCTCATCAATGTCTGCTAGCTGAAAACGTTTTATTTGAAATATGTGTTCTTCATACAAATGATTGTTTTAAAACAGGTGGCCTATTGCGTCGATGTGAATTAGAATAAAAGATCACACGCAAATAAAACATGATTTTCTTTATTGCCTGAAGTTCTATGATTACCAATCTCAGGCATAAATGCTATGCTTTAACAAGAACAAGATGTCTTTACCTGCTAAATCGCAAAAATTACGAGTACGGATTGTATCGATGTGAATTAGAATAAATAGTCACACACAAATAAAACATGATGTTTGTTTTTGCGTGACGTAGTACGAATACCAAGTTCAAGGACACTAGTTTAAAGCTGTAATAATTTGATCTCTGGTTGATTCTCACGACTCTAAGCGCTAAACACAGTGAAACGTCTTTACAGTACTACCCTGTTGAAACAGTTTGTACTAACCTACACAGCCCTCTTGCACAACACGCAAATTATCTGTATTAATAAGGCAAGCCGTCGCTTTCAAATATTAAATTTTATTACATGGGACGTCAGATTTACCTCGACGGCAATTTCCCGAGATAAAGCAGCTTAAGTGAATGCATCATTTTTGTTTTACCATTAAGATTTAAATCGAAATGAAGGAAAGTTTCCAGCTTTCAAATTTATCTACGTGAACCTGTGGAGTGAACGAAATTTTGTTCTACGATTTGCAGAGATGCTTCAGAAACTTGAAAAACGGAAGAAAGTCTACAAAGCGGTTTTTTTATTAGAGGTTTAACGACCGCCGTGAGCAACTCAATATGCTATAAGCAGTCGCCCGTACCTAATTTATGGATACTACTTCCAGAGAAGGGAGGCAGCCAGAGCCGTGAGACAAACACAACATCCATGCATCACCGGGATTTGAACACGGATCCATCTCCGACGAATGATGATAAGATAGCGCTTTGATCACTACGCCACAAGGGCGACACTTTAACCAGTTTCAGTACTCTGAAGACTTTCAGCAAAACCAAATGAAATACTATTTTGTAGACATTCATTATAAATTCATCGCAGTTTTGCGCTGGATGAGGAAAATTTTCCATAGCTTTCCTTTTATGCAGACATTTTCTTTTATGCGTGCATTAATTTTTTCTCAATTCTGCATTTTTAACAAAGTTTTCAAAAGACATCCAGAAATTATTTTAAGCTGCAAAATCTGTTATTATTTTTACTAGTCACTCAAAAGCCGAATACATATGTTTGAAAATATAGCAATGCTGCTTTTAGGTGTATTCTCTTGATAGAAGTGGCAGTTCTTTTAAAATAACAAGTCACAATATATCTGGCGTGCAAAAATTAAGGACGAGACGGTTTTTCGAATGTAACGTAGAGCAGAAGTGCTCCACATAGACTTAAATCATACCATAAGAACCACAAGATGTAAGAATATGTGACAAGTGAGCAAAACCCTCCAAACAAGGAATCCAAAGGATACAAAGGCACTTTATTGAGAAGGTAGTTTCGAGAACAACTGGATAGACTACAGAAACGTCCATGTGACAGACTGTTGCCAAGAAAAATCCCGTCTTTAAGATGGGATATGATCACACCTGATTAAGTTGCAAGATTTACAAAGTCTGTCCAGGCTGAGGACGAGGTTGTCAAGGAGCTGTTAAGGCATCGCGGCCCATTCCTCTTGTAACGCCTGTCGCAGCTGCGGAATCGTTGCTGGCGGCTGGTGACGTGCTGCCAAACGTCTCCCGAGAAGGTCCCACACGTGTACGATTGGATTTAGGTCCGGGGACCTAACGGACCAATCCATACGTTGAATATCTTTTCTCTCCAACAGCTCTGCAAAAGCTACTGTACGATGAGGTGTAGCGTTGTCGTCCATGAGCAAGAACTCAGGACCCACAGCACCTCTAAACAGACGCATGTGAGGCTGGAGAATCTCAGTACAATAACGGACACCGGTGACTGAACCTAGGTACAATAGCGGACACCTGTGACTGAACCTCCTTGGAAGATGTGGAAGTCAGTACGGCTACCAAGCATGATACCGCTTCAAACGAGAACTCCGCCACCTCCAAACCGGGCCCTTTGGATGATGTTGGAGGTGTGATTGCATGTTGCCGGCTCTCTACTGATGTGTATACGTCCAGAATCACTCGTCAGACTAACTGGGCTCTCATACGTAAACAAATATCTACCCGATTGCTGATGTGTCCAGTTCTTGTGTTTCTGGCACCACAGAAACCGCCGTCTCTGATGAGCAGATGACAATGGGATACACCGTACTGGTCGTCGTGCAAATAGACCTCCTTTGCGGAACAACCTGGCCACGGTAAAACGCGATATCGGACGTCCTGTTGTCTGTTGCTTGTGTCTTGGGATTTCTCCCTCTGTGTGCTGTCTGTCTCTTCTCGCCTGTAGGACAATATACCGGTTGTCCGCCGCCTTGGTTGTTCGTGGGCAACCACTGCTAAAAATTTGGACAGCTGTTCCTGTCGTTTGAATTGATCTCCATGCTCATGAAACGATGCTGTGAGAGATCCCGAACTCCCCGACACACTAGCCACACTTCGATTTCTTCCAACTTCCCAATGACGTGACCTCGGGTAAAGTCATCCAGATGTCATCTACTGGATTGCCTGTTGGCCATTTCTTGCGGTGGCAGCAACTCGACGTCGTTCAAACCGATGTACACTGTGCAATAGGTTTCACCCTATTGTGAGCATATAACGCCCGTGTGCTTTATACCGTTCTGAAACTACCCCTCCCCCTACGTCATGCTGCATGTATGCGCATGCAATACCGTACAGGACCCCAGTTTATCTTCTGAGTGGCCTTTCGGTCCGTTCTGCCTGCTCGTTCCGCTGTTATGCTAATTTCCCTCTTCGCCCTTAACTTTTGCACACCAGTGTATATACGAACAATTTTGTAGAGCAATTCCTGTAACAGTTGTATACGTTTACCAGTTATATAGCATGGACATTCTTTAAAGTAAAAATATAAACAGTAAAATTCTTAGTTCTTAGACTGATTACTTTTCGTATTTACCTAACAGAAAATAATCTGTTACGAATGAATATGCAATTATCCATGTTTCTTAAAGTTTCAAATGACTAAGTAAAACTTTTTCGTAAGTAAATCTAAAAGCTTCCTCTTTTTTTCGAGATATATTGGATCATTAAATGAAATAAAAATGAATTAACAGTTTCTAATGTGCATGGATTAAAATCATTCACTTACAACAGAATTTTAAACGGGACTGCGCAACACCAAATAAAGTCTTACTTGAAACATTGTTCCGCGTAATTGTAAAACATGCACTGGAGCTCATATTAGCAGAAAAAAATTCAGTATGTAAAATGCATGTATATTATTATTTATGAAAACATAATTGGCAATCAATTAAGGAATTGAAATTTTTTTTCTGAGCACCTAATTAAATTACAGGTTTGATACTTGATAAGATAAAATTGCCTGAATATTATTCTTTAACGAAAAAAGCAATCAATTAAAAAGTTATAAAACCCTTATGAGGACCTAATTGAATTACGATCGTCACTTAATATGTTTTCTTGTGAAATACTTGTGTCTTCCTCACATCGGTACAACGATAGGCAAATATCATTGATAAATAACATAAAGCCGATTTGAAGAAATAAAGAATTAACGATATTTCTTTGTTTTTATGAGCAGTTGACAGTAAAATTTTCAGCTGATTCTTTCCCCATGATAAATAAAAGGCAGATACAAACTGACAACAAATATTCGTTGCCAGCGAACTAAAAAAATATAAACAGAAATATGGACATAGAATTATGTATTAATTGCTTTTTAAATATGAAGTGCATTTGCTTCTGTGTATCTCAGTCGACTTTAAAAGACCAATTGTACTGATGCTCTTGATTAATGTATTTTTTTCTGCATTCTGCAGGCCGGTATTCCAAGTCAATTAAATGGAATTTCAGCCGAGCAATATGATTAATAAAACTTATATATATTTAGGGCTCTATATTTTTTATCTCTTCCAGAAATTGACTAGTTGAACGATACTGTAGCAAAGCAAATTGACTATTGAAACATTAAAACGATATTGCTTAATAGAAGCCAGTTTTTCTCGCTCTCCTGAAGAAAAATTTTTATTCAATCTCCGCTAGTTGATTCACTTTCACAAGGAACTTTAAATAATTTATTTGAGTAATTTATTAAAAAAATGCCTTCAACTTATGATTTGTAGTAATTGATGTGAAATATAAATAGTGGCGAATCAGGCAAAATGATTTCAAACTTAATATTTCTGACATGAAATATGATTATCAAATATAACAGTGATTGCTATCTGGGAGAAAATTTTACAATCAATGAATTTCTTGTTAATTCGCAAAAGATGAACAGATTTTCCCCAAGCGGAAATTATAAATTTCTTTAAGATATGAAAATTTCTGTTTGCATTAAAATATATCAATCGATTGAACAAAGAATTGCATTTGGAAACATGGAACTTAACTCCTTGGGTAAAACAACAGCCAATTGGAAAATAATCGTTTTGTTCCAGAATTCTATCATTGAAGGGGAATGGCTAAATCCTTCTACCTTCAGCGGTTTATCAGAATAATGATAACACTTATCCTCTGTGTTCAACACTCACTCTCCAAAAAATTGAAGATTAAAACTGTTGATGCTGGATTTTGCATCCTTCCGATATATCAAACGTCTTCATCTAAAGAGCGAGCTTGGCACACAGAGTGTGTGATGTTTATGGACGTCCATCACACGTCTCACAAAGCAGAGCTTTCGCACTTCACACTCATTATTTTTTTCTCTCGCACACATTTCTGAATGTGGTGTTTTGTTCTCATGATGTTCACGGCTTTCCTGTTCCTTTCTTTCCTGCTAACGGGATGAATAATTTCTAGTTGTTAGCATATCATTACTCTTATCTGAATGAAAGAGTTACCAAAAGCACCTTGGAAAATTCGTCTCCATCCGGCTGACAGAATTTTACATCATATTTCACATACGAATAACCACTTCATTCCTTACATGATTCCAACCCGTCTCACAAAATGATCCCGTAACTAAAGATTATTCTATGCGCAGAACCTACTCCTGTGTCTATTCAAGAGTACCCAAATTTCACTACTACACGCCAGAATAAGAGCAATTACCTCTTCTTATGAAGCCATCACGTACCTTCTCGGAGAACTTTCAGTTTTTTGAAAGCCACCTGAAAATGTTTTAACTGTTAAAGCTGAATGCCCCATCAAACTGGTTTTGCCACACACTAAGTTTTGTTTATCAAATAATGCTGCCAAATATATACAAAACAATTTACGTGATCGAATCCTCCGCACTAAACTCTGATCTTGCATTCTGTACTAAACCTGTACATTTTATTTAACAATGCAACAGTCAGATACTAGCTGATTGATATGCATATCTCTGTCAAGAATTTTCAACATTTAAAAAATCCATTAAAATAAAAAGATCAAAGACAAATCACCTTGTTCCCAAACAACGATGAATGTAATTCACACAAGTTATGCATCTTTTATTTTTATCTGAAATCACACATATACACAATGGTATCTGTATAACAAAGTCATGATATCTGTCCTTTTTTTGTATTTCGTTCAACCGACCCGTGAACATTCCCAAATATACATAAAAATATACGGTGGTGGAATGAACACAATAACTAACATCAGAAGTCTTCCCCGGGATTTTTATTCTCTTACAGACTGCAAAATATTTTATTACTACGCATTACTCCATTTACTTTTAACGGCATATTTTTTAGTAATTACGATTATAATATTTCCTTTATACTACACACATTAAGATGCAGAAATCAGTATATAATTCAAAAAATAATTTACATTAATTTATTTAAATTTATTTCCTCATGTGCCCAATGACGTTTCTGATATTTTCATAATGTGGTGGTGGTACCACCGATTTTAAGAAAGAACTTGTAGCTAGTGGAGATGAGCTTAACTGTTACTTGGTGATCACGGCGCTAACTGTTACTGATACTCGAAAATAACTGTGATTAAAATCACGTTTTAGGACCTGTTATTTCACTTCCGTGAATCCGTGCGCCAGTAACGACTAACGAACGAGTAAAGTAACTGATAGCAGAATCATGTAGAGGAACGGTGGGTGGATCTCGGCTCGGCCATAATACGGGTGTAGGAGAACTGGCCACAAACGTTTGAAGGGGCCGAATAAAAATTACGTTTTTGACCACTTCGAGCCCACTACCCCCTCCCCACAGCAGAGGTTGGTAATCTGAGTCATATAAAGTTTCCGTAATTACGTCTTTTCTTAATTGCGATAATTAATGTAATTCTTTATAACAAATCTTTATGATCTACATTCCAACAAAAGATTTCAGGGTTTTCAAATTACAAGTCTGCAAATTATCTGAGCGCATGTGCTGACTCGGCAAACCTGTCAGGGGGGGTTACCAAAGTGTAAAATATAAAGCATTTCTGGTCTGATCGGGAGATTTCCATCATTTAAAGCCTACGTACAACTCGGCACATTATCTGAGGGCGTGTCCCTACTCAGCAAAACTGTCGGGGGGGGGGGGGGAGATACCAAAAGTGTAAGATATGAAAAAAAAAATTCCGATTGGCAGATTTTCAACATTTACAAGCTACGACTCGACACATTATCTGAGGGCATTAGCCTACTTTGGAAACCTGTCGGGGGAGAGGGGGGCATAATACTAAAAGTGTAAAATATACAGTATTTCTCGTCCAAACGGGAGATTTTCAGCATTTGCAAGCTACAACTCGACGCACTAATTAAGGACATGTGCCTACTCAGCAAATCTGTGTGTGTGTGTGGGGGGGTAAAATCAATCAAAAGTGTATAATATGAAACATTTCTCGTCCGATTGGGAGTTTTTCAGCATATATAAGCTACAACTCGGCAAAATTTCTGAGGGCAAGATACTATTCAGTAAACCGGGGAGGGGTTACTGAATAGTACCTTAAATTTCTCATCCGATCGGGAGATTTTCAGAATTTACAATTCACAACTCGACACATTTTATGAGCGCATGTGCCTACTCTGAAAACCTGTGGAGGGGGCATAAAGCCAAAAGTGTATAATATAAAGTATTTCGCGTCCAATCGGGAGATTTTAAGCATTTACAAGCTACAACTCGACACATTATCCGAGGCCATGTGTCTACTCAACAAACCCTGGGGTGTTAATACCAAAAGTGTAAAATATGAAACATTTGTCGTCCGATCAGTAGTCTTTCAGCATATATAAGGTACAACTCGGCAAAATTGCTGAGGGCGAGAACCTATTCAGAAAACCGGGGGCGGGGGTATACCAAAAGTGTAAAATATAAAAAATGTCTCGTCCGATCGGGAAATTTTCAGTATTTACAAGCTACAACCGACATATTTTCTGAGCGGCGCATGTGCCAACTTTGGAAACCTGTTGGGGGGGGGGGGCATAATACCAAAAGTGTATAATATAAAATATTTTTCGTCCGATCGGTAGATTTTAAGCATTTACAAGCTACAACTCGACACATTATCCGAGGACATGTGTCTACTCAGCAAAGCTGTCGGAAGGGGGGGTTAATACCGAAAGTGGTAAATATGAAACATTTCTCGTCCGATCAATAGATTTTCAGCTTTTATAAGCTACAACTCAACAAAATTTGTGAGGGAGTGTGCCTATTTGGCAAACCTTTCGGAGGTGGGGGTTAAGGGGATACCAAAAGTGTAAAATATGAACATTTCTAGTCTGATCGGAGAAGACAATTTCGTGCCATTCCGTAGTCCAGGTACGGCGTTCAACGGCCCATTGCCGCCGCACTCGCCGGTGGGGTAACGTCAAAGGTAATCGGAGCAATGGGCGCCGTGCGACACGTCCCCGCTCCTGCAGACGACATCGAACGGTACGTGCTGACACAGGTTGTTGCGCAACCCAAGCTAATTCCTGCGCTAACGTTCGTGATGTGGCGGTGCGAGCCGTCAATGCCGGTCCTCTCGTTCGGTGGTGTGCCGAGGCTGCGGCAATCGCTCACGTCGGTCCATCCATCCCTCCTGCACCGACCAAATTCACACTTGCCTCAATGTGCCTGGGTGTCGTCCCACACGCGCGCCGATATTTCGGTACGATAAACCGCTGTCGCGATAAGCGACTATTCGTTCTTTCTCGAACTCCGAAACGTGCTGGAATGACTGCTGTGTTCTGCGACGAGGCAACAGGAAGCTTCCCACGCACAGGTCCGGCAGCACAATACCCCCTTCTACTGCCTTCTGTGCACCCTTCTTATAGTGCTTCTCTGTGGCGTGCCGGGCGCACATGGTTTGCGTATGCCTTGCAATGCTAATCGTTTGCATGTCTTCTAGCGGGCGACGTATGCTGCGAATTTCAGGCCAATCGAATGCTTCCTTCTTGGTGTTTCATTTTGGGTGGCGAGCAGTGTATATACAATGTCATATGAACCTTACTCTTAACTTAACCCTCGGAGCAGTGTGTACTTTGAATGTGGAAATATAAAATTTCTACGGCATGCATCGTGTAAGGTACCCTGTTTCAATAGTGCAAATGAAATTAGAATAATTTCATCAACTTTTTATACACACACACAAAGAAAGAAAATGAAGAATTGTGAATCACTGATATCCGAATTATGATGCATTTGTGGCATCTGGCTTTGTTCTGGCGAAAGGATGTGCTTTTAATGTTTGATTTTGCCTTTGGAAATTGCAACTGGAATTTAAATCTAACACTAAAACAAATAATGCAGTATTTCTCTGAAATATTCGTTCAAGATGCATCCGGGTTCGACTCCTGGTGAGGCATGAATGCAGTACTTTAGTTAAAGCACTTGCTCTTTCCTTCCGATGAAAACGAACTGTCCTAAATCATTAGGAACGGGCAATTTTCAGGTATAACATATTGTTTTCTCATAGCCCATCGAGATGCTCATGGACGTCGTTTAGCCACCAGACACACACACAAAACTATGTAAGAAAACTGCAAACATATTATTCAGGAATTCCCCTTACTGACATGTGAGAGCGATTTTGAAGAGAATTAAGTATATTGGCAAGTAATAATTTTGAAATGGTGTCGGATTCAGTTAACTACTTAGTGATTGGTCATTCTGTAGTAGAGACTCAGTGTAATATATTTCTGTACATCCCACCGTAGGCAAAATAAACGGAATCCGGCGATTTCCAAGAACAAAGCACTCCATGTTGATTTATCTGGCATTAGTTTGCAATTGGCTCCGTCTACTACCAAAAGTTCCGGAAAATGTCTTCACACATCAGAAGAAAATACATTTATTCCAAACCCAAGGTATGCGTGACGAGAAAGACGAATTCCAATTTCTATTAAAAAAATTCATAATCACTACTTCTCTTAGAACTTTATAGGAAGGTAATGTTTAGCTTCTAAACCTATAAGTTCGATTGTCTTTGGAATTCAAAGCAATGTGTATCTCCACGCATATGGAAGTCATCCACATAAAGATACCTATCATAAGAAAAAGGGAATTCTGATATTTTTAGGTGACAAGCTATGTGTAAAGAATAAGTGGACCAAACTGAAAAACGTTATTTTCCTGACTTCCTATTTAAATGTAGGCACACAAACAGAACAATGAGGTATTTCATGATTGAAAATTAACTTAAGTTATAATATCTCAGAAAAAAAAAACCACGTTTAATAAATATATTCCAATTGTAATCCACTAGACCCGTTGAAGGGTATTTGTGAAAAGCAGATCTAAGTAGGGAATTAATTTAAGAAGGTATTATTAATGTAACAAATCTTTCAGAAATTGGCTTATTCTTCAAAAAAAAGTTTTATTTTTACTTGCTGCAGTATTTCCTATTAAAATGTTAAGTCATTTATCAAGTTCTAAAGTACAGTGTATCATTCTAAAATGTCTTTGTGCCTTCTTTTTTACCTTTCTATGATGTTTAGGGCTGACATTCGTATCCATATTTTTCGTTAATTTCAAACAGTAGGTGGTCCGCTTTTAACTACCGAGAGTTCACAGAGAACGACCTTAGCTGAAACGCTTTGAAATAAAGTATCCGTCAGAAGAAAAACAAACGAATATTGCGACGGAAACTCAAGCATGTTATTACGAAAGTAAATATTTTAGTGGTGACCCTCTGCATAAGCATAACGTTTCAAAATGAAACATAAATGTTCGCTTCTTAAAGTGTATTTTGTGCAAAGTAAATGATCTACGCCTGCAGCAAAAATGAATACCAGTAACTGAGTCCCGTGAAAAAAACTTTCTGATGTAATTCCATTTTAACCCTCTAATTATCATTTGCACTCTTACTTAAGGATTCCTGCGATGGATATATCTTCATCCGAATTTTGTATTCAAAGTAGATCACTATGAAAGTCTAAACGTAATAATGATGTTCACGAGGTCACGTGCTGCTCGTACCCTAATAGGAATTTCATGAGATTTGTGGACAGCATCAGGTTTTGAAAGCCGAGAAAATAGATGACATTATTTTTTTTAATTGTCTTTCCCTTATTATTCGCCTAAACGCGCTCACTCATATAAATTGTATTAACATCTCACTATGGAAGTAGTTCAAACGTGTAATGTTAAATAATCTTGTTGGAAATAATACTACAACTATTAAATATGTTTTTTTTTCTTTCAACCAAATAAAATTTTTGTTGGTTTCACTAATACAAAAAATGTTTCTTGGTAGAACTTATTAGATACTTACTGATACAGAAAATGTTCTTCTTTGCCATGAATGCCGATGTGCCATCACTTTAACAGTTGTTCCCACTCGAGATACATCCTAGTAGAGCGGAAGTACATTACTTGCTCTAAATAGGACAACTACCAATGTACAATTTCAATGAACACTCGATAGTAGATTGACTGAGCCATTGCTAATTTGCTCAGATGTAAAGTAATCCAATTGAAAACACAGAATCAACATTTCGAATCTATTTAACGAACAAACAGGATTGGATGCATTTTATGGTACTTTCAGTCCTTCTGCTTTTTTAAAGACAATTAATTACCCCACTCAGCAGACATGTTATAAACTGAGAGTAGTAAATGTCCAATTCGCTTTTATTATTTCTAACATTAAAAATCAGTTGCTTCGGCAAAAAAAAGAATATTAATGTTCCAACATTTTGTTTTGATTGGAGGTATAACGACCAACGTGAGCAACTCAATGAACTATAAACAGTTGCTCGTTCTTAATTTAGGGTCACTGGTTCCAGGGTAGGGAGAGAGCCAGGGCCGTAAGGCAAACACAACATCCATGCCTCACCGCGAGATTTTGAGGACATTGGCAGTGTAGGCTTTTCTTGTTGCTTTATGTCTTATTCTACTATTATTAAAATTCTGCAGCTATGCTTAACGATGCTATCCTGGCTTTACATAACATGAACTAGCAGTTTGAACTCATTCTTTTCCGTTAACCACGTTCCATTAATCATAGCTACATCGGGAGTATCTTACAATAGCGTAACAACTTCTCAGTGCTGTTTCGCAATGCATCTTGCGCTGCAAAATAACATTTTAAAAGAGTTTTGTATCCCAGTGTGGGTTGCCTGTAGTTTTTTGTTTTTTATGAATTGCTGGGTTTGAATTTGGTGAACTTGTGAGGAGTCTTTTTTTTTCTTGTTTGTGGAAATCTTGTTTTTTGCATTTCGGTATTTTCTAAATAAATTAACAAATTCTGATTTCTTTCATTTTTGATGCCTTTTTTTTCAATATGGTTTTCTTATATTTTTGTAGTGTCTTTTGTTTGCTTGCATGTTTTTTTATTATTCAGGTGAGGTTGTAGGTGCTCTGTTGTAATTTCTTTTAATTTGTCAGTTGAATCAGTGTAATTTAAAAAAATAATTAGTGCAAGGGCACTTTTCACATTTTTTCATCTTTTGTTGCATTGACTCGCTGTCTTTGGGCTTTGTATGACTTAATAAGTAAGGTTTGGTAACGGTTTACGTGCTCAAACAAACTTATTACGGAAATCTGATGTTGGCCTTCATGCTCTCCAAAAAAGTATATTGACGATTGGGATTGGCTGGACATGCTCTCCCAGAATTTTCCTTACTATTGGGGTTGGCTGACATGCCTTCCCAATTTAATTTTTTTAATAAGTGCACAAGATCCAGCAAAAACTCAAACTTCACAAAGGATCCACAAGTGATTTCTGATGTTCGTTTGAGCTGTGACTTACGATTACACTCAGTATACCGCAGCTTCTCGGGAACAACTGGTAGTGCTGTGACCTTCATTTACGAACGAGCACACGGAGTCTTACTAGTGGTTTGCGGTTGGCCAAGATGCTTCTCAAATTTAATATCGTCATTCACTTATATCCTCGTCAAAAATTACATACAATCCAGATGAAACGCAAAATTCGAACAGATATTCATGACGTCAGTCAAAGCGGTTTACTCCCGGTAACTTGCTGGTTGCGAAATGAAACCTTTCATCCCTTTGTTATCTGAGATGTTTTCTTCGAATGAACAACCACTTACGAAATTTGAAGAGGACGTCACAGTGTGCACACCCTCGGCGACCTCTCTCCCACAACGAGGATTTGTTGCCCTGTAATACAATCACACTTGCTTCCCGTCGCCACGTTTATAAGGCATGTATTTGTTTCCATTGTTACTTCACTGATGCCCAGATGCACACACCACGGTTCCACAGACACCAACACTCGATGCCCCGAAACAAGCAAGCTGGTCACGCAGAAAAACTCTACCAGACCCCTTTGGAATCGACGGCGGAGTCACCTAGGGCGGCGAGAATGTCACGCTGATGTTCTCGGTACGTAAAGTTACGAGGAGAACCCTACCTCAGAGGTGAATCAATGGCTCTGTCACTAGTGAAGTTACATCACCATCGGATGCGTCAGGTCGAAAAATGCCGGTCACAGAGAGGAACTCAAACGGACTTTCTCAGACTGACGGCGGAGTCACAAAGGACGGTGAGTAATTCAGTCTGACGCTTTCGGTTATTACAAGTAGAAGGAAAACCCTCCTTCAGAGGTGATTCAGCGGCTTTGTCTCCATTGAAATGACACAACCAACAGAGGGGCCAGATAGAAGATCAATACGTTTCTCCTACGGTCAACGCCTCCACCCTGCAGCCAATCCATACCGAACCGGTACACACCAAACACAAAGCAACCTCCCCATTCCCAGGAAAATCTTAAACACTCAAACACAAGGTACAATAAATACGTCCACCAAAACAAGCAACATTTCCGAATCACACACCCCGCCCCTCAGAGACGGTTACCTAGCACCAACGGTAAAAAAATCACCTGCGGCAAAACCAGAAAGCTAAAATGAAAACCAAACGCACTACAATCGGGAATTTAGCGGAAAACCACCTAATGTTGCCACTGCTTGGTGCAATTAGGTCATCAACGAAAGTAAACACATGGTAACACATCACTAAGCCCGAAAACCAGGATCTCAAACCTCAAGGCCTAAGCAAGGGTGGAATAGCGTGCCAGTTTGAAGAAAAATTACTCCCGTGTCAAGTCACAATCAGGGAACGCGAACGTTAACTGTATCACAAGGTTCTGTCGGAAATTGTGTTTTCGTCGGCAGTCGCACTTGGCCTACCAAATAATAGTATTCGGAGACATATCCGCAACGCCTTTGTCACTCTTGCTGTACTCGATTCTGCCACAAACCACTGGATGTGGATTGGGCATTTTAATACAATGAACTGGTGAAATAAATGTATATATCAAATAAGCAATATTTAATGTATATGTATTTATAATTTTCAATACTATACTGAAAGATTTTCCAAAAGTCTAGTTCGTCAATAACTACATATTGTATATTAATATAGCCGGGAATTTTACGTTGTTATCTGAATGAAGTGGAACAAGTCGTGAAAATCATCAATTTACAGGTATTGGTTAGAATTCATATTACCTGTATTGGTTCCGTTGGAACAAATACAGGTAATATCAAGAATACTAAGACGTTCTGATACTAATTTGTTTTCTATGAGTCTCGGATATGAGCTTCAGTGATAAGAAGTTGTTTAGTTACTAGATTTTATCCAATGACGCTTTTGTCAAGTGACATAGCGGTATCGGTTATGTTATGAGTGATCCCTTGACTACTCTTTCAATATTGGTTTCTCTTAATATTTGTTTTGCTTTCTGTCAGTTATATTTCCGAATGTGTCTGTCCCGTAGATGGGGAGGACTTTTATAGTTAATAACTAGCTAAGGTTATTTATATGATCAGGCTATTTACCGTGACATTGCTTTCAGAATAGGGCAGCCTGCAATAAGCAGCATCTGAGAAAAGACAATCGGTGGTAATTGATTGGTGACATCGGAGCGAATTCCGTCAAGCTATAGTGTGCGTAAGTCGCCGTTGTTGCTCCTGGAACGTCATTCCTACAGAAAACGGAGTTTGACGTCGGTTTAAATTGTCATTCCCAGGACACAATGACGTAGCACTTTTTATGGGACATCCTTCTCAAACAATTACTTCCTTTGCACAGTATAACATTTTTCCAGGTCTAAAGTTTGATTTAGAAGCTTAATTTAAAACAATACTGTGATTGAAATTTAAGAAAAGAAAGTTATCTCTGGAGTTCGTAACGTTCCTAAACAAGATCCGACTTAATTTTTAGTGATAGAATTAAAGTATATCTTGGAGTTTCTATTACATTCAAACCTGACAAAATGGCTAAAAAATACTTACCCGAAGAGTGTTTCTTGTAGTTGAGGTTTCTAAAGATCCAATAAAAATTGCCATTCAACAAGATTAAACCGAATCATATTCAACCTCATTGCTGGTTAACATGACCAGATCATGAGAAATTAAATATGATTAAACAACCTATGCTCCTCCTAAAACTATACATTCAAACTCATTAGTGGCCAATATACTGAGATCATGGTAAACAAAATTTGATATAATAATGGTCCTAAACTGTTCCTACTGCCGTTTAAAAACAATTAGTTTTATTATTACCCAAAACCGATGTGCACTGTCCAACCCACAGGGATGGCCGATAGGGACCTATCGGCCTATTTCACAAGTGTATACACCGAATTGCAATTAATGCCATTTCCAACACGCGATTGGTTCAGAGCTGCTACAGAGTTTGCGAGTAGGCGGAGCCTATGAGGAGGGTCACATAATAGGAACACTGTATTTTATTATGGGAAGTTCCGCTTGCTAAGAAATTTTTGTGAATTTACTTGATATATGTGACAAATGGTCGTATTGAAAAACACTGTAAAGTAAGTGTGTGTACGATATCATAACGAAAGTTTGCATTTTCTCAGATAAATACAAGTCGAAATCTATCTTAATATTAAAACTGAGGACGACTTACACAAATTGCTACTTGAAGATTAAAGACTCCGTATCGGCAATAGATGACAGCACGTCAACTGAGTATCCATCGCAATTTGTGTGGTTGTGAAAGTGCCTAAATAAATTAGGGATGCTAAAGGGTACCCTTTTAAAGGTGCCTTCTATTACGCTTGGAAGGACCTTTAACAAAGAAACATTTGTCTCCACAACGAAATGATTTTTTTGACGTTCAAGTTTTTTTCCTCATGAATGTGAAGAGGTCAAGATAGCAGAAAAATAATCAGAAAGATTGATTTTGTGCCAGGAAAGAAATCTCTAATAATGCGAAGTAAAACCTGAAACTAGTGTTCAGGTGAAATACAACAGTTCTGATGGAATAAATATTCCAGAATGTTTTCTACCATATTTGTGTCTGATTGCATAGTAAGTAGTCTGTTATATATATATATATATATATATATATATACATATATATACATATATATATATATATTTAATGTCTAAAAAGTTCCTTATATTTTTGTCCCTTCAAACTTCATTAAAAATTCTTTCAATTCCACATTTTAACACGCCTACCCGAAATTTACAAAAGAAGGTTAAACAACTTATGGTTTCTCGACACAAAACACACACATCAGTACTAATCGAAGCTAACGGAGGAGTGATAGCTGACGTGCTGACACCTTTCGGCTATGTGAAAACTATGTTGAGTGACTGTACTTCAGAAGAGAAATCACAAGATCCATGAAGTCATCTTAATAAAAATCTGAAAGGTTCCCCTACCAATAAAGTACACTCTCTATTTAGCTCTTGTCGCATTCCGACTGAATGACGGTAAACATTGTCGCAAAGAAATGCCCAGAACATTAAAATGACTGTAAAAAATATTTTCGCTGCTTTGCTTACTGTGTGATGTCATTTCGCCAGCCAATAGCACCTCATATACGAAATGACTCAACCTCAAGAGATATCTAAGAACCTTGATACTTACATCTCGGACCAGTTTTCTGCGATATACTTGACATTTGTAGCATGCTGCGACATGTCGGCCGATGCCGAAGCTATTTGGAATGAGATGTGGAAATCATAAGTTAAATGATTATATTGGGCGGCCCTTAAAATAACTTTTAGTAATGTGAATTGTGTCCCCACTGCAAAACATTTATTAAGACCGTAAAGTTTTGTTTCCTCGGCAATGGCAAAGCGTCCACTCGGCAGAACAAATCAACTGATTCAATGAACTGAGAGTCAATGAATTCCATGCCTGGAAAGATTTGGCAGATGATGCTAATCAACAACAAAAAGTAGTTTTCCGAGGGTAGACGACAATTCCATCGAAATAAATATTACATAATATGTTCGGAAAATAAACTTTTGAATTTCTCCCATTACTTTGCATTTAAATCGATGTAAAATTGTTTATCTATGACAGTGATATCAGTTGCTAACTGTCTCAGTGGACGTGCTGACTTCATCCTAGATGATTCTTTACCTCATGGCCGAACAATCCTTCGGCGAAACAATATACTAAAATCATTACGATAGCAAAAGGAATATTTGCATCATGGGAGCACTTTTCGTACATACGGTAACACAGCTTATCATTATCTAAAACATTGTACTACCTACACCTGAATTGTTCAAAACGATGAGACATATCTACTCGAACAGTCACTAGGGGACGCTGAACATCTTACTGTTGATACCAATCCATGAATTTCACATCACGAAAAAAACGTAGACTCATCTCTACGAATTGCATCAAAAAATCTCTTCCACTTCCACATCTTAGAGAACAGTAAAATGGCGCCAGAACCAAAAAAAACTTAGACTTGCTCTTCAAACCACATGTTTAAGAAACACAGTGTAACTAATAAACGTGCCAACGTGCTAAGCGCAAATTAAAATAAGAACTAACGTGCTGCCATGTATCGGCCTGTCTGTAATCTTCATAAATTTAAAAAAATGCAAACTCTGGACAAGCAACTTTTCACCAGTCGGTTAGAAGTATTTGACAATTTTCTTTTAATCACTACTTCACCACATTTTTTGGCGCTGTGCCAAAGTGTACTAATCTGCAATACTAAATAAAGACGACTAAAGGAGACCAAAACATTTATTTTCAAAGAATATTTTACAAAAGAAATACTGGAGAATACCAAACAGACATCGTTGTCAGGTAGACAATTTTAATGGGATGCTACATTTAATCACAGCTCTATAATTAACCGGTCATAAGCGCAACAGAATATTGTATAATCAATATTCTTGTACCACACACAAAAAACAACCCAATGTTCACTTAAAATCACGCTTGATATTTAAGAACAGCGCACATCAGTCGGATAGCTCAGGAACGATGACCATTTTTTGGAAAAGCTCGTTTTCTAAAATCCTAAATTAACCACAACTAATTATTTTCTGGCATAAGGTTTTCGTAAACAGATTTTTGAAAATTCTTTATTCGAATGGAACTTTCTAAATCTACGATAGCATCCAAGATTTCACAATTTTTAATTTTACGTTTCCAAAGGCAAGTAGAATCATACAAAAGTCACTTTTTTCTCTTAAAATTTAGAAAATGATAGATTTATTACTCTGCATAGGATACCCGAATGAGATGAAAATAAGAAGTGTTTCTGGTTTGTGATTCTCACTGTTTAGCAGGATACAACGGATCATCTTATTTCACTGTACTGAAGTCTCGGAACAAATATTCTAATTTTATTTAAACGTCGTCATTCCCCATTTCAGCCTTTGAATATACGATTCTTTTTGAGATATGAAACGTTTTTCACATATTTTAAACAGTTAATCCATTCTGCGTGACAGAGAGCGCATCATTAGCACTTTTCTTTGTTATAAGTTTTAAAATATTGACGATCAATATTATTTTGTCCTTCGGAGTCAGTGATATGAAATGCAAAAAAGTCGAATAACAACATTCTAATATGATCATAGCGCACGTCAGTTGGATAGCTCCTTCTCTTCTCATAAATAAATTACAGTTTTGTATGCGATTATGGTGAAGTAAATGTAGTTAAATTATGTTTTTTCTGTTGCTAATCTAAAGAAGAAAAATTAAAAGGAGAACACTTTAGATAAGCTTATTAAATATAAATTCGAATGGTAATAAAATATTATACGTAGTACAGTACTACATACAATATTCAGACTTACTGAAGAACGAAATGAAACAATTCGGTAGATGTACGAGTATGTGAGATGCAGAGATGCTGCAATGTAGTAGAGTAAGTGTATATACAGTACGGCATTCATACGTATGCCAACTAGATTTAAGAGCCCACAATTTTCCAGTAAGAAAACGTTTCAGAATACAATTACAGTTTCCTCCTTCACCACGAGATTCGTGTCTATAAGATAATAATTTCAGTTCTTTGGTAGCTATCTCCAAATTCTAGTAGTTCATTCTACGTCGTTAAAAGTAAGTTATTGTATGAACCCTCTCCATTTAACTAGTATTTACACGCGATACTCACCAAATGACAACAAATGTGTTACTATGTTCGTTATACAATAATTATTGGTAGGTTTACGATATCATAAAGGTAACAACAGTTCAATGTTCTCGAAACAATGGAGTATATTGCAAATAATCAATGGTGTAAATTCATTGAACATTTCTTAAAATAACGTGCATCAACATTTGAGATACGTGTCCGTGTTTTCCAGAAATTTCCGTTTTTAAAAGTGCCCGTTTATTTAAACTTCCGCATTTTCACAGATTTCCCTTAGTCAGAAATTCCGTATATTTCAGAAAAATTCATTTCAGGTTTTTACGTATTTAAACTGAAGTCCTGCAAAATCGACGACTCGACAATTTTCAGATCCACCCCCGAATAATTTTTCCGCCACAGTCAGGATCGAATCCCTGTCGTTTCGATCAACAGATAGAGCAAGCCTTTACCCACTGAACTACAAACGCTGGGAAATCCGAGTCACGTACATTCTAAAGTAAATTGCCCGACGATGAATTAGTTTTTGTCATTAATGCGAGTGGTTTAGTTATTTTATTTTCTGTTCGAGTTCATTATTTTTCTCAATAGGTTTGTAGTAATTGTTGTCTGTAAGTAGGACTTTTAACAAATAAAGCAATTTTCATCTTGATTTTTTTAAAACAACAAATAACTTTGCAACTTATTATTTTTTTAATGACAAAGGCTTTCACTTATATTTATAAAAGGTAGAATGTACGTTTTATAGTATTATTTAACAAAAAAACTCCTGAATATAAAATTTACTCTTGATAGCTATAATAGCCTTTACCTTAAGTTGCCAAAAGACTAATCAATAGACATTGTATAATTACCCGTACAATAAGTTAAGTACCTGTTTTTTTACGTTTACACATTACATATTAAATGAATAGTGCACGAAATAGGGAAGAGTAGAAACAATATCCTGTGCCACAATAAACAAAATTCATGCAATATCCACAATATCCTATCTCGCTACGGAACTTCAAAATTCAACAGACGATTAAAATTTAAAAGTTAATCAAACCTCAGATATGCTCACCAATCGTTGCTATTACCGGTAATTTCTGGTCGTAATGGTACGGAAAAAGAGAGAATGCAGTTTTTCGGTTAATATGCGAAAGGAATTCCGGGAAGGTTTCTGAAAACTCAGAAATTTCCGTTAACACATTCTGTAAAACGGTAATTTACCGTCAGTATAAGAAACTGTGGAAAGGTTTCTGAAAATTCATAATTTCCCCTCGTATGAAAAATCCGTAAATTTCAAGCTTCCGTCATTTCACGGAAAAGGTTGTATCAGAAATATTCTTCGTTAATTCACGAAAGAAATGACAGATAGCGGGTCGTGAATTACCAAATATTTTTTAGTGTACTATTCTCTTGACGCTGCATATAATTTATTGCTGTTTCACCCTACTCACTATCAGTTGTTTTGAACAATCCTGGGGAAATCTACGCTTTCCTCCAGTACTAACGTATGAATCTGTTTCTCCATTAACATATCAGTACTGCTTTTCTCACCCACCCGCCTCAGCCAGCTACGAACATTATTTCCATTCCCTTTGTCATCGTGTTAATTCAGGAATATAACTGTAAGTAGAACAATAGTTGTAGGACTTAGTAATTTAATTGACGGATGACAAGAATAGGCGGAAATACAACGGTGCGATCACACTGTTCTATTTGATTTCGTAGAGCATTCTTGAAAAATCAACGAAACATCATTTTATTTTTAAAAAATCATCATCATCATCATCATTGTCAACCATTATCAATCCACTGCTGGACGAAGGTCTCCCCAAGTTTCCTCCACAACGGTCTGTCTTGTGCCAGTCTCCTCCATGTCACTCCCGCATATTTACGAATTTCATCCACCCATCTCCCATGTGGTCTTTTTCTGGGTCTTTTCCTGTCCCTTGGAATCCAATCTAAAATTTCGGCTGTCCATCTATGGTCTGTCCTTCTGGCAGTATGTCCAGCCCATTGCCATTTCAGGGATTTAACTCTGATCATGATGTCTTCCACTCTCGTCATTTTTCGGATCCACGAGTTCCTCTTCTTATCTCTCCTGGTTATACCAAGCATGCACCTCTCCATGCTTCTTTGAGTTGTCTGCAGCCTTTGTATGTCTCTTTTAGTTAAGGTCCACGTCTCTGCACCATACGTAAGCACTGGAAGGATGCATTGATCAAACACTTTTCTTTTAAGACATAATGGCATATTGCTCTTGAAAATTATGCTGTTTCTTCCAAAAGCTCTCCAGGCAAGTTTTGTACGCCGATTAATTTCTTCATCAATGTGACCCTCACTTGATATCTGCTGTCCAAGATAAACATACGTATCTGTTATCTCCAGTTTTTCTCCATCAATCGATAAATCTTCATTTCTTGTAAAAGCATTGAACATCACTTTTGTCTTCTGAAAGTTCATTTTTAATCCCACTTCTTTACTCTTGTCAGCAAGTTCCTGGATCATACTCTGCAGCTCTGATGGGGTAGTTGCAAAAATGACTACGTCATCAGCAAAACGAAGGTGGGTTAGATAATCTCCATTAACCTTTATCCCTTTGTTTTCCCAGTTCAGTGATTGAAAGACATTTTCCAATGTGGCATTAAAGAGCTTCGGAGATATGGTGTCACCTTGTCTCACTCCCTTTCCAATTTTTATGTGTGTTGTATTTTCAAACAGCCGAATCTTTGCACTTGCATTTTCATAGATGTTATTAATAATATTAATGTATGCATCTTCAATACCGCAGGATTTCAGAGCCGTGGTAACTGCTGATGGTTTCACCGAATCAAAGGCTTTTTCATAATCGATAAAAGCCATGCACAATGGAAGTTCATATTCCCTCGCTCTTTCAATTAGTTCTCTCAGTACGTGGATATGATCTATTGTGCTGTAGCCACTCCTGAATCCAGCTTGTTCTCTCGGTTGAGCCATGTCCAGTGTTACCTTCAAGCGGTGTGAAAGAACTTTAGTGAAGATTTTATAAACCACTGATAGGAGGCTGATAGGTCTGTAGTTCCTGAGATCCTCAATGTCACCTTTTTTATGTAGCAGGATCATTGTAGCATTGTTCCAATCCTCAGGAATCTTCCCTTCATTAAGGCATCGAGTGAAAATTTGGGCGAGTACTGTTTCAATTTCTCCACTTGCTTCTTGTATGATGTCTATAGTAATTCCATCTTCTCCTGGAGCTTTCCCCCTCTTCATGTTCTTGATTGCATGAGCAACTTCTGCTGGGAGGACTGGAAGAACTCTGGTACCTTTCATGATGTCTGGAGTACATGTATCATCCCTTTCATATAATTTAGAGTAGAAATCTTTCACTCTTGTCAAAATTTCGCCTCTATTTCTTGTTCATTGCTGTATATATAAAATACTAAAATCCATAGAGTTGCATGCAATAGAAAAATTTGTGCTTTGACACTCAGTTTGGGAAAGACTTTTGTTTGGTTTGATAGGAATAATATTTATAATTTGTTGAATAAAGCCTGTGTGGTCTTTGACACAGAAATGTCTGCATTATGTTACAATGTATTTTATGCTTATAGCACGAAATAATAGGAATTCTATTCTAAGTGAAAGTGTAAAAAAAAAAAAAAAGAAACGCACAAAACTTATTGTACTTCTGGTGAAACAAAAGTAAATATTAAAGGCATATATTTAGAAAGATTGTTCAAAATGGTAATTTTCTTGCTTGCAAGTTTTACAATCCTAAACCTGTACACAAAAAATTAAAAACATTGGTCGTATTTACCTAAATAAAGACAGGAACCAGTGCAGTCTTACGAACTACGCAACACTTAGGGTTTTCTCTGAATTTTAAAACGCATGTTTCGCATAGTTTAAAAGATGAAGTCCACAAAAATAATGTATATTCAGTAAGAGATTATTTTATCTATCGCCTTCTCAGCAAATAAAAAAATTGTGTTATGTTCTTTTAGAAGCTCTAATATTGTTAAAAGAACGAAAGAAAAGACACTTTAATAAATTCTTCCAAAGGAATTGACTTCGTTTTTTGGCATTTATATATATATTTTCATAAAGGATTTTTATTTTCCAATCTCATAGCGAATATTTTGAAATTATCAATAAATTTATGTTGGAGATCAGGGTAGCTTTATGCTGTATTCTTAGCTATGCGACAACTTAGGAAACGTAGATGTTCTGAAACATTTGTATATGACATTTCACAAAATAAGAAAATTTCATATATGTAACCAAGGCAAAATTTAAATGTACGTAACAATTACAATGCATATTTAATTGTGATACACTTTTTTACATATGTAACACTCCTTGGACCCGTATCAAAACATTGTTAGAAATATGAAAAAAAGATGAGTGTGTGTGCCTGGTATATTAATGAAAAATACTACTACCAAAGACAGAATAATAATGTCTAACAATATTCACAGCTAATTCAGTTTATGGTAGTTTGTGATGTTAATTAATTTTATACATGTGGTATACCAGTCACGTTGAATCCACTGCTCCTGACATTCAGAGATTGCATGAAAACGCCAGAAATGGCTTTGTCAGCAGATCGTAAAACAGGAATATTGCAAAAGTGAGAACGTTACACATACAAGTCATTTGGATAATTATCCAGAGTAAAATCATTATCCGTAGTCGCCCAAGTCATCTGGATAATTATCCAAATGACTTGGACGACTACGGCACTGACTCTTGTACTGCCTTCATATTACCTAAGAAAAATCAGCAATTTTAGGTTTTGTACAGACTGATAAATGCTGACGGGTGGGCCTCTGAATTAAACCTTAAATCATATCTTTATCAGTTTCTTGTTTCGTATGATTTTGTTATTAATGACCGCAGATAGTAGTTTTTTTATCAGAAATTATGACCTAAGGCATTTTAACAAGAAAATGAAGGTACGAAAGCAAATATTCTGCCCTATTTTTACGTACATAATTTAACTGTAAAATACTGCATCCAATGGAAATTATTAAGAGAAAGTATTTTCATATCATTTGTCGTGCGTGCAATGTAAAAAATCAAAATTATCGTAAAGCCGCAAACTTTTAAGCATAACTTCATTCCATGGACTATATTATTTTTAAATTCAACTGTCAAAAATTATCGCGTTAGATAATTTTTCTACAAAACTACCATATTTTTAATCATACCCACTGTTTTAGAACTTATTTATATATATGTATAGTAAATATGCAATCTCTGCGTTCTCTGTCATCATGATGATTTTAGAGTTGTATAGAAATCTTTCGTTTCAGTTCTTCGTCCGTTACGAAAATAAAAGTGGTGCAACAAAAATCTAAAAGTCCGATGAGAATTACGAAGTAATGTTTAAGCTAATTCTTATGAATTATCTTTCCTTAAATGTTAATTATACATACATATTTATCTGCATCCATTTGAGAAGATATTTCTATTGTTTCGCAATAAATTTTTGGAAAAGTGTGAAATAATTAAAATTGTAAGTAAAGGAAAATTGTACTTCAAATTTCACCCAATTTTTCAACTCATATGATCCCTAAGTTTCCTATACTATCCAATGTAGACTCACAGGGGTTTAGTTTTCGACGTATTTCTTATACTTCGGAGATAATAATGTCTTCTTTGTCTCTCTCCTTCCATTGAAATTTTCAGGGTGATCCTCATAAAATTTTTAAGCAAAGAATTTTCAGAATTTCATTTAATAATATGCTAAATTCCTTTCAAAATTTGTAACAGAAAATTTTAACGAAGTTAAAAACTGGAAACTTTAGAACTGCTGTATTATTATTCAAGAAGTCAATTCAGAATTATGCGCCGGCAATACGGTGAATTAAAGGACTCCTTATCAAGCTCAAATTACTTTTATCTAATCAGCACTCCTTGAACATAAGGTTGATGATGCTGTAAGAAAAAACGCGTTTTCCTCAAGAAATATCGTAATAGTCGGCAATCATTTATGCCGTAAAAAGGCAGCATAGCGACAAACATGTAAAATTATATATACAAATCACATTCTATAAAAAGGTCATCTAAAGCTCTTGTTAATGTAAGCCCCGTTTCGAAAATATTATTCTGGTCTTTTTAACTTTTAAAATGAAGCAGAGAAAAGCAGGTTTGAACGAAAAACCACGTAACAAATCGTATTTGCATCCAATAATATATTTAATTAAGATTTGAATTTTTGTTAAATATATTATTTGAGCTAGTGCAGTGAGTGTTTAAGGCACATATTTCAATAATGCGTATTTTCACTCATGGATTTGAATTACCATCGGGATATTTATACGAAAGGAAAAGTACTTTCATACTTCTCATACAATTTAAACGTAAACATAATTTTTTTTCTTTGGGAGCGGGTCGACGTTGATAGCTAATGAGGAGTAACCAAGGTTTTTAGTGTTACGTATTACATACACTCCCCTAACAAGCTTCGCATGCTGATCTTCTTCATGGGATATGTTGTTCTTCGTGCTTCTATCTTTAATTCCCAGACAGAGTATATAGTGCGGCCATGTAAAAATATGATAATCCTTACTAACGACCAATCGTCAGAAAAGCTACATTTAAATTAAAGCATGAAAACCGAGGTGTCTGATTAAATTCCAGTCCATTCCTAATATTTACATGGCATTGTTAGTATCTTAAAATGGAATGTTTTTCTAAAGAGCAGTCGGCAGATCACTTAGAAAATCGTTGGTTTTACGTCATCATTTAAGGATGATGTCTTGCCTATCAAATCGCGAATAGATACGGCGGACCAGCATTGCACCTACGTTAAATTGCAAAGTTGTACTGCCTGCGTTGAATCAAAGTTGACTGTCCATCATGAGAAGTTACGCCCTCCTCTTGCCGGAAACATGAAGCGTGGTCCTCTGCAGACAGGAGGACCAGGTTTGCTTTCGGTGGTGTCGAGCTGATGAGAGAGTGAGAGTGCGGCGTCGACAGCTTGAGGCCATGACCTCACACTTATAAAGAATATTTGCTTCAAAAGCAAAAAAAAACTTCCTATTGCAGCAAATTTCGCCAGTGAATACAGGCACAGAAAAAAGGTTTGGTGTAAATACTAATTAATTCTGCTTTGTTGAAGCAGCAAGATATCCGTTTCCTGTGGAAAGTTTTCTTTGCACGTCTAGCAAAGCAACTTTTGCTACTTCAGCAAATATTTCTGCAACAGATGCCGATCTCCAGCAATGTAAGTGTGCTCATCCAGCAAACAAACTTTGCTACTGTAGCAAATATTTTCTGCTAGAGATCAAAATTCTTTGCAATATTGAATTTCTACTTTAGCCAAGATGTAATGCTACAAACATAAATCTATAGTAATGTTGATTTTCTTGTTGTAATTTAATAAATGGAATTTCCTAAATTGCATTTATTCCTTGATTTCCTATCCTGGCAAATCAACATTTCCGGTGTATATCGAAGTACATTTCACCGTCATTTAGTCCACGCCGGGCATAGAAGCGGGGTCCCCTCATTCCGGAATAAGTCGCTCTCTCAACTGAGCTACGCGAAGGTATGCTCTCGCTGCTATCTGCCTTTTTCTCATGTGCATCATGCGGTACAGCACGTCACACCCGCCCCTCTCTCCCAACAGACCAGACCGTCATCATGCTGGAATTCATGAACGGTTAGAGTTAGTACATTTAGCCAAACTTTCTTCGCGGTAGTAGCGTTTTCAGCTGTTACCATCATCTTGAATTTTGCTGAATATTACAGACACCTTTGCTGCAATTACTCATTTTTTATGGCAGCTGGTGTGGTAGACATAGCAAAAGCATTTGGTTGTTTCAGCAAAGTGCTTCGTACGGCCAACAAAATTTCAGTTGTAGTAAGTAAATTTCTGTCAGCAAAACAAAGCTGCTCAAGTACCTAAATAGGCTTTGCTATAAAAACCAAAAGAATATTGTTGTTTGCTAGAGCAACAGATATTTTGGCATTTCGAGCAAAACTCAATGCAGCAAAACTGGTTATGCTGCTCCAGCTTAGTTTGTTTTTTCAGTGCGTCGTGCCAGGTCTGCTCTGTTCGAGGCAGTGGTGGTTCTCTGTGATGGTTATCGGACACTTTTCATGGGACACATTAGGTCTCTTAACATATCTGGTGAAATCCTTAACTTGTATGCGTTACAAGCATGTGCAGGCTGAACATCTACACGTTTTCACGGCCTTCATGCATCCTGCGGTTAATCGATATGTTTCAACAAGAAAAGGCGCAGCCCCAATGGGAAGGAACCACCCACACGTGTCTTAAGGAACACTCAGCTGCCTTTTAAACCATCGAGTGGTCCCTACGTTACCCGGATTTAAATCCTGTGGAAGCTCCGGGATTCTTTGCAGAGGATCAACAGATTCATAAATCCCGTACCGATGTCTGAGGCGGAGTTGCAGACAATGCTCCAAGTTGCATGGCTTACCATACCGCGGGAAACACTCCTTGATCCAGTAGAGTCGACAACTGGGTGTGTTCAGGCTGTTATTCGCACTAGAAGAGGTACAATACATTCTTACGTTAGTATCTCTAATGTATAGTCCATTGACTGTATGTACATGTGTATACTCAAGTTAAAAAGTGATTTCCTTTATTTTAAAGAGGGAAAGGAAGGAAAGAAAACTCAGAGTGAAACTGAACACTTTCATACAATAAAATGCTTTGGAATATTTATTGATATGTTTATTGAACCCTTAAATTTACCTTCTATCTTTTGTAGAATAATAAATTCTCCGTTATCTCAAATAACCTTGGTCTAAATTTCAAGAAATTTATTGAAGGAAATGCGTCGTTTGGAACACCAAAACTAATACACGACAATTTGTTTCACTATAGGTTTCTAGTAAATCAATGTATAAATATATATAAGAACGATTAAGAGCAAGTTATAGAGCAGAAAACAATATACTCGTACTTATTGGTGTTTACCACACAAAATTAAATACCTTCAAATGTATAACCTTTGTATCCCATGCCGTCGTTCCAACTATAAAATATTTATTTTATGAGTTGAACTAGTTGATACGAATTAAATCAGAGTTAGAAAGTTGGACTGGAATTAGCTCGAACGAAATTTGCTCCAAGAATAGATCCGTGGATAAGAAGGGCCTTCGCTGTGATATTCAAAGTGGTCATCCAGGATAATGACTGGCACTAGTTCTTTCTAAGGCATTACTTGCTAAATGGGCCACTATGACAATGATGGAGAGAGTAAAAAGGAGAACGATGTTCAATTTACTGCGTTCTACAAAGTAGCAAAATGTACGTGTCAGCGATACTAGCAGTTTCGCTCATGCCTTGGGTCACGTAGCAGAGAATGGAAGACTGGAAGGAAGCATTTATCACAAGTGATAGGATTATAGTCCGTTCTGCTAAGACAAGAAGGGGAAGGTATTGTTTTGCCACCTCATGGATAAAACCCAGTAACACTGGGAATATGTTTGTTTGGAGATTACTAAGAATTTGGGCTTAGGTAAGCGGTCCACTTAAACGGTTGGAAAAAAGTGTAAAATTTGAGACTGGTGGAGAGCATTGAAGTTCCACACGTGTGAAGAACGCAACAATGACGCTGAAGTCAAGCAGGATATTATATCTATTAAAATAGTTATGTTTGGAGTCCCTGCTTCCTGTGCTTAAGTGATCCGCGGACCTGAGTTCCAGATAAAATTGATTTCACACATATTCTTATGTTTTCAAATTCTAATTGTTTTGTTTAATCAACGCCATGAGTTTTCTGACAGGTAGTCATAACCTTTGATAACATCTGCTACTTCTGACATTACTGAAGTTCCTCCAAGGCCCTGTACACTGATCATGCCTTTTCTGATGTCACCGAAATCTGAGATTTTCGTGAATTACGCCGCAACTGATATACATCTGATACCTTGGCACTGTTACGTGATAGACAACACCGTATTGCACCTCTGTACGTACTAACATCAAAGGTAAAGTATTTCCTGTTGTTCACATATGGCGTGGTTACTGTACTCCACACGCAGTCTTCGATTTTATAATTTTGATTAACCCACATATAAAATATGTTGCATGACCCGCAGCTGTGTACAACCGTTAGAACTTATTCATACAAAATCTTTTCGAATACTGTTAATCCTCAAATCTAATAATTTGATTTCATATCAAAGTTCAATTTACGAATTGTCTTACATTTTATATGAGGCACAATATTACGCTTTACTCAGAGACTAAATTGATTGTTACGAATGCATGTAAGGCCATTCAGGTGCTCATAATATTCGAATTATACGGTGTATTTCACTCATTTTAAGGAAATGTGATAATTCATATGAAAGAAAATTTTTAAGAAAAATATATTTAATTTAATTCTCATTTCTAAATATTTTACTGACGATCACATCAAGGTCGCATTATATTCCATGCACTGAGAAAATGTGAACATATTTCTCACACATGCAACAGATTATGTTTTCGACTTTTAACACAATACAGTATTACAAAACTTGTACAGATAAACAGATTCAGGAAATAGTACGGCATTACTTACCAGATTTTGTGAAATCATTTGCGTATTCAGCATTATACGGGCATATACATAGATTAGCCAATACATTACGACAACCCTCAGCTTAGAGAATGAGCGCTCCTGCAGACCCAACACGGGCGTAGGTGAAGTTCACAGAGCAGTATATATACATCCCGAGGACAGGCTTTCGGTTAGTAGAGTGTTCGGAGTCACAATGAGAAAAGCGGTAGATTTTTCGGAGTTTGATAAAGGACAAATAGTGATGGTACGGATCCTCCAAACTACGATCTCGGAAACTCCGCTGCTTGTGGATTGTTCACCTGTCGCTGTAGCAAGTACGTAAAAAATGTGGTGCCCAGACGTTACCTTCTAGATTCTTGAAGGCCCTCGAACAGGTTTGTGACGTCACCGGCGGTGGATCTACGCATCTCATGAGAGAGCGATCCTGGGCGCATCGGTGCATATTTCCGATGGTCACGATTGTTGTTTTAGAATTTTGGTATTACAGTGAAAAATTGCATCACAAATGTGACATCCCTGCAAATGCTTAACGTAGTCTTTTATTGAAGAGAATAAGAAATAAAAAATGTTACGAGGTTGTAGCACCCGTCTTTTAAATCTCAAAATCAATCTGCGGATTCTGTATGTTTATTTTTTTCAGTCAATAACTTTAGTAACCGGAATGAACGATCGTCGGAGAATGCTTCTGAGTCAGAGCATTTTTCCGGTGGTCACGATCGTTGTTTTAGAATTTTGGTATTACAGAGAAAATATGAACCACAAATGTGACATATCGCTTTATTTCTCATTCTTTTTTTAAAAGATTGAGAAATAAAAATGATTAGGAAGTTGTAGCTTTCGTTTGTTAAATCTCAAAATCAATTGCGGATTCCGCAAGTTTTTTTGGTTTTTTTTATTCAATAACTTTAAGTAACAGGAATGAACGATCGTGGGAGAATGTTTCGGAATCAGAGCATTTTTCCAATGGTCACGATTGTTGTTTTAGGATTACGGTATTACAGTAAGAAATTACATCACAAATGTGACATATCACTGCAAATGCTTAACATATTCTTTTTATTGAAAGAATGAGAAAAAAAAATTCTTACGTGGTTGTAGCTCCCGTTTCTTTTAATCTAAATATCAATCTACGGATTCCACATGTTTTTCTGTTTTTCACTAAACAACTTTAGTAACAGGAATGAACGATCGTGGGAGAATGTTTTCAAAGACTACGTGATTGCTTTTAACTGTTATAAAAAATATCTGAACTAATTGTAGTGGAAACTATATATCATCATCATCATCATCATCATTGTCAACCATTATCAATCCACTGCTGGACGAAGGTCTCCCCAAGTTTCCTCCACAACGGTCTGTCTTGTGCCAGTCTCCTCCATGTCACCCCAGCATACTTTCGAATTTCATCCACCCATCTCCCATGTGGTCTTCTTCTGGGTCTTTTCCTGTCCCTTGGAATCCAATCTAAAATTTCGGCTGTCCATCGATGATCTGTCCTTCTGGCAGTATGTCCAGCCCATTGCCATTTCGGGGATTTAACTCTGATCATGATGTTTTCCACTTTTGTCATTTTTCTTATACACGAGTTCCTCTTCTTATCTATCTTGGTTACACCAAGCATGCACCTCTCCATGATGCTTTGAGTTATCTGCAGCCCTTGCATGTCTCTTTTAGTTGAAGTCCACGTCTCTGCACCATACGTAAGCACTGGAAGGATGCATTGATCAAACACTTTTCTTTTAAGACATAATGGCATATTGCTCTTGAAAATTATGCTGTTTCTTCCAAAAGCTCTCCAGGCAAGTTTTGTACGCCGATTCATTTCTTCATCAATGTGACCCTCACTTGATATCTGCTGTCCAAGATAAACGTACGTGTCTGTTATCTCCAGCTTTTCTCCATCAATCGATAAATCTTCATTTCTTGTAAAAGCATTGAACATCACTTTTGTCTTCTGAAAGTTCATTTTTAATCCCACTTCTTTACTCTTGTCAGCAAGTTCCTGGATCATACTCTGCAGCTCTGATGGGCTAGTTGCAAAAATGACTACGCAATCAGCAAAACGAAGGTGGGTTAGATAATCTCCATTAATCTTTATCCCCTTGTTTTCCCAGCTCAGTGACTGAAAAACACCCTCCAATGTGGCATTAAAGAGCTTCGGAGATATGGTGTCACCTTGTCTCACTCTCTTTCCAATTTTTATGTGTGTTAGATTTTCAAACAGCCTAATCTTTGCACTTGCATTTTCATAGATGTTATTAATAATATTAATGTATGCATCTTCAATACCGCAGGTTTTCAGAGCCATTGTAACTGCTGATGGTTTCACCGAATCAAAAGCTTTTTCATAATCGATAAAAGCCATGCACAATGGAAGTTCATATTCCCTCGCTCTTTCAATTAGTTCTCTCAGCACATGGATATGATCTATTGTGCTGTAGCCACTCCTGAATCCAGCTTGTTCTCTCGGTTGAGCCATGTCCAGTGTTACCTTCAAGCGGTGTGAAAGAACTTTAGTGAAGATTTTATAAACTTCTGATAGGAGGCTGATAGGTCTGTAGTTTCCGAAATCCTCAATGTCACCTTTCTTATGTAGCAGGATCATTGTAGCGGTGTTCCAATCCTCAGGAATCTTTCCTTCATTAAGGCATCGAGTGAAAATTTGGGCGAGTACTGTTTCGATTTCTCCACTTGCTTCTTGTATGATGTCTACAGTAATTCCATCTTCTCCTGGAACTTTTCCCCGCTTCATGTTCTTGATTGCATGTGCAACTTCTGCTGGAAGGACTGGAGGAACTCTGGTACTGGTATCTTTCATGATGTCTGGAGTGCATGTATCATCCCTTTCATATAATTTGGAGTAGAAATCTTTCACTCTTGTCAAAATTTCGCCTCTATTTCTTGTTACAGAACCATCTTCTTTTCTCAGTGCCATAATCTGTTTTCTTCCCTTACTGAGATGTCCCTTTGCTATCTTTAGGCTTTGGTTGTTTTCAATTGCTTTTCTCACTAGTTCACATTTGAATTTTCTTACGTCTTCAGTGATACCTTTCCGTACTGTCTTGCATAGCTCTATATATCCCACTTTGGAAGTCACATCTTCTTTAGTTGTCCTCATCTCTCTTCTTTTTTGCATCAACATTTTCGTTTTTCCTGATAATTTATTTACATGCAACTTGTTCTTAGACCCAGCTAATTTTGTTGCTGTTTCCATAAGACCTTTGGTTACTTTTCTGTTAACTTCAGAGATGTCCACTTCTTCCGATGTTAGGCCTTCTAAAGCAGAGAACCTGTTCTTCAGTTCCAACTTGAAGGTATTATGGTGTTTTTTAAGGTTGGTTATGTCAATACATTTTGTTTGACTTATGAGCTTGCCACGTTCAAGTTTAGTGTTGAGGTGCATCTTACATCTCACCAATCTATGGTCACTACCTGTGTTGAACTTGTTTAGCACACTGCAGTCTTCTATGACGAATTTTTTGTTACACATAATAAAATCAATTTCACTTGACGTCCCATTTGGATGTCTCCATGTCCATTTCCTGTGTGGCTTTTTCTTGAAAAAGGAGTTCAAGATGAAAAACCCTTTTGCCTCTGCAAACTCAACGAGAGTATTTCCACGCTGGTTTCTGTTGCCGTGACCGAATTTACCTACTGAAGTTTCATTCTGTAGCCGTTGCCCTATTTTTGCATTGAAATCTCCCATAATTTTTTTCAACTGCTGCTTACCTTTATTATTTAGATGACAAATTTCCTCATAAAATTCTTCAATTTCTTCTTCAGGATGGCTTGTGGTGGTGCATAAGTTTGAATATTCTGAGCCTGGTATCTTTTCGAGAGTTGGATAACAAGCCGTGCAGCTCTGTCAGAGGAACTTTCAACTTCTACAACTTTATCCTTCAGTTTCTTGTTTATTATAAATCCAACACCACTAGTTCTGCCAGTATCTGTCCCACGATAGTAGAAGAGATGTCCACTTTTCAGTTCGATGAGATCTTCTCCTTTTCTCCTTACCTCACTTAGCCCCACGATGTCCCACTTGATCCTTTGTAGTTCCTCTTCCAATTCAAGAAGCCTTGAATCAGAAGATAGGGAGCGTCCATTGTACGTTGCCAAGGTCAGCATCAGATGGCAGCCTAGTCCGGTCCTCCGGGGATTCTTAGCACCCTCTGCCTTCATGTCGCACTGGCCGCTGCCTTGGCCAGGTACATTCCAGCTGCCGGAGACTGAGGGCCAAGATTTAAGTTGTGGAGTCATTTTGGAGGGGTTTGGCCATAACTCACCACGCTGGCGAAGCGGGTTGGTGAGTGTGGGATAGAATTTCCTCTAATCCCGATGGTATAGTTATACCGCTATTGGCGGTTGTCAGAGCCCCTTTAGTAGGAACAGGATGCACCACGAGAAGGCGGGGTTCACATTTGTCAAGGAGAGGCTGTGATGTTACGCATCCCTGACCTTACATCCCGAAACTATATATATATATATATATTATTCCTCCAGAAGATGAATATGAAACAAGTGTTCACAGTTACCATAATAGGCAGCAGCACCGCAGTAGGAATGTAAAAAATTATTTCTTTTAAAGAAGCCCCGGCATGAAAATGGTGATGGTAGAAAAATATTGAACTTTTCCAACATAGGAATATGCAAAAATAATTAATCTCTCAGCATTTATTAACTACCCTAAGCACCATATTATAAAAGCCACAACATTTTTGCCTAATATTTCTTTAGGAATGAATAAGAATTTTTATTTTAGTCAATGTGCTTGCACCAAACCAATAATGTGAATCCCATATTTATCTAATCTGTTTTCCTTTCTAGATTTGAATAATTAGTTTACCGACACAAAAATTTGCATGTTGCAGGCATAAGTTCTGGATGCCTGATACCTATTGACATACACTGACGGAAAAAAATTCCAACACCAAGAAGGGACAGTTGGTAGGCGGTGAGAGTACATCTGTAAGATGACGTCTATGCAAATTTCGCGCTCGGCGCATACATGTGGCGCTCGTAGCGCCCCTCGGAATATGCAAAGCAGGTTTGCTGTAAATGCGTGCTGTAACGTTAGTGAGCGTTAGTTATCGTTGAGATTCGACGTAGTGTGTTGAGGTTAGCCAAGAATGCCTTTAAGAAGACAAAGAAGTCATTATCAACAGCTCGCGGAGTTTGAACGAGGTCGTGTAATAGGGCTACGAAAAGGTGGATTTTCTTTCCGCAATATTGCAGAACGACATAGCAGGAAGGTAGTCAGTGTGCATGATTGTTAGCAGCGGTAGTCAAAGGAAGGTACTGCCTCAAGAAGACCGGGTTCCGGCCGGCCACGTGGCACTACTGAGAGGGAAGACCGCCGTGTACGGCGTATGGCCGTGGCGCATCGTACTGCGTCTGCGGCAGCGATTCGAGCTGCAGTTGCCACCGCAGTGACACAACGAACTGTTACAAATCGGTTACTTGAAGGACAGCCCCGAGCCAGACGCCCTGTAACGTGCATTCCACTTACTCCAAACCACTGCCGTTTGCGACGTCAGTGGTGTCAAGCTAGATCTCATTGGAGGACGGAGTGGATAGCTGTTGTGTTTTCTGATGAAAGCCGGTTATGCCTGGGTGCCAGTGATGGCCGTGTGTTGGTTAAAAAGAGGCCAGGTGAGCGCCTGCAACCAACCTGTCTGCGGCCGAGACACACTGGACCTACACCTGGAGTTATGGTCTGGTGAGCAATTTTCTATGACAGCAGGAGCACTCTCGTGGCTATCCCACGCACCCTGACGTCACAGTTGTACGTCGATCTGGTGATTCAACCTGTTGTGCTGCCATTCATTAACAGCATTCCAGGGGGTGTTTTCCAACAGGTAAACGCTCGCCAGCATAAGGCTGTTGTAACCCAACATGCTCTACAGAGTGTCGATATGTTGCCGTGGCCTTCTAGATCACCAGATCTTTGACCAATCGAGCACGTATGAGACATCATTGGACGACAACTCCAGCGTCGCCCCCAAACAGCATTAACCGTCCGTGTATTGACCGACCAAGTGCAACAGGCATGGAACTCCATCCCACAAACTGACATCCAGCACCTGTACGACACAATGCATGAACGTTTGCATGCTTGTATTCAACATTATGGCGGTTACACAGGTTATTTATGTACCAGCATTTCACATTTAAAATGGCTCTTCTCGCGCCTACATTAAGCTGTGATCTTGAAACTTTAATCGATTAAATATGTTACCTATACAAATGTATTGCGGCCATTTCGTTCCTCTACAACTATTTTTTCGTGGTGTTGGGATTTTTTTCCGTCAGTGTATATGTATACAACATATGCTCTTTTATTTTTTTTATACAGCTATTTTTTTCTCTCGATCTCAGGAACTCCCCAGATGACTTCCAAAAAGGAGGAATTCCACCTTTTGGCAGAATTCTTTCACCCCAACAGGCAGAACTCTTTCACCCAAACAATATCATTGCTAAAATGACATTTTTGGGGTAAAATATCGATTGCTAAAATGATATTTTCACCAACAATATTTGCTAAATGCCATTTCAACAATATCCATTTGCTAGAATGCTTTTTTCCTTTCTTTATGACCAAATGCTGGACCAAATTAATGAAGTTTTCTAGAGGAAGATGGCATTGCATGGATTAGAAATGGAAAATTTCGTTGGGGTTTATATGCTAGGTATTTTTAACAATTTTTAAGTAAAACGCTTCACTGTTGGGGGGGGGGGGTATAAGATACACACATATGTAACTTGTCAAAAAAAGTGTTTTCCATTACTACCACTCTCTCTCAAATGTATCCTACACTAATTCATTTAAACCAGGACAAAACACTAAAATTTCCCAAATGATTTTCGAGGGTGGTTTGCTACGTTCTACAAATACATGTATATACTTTAATAGAAGTTATGTAAGCAGTGAAGGTAAAGCGGGCTTTAATAAACGGAATCCATCACACAATTTACTATAAACAATTTATTCATTTTACCGTATGACCAACATTCGCCATTTATGCAATTACATTTGACACGAAAAAAAGCATAAGCACCTCAATATCTTTGTAGCATACAAAGTATTAACTACCACATAATATTATGCAGAAATGACGGTAGGCTCATTGCCTTGCGTGCATTATGAAATCGGAAAGCTTTATTCTAAATAATGTTCTCAATACAAATTGACTTGAGAAACTTAAAAGGATTCTCTTAACATAGTAATTACCAGCACACAAAGAATAATTTGCGTAATACACCATATATCATATCACAAGTAGCTGGTAGGGTTAACATTAATCAGAATTTTATGCTCTCTCTATACTCATTAGGCATTACAACTCATTACACATATTATACAACCCCTGGCCAAAATTATGGAATCACCGCCACATGAATACGGATGCACATAGTAGGAGTGATAATTTAATTCATTGACAGGATAGAATAGTTACCTTAAATGTCATGTTCTGAATCATCCTGCCATTTAACTTTCTGAAAATACTCACCCCGGAACCTCACACAGTTATGAGCTGTATGGGGCCAGGCGTTGTGGATTGATAAACCATGTTGCAACAGACAGTTCGGGATGTTTTCACGAATGGCATGTCAAACTTTGGTTCGGAGAACCGGTGAATAGGCCTCCTTGTTCAACTACGAACAACCAACCTTTTTTGCGATGACTTGTCGATATCCTTCTTGAAGACGCTTCAGAATTCTGTCCCTCGTTACCATTGATAACTCCCTACTAGGAGCCATGCTGGTACTGCAGCAACAGAGTAATACTGCTACACCTCTTTATCCCCACACTTATTTGTATATTCCGAACGCACTGTATTGCCAGATTTCAATTGCAACCTATACTTTGATTCCATAATTTTCCTGCGATGTTAGAGAGTCTACAACTATTTTCCACGCATGTTGCTACATATCATGTATTTCCATCAGATGCAGTACATACATATATCTGAGTCCTGCTGTCTGTAGCTCAGTTGTGCAGCTTTCATTAAGCTATGTTTTCGTTTTGCATTCTTCCTTTGTGTCGTTTCTACGTACTCCCTACTATGCACCTCCATGTTTATGTGGCGCCAATTCCATAATATTTGCCAGGGATCGTACACTGAGTGAAACTTTTACATAATGTGTCAGTGTTTGGAACATAGGTTTTTGGCATTTTGACGATGCCTTAAAAACTTTTATTATTCATGTTGTTGATATAGTACATAGGTACATTTGCTTTCAAACTAGTAAAAACTGTTCTAACCATACTACAACACCGATTCACTTTCTACTGTTGTTAAAAGTTCAAAAACAAGAACACTTAAGATCTATAGTGACTTATGACAAATCAAAATTCTTCTTATATACACATCAACTGATTTAGCTGAACCTTTTATTACAGATGCATTAGATACCATACAAAAGTAAATTTTCTTTCAGGAAAGATTTTAAACTTCGAAAATATATACCATGAACCTATTATAAAAATGTCCTACTTCTGCTTTAAATTTCATTGAACTACCCTTCCCTACTTTGAGGTTAACATTAACAGGGGTTGATCCAAGTTTTTAAAAATTGATGTACATTTTTGTGAAATTCTGTCTACTTTTGTGAAATTTTGCCTAGTTTTGTGGAATTTTTCTATTTTTCTGTTGGTAGCAATTTTGACAAAAACTCTCAAAAGTACACAAAAGTTTGCAGTGGTGTGAATTCATAGATAGAATCATTATCAGATCGGAACTTGCAAGATACCATTGCTTAGATGCAATGGTCAACAAAATGATTGGTCTAGGCATGTGAATAAAAATCTACTTGCCTGGCCTGGTAGGTGGAAGAAATTAATGTACACCAACTATGGTTTCACAGCAAAATGAAGAGTCTGAAGTCTCCGGGGGAGGGGGGGCACATCGACAATTTTCATACCACCTATTTTAAAAAAAAATTTTAAATTAAAAAAATTACTTAAAATATTTTGTGAAGATATCATATCATTACAGTCCAACATATTTTTGTAAAAATGCCGTTTGAGCTGAAAACGGTTTTGTGAATCTACCGTTTAATGGGTGTCAAATGCCACCTATATCGACCCCTGGTTAATAATTACTTTGTCAAAGTTGCTAATTTTCTTTTTTTATCATTAAAACAATTTTTTTAGTAGCTGCAGCATCCTGTATTGATTTGTCATTTTTAATATTACAATAATTATTTAAAAACACATTTATGGAAGCCCAAAGAATTATTTTGTGTACTTTTTCAGTATAATGACCAGAGCAACAAATGCTATTGTCGAGCAACTCTGCCTGATCAAGGGCATTACTTGTGATCAACATTAATACATTTCATTGATTAGACATTTCCAAAAATTCCTTCTCATATTTACAACATATATTTTTAAAAAATAATGTAATTATACACAACCATATTATTTACAACATCAGTAGGACAGCTAAGACTACCTCTGTCTATATTTTGAAGGACATTAAACCCTGCATCTACTTCTATGTCTTTGTCTATCAATAACAGTTGTTTGCAAAAATCACACTTCAAACGCTTTAATACTGAAAATGCACAATACCCTGCTATGTATGCAACGACTGGAATATAATAATTACAATCAGATATATCAGAAGAGAGAACAGGATTATCAAATTTTAAATTGCAAGTCAATTTTAAATTCACTTCCTGAAAGTCTTCCTTAAAATTTAAATAAGTTATTTCAATTTCCCCACGTGATATAGTTTGAAGTTTCAACAGTGATTGGACTCTCAACTTTCTTTCACATTCAAACAATTACCAAGCACTTATATTGTACTGGCTTATAGCCAATTGCTTATAAAGACCAAACCTACTATCCAAATCATCAGTATGGAACTTTCCAGGAAGTAAATACTTAAATATTAGTTCCGTAATACAATATGAAGCAATTTCAAGTAATGAATGTGTACAAAATTTTAATGAAGTGTGGGTTTCTTTCGTCAGCATACCAGTTGTGCAACACATCCTCTCCTACCTATCCAACCACTCCAAAAAGTTATTAAGAAACACATTATTTTCATCAGATTCTGAACACGTTAAAGGAGCTTGGTATTTTTTATTCAGACGGATACCTTTATAAGGTGACTTCACATTGACAATTTGCCACCAAGTCAAAATTATTCCAATGTAACGTGATGTACCTTGGAACTCACACAATTTCTTTTTTCTTCAATTTCTAGCAGACCTTTTATTACAAAGCCATTAAATATTTGGAGAACTAATTTTAGATTTTGTCTTTCCAGATTACTGGGATTAAAAGCTTTATATGATAAGTTATACTCATATTTTGTTACCGAGTTGGCTTCAATTTTAAGCAATTCCTGGAGTGTTGACAAAGATGCTGTTTGAAATGATGCAATTTTATCTTCAAGTTATTACGTATACATTTTAATAAGTGAACTGTATCAACAACAAAAAATAATTGTCTGGGTTATCAATTGGATGAGGATAAACAATTTGGACTTAAGGAGGGGGGCAAATAATGATATACACTTACGATTGATGGAACTGTTTTCAGTGACGACATAAATCACAGTAAAACATATATTTTCTAAACCAATGATTATTTTCTTTAAAACATCAAAAAGTGTTTCAGCGGTCATGGTTTTGGCAGGCAGTACATGAACAACAAACAACATCTTTGTACTTCAAAAGTAAAATTATACTCATGAAGACATGGGCTCTTGTTGCCATGCTTTCGGAATTAAATGACAGACCACAAATGTTACCACCTCTGTAATCGAAATATTGTTTCAAACGAATTTCGTCCAGCATTAATATTACCTTTTTGTCAACATCATTTAAAAAGGATATTTTTCTTTGAATATAACATAGAAAATTTAAATCAATTTTTTCAGCTTCAGTTTTCACACTAAACTGCTGGCAAACAAATCGAATAGTACTGGGATGTGGCAGCCTAATAAAATTATATTATACTCTCCCGGACAAAATTATATGCATGAGGTGCCATGCTACAAAAAAGGGAAGAAAAAAATCATGAACTCTGGTGAATATCTGGACACATGTTTGTCTCGACCCAACAAAACCAGTTGTTCCTCAATAAACTTGAGGTAATTTTCACAACCTACATTATTCTCACGGAGATTCTTTAAAACTATGCATATTTGATCAACTGCATTTCGTAAAATACACTGCTGGACAATTGCTAAGGACGGATCATAAACGGTTATATAGCGCATAAAAAGTAAGTGTGGTTGGATGCCAAGTGAAATAAAATAATGTCAGAATGCCAGGACATTACAAGAAAAACAATTTATTGTGCTCTGAAATCCAGAAGGCTTTGGAACGTGTTCAAGGGACAAACAGGCCATTTTGTGCAGAATACGTAAACGTGAAAAAAGTGATATTACCGTCCGCAGGCGTTCCGGCGTAAGATGTCAATACGGGATATGGCCACCATGGAGGGCGATGCAAGATTCCACACGTCGTGTCATGCTTTGCACAACATTATCAAGCAGCTGTTGGGGTAATTTATCCCATCCCTCTGTCAGTGCACGGATGAGGGTGTCCTTGTTTATTGGAGGGCATTGGCTACCGGCAAGACTCCTACCCAAAGCATCCCGCACATTTTCAATGGGATTCAGATCTGAAGAAGGTGCTGGCCATACGAGTCCTGAATATCCTCGCTCTCAAGACACTCCTGGACAGCGACTGTTCGATGACATGTTGCGTTGTCGTCCATGAAAATGAATCTATCACCGACAGCACCACGGAACATGTGAACATGAGAAAGCAGAACATCATTAATGAATCGTTGGCCAGTCATAGTCCCAGTTGGAAGCACATAGAGGGACGTACGGCCATTGATCATGATGCCAGCCCATACCATGGCACTATATGTCGGATATCGGTCCCTTTCCTGTATGTTTGCTGGACAATATGCAGTACCACTATCACGCCAGATCAGTGGTCGTCGACAATCAGACGATATACTGTATCTACTCTCATCTGAGAAGAGGACCGCAGACCAGACGTTATCAGTCCAATTGCGATGTTGATTGCACCATTGCAAACGGGCGGTACGGTGACGTCTGGACAATGGGATGCACACAACAGGACGGCGGGCGTATGGTCTTCCTTCATGCAAACGTCTGGCGACAGTTTTTCTGGAGATCCGCTTGCCAGGAGCAGCCATAAACTGATTTGCTACCTCACTAGCTGTGCTGCGCCTGTGTCTTTTTGTTGATAGCACTATTACCGATCTTCTGCAGGTGTCGTACTGCAAACACGACCTCCCCCGTTATGTTTGCTACACTCTCCATTTTTTGAAATGATTTCCAAAGCCTTGAAACAACACTGTGGCTGGCGTCGAACTGCGTGGCAACATCTGTTATTTTTCGCCCTTCTTTAATCTTGCCAATAATACGGCCACGCGTAAAATCATCTAGATGATGTCGGGCAGACATACTGAAACTTGCAAGTTCGTCAATTGATTATTTTCCTTTCAACTTTGCGTTTTAACAACAACGGTCAATACGCGTCAAATCCTTTATATCTCTTATCAGCGCTATGACGTCACGAAGAAGTTCGACAATCCAAAATTTGCATACGCACAACACGTCTTACTCTATCCCGCACTTATGCTGATTTCCACATTTTCCTGCCTTCCGTTTTTATGGTTGCTATCGTTGCTATTGTCATCCGTCCTTAGCAATTGTCCGGCAGTGTATTATCCCATATAGGTGACTCACACTGCTGCATTAAATGTTTTAAAATGTCATTTAGAATATCAGTATGAGTTACTTTACATGTACATGAATATTTCACCAAGTTTGGTAACTCCACATCTTTAACAAATTCTCTAATCATAAGCTCTGAATTTTTAACAACAGAACATTTTACATTTGGAGCAGGATCAGCTGAAATATGCATAACCATTGCCATGTCGTTTTTACAAAAAAAGGTACCATGAAGTGGTGTCAATAAATTCTACCTTTGATTGCAAATCAACAAGTGAACAAAATGTATGTTTTTTATCATAGTCCTCTTTTTCTGTAATGCTTTCCTCGAGAGCTGTTTTCAGTGCCTGTTCTTCAAGGCGTTGTCTTCTAATTTCTGGCTTTTCACGTGTAACACATGGGGTGCCACTCAAATAGGATGGTATATTAGGAAGTTTGGATGGCACACGTACTGGAATTAGTTTGGGTACCTTCAAATCCACAGTTACTGTCTTCCCACTCTTCTCGTCAAAAACGCTGGAACTGTATATGAAGTCACTTTCACAAAAGTGTAATTCGCAAACCTATATGTAAAAAGAAATAGTCTAACTAAAATATTTGCACCATTTAAAATAATTTGTCACATCTAAATTAAATAATTTGATAAAGCTGGGTACTATTTGAAATCTACAATTGGTCATTAGTTATTGTATATCTACATCAAACTTCCACTGTCCAAGATCAAATTTGGTGTAGGAGTAGGAGATTAGATATTCGTGTTATTTTGTTGGGGGAGGGTAAAAAGTCCCCCTACTCAATGTTTACATTCATTCCACAGTTCTGTTGGAAATGTATGACTGACTGATTTGGGTTTTCACGAAATGCAGACTGTGTGATTCTAGACTGACTGTGATTTAGGACAATGAGTAAATGGACGTGCTCTTAATTTCAAAGACACGCACAGTTTTTATCTTAAAAGAAAATGGGTTTCCAACATCAAATCTTAACTTTCTTCAAAAGTAGGCTGGCTTTTTTTTTTTTTTTTTTTTTTTTTTGGATTGGAGGTTTGACGACCACCGTGAGGAACTCAATGGGCTATAAGCAGTCGCCCGTCCCTAATGTAGGGTCACTGGTTCCAGGGAAGGGAGTGAGCCAGTGCCGTGAGACAAACACAACATCTATGCCTCACCGGAATTCGAACCAGGACCCTGTGCGGACGAATGATCAGAGGCAATCGCTTAGACCACTGGGCTGGCTTTCTAAGAATTCCATTCAGCTATTTAAGCATATGGAGTGAAAAGTAAACAATTTGCAGTACATATGATCATTGAACCATGATTTATTTACCACAGAAATGACAGTTCCCAGACCACCAGCAAAATATTATTCATCCATTTATATTTTTACACTTTGCAGATACGTATTGGGTGCAGTCAACACTGATAAAAACACAGTTTATAAAATACCAAGATATTTTTGCCCAAAAAATCCTTCGAAGTTTTCATAAACTAAACAGTTGCTATAAGCCGTCGCCTGTCTCTAATTTAGGGCAACTGGTTCCAGGAGGTAGAGAGCCAGGGCCGTAAGACAAACACAACATCCATGCTTCACCGGCATTTGAACCCAGACCCTTCTCATGTGAATGATCATAACTCATAAGCCATCGATTTTTTGCTTCAAATTATCTCTAGCTAGTTTTATGTGGTAGCAAATTGCTAAGCGAGATTTCCTGCATGGGTGCAGAAAATGTTCAGGGCCCAATATTTCCTCAGAACACTTTTTTTTTTTTGTCTGAAATTTCCCCCAAAACCGTAGCAGATTTTCATACAAGTTTAGACGATTATTAGAGAGTACATGTTGAGGATCAAGAACTATCCTTAAAAATATGATAAAAAAAAAAAAAGCAACTAATATTTATTCCAATGAATAACTAGCTCTTTTTTTTTCACGGAAAAAATTGTCCTTTTCTTTTTTTCTTTTTTTTTTTTTTACGCACAAAAGATTTAGTGCTCCAGGTGAATCTCCCCTCTAGCAGGTGAAAGTTTCAGGCGAGACAGGAATAGGTGAATCAAGAATTATTTCTTTGCCTAAAATGGCGGAACCCATTTACTTTCGACGCACGAAAAATAGGCGAAACAAGAGTAGGCAAATCAAGAAGTTTGCTCCAGGTGAATCCCTCCCTTCTAGCAGGTGAAAGTTTTAGGCGAGGCAGGAATAGGCGAATCAAGAATTCTTTCCTCGCCTAAAATGGTGGAACCCATTAACTTTCGACGTAAAAAGAATAGGCGAATCAAAAAGTGACCCGGGGCAGAGAGGCTGAAAAATAAACAGCTGAAAAATTCTGCAATTAACTATAATTTATTTCATTCCAGCATTCCACGCATCTAATTGTGCCAGATAATTTTACCGAATGAAATTTAAATTTGACTTAAATACTTTGCAAAATGCATGGGTCATTCGCTTTAAAATATCCGGAACCCCCAATAATTTTTCAAATCGGCGCCTATGACACATTGGCTGCCATTATTATTATTATTTTTCTATTATAGGTTTAACGATCACCTAGAGCAACTCAGTGGGCTATAAGCAGCAGCCCGTTCCTAATTTACGGCCACTGGTTCCAGGGAAGGGCAAGAGCCAGCGCCATGAAACAAACACATTATCCATGCCTCACTGGGATTCGAACTCAGACCCATCTTGGACGAATGATCAGAAGCCAACGCTTAGACCACTGTGCCACTAACTTCAGTGTGTATATATATATAGGGGACGCACCCGACTGAGACAATCTGTCTAAAGAGGGAAACAAGGTGTCCCGAAAGATCTCACGGATTGTGAAGTCATATGACTTTTATTAAAAGTTCTTAAAAATCTCTACAGAGTTTTCTTCGAGTGAGTTACGTGTGTGAAGGTTTATTGTACATAGTTTTTAGTTTTATCAGCATGTAAACTTCAGTTCATTTATCCTTGTATTCATAACGACACATTTTTCAAAATGATTACCTGATTACCGTGAAGTAAATTACTCCTATTTTTCACGATATATTCTTTGTTAATAAGTCCATTTTTCGTTTTATTATTACTACCATTATTTTACCCCTGGGCAAAATTTTCGCCAGAGTTGCCCTAATTTCCCCGAACCTTGTTTATATGTTCGTACATATTCTGCACCCCTGGTTTCCTGTTCTTGTGGGTGGACACTAAGCCTAAATCAAAGTAGGCGTAAAGTAAAAAAAGTTTTTATATAAGTTCTAGCCAAGTAGCCTGCTACCATCAATACTAAATCAATGTGGCATAAGAGAAATTAAAAATCAATAATAATAATAAAAGAAAATATTAAACTTCTGGGATATATGAGAAAAGTTTTCCCCATAAACAAAGCACGCGGAATCTGTGGAAAAGAAAAACTGACTAATAAGTCTTTGGGAACTTACCAATATACAAAAAATAATCACTGAATTCTGATTACCATTAGCAAAAGTGGATTCGGCGCGTTGACCACGTGATTTCTGAGAGGGCACAACCAGTCTACTGACTGAGCATATATAAGGTGTAAGTGTAGCAGCAGGTAATAACATTCTAAGCGTGATGGGAAAATAGAAGGATTTATCAGGCTAGCCAGTGGTATGGTGTGGGACATGTTCACTTGGCAGGAACTATGTCTCGAATGGTGACTGTGTCTTCCTAGATGACAATGGTCTGAGCCACAGGTCCAAAATTGTGCAAGACTGATTCAAGGGACACCGTTAGGACTCACAGCATATCGCTTGACCTCTGAACTCGCCAAAAATATAGATTCGCTAGAGCACTTGTGGGACACTATGGAACAGCATATCAGGCGTTATGATAAAGCAATCACCTCCGTACCTGACTTGGATATGAGCTGTTCTGAGGGCAAAGGAGGGCCTGTAAAGTATTAGGTAGGTAAGAATAATTCAGTGATCACTTGGTGTATGTACTGCAAATGTGTCTGTGTGTGTGTTGACAACCTGTTAAAAATTGTGTGTGTGTGTGTGTGTAAAACGTGACTCAACAGGGAACGAAAGCACGCAGTAGCGCTTTTGGAACATTTATTTTGATTTAAACAAAATAAAATATTTTTGCTCAGCTCTTAATACACCACAAAAAAAATTGTTACTATGGATTGAGAAAACATGATATTTAAGTGATATCAAATGTCAAAGATCGATACTGCGTTGCACACTTTGCCATGATAATAATTTTATGAGTAATGGAAATGGCGGATTCCGCCATGGACAGATTAAGTACCAATTTTAAAATTGAATTTAGCTTTAAAAAAGAAAAAGGACAAAATGTTTACTATAACGATTGGTTGGTTTTGAAGTGACTGTTAGAAATAGGAAAACATGCATTTTGTTTTAAAAAATTCTTCTAATATTGAATCTATCTTTTAAATGGAGAACAACTGCTCCGGAGCAGGAAGACGTGGTTCAAATTTACCACTGGCAAAAAGGTTATATATATCTTCTTGCCGATGGTAGTATTGTTTTTTGTATACTGATGAATAACTAGTGGCACCACAATAATGCTATTTTACTAGTCATGACTGTGTTCTTCCAAGTTAGTTTAATGCTTCCCCTATATGTGCAGGTGATGTTAATGTAAATAAATAGTCGAATAAGTTCCTGAAATTTTGTATATCCACACTAGCTAACGTAATGACGTGAAAGCATCTTTCCATTGTTAACGGTTCACTATATAATGCTAATTTGTTCTGTGCTAGTTCATTTTTCATTCTGCATTTCCGCTGAGTGTTGTGTTGTCTGTGTTCTCATAACTTTTACGACTTGCTTGATTCTTGAATATCTACGTAGTTTAACATTTTTAGTAAAATTATGCCAAAAACCTAATGTACTGTTTTTGAAAGATCATAATACTTTCTTATAACGGAGGTATGAGAAGGTAAAAACTGTGTGCTATTTGAGTGAAAGTAGGGAACGTTTGGAACTCGAGGGAGCGCGATTCCAAGCACAACACCCCCCCCTCCCCCTTTCGATAAGAAACGACTGCTCCATCCCTGCTTTTAACAACGGACATGCCCAGTACAATGGCGATAATTTTTGACTGCTGGTGGCATGCAAAGGGTACGTCGAGAAGTATCATAAACAGAAGCATAGTGCAAGTGATTAAGGGAAGACGTGATTTCGGAGCAAATAATAATCGTTGATCCCCTTTTAAAACTGTTACTGAAAATTACAGTGTCATGAGAGGTATACTGCAGAAAAGCTCTCACTTTTTGCATCTTTCTTACACAGTGCACAGATTTCTCGGAAAGGAGACAATTAAAACATGAAATTTGTGCACCATTTCCATAATCTAAAATATGTACGTCGCATTTTTTCCAGGTAATAATTTTTTCTGATGAAATAATTTAGGATATTAATCTACACATTTACCAAAATTCGTACCCAATCCCACTCAAAAGGGGTTCGTTCGCAAGGACCCACCGTGGCTACGCCTGTGGTCTTGCTCCAGATGTTGTTTATGGTCAGCTACGAGATGCAAGCTTCTGTTGGTACCAGCCTCCGGTGTTTAGTAACAAAGGGCAAACAATTTAATGAAAGGAACATGGCAGAATCACCAAATGTCTCAATAACCAATTTCATCATTATCCCAATTTCAACCTGAACTTCTTAAAACTTAATACACGCTTTTGTGCATTGAATATTTGGAATACAGACCCTTAAAATGGAAATGCAAAACACGAAAACAAAGTTAGTTTCTTTAAATTAAAAAAATGAGGGTTCTGATTTTTTACCTTAAAAATAAATTTTCATGGGCATCTAGCTATTACTACCTGTGCAAGTAAGTAATTTCTGCACATGCCCAGCTGGGCATGTAACTTCACAGATATTCTTCAAGCCCTGTAAGATGTGGGAGAGGGCGGAGATCTCTACACTGGCGGAAATTCACCCGTATTGTTTAATACTTGAAAGAGACTTCTGTAGCAGCGTGTCAGTGTTAGAAATTTCAGTGGGTGCCAGCTACGCAACAATTTTGCGATTAAACTACAAATCAGTAACTTAGGGTGTCCATTCTCCAAAAGACTAGTAGTTTTCTTCACCTCTTGGCTTCGTGTTACTATCTGATATGAGGCTGCAGTTGGTACCTCTATAAAGGTATATATTTGGCATAGTGTATACTGTGTGTACCTCTGCATAATCATATGCCTAGACAGCAACTCATCTGAATGTCGGGATGCATGCTACTCTGAGGTGACCTTAATACTTGAAACAATTTTTTCTCCAGTAAATATGTGTGAATATAATAAATAACAGTGCAGTTACTAAATACAAATTAAGTTCTTACTGACCAGTAAATGTACTAATTTAGAATATACTACATAAACAATACTTAGCTACAAATTTCTAACAGTACTCCGTTATTACTGAGCAGTAAAGGTACTAATTTAGAATATACAACATAAATAACACTTAGCTACGAATTCCCAATAATACTTAGCTATGAGTTACCATCCAGTAAATTTTAAAGATTAAGATTAAATAATACTACGTTTAGTGTTAGCTGCATTTATTGAAGCATATTGAAGCGATAGTGAAATATAAATGTTAACTCATTCTGAAGCTACCACATGCAGTAATGAATGGAAGCACTTTTCATTAGAAGTGGATTTTATACATATAGCATATCACTGAATATTTCACAGTAATAGAAAAATCAGAAGAAAAAAATGTTCTATGTACATACCTTACTATGTGGCGTAACAGTGAAGTTATCCCTTTTAATGGCACGAATCAACTTAGCACACAAATCTTCCTCTTTTGGAAATCCATAAACAGGAACTTTTGGTCCTGTTTTATAGTTTCCACGGCAGCCGGGAACACAACACGGATGTGGCATAATCAAATACCTAACTCACTGAATTATCGGTATATAAAAACTATAATCAAAATGTTGAAACAAATCACGCAAGCATGGACAACCATAAAAACACAAGTCACACAGTTAGGCGTAGCGACAGTACGGGTAGTAGAACGACGAGGTGTAACGTCACTGAAAAGGACGCCACGAGTTGATAGGCCTTCAAGAATCTCGAAGGTAACGACCCTTCCTCATCGCCCGTGGCATATACACTGGCGGAAAGTGAAAAAAGAACACCAAGAAGGCATTGGCAGACGCTCACGAAATTTACATATGTTAATGGGGTCGAGTTTACGTAGGTGTGATGTTAATTTCGGGACCAACCGGTGAGCGCTTATGCCACAGCACGGCATAATATGCAAATTATCGTCAGTGGTACTCAAGGAGTACGGCGAAGTGAATGTAATCAGCCGTCGGCATACGGACACGTGCAAAGACCCTGAAGAAGCTGCAATGCCTGGACATGGAAAACGTGTACGATTTCAGCAGTTATCGGACTTTGAGCAAGGTCGTCTAGACGGACTTCGTGAGGCCGGGTGGTCGTATCGTCGTATTGCGAAACGAATTGGACGGGAAGTATCGGTGGTGGTACGATGGTGGCGTAGATTGTCCGAGGAACATTCCCACACGAGAAGACGTGAAACCGGGAGTCACAGACGGACTGATGAGCGGACCAATCGACGCGAAAGAAGAGCAGCGGTGTCAAGCTGACCATACACTGCGACGCAAATCTGAGCTGCCGTTGCACCTGAGGTGACTGTGCGAACAATCCTGAACCGTTTACTGAATACAGGATTACGCGCACGTGTGCTTCTGACTCCATCCCACCGTCAAGAACGGCTGCAGTGATGTCGCCAACGTCTGCACGGGAGAACGCAATGTTGATCTGTCGTGTTCAGCCATGAGAGAAGATTCTGCTTGGGAGCCTCCGATGGCCGTATGCGTGTTCGCAGATGCATAGGGGAGCGTCTCAACCCTTATTGCATCCACCAGTGACACACAGGGCCTACACCTGATCTCCTGGTGTTGGGAGCGATTAGCTATCACTCCCGTACACAACTAGTGTTTGTACCGAGTACGTTAAAGAGCACCTCCTACATCAACAACATCATTAAGCTCGTTGTTGCGCCATTTTTAAGGTCGGTCCATCGTGGTATTTTCCAGCAAGATAACGCACGCCCATACACGGCACGTGCAACCCAACACGCACTTGAGGGTGTGAGGCAACATCCACGGCCTGCACGTTCACCGGATTTGTTCCCATTGAGCACGTGTGGGATTTTATGGGACAACGACTTATCCGGTCTCCACGGCCAGCCACGACCATCCCCGATTTACGCGTCCAGGTTGAGGATGCTTGGAACTCAATACCCCAAACTTACATCCAACATCTGTACGACAGACTCCATGCCAGAATTGCACAGTGTGACGCAGTTCATGGTGGTTCAACCTCGTACTAACTATGTTACATGGAAATGTTATATTTTAGTTTACCAGCAAATACAGCTGTATTTTGCCATAATGTTTTGATCACGTTATCCCCTGTATTCCGTTATTATGCTGTATAAATTTCGTTGGTATCAGACGTCTCCTCCTTGGTGTTCTTTTTTCACTTTTCGCCATTGTATTTAATCCCTTTGAAATAAAATCGTTTCTATGGCATCTGCTTGTCTACATGTGTATTGTGATTTCCGTCTGATTTTATGCATTCCCTTTAGGAAGTTACATTTTCTGTGTCAAGTAGTGTGCATTAATTTCTTCATATAATTTCTACATATGAAGAATTATTTTTTGGTAGCATTGTCTTTAAAGGCTTCCTGAATTCTACATAGATATAGTACACAAATGAATGCTTGGAAACAGGTGTTTATACAAATCTTTCAGTAATTCTTCTTGTAATTTCAGTAATTTACCGGAGAAATAAATAAAATATAGAATTTTACAATTCTTTAATTTGCTTCATGGGAAAAAAACATTGTAAAAATAGCTTAGAGCGAATGATTGTTCGCCAGTTTAAGCCAAAACGGTGATGTGGAATTGTTGCGGTACGAATCCAGTGTTGTGTAGTTTTTGTTTAATTTAGTAATATGCGCAGCTTTTATAAGCATTTTGCGTTACAGCACTTTTGAAATGTACTAGTATTTGACATTTTATTACTATATTTTGACTTTTTTTCTAATTTACCAATAAGTTGTGGCACTTCTTTAAAGTTTCCTTTTCGGTAATAGAAGTAATTCTGAAAGTAGTGAAAATGCGTATATTATAAAAGAGAAGATCTAAGGTAAACTTTTCTTAGTAAAAATTGTACTGTATATTACTGAGGCTTTGTTGCGCGTTATCTTAAATGAAATGAAAGTAATGCGGAATATCTGCATGTCCTCAGCAACTCGTAAGGAGTTCAGAGGGTTTAAAACGCAATAGATTTGTTATGCTCACTTTCCTACGTTGAATATTTTAAAATCCTTCGATTTCTGCACATGGAGTGACCTGTTTTTCCGTAGAAGCCTTCGGTGATCTGGATCTTGAGAGATTGTCTTCGCGCAATAGTTGCGTCTCTTAGATAAACATTGTTGTTCATTTTGTCAATTATTAAAGACCAAATATATTTCAGCGTTTGAGAAACCAGTTAGCTTTGCTGCTATTTAAATGATAATTGTAGTCAGAAAGAAAATCTTTATCGAACTCTGACAGAACCTTTATTTTTCTTGAAAACTACTGATGATCACCGAAGAGCGGGTCTTAAATATTTCCCTAGGTCACGTATTAATTCAAGTAGCGACTATTTTAAAAATGCTCTATGTTAGTGACCTTTACCTGCCGTGTCCGTTCAGTCTTTTCCACATTACAAAAGTTAATATAAAGAATCTATGTTCGTTAAAATCAAATGGTCGGCAATAATATAGTAGCACTTGTAAAGTTTTTCTTTCTATTCTTTCTGTGGGCATTACTGCTGAATAAACGGATCATTCATCGATAATTGCTTCCATGCAAGAAAAAGCAGCGTGTATTTTGTGGTTGCATGAGTCCAAATCACGGTTACTCTCCAGCGTCATTTCAGAAAAGAATACAGACGATCACCACTAGGCCAAAAAAGCATAAAAGCTTGGTATGAAATGTTTAACGCGACATTAGTGTTGGCGATCTCTCCCGAGCCGGTCCACCATAGGTTACAAAAGCAACAGCTGCAGGTGTTCAGGAGACATTTCTGCAAAGCCCAAGGAAATCTATTCGTCGTGCTCCACTGGAAACTGCTATTTCCCGGGCTACTCTTCGCAAAATTTTACACAAACATCTACATATGTATGCTTGTAAGCTACAAGTTCTTCAGCCTTATGACCAGCCTTGCCGTGCTGCATTTGCGACGGAGATGTTGCAGCGCATAGCTCATGATAAAGATAATCTGCACCCTGTCTGCTTCTCAGGTGAAGCCACATTAGATGTCTTTGGTACAGTAAATAAGCACAATGTGCGCATCTTCGGATCAGAAAATCTTCATTATCCCATCGAACAACAGAGAGCTAGAAAGTGAACGTAACGTACGGCCAAATGCATGACAGAATCATCAGACACTTGGTTTTTACATAGCCCAGGATGATATATAACGTATACCTGGACAATGGACATTCTGAAATTTTTTCTAATACCTCAGTTGCATGCACTCCAACCTTTCGGTTATTTTCCAACAACATGGTGCCACATCACATTGGTCAATACTGGATTCGTAAGTTCCGGAATGCTATATTTACGGACAGAAGAGTTGGCCGCGTCGGTGTCATGATATGGCCACCTTCGGTCGACGACATAACCCCTCTAGACTTTTTCCTGTTGGATCATGTGAAAGACTAGGTTTATTATAGCAGTGTTCCGGAAATCGCGACGCCGAAGACCAGAATAACGGTTGTAATTTGTTTTATTTTTCGTGAGATGTTAAGCAAAACATAGCGACAAATCGAATAGTGATTAGATGTTCTCCAACCCACAAAAAATGGCACCCAAACGGTTGTGTACTGACACTGAAAAAAAAACTTTACTTGTGCACCTTCATTGTCGTGGAATCCTTTTACTGTACCTGTAATACATTTTTGTATGAATTTTCGTAATGTGGCACAATGTAGTGATGTTAATGATGTAGAATATAAGAAAATGAAATTGATTGGCCAAACATGTGAGAGAATAAGAAACGAAGGCCGCCACCGCCATTCATCATCGTAGATGTCTGCTAAGAAGTAAATATAAAAAAACGAATACAACGGAAAATCTTAATTAAAATTTTTAAAATAACAACAGTTTCCAATGATCGTGTGTTTTCCTTTAATGGATAAATGATTATCTTTAGAAGTAACAAAACGGAAGAGCAGAGTGTGAATGTAGAAATCTATGTTTATTGTGGTAAACAACTAAGTTGTTGGACGTAGTTCACATGAAACTATATTAGCGGAAATGGAAATGTAGATATTTCAAACCATGCAAGAAGCCGAATTATTTAAATTTGATACAGTACAGTTTTAATATTAAGCTGAAAAATATTTAGAAATTTGCTACAATATATTTATCATAAGATACCTATTAACTTGTGGTGTGTAAATGGGAATGTGTTTTTCGTTTTTGGAACATAATATTTAATATTTCACTTTTGGGTTTGCAACATCTCTTTCTGTTTTCAACAAATGTTTGGGTTTATAAGGATTTTTTTGAATGAATATAATACAAATATTTGCAGAATAGACACTTTACTATGGTAAGTAGAAATTTGGTCCCAAAAAGCGGAAAGTCTAATCGCGGGGAAAAAAATAAAATGCAGCAATGAAGGATTGACTGGTCATTCACAGCAAAGAGACTGAATCGTTCACTATTCAGTGTGAACATTCGATTGTTGTTGTAGAATCGTCCATGAATAGCACATCACAATGTTCACAAACTGATCCGGAAATAAAATAATCATTACTTAAAAATAAAAAATCCATGCTGAAATAAGTAATTCATACGGACCTGAAATAAAGTAATTCATATCGAGCAGGAAATACGTAAAGTAATACATCAGAATGGGTATCAAGAACTCCCCAAGACTAAAGAAAATAATGGATAAAGCTGCAATTACACGGTTAGAGTCTCCCGTATTTTGCAGCAGATTGTCAAAATTTTGTGGAGGACCTAATACACGCAAATGAATAGTGTCATAGGTGATGTTCAGAATCATCAAACAGCTTTGCCTAAAATATAGGCCAAAAGGACCAGCTTCAGCTAAGGCAGAACGTTTTGCGAACATTGCTGGCGATCAAAGATGAGTATTGCAGCATTGAAAGGGACGCTAAATGTCAAAATGGATATATTTGAAACAGTAAAAAATATAGGTTTAGACATCGATTTCGGTAACAAAGGTTAAAATGGAATTAATAGATTGTAAATACCGGTTTGAAGTATGTAATCAGTTAAACAAAATAGAAGACCCATATCCTTACTTTTCCAAAGATTTTGGAAGATCTGCCGCTCAGACGGGCCCTCTCGATTTTCTGGAAAACGGAATATATCTTTAGGGTGCAGTTAAAAGATGTTTTTACGTATTCTTTGATTCCAGGTATTTATTGTGAGATTTTAATTACACATAACTACTTACTGTTTAATCATTCAGTATTTCTAAACGTTGATACAGTAAAACAACGTTCTTTAGGCTACGCTGAACACATTCCTGTAATTTATGTTAATCAGTTCTCCGTTTTAAAAATTAAAATTTGCCGTCAACACAACATGACACCGCATGACAAACAATTCCCTGTTTAGGAAAACGGCATTAAAGCCATAATGTAACACTCGCATGTACGGCCCTTCACATACGTATCATCTCGCATTCGCAGAAACACAGTCAATGCTTATTATCTGACACTGACGCAATGCATTCACAGGAAACGCACCGGTTTGTGTTCCCTTGCATATCTTTTTTTCATTGTTCTCTTTTTCGATGTATTAATTGTTTCATTTCTTCTGTGTTCGAGTTAATATTAATCTTCTCATTGATTACACAAAATATTTGTAGGATACGATTATTTATAATGCGGAAAGAAAGACGCATAATGCTGTGTCAGCTTTGATTATTCGGTGTGATGTCGTGAACTTTGGTTATTGAAACTTTCGTCGCTGAGTGTAGCCATTCCAATTATTGTGAGACGATAACCTTCCAAAAAGAAATTTAGATGTACACTTGTTTCACGAAAACCTTATTTTGAGTTAAAATAAAGAGATAGAAGTGTTTTGCGCAAAGAGGCTGTTTTATTTTTTTATCTATGTTGAAACGATAAAACGATTTTACCAAGACATTTCATAACTCTTCAGTTTTTAGAATTTATTCGTGTTTTTGAATTACAGAGCAATTAAGTTATCGATTTATTATGGCTGAACTGGAACTACCAATCAGTTTTTTTTTTAGAATATTGCTTTATTTTTAAAAATAAATACCGAAAGCAAAACTACACCAGTAGACATCTTTAAAATTTATGTCTTTTGTCTGTAATAGTTACATCACATTTAATCTATAAAACTTAAAACTCACTCCTGAGATAAACGCAACTTGAATTTTTTGTTATTGTTAGTCGTCACTTTTTTGATTTTTTCCAATTCTTAAACACTCTTTTTCTTTTAATATCTCAAAGTTCGTCTGAGCAAACAGAACATAAATTCTGAATTTGCTTGTAACACTTACTGGGCAACCATGTAACACCTCGCAGAAAACATTGAATATATCATCGCCCTCTAATTGTAATCCAACTCGCATCTCCCGATTCCCATTCGAGTATGCTTACGTTTCACGAGAATTCAAACTGTTACACGGTTAGCATTTTCGAAAGGAAATCATAAACAGAACACGAGTATCCAATTAATACACAGAATTAATGTGGATTAGGAACATCAAACAGAAGTAATCGCTCTATGCGCGTTTATAAGTGAGTCACGGAATGTTTATCATCGGCTGTCACCGGGATTCGAACCCAGGGTCTTCCAGTTACGCCCCAGACAGGCTACACCAGCACCACAGCTGCCTCGAATTCTCCAGACTCAGATACAAGTAACTGCCAAACCACATGGTAGGTGGTTTCTTGGAGCTCCGCCAAATGCTGGGGATTCACCAAAGATGGTAAGCAGCAACTGAACAAATAAATAGGAAGACAATGAATAATTAATACACAAAATTAACCTGGATTATGAACATTAAGCAGAAGACATTGCTCTTTTCGCGTTTTATAAGCGAGTCAAGGAAAAATTATCATCGGCCGCCACCGGGAATCGAACCCAGGGCAGGACATGCCACCACTGCACCACACCGGACATGCTACCACTGCAATGTTGTTTGGCAGTTGGTCGTTTGCGAGTCTGGAAGAATTCGAGGCCGCTGTGGTCCTGTGGTAGCATGTCCGGCACGTAACTGGATGGTCTGGGTTCGATTCCCGGTGTCATTCGATGAGGATTTTTCCGTGACTCATGTATAAAACGTGGAAAAAGCGATGATTTATGTTTGTCGTCTATCCAAACCGTTACATGGTTAGCATAGTAGAACGGAAATTGGAAACAAAATTCTAGTATGCTAACCGTGTTAGCCTTAGCATACGAACGGAAATCTGGAGATTCCAGATCCAGGGCGATGATACTTTCAAGTTTTCTGAGAGATGTTAAATGGATGACCAGTAAGTGTTACAAGCAAATTCAGAATTCATATTCCCTTTGCGTTTAATATTCTATCAATTTCAGAAGTATGATGAGGAATATTTCTTCGCCGCCCCGGTGGCGCAGTGGTCTAAGCAATGGCCCCTGATCATTCGTCCGAAAGGGGTCCGGGTTCGAATCCCGGTCAGGCATGGATGTTGTGTTTGTCTTACGGCACTGGCTCTCTCCCTTCCCTATAACCAGTGACCCTAAATTAGGGACGGGCGACTGCTTATAGCCCATTGAGTTGCTCATGGTTGTCGTTAAATCTCCAATCACAATCCAATGACACAATATTTCATCCTTTATTGATTTATCTCAAAGTTTACTTCTTAAAAGTAATAATCCTGTGTTGGCCTTTGAAGTTCATGCTACTCGGTCATATAAAATGTTTTGTGAATATCTTTAAAAATTTCAAATGGTGAAATCAATGAGCGAATATATTAAAACTTTCTTGGTAAATCCATACCATATTGTTCGAGAAGAGGTAAAGGAATTTTATAAAATTTCAGTTTTTGGTCACCTGTCTGAGACAGCAAACGTGAGACGGAGCGCAGGTTGGCCAAATTGTATTCCGTGGAAATAGCGGTTCGAGTGAAAATCAGCGGGCGCAGTGTAACAAAAACGCAGAAATTAACCACATACTGCCAGGTCGGATGTATTATGGTTTGTGGGCTCTTCTCATAGGACATACTAGGTCCCTTAGTTAGTCTAGAGAGGTCCTTAAACTTTGAGAGGCCGCCGCAGTGGAGCTGTCGTCTGAGCGACGGCATCTGATCATTCGTCCGAAACTGGTCCCGGTTCGAAGTGTCTCACGGCACTGGCTCTCTCCCTTTCCTGGAACCAGTGGCCCTAAATTAGGGACGGGCGACTGCTTATAGCCCATTGAGTTGTTCACAGTGGTCGCTAAACTCCAATAAAAAAAAAACTCTGCGCGCTACCAGCATATGCTGCCTGATGACTTACACGCTTTCATATTCCTCACGCACCCTGCGGCCGAGTGTCCGATTCAGAAGGACCATGCTCAGATCCACCGGGCCTCAATCACCCATCCACGGCACGAGAAACACTCATTTAGTTTTGGAACCATTTAGTGGCCCCTCAAGGTAGCTAGTATGAACCCTGCAGGAGCCCTCAGGGATGCCGTCTAGCAGAACATCAGATCCGTGGACACTGAGAAGACGTAGCGGGCGGAGTAGTGGTAAATGTTGCAACCTTCATGGGTGAAATTTGCTCAGAAAACCATCCGGCATCTGGCGGAATCGATGCCTTGGTGTGTACAGGATGTTATTCACGTTAGATATGATCAAAACGCTATTATGTCGGTATCTCCAACGTTCTCTCTGTTTACTGAGTGTATAAAGCAGCAGAAAAGCTATCTGCTTTACTGATAAATGAATACAACGATTAATGCGGCATTTCTTTTTCTAATTTAACACATCTGTAAAGCTTACTTCTAATTTAAAACAAAATTGTGCAGCAATTAGCATTTCGCCAGCATTTAAAATTCATAAAAATTAGGTTCAATTTTTTGCAAATGTTAGAATTATGAATTCGTAATTAACCACAGTGTACAAGTGCATACAAAACATTTGTGTTGAGTTCAATGTATCGCGTTGTTGTGCATATATCGAACTATTCTTCACAACGAAAAGTTGTGACTGTTCATTTAAATTCGTTATTAATGGGCTTTGGTAGAATCAAAACAAAATGATCAATGATTTTAATTTAAATAGAAAATCGTACATCTGAAGTCCCATGCGCGAATTAAATCTTTGAAATGAACTGACCGTACGAATCTTATATGATTTCCTTCGACGAGAAAGTCACATCAGGAATTTAACTCTAGAAGATGTACTGTCACAAATCAAATTCATCGAAAAGGTTTTCATAAATAAATTGTAGGTATCAGAGCTCGAGATATTTCTGACAGAACGTCCATTCTCGAAATGTGACGTATGGGGTTGTATGGACAGTTGTGCAGCGAAAGCCTGTCGACATAGTTTTATTCGTTAAACAGGAGCTCCGAATAGATTGGAATCGTACAGATGGCCAAGAACGATTGTATTGGGCACATAATGAAAAAAGATTTCCTTGCCGTGATCATTAAAATAGTTATGTCTTACTTCATTAAAACATACGAAAATAACAAATTAATTCAAAGGTTGTCCCGAAACAATTGATAATATTTTTATACAAAAATAAGCATATAAAATGTTTTGCAAAACAAAGGCTACCTTAATTATCGATAATGTGCTCATCTTCGAAATACTGTCCATTGAATCAAAGACAGGTTATCCAAGGTTTTATAACGAATTAGCTTTATTTTCTTTCCGCTAAGCTAATTAATATGAATGATTCTCTTCCTACCAGCTAGCTAATGATATACTTGTACTAAGCTTCAAAATAGTGAATTCAAAAGGGTGTTGTTACTAGTTAATTACGAACGTAAACAAAGTCTTAACGCTGGTTATTTATGGTAATAAATAAGTGTTATAAACCTAACAGCCAGACAGAGGTCTGACAAAAACTATGAATTAAGAAAGACTAACTTACGGTAACTTCTTTATTCTAAGACTCTTGGTCAACTAAAGCACACACACAACTTGTTTTACAATAATGGAGAATCTCTCCTCGTATTATAAACGCTCTCCGTAAACAACAACACTCTCTCATAACAACAACAAAAGCTCTCCCTAAGTCTCGATGAACGCGCCTATATACTAGCTACCACCACGTCATGACTTACACTCATTGCCAGATCTCATTCAGCGGGTGAAATAATATTTCGTTCAGTAAGAAGATAATTTACATAGTAAAATAAAATAACCAGAGATAGTAAAATCAAAAGGAAAGTGAATATAGAGTATACGTTACATCATCTCCCCCTTAATTTTTCTTTTTTTTTCTTTTTTTTCCTTTTTTCTTTTTTTTTCTTTTTTTTTGTTTCAGAAAAACCTATCAATTTTGGAGTGTAAGTCTTACACTTCGTTGAATGACGTTTCTCGACCTCTTTTTTGATTTGTTGTTTGGTGGTAGCAGTATTTACAATCTCAAACTTGGCATGACAAATTAAGAAATCTGTATTCGTCTGTGAAACTTGTATTGTTGAACAAAACAAACCTGCATCGGCATACCTTCCTTCTATTCTGCCTAGCAGGAATCACTTTTTTAATTTCAAATGACGTTCTCATTATTCGGTGAATACATACCAACTGTATTAGCAGCGAAGATTACCTGGAGCTGCCTAACAGTAACAATTTTATTATTTTAATTTCAAATTATGTTCGCATTATTCGTTGAATACATACCAACTGTATCAGCAGCGAAATTTACCTGGAGCTGCCTAACAGTAACAATTTTATTATTTTACCCCTAAGCACATAGATATATAAAAAAAGTGGATTAGTAGATGGACATAGAAGAAATATAAAAAAAAACACACATATATACACAAAAAAGAATGCATAGGCCCACACGAAAAAAAGAAATTCTGACACGCCAACTGGTCGTGTAGGAAAAACAACAAATTGAGAAAAGAACCTGTCCACGAGAACTTACTTATCTCGAGGACGCATAGAAAACTCTAGTGCGATAACGTTTTCCAGGCCTAATCGGACTGGTAAAATCAGGTGGCTTGGATCTCTTCAGGGACTTTAATGGATCTGGAACATCGGTCTGCTGTCGGTCAGGAAATCCCGGCGGCTGACGGGAACGGTCAGGAATGGCGGAAATCCTTCGGTCCGAAACGGCTGAAGTCTGTGGGTCCAGAAATCCCTGCGGCTGAGAAGAACGGTCAGGAACGTCTGAAGTCTGGCGATCCGGAAATCCTTGCGGCTGATAGGAACGGTCAGGAACGTCAGAAGTCTGGCGGTCCGGAAATCCTTGCGGCTGATAGGAACGGTCAGGAACGTCAGAAGTCTGGCGGTCCGGAAATCCTTGCGGCTGATAGGAACGGTCAGGAACGTCAGAAGTCTGGCGGTCCGGAAATCCTTGCGGCTGATAGGAACGGGCTCCCCCAGGCTTTTGATATGAAGTCCCTTTGTGCTGGGGCCCGTTGTGTCCTTCCAGTATTCTCTTGGACGGACGTGGCTCCGGCCACATCGTTTGCTTTCGCTTACGCCAACGTGGCATGAGAGTAGCAGCAGGCATCGGCCCTGTTTGCCCTGAACGTAGGTTCCAGGGGCGAAACCCGGCGGATGCAAAGATTTCTGCCTTCGTCGCTGTTGCGGCGAAGCAGATTGGGGAGACATGTCACGTTTGCGCCCAGCCTTTGGTGGTGCTGGACGGTTTTGTAACCTGAAATTTAGTGTTCATAACTGATAAGTCAGAAATGTCCGAAGCCTCTGAGTCGCTGCTGTAATTCAGTGGTCGTGCAAGGCGATGTTTAGATTTGCCTATAGGAATACTCTCTGACGAGGTATTCAAAGAAGAAGTAGCCCGCGTTGGTGCAGAGTTATCCGGAAACGGCGCAGCAATAGTCTTGGCAGTGGTTGGAGGGAAAGGAACGATACTAGTATTCGAAGAACTCGATTCGAGCCTTGGTCTCATGGGAGAATCAGGTTGCGTGTGTAGAAACCCGTCTGGAGGAGGGAGGGTGAAGGAAAAATCACTGGAGATTCTTCAAAAATGTTTGTTGGTTCGTCCAAAATTTCTGGCGGTTGAACATGAGATATAGACTCTTGAGTCTGTGGAACAGAAGGTTGAGTAGGGTTGATTATGAAATCGATATTTCGTTCATGATACTTGCGACACTGATCAACGTGTACGTATTGAAATTGGTTGTCAGGTTTCTCCAGAACAATATTATTTTCAAAGATATTTGCCACCCGATATGGACCTTCGTAGCTGGGTGCAAATTTCTTAACTAAAATATGCGAAACAGAAGACTGGAAGTGCGTTTCCACGAGAGTGAGATCTCCAACGACAAGATCTGGTTCCCTTCGCCTAGTATTATAATATCTTGCTTGAGCCGCTTGTGCTCCTAGCATTGCAACACGAGCTTTTTCTGCCATGATTCGTACTGATTGCGGAGTTCGTCGCTGGTTTAGTTCGTCGATAATCCCCGTTAAATTTTCAAAAGGGGTTTTAATTTTGCGACCCAGAAAAGTTCTGCAGGAGTAATTTTAGTAGACTCGTGGACAGACGAGCGGAGGGCGAACGCAAAAAGCTCCAAATGGTCATCCTATCTTTCATGATGATCCATTACAAAAGTCGCAATCATTTTCATTAGCGTGCGGTTAACGCGTTCCGCAGGACTACTCTGGGGATGATATGGGGAAATGAATTTATGTTTAATGTGTAGTCTCGCACACATTCTTTCAAAAATGTCAGAAATAAATTAAGGACCATTATCCGAAACTACTTTATTAGGTGCACCATATCTAGAAAATACTTCATTAACTAAGACATTACAAATAACTTCTGCCGTAGCGGCTTTAATGGGAAAAACTTCAACCCATTTAGAAAAATTATCAGTTAGTACTAGAACATAACGAGCTTTATTTTTAACAGATAATGGATAAGGTCCCAATAAATCTATTGAAATAATATCAAACACATGAGAACTTGAACTAGATTTCAAGTGACCGACCGGTCTTACATTACGGTAATTATTAATCTGACACAAGTGACATGATTGAACGTATGCGAGGCCACTTTGGTACATGCCAGGCCAATAGGCAACATCCCGCAATTTACAACGGGTCTTGCGAATACCTAAATGGCCTGCAAGAGGTTTGTCATGAAATTCGTTTAAAAGGGCCATTCTAAGGGTTCGCGGAATACATGGGCGAAACTCTGCCGTAGTAGTCCTAGATTTTGTATAATAAAGAAGACCCTCTATTACTTCAAAATGTTGTGACCTTCCAGCCAGAGAAGGATCACTTTGTGGGGGCGAACCCGCAAGCAAAAAATTATGTATCGTTGGCCAGTCATTAATGTATCGTTGGCCAGTCATAGTCCCAGTTCTTTATGTTCAACATTAATATGTTCTTGAAGTAATTAAATAAATGGTGTGTGATCTTGTATCAGAAAAACAGATGCGATGGAGATAACCTATTTAGAAATGAATGTAAGGGAAAACGAAAGTTAACGTATGAAGGGGAATACCTCAAACACAGATGTTTCACATGTAATGCCTGGTAAGTTAAAAGTGATCATTGCGTGAATGAAGTAAACGCAAAGTTTTGACGAATTTCGACGTAAAGCGAAATAAATTGGGGACAAAAAAGAATGTGGTTAGGTGTGTTCATACTGACTTTGACGAGGTGAATTAGCAATAAATATTTGGATATACATGAAAAAAGTGTAAAACCAACTCATTAAGAAAATTATTTTTGGGGAAAGTATGAAATTTTAGTTTATGTCATGATAATAAATGTCGGTGGAACTTATTCTAAAGTTAAAAAATATATCTGAAGTTTTAGTTACATTTCTGATATTAGGAAAGTTTGTATGGAAATGTGAGAGTGATCGAGTCGAAAAGAAACAAGTTTGTTGGAATGAAACAGGAAAAAAATTACTATGAAGAAAAAAAAATCGAAGTACAGTGTAAAGCAAAGTTAAACAAAATACGTAAACGTAGAACACTTTTTGGAAAAATAGATTAAGTCGTTATACAGAAAATAACTAAGTCTTTCTTAAAAAAATGATTACATTTGTTTGGAAAAATTCGATATTTTAGCTACATGTTGAGAATAGCTGCTTTTCTGGTGAGTTAGGAAATTGCTATGTAGGGGGAAAAAATGTTTGCTAAGAATATGATGTTTAGTGGAAGTACGGACTTGGTCGCTATGTCTCCAGAATGAATGTTCTTTCTGTTGATTTAGAAAAAATATACTGAAAATATATTGCAAATAATATAAATTTTATCGTAAGAAAGAATGCTTTGGAATGAATGTCTTGAAAATGAATGCTTTCCCTGTTGAGTCAGTTAAAGAAAAGTATAGCAAATTAGGATAGAATGAAAAAATATGAATATTTCACATACATGCAGGTTTTTAGGAATACTTAAAAGTGAGTTGGAAAGTGAGGGAAACAAAAATTCTGAAGTGCTTGGTACATCTTGTGATATCAAGTCGTTAAGAGCAACGTTTACTCAAAATGAAAATGAAAAAATAAAGTCATAGTAAAGAAAATACTAATACAATCGAATTTTAACTGTGTCATAGATCTGTATATTTCTCGTATACCCACGAAAATGTAAGATAGAAAAAATTATTAAGTTATACATTTAAAAGAAAGAAAGAAAAGTGGCTTACATATGAAAAAGAAATAATAATAATGAAGAAGAAACGCCTGTTGAAAAGAAATAGAAAAAGTAAAGTTGGAATAAAGAAAAATACTGTTGCCGTCCAATTTTTACCACTACAGATCTGTATATTTCTCATAAATGTAAGCTTTTGTGAATACTTAAAAAAGTGAATTTTGAAAAAATATTACGTTGCATGAAGAAACAAAACAAAAATATATATGAAGTTTTGCTACATCTTGTGATATTAAGTCGTTAAGAAACAGTTGGTTGAAATGAAATAGAAAAAATAAAAGTCTGAATCGTGAACATAGAATAATATTCAAAAACACAAACTTAAGTTAAATAGGGGAAAATGCGAAAAAAAAAATGTGTGTCAGAAGGAAATGTAAAAATAAAGAAAATACTGTTTCAATCGAATTTTTAACTGCTATATATCTGTATATTTCTTGTACATACAGGAAACAGCGATGTAAAAAAAAAGTTAAGTCACATTTAAAGCAAGTAAGAAAAAAATAGTTTAAGAGGAGAAAAAATAAATCTGAAGTTTTGTCACATCCGGAAATTCAAGTCGTTAAGAAACGTTGGTTGAAATGAAAAAAAAATAAATTCAGAATATAAGTATGAGAGCAAGTTTGCAAAGTTTGAAATAACATAATGGACGAATACGCGAACATAGAATGATATTCAAAAAACATATATTAAGTTAGATAGCGGGAATTGAGAAGGAAAAAAACATCTCTAAGAAAGAAAATGTAAAAATACAGTAAGAATGGAGAAAATATTGTTTCAATCGAATTTTAACTACTATAGATGAAAGAAATGGAAAAATACAGTAAGAATGAAGAAAAAACATTGCTTCAATCGAATTTTAACTACTATGGATCCGTATATTTCTTTTGTACACACATAAAAAAGTGAGATAGAAAAATAGATTAAATCATACATTAAAAGCAAGTAAGAAAAAAAAACAGTTTCAGAGGGAAAACAATTAAAAATATGAAGTTTCGTCACATCTTGCAGAACAGATATCAAGTCGTTGAGAAACGCATGTTCGTTTAAATCTGAAAAAAAAACGATACTGTTACGAACAAATTGTATGTATGTCTGCTATAGATTTGTATATTTCTTGCACAAACATGAAACAGATATAAAGAAAACCATATTAAATCACACATTAAAAGCAAGTAAGAAAAGTTCTTTGCTTAGGAAAAAGAAACAATAACGAATAAACGTTTGGTTGTTTGAATCAGAAACAATAAAGCCTCGATAAAAGTAGTTGTTAGTTTGTAAAGTTAGGAAATAAAATAATGTTGGCACATCGAGAAGTTTAACGAGTACGCAAGTATTAAGAAAAAAAGTAGATTAAGATAATGCATTAAAAGGTACATTCACTGAATAATCATAAAAGAAAATACGAAAAAATAAAAAAAAAATGTTTTAACTATGTATAAAACATTGCGGCTTTGTATGGTGGATAAAGGTACAACGTTAAAAAATGTAACAGGTTGTCCTGAACACGTAAATATATTAATAAACAATCGTGTTTTAAGATTATGTCTGCAACACAAAACTTTGTAAAACGTCTTTATGTTGGTACGTCCGTTGAAAATGTGTGAAGTTCAAAGAAAATAAAAAAAAATCGTTACGTTGAAAAATTATGGAAAAAATAAGGAATAAATTCGTTGTAAAATGATCAAGTTATTGAAAAAAAATCAGTCTTGGAGTTTAACAGAATCTGAAATGACGTCATCTTCTCCTCTTTGCCCCATTCTTATCATGACTGTATCGGTGATGTCATAGTATTGCTTGCTAGCACGGCGATGTCACCCAATGACTCCTACCAAAACACGTGGCACACAAAATGGTATTCTCGGAGAAAACGATGACTCATCGCAAAACACATGGCACACAAAATGGCATGGTCGGAGAAAACGATGACTCATCTCAAAAACACGTGACACACAAAATGGCATGGTCGGAGAAAACGATGACTCATACCAAAACACGTGGCACACAAAATGGTATTCTCGGAGAAAACGATGACTTATACTAAAACACGTGGCACACAAAATGGTATTCTCGGAGAAAACGATGACTCATCTCAAAACACGTGGCACACAAAATAGCATGGTCGGAGAAAACGATGACTCATCTCAAAACACGTGGCGTACAAAAGATGGCCGGAAGGAACACGTGGAAAAAACTGGCGGCGACTGACGTCATGATTGACCACAACCGTCCGTGAGAGGGAGCACGTGGCTGGGTGGGCGGGGTCGATATGAGCACGTGGGCAGCAGGGGGGCACCGTGGGGCTTTTCCTTTGTCATTAAAACCCCCATTTCTTAATAAGTTAACTGACCCTGAAAAGGACCTCTATGAATATTAATTGTGGTTCTACTCAGAAACATTTATTATGACGGAAAAGTTTTTGTTTCCTTATAAATAGGAAGGTATCTATATGGCGGAAAAATAATCAACTGGATTACGTGAATTTAAAATTTGTTGATTATGGGCCTGCGAATAACTGTGTGATGATGAGAATCAACACGACAAAGCAATGATCTGGGTAAATACGAGAATTCAGTAAGAATAAATATTCTAGAATATGTCCTGCTAAATGAATTTTTTTATTTCCCCTCTATTAATTTGTTTTTGGAGGGGGCACCAATATTTCTCCCTACTTGAGTGTCAGCCTCTGTAAATGGACCAACTTAATTGAGAGAGTGATTGACTGTTATATGTTGAAATCCGAAGCTTCTCAGGTTCTAGTATGTGTTACACTGAGCCGTCATGACTGTGCAATAGGTAATAAAGGCCGTATGAAAAAAAAAACTTACGGGCTTCCGCTCAAAGCAAACTCTCAAAACACATAGCGGAGCTAACAGCTGCTAAGCTGAGAAAGGGAATGCCAACGAAAAAGCTGACGTGA